>CM035844.1:197700660-198439215 GCA_020510985.1 Pholidichthys leucotaenia | reverse complement strand
GGACAGACATTTTACTTTTAAGCCATTACTTAGTCATGAGTAGGTGAGGCTTTCTTGAACAGCTGAGCCTTTCATCAAAATGGTTCACATAGACGAGGCTTCATGTGGAACTTCATTTGCTCTACTAGGTCATGTAGTCGACAAAGGGGGAAAAAAGAAATAAAAAAACTGGGGTGACTCCAGTGAATGTGTCTTTTACTTCGTGTGCTTTTACTACTTATCCATTTTTATTAAGAAATAATAAATTTTCAACAGTCTTATACTGTTCCAGTATATTCAGCTCCGGCCTTATTATCATGCAGGGCACAATGGCAATAGTGCCTCAGCATAATGATGCATAATAATGATCCAAGCTCTTTGAAACATGAGACACTTCACCTTGCAAATAAAAATGAAATTTAAAAGAACGACAAAGCTGGGATTCAAACCCAGGTCTCCCACTTGCAAAATGGTTATCCTTCCGCTAAGCCATCACCTCAGTTGCAATAAAAAGCCACTATTTGTCAAAAATACATCAATGGGAGAAGTCTGTTTTTGGCTCCATCTGAAAATTGGCTGTGACAAATCCCTTACACAGTCAAACATGACGAAACAAAACGTGAGGGACGGGGATTTCCATTGGGTAGTGCTGCTCAGTTTTTCTCCTGACCCAGTCACGTGGTCCGATGTCAACACATACATCATGAGACACGCCTTCCAAATATTTTCTGGATAAACTTGGAGCACCGGTGCCTGCTTTCCCATCGTTACACAATACAATTCAGCACTTGGGTCTGCCTTTCTGCCCCGGAGGGGCCAGTACATGATATGTATATAAAACTATAAGCAGCATAATCATTATTTTAAGGGTCACATAGCTGTTGCAGCTCTCAGCTAATTCTAATTTAGTCACCAAGTGGCAAAATGGCTCTTTACTTGGCAAAGGTTGCAGACCTCTGGTCTACCAGGAAAAAATAGTAACAGCCCCCAAATTAAATACTTTCAAGAATCAGCCAGACAGCTTTGGAGGAAACCATCCACTGAGATACAACTGGGAAGCTGACGAACTAAAGAACAGGAGATCTGGGCATTGAGACTTCTTAGCCTGCGTGCAGTACATCCTAAGGTAGCTATGGTAGGACATTACCAAAAGTCAAGGTGATCAGGTAAGACTAAGGGGCAAAAAAGGGTCTGCTTTAGTGTTTCACCATGTAATAATTAAAAAATCTGAGAAAAATTTCAGACCCATTTGTTCACTTGCATCCTTGTTCTTTACCAATATTTCACTATAACCAAGTAAATGGTGTGCCATCATGTTGTCAGACATAACTGCAAACATTTTTATATGCCAAATTCAGAGTACCACAATCTATAATATTCCATAACAAGCATCCCCACTTTCACAGTTAAATCAACAATGCCCTTATAATGCAAAGTGAGGTAAAGCTCATCGTTAGCCGTTCTGATAAACGCCTAAATGTTGCCTCTAAAGTAATATTAACTTTTAATAGATCTTAGTGGTAGACATTTTTTTTTTCTATAACTGACACATCTGTCACATAAAAATGCAGTTGTTAAACATCAGTGTTAAGAAATTAGCTTGGCTTGATGTAGTAGCCATTTAAACAGCTACAAACTAATGACTTGTAGAGGAACTCATCACCTCTTGAGTTAACATATTTCTGCAATAGTTTAAAAAAGGTATATTTGTAGAATTCAATTCAGCTTTATTTATAATGCGCCACATCACAACAAAAGCCGTCTCGTGGCGCCACAGTGCAGATAAAAAAAAATCACACAGTCACAGAAAGACCCAGCAATCAGACGATCCCCTATGAGCAAGCATTAGGCGACAGTGGAGAGGAAAAACTCCCATTTGGAAGGAAGAAACCTCTAGCAGAACCAGGCTCAGGGAGGGGCAGTCATCTGCTGTAACTGGCTGGGGATAGGGAGGATGGAAAGGACAGACATAAAGAACATAGCAGTAAGATGCCAAGTACAATATTGGAGGTCAACCAGCAGTATGGATCAGATAACAACAGAACAAGAGTGGGGTTAAAAGACACAAATACCCTCCTTAAACGAAAGCTATATTAAAAAGGAAGGATTTTACCCTGTTCTTAAAGACAGAGACAGAGTCTGACTCCCGGACCCAGAGTGGTAACTGGTTCCAGAGAGAAGGGGCTTGGTAGCAGAAGGCTCTGCCTCCCACCGTACTTTTGGAGATTCTGGGCACCACAAGTAAGCCAGCATTTTGGGAGCGTAATGCTCTGTTAGGATGGTAAGGTAATATCAGATCTAGCAACAATGCTCTGCACTGTGTGTGTTTATATATTTACATATTTATTCCACCTAGCTGCAATGCTCCGTACTGTGTGTTTATATACTCATATATTTATTCCATCCAGCTACAATGCTCTGCACTGTGTGTGTGTGTGTGTGTATGTGTATATATGTATGTATATTAGCTGCTCTTGCTTTTTTTTCTTGCCTTCTGAGTGTTGCTATCCCTGTGCTGTTGCAATCCTGGAATTTCCCCATTGTGGGACTAATAAAGGCTTATCTTATCTTATATATTGGGGGGCCAGATTGTTAAGAGCTTTGAAAGTAAGAAGAATGATTTTAAGCTTGATTCTGAATTCAATGGGAAGCCAATGGAGGGAGGACAGAACCGGGGAAATATGATCTCTTTTTCTAGAACCAGTTAAAACTCTAGCAGCAGCATTTTGAATCAATTGAAGACTTTTTAAAGATACTGTAGGACAATCAGATAATAGCGGATTACAATAATCTAATCGCAAACTGACAAAGGCGTGAATCAGTTTCTCAGCATCACCCAGAGACAAGATGCTCCTGATCTTAGCAATATTGCGCAGATGATATAAGGTGGTCCTAGAAACAGTTTTAATATGTGAATTAAAGGACAAATCCTGGTCAAAAATCACTCCAACGTTCCTCACACAACTGTTCAGAGTGAGACTGGCAATCTAAATTAAGGGCATAATCTGAAAAGGAATTTCTAAGATGTTTTGGGCCAACAAATATGACTTCAGTCTTATCAGAGTTCAATAGTAAAAAATTACAAGTCATCCAAGCTTTGATGTCCTTAAGACAGGCATCTAGCTTGGCCAACTGATCACAATCATCGGGCTTCATTGACAGGTATAGTTGTGTGTCATCAGCGTAACAATGAAAATGTATACAGTGCTTTCTGATGATATTGCCCAGCGGGAGCATATATAGACTAAAGAGTAGGGCCCAACACAGATCCCTGTGGAACTCCGTGAGCGAGCTTAGAGCTGGAAGAAAATCCATCATTGACATGGACAAACTGAAATCTATCAGACAAATAAGATCTAAACCACTGCAACGGAGTTCCACTGAGTCCAACAAAGTGTTCCAATCTATCAAGTAGAATGGCATGATCGATAGTGTCAAAGGCTGCACTGAAATCTAAAAGAACAAGAACAGATACAAGTCCATTATCAGATGCAGTCAGGAGGTCATTAGAGAGCTTCACTAAGGCAGTTTCAGTGCTGTGTTGAGCTCTGAACCCAGATTGAAACACCTCAAACAAACCAACTCCCTGCAAATGGTCAGGTAATTGCACAGCAACAGCTCTTTCCAGGATTTTTGAAATGAAAGGCAAATTGGAGATTGGTCGATAATTGGCCAAAACTCCAGGATCGAGCGTTGGTTTTTTAAGTAAAGGTTTAATTACAGCAGTTTTAAAAGCCAGTGGAACATAACCCAGAGTTAAAGAAGAATTAATGATAAGAAGAATACGGCTACTAATAATTGGGAAAATAATTTTAAATAACCTGGAAGGAATAGGGTCCAGAAGGCAAGATGAAGGCTTAGAAGAGGAAACTACCCTATCCAACTCCAAGAGGTCGATTGGAGTAAATCTATCCAAGCAGATATCAATTGAGGGAGCTGCAGTAGTTAATGTACTAGAGTTTACGGTAGGAAGAATCTGACTAATTTCATCTCTAATAGATAAAATTTTAAGATTGAAATAGTTCAGAAAGTCCTGACTAGAAAGCTCAGGGGGGATGTGAGGATTGACCGAGTCATGGCTCTTTGTAAGCCTGGCTACAGTGTTGAAGAGAAACCTGGGGTTATTCTTGTTTGCTTCTATCAATGCAGAATAATAGCTTGAGCTAGCTTTTCTAAGACATTTTTTTTATAGATTAAGAGATGATTTCTCCACGCCAAGTAGAATTCATCTGAATTAGTTGAACGCCATTTTCTTTCCAATTGACGAGCCTTCTGTTTCAAGCCACGAGTTTCTGAGTTAAACCAAGGAGTAAGAAATCTCTGGTTAGACTTTTTCTTTTTTAAAGGGGCTACCAAATCTAGAGTCCGATGCAGAGAGGCAGTAACACCATCAACCATGCTATCAATCATGATTGGAGCAGACTCTCAATCACTTATTTCAGGTGTTTCTGTTGTGTTGACCCATGGCATAGAGGAGACAATCTGCAAAAATTTAGCAACGTCATCAGAAAGACATCTGCTGTAGTAGTATTTTTCTTTAGGAAATAAGTGATCAGAGATAATGAAATCAAAAATTAACAGACAATGGTCAGACAGTACAGGATTATGAGGAGACACAACCAGATTTTCGATATCTATACCATATGTCAAAACAAGGTCCAATGTATGGTGGAAATAATGGGTAGAATTTTTTACTTTTTGGGAAAACCATTGAGAACCCCATTGAGTCTAAAATTGAATTGAAAGCCTTATTAAGACAGTCACACTCAACATCAACATGTATATTAAAGTCCCCTACAATAATTATTCTATCGGCTTTCAGCACCAAATCAGCTAAAAATTCGGCAAATTCCGATAGAAACTCTGAATAGGCCGTGGGAGGACGATAAACTATGGCAAAGAGAACTGGGATCAAGCCAAGATTGCCAGCAGGCCCCACACTGAGGACCAAACCTTCAAAGGAATTAAAACATAATTTCTGCTTAACATTAACCAGCAATTTAGGATGGAAAATTGCCGCCACTCCACCACCACGACCAGAACCTCTGGGGTTATGACAGTTTAAATACCCAGAGGGAGTTGATTCATTCAGACCAACATAATCATCAAGCCCAAGCCAGGTCTCTGTGAGGGATAGTAGATCGATCTGGTGATCGATTAATAGATCATGGACCAGAAGAGACTTAGAAGATAGAGGCCTAATGTTTAATAAGCCACATTTAATTTTTAAACTTTGGGGGGGAAGAGAGGCCAAATTATTAATTTTAGAGACTTGAGGCTGGATTTGAATTTTCCCAACATTTTGTTTAATCAATCTGGGAAGTTTATGCATTCTATTTTTTTTTTAACTTTTTTATTAACTATAGAGGGAGCAGAAAAAGGTTCTAATAGGGAGGAGAGAGGGGCAAAGTTGAAGGGTGGTGGATGAGGAGGAGCTGCAGAAGTGAGTGTTTTTCAGGTTGTGTTGTAATAGTCCTGGGTTACAATATTTAGGGCAACGGGAGACAGACTCAGTCTCCGAAGGATTATAAATCAAAGGCTGATCCAAACGGTAAAGACCACCTGAGTTAACGGGGATAAAAAATAAATAAAATTGATAAAAACAATCAATAAAAACAAACAAAAACGGAGAAAAAAGTAGTCTGACGCGAGTGAGTGTCAGACGCAGCTGTCACCTAAAAAGTTGCTATTTTGTTCATTAGCAACCCTGCGCTAGTTTAGCCTACCTTAACTTCCTCCTGCTGTAGATCAGGAAGAGGAGAGGATGGACACAAAAAGAAGGAATGGCATGGGCCAGATGAGATGTCCAAGATGGACAAGTGCACAGACCCGAAGTGGTAGAACAACATGGAGGAGGGGTTGGCCTAGAGGTTTTTTTTCTGGGAACAGGTATATTAAGGGAGAGCTACTAGCTGATGTTAGCAGCTTCAATACCATAACTGATCATAAGTACAGATATTACAACTTTGCCCAAGAATGCCATGTTCAAAGGCAGTGAAGGACTGGCTGCTGGAGCAAAAACCCATAATAAAGGGGGGGGGGGGGAAGTGCAGAATATGTATATCAGAAGACAGTTACAGGTATTGTAGCCTTCCAACTTCTCAGCAACATTTTATGACAAGATGGAACTGAGCCAACCAGAGGGGAAAATACTAACTGAAACTGTTGTAAAAATAGAGCATATCAGTTAAACAACAATCTTTTCAACACATTACATTTAAGCAATATTACAGGAGAGGGAGTACCTATGCACAAGGCATTAGACGTATCACACTCGTAGTTACTATATACTAAGTTCCGCAAACACAATTTATCCCTCGGTTAACAAAAGCATACGGTAAACACTCAATGAGTTTGTGTGTGGATCTGTCTGCCTCTGTTTCAGCTCATCCGGTCAAAATTAAGTGGAACTAAAGACTTGTATCATTGTATCGCCATATTTTCTTGACTTTTAATTTGCCAGAATTTCCAGACAAGGCTTTGTTTTCAAAATTAACACAAATTTAACTCACCTTTACCGTCAATGTAGCCAGGAAAAAAGGTATTGTAATAACTATGCTGGGCCACTAGAGGCAGCAGTGCAACTTTTTTACAGCACACGATGACTTCCTGTCAGTCGATTAGGGCTGGGCGATATACTGAATATATTCATTGTATTGGTACATTTGGCCGCCCGCAATGCATAAGTCATTATCTTGCGGATACTCGAATATTTATCACGTTAAAATGAGTTGCTGCGAGACAGGTTTGTCTGCAGTTTGGCTGCTGAAGTCTGAAAGTGGAAGCTCTCTAGCTCACTGTGACTACCATACCCCCCTGCATGCTCACAGACAAATCTAAACTGCAGCGAGCAGAGATGAAAAGGAAGATGACAGAATAAACGTAGGCACACCTTAAGCACAGGAAACAGGGTGGGGGATAAACATTTCAAGTCTGAACTCTGCACGTTCGTTCGCTAAGTGAGTGAATTTAGCAAATGAACTTTCAAAATGGCTCCTATCTGGTCTTGCAACCCTTCAAAATAAGAGCGAGTGGCTTGCCAAATAAACAACTGATGGAATGTAGACACATTTAAAAAAAAAAAAAAAAAAAAAAAAAAAAAAAAGTGATAAATTTGATAGAAAAAAATTTTTCAGATTTGTGAATTGCTTTGACTCAGTCTGTGTAAAAGTGTCAAGGATGCAGCTGTGTCATTTATCATTTTGTTTTTAGTCCACTCTGTGTGGCTCCCGTGTGGCTGGTACTGAGTGAGCGTCATGGTTCCTGAGAAAGATAATCTGTACACCAAGTTTTGAGCAGATGTACTGGACCAATCATGATGGACAATTTGCCCCTCCACCTCTCAGAAAACGGAGGGCTTAAAGAACTGAGTGATGTGTGTTTGAGTCAGAATGGTGCGCGAATAGGCTCTGAGACTATTTCTGTATTGTTCTCCACTGGCCATCCATCCATCCATCTTCTTCCACTTAATCCTTTTTGGGTCGGGGGGCTGGAGCCTATCCCAGCGTCTTTTGGCGAGAGGCAGGGTACACCCTGGACAGATCGCCAGTCCATCGCAGGGCTAACACAGAGAGAGACAACCATTCACTCTCATAGTCATACCTAAGGACAATTTAGAATCCCCAGTTTTGATGCCAATTAACCCAACTTGCATGTGTTTGGTTTTTTTTTTGTTTTTTTTTTTTTTTTGCATGTGGGAGGAAACCGGAGAAATCCCGGAGTAAACCCATGCAGACACGGGGAGAACATGCAAACTCCACACAGATCACTGTTGGTCAGGGGCTGGGATCAAACCCAGGATCCCCCAGCCAAGGGTGAGCTGCTGTGCTGCCGCAGTGCTAACCACTCCGCCACCGCACTGCCCTCCACTGGCCAGTGTAATTAAGTTTGCTGAAACTCTGATCCAACCTGGTTTTTGACTGAAGGTTTAGAAGAATTTTTCTAACAAAATTATACTTCTGTCACTTATTAGACCGCCAAGCATGAACTATGTGTGGTAAACTGAAACATTTCTGTCCATGTGGATACACTTGATTACTTGACAATGTGAGCTCTGTTAAACAAAGGGGGGAAAAAAGACCCTTTGCTCAGTTGCATATTGTTAAGAATTTTCTGACATAAGTTTTTATTTTATTATTCAGCTTTTTCATAAATGAAATTAATATATACATAAATTTCTAATAAAAATGTAAGTATAACAAAATTTTAAAGCCTGAACCAAGAAATGTGCAAGAGGCAGAGCGGACCAATCGCAGCTCTTGCAATTTGCATTGCCGCAATGCATAGTTACATTTCTGCAAGTAGTGGGGTATGATGTAGCTACTGCATTGGGTATACCATTGTTTTGACGCAGAAACATAAGGGAGCGTGTCCACCAAACACATTTTTTCTGCTGTGAGCGACTGTTTTTTATTCATTCTCTCTCTATATTTTTTTTCAACTTTTAATTTGCCACCATTTCCAGATAAGGCCTTGTTTTCAAAATAAACACAAATTTAACTCTCCTTTACCATCAATCATCATCATCATCATAGCAGTCTGTCGCGGGCGACAATGACTGTTTCATTTAGGTCTGATCAGATTCCTCTACACAGCTCTGTCCCCCGCCCTCCGCTGCCAGGAACTCCTGACCCTGCAAAATCGGGCAACGTCCGAGCCGGTATGCAGCTGCGAAAAAACTTCTTGTAATAACTATTCCCGCCCACTAGAAGTGGCAGTGGGGCTTTTTTACAACCCCCCCCTTACTACCATGCCACAGCACTGAGGCATCAGCACCATGGTGCTTTTATTAAATGACAGCAATACTAGACAAAATGTTTTTTTGTTTAGCCAGTTATTTTGCACAGCTGAGAAAAAAAAAAATAGTCCCTTCTAAACGTAGTCAGTGTTGCTAAACATGTCAATTGGCATGAAGACGTCTATTGCCATTTCACACCCATGTAAACAAATTAAATATTGTCATGTGCAAAAATCTGTATTTATAAAACATACCGGTCACCTGCTGAGACGGTACCACAGAAGGGCTGAGATCAAAATGTGACTAATGTCGATAGCTAGTTAGTATGCTAGTGATTTGGCTTCGGCACACTTTGCTCACTTTTTCTTGGCATTTTCAGATGAAACAAAGAGTCAGTCACCACAAAGGTATTGTGGATTGTTAATCAAGACGATATATCTAACTCTAGCACTGCCCATTTTTTTTTTTTTTTTTTAAACAGACGTCAAATAGCTTAATGATGTTAATACAAGGGCAGACTTTGTAAACTGAATGTTTGGGAGGGGGGTTTTGTTTTTGTTTTTTTCAAAAGGGTGGCACTTCCGGGTCAGGTAAGAAATCTTTTCAAACAGCACATCATTATGGAAATTAAGGTTTTCAACACAGTATTGCAATTCTCACTGAGAGTTGACAGTAAATTGCTTAGTAATTAACTGTTACATTAACACCTTTGAAGCAGCGTGATACATATCCAGTGAAACGGAGTACAATTATCCCTATTTTCCAATCAAACTACTCAGTCGGAATGAACTGTTGTATAATGTACTGTATAAATGCCATCCACAACACATTTTCCATGCAATTACAAAACCTGGAGTACAGAGTACATTATAACTTTTCCTGAATGCCATCACCTGTGCTTCGAATAGAACTGTCTGGTTCTGGATTTCTGCCTCACGAAGCCTTTGTTAAAGTCCAACCTAGGGTAGAGAACTTCTTGCTTTTCAGTGTATTTGCTTTCTAGGACACAAATTGCCGCCTTTTTTGTCAGGAGTCGATTGCGTTTTTATTGGTGTCAGGGTTTTGATGCACCATTTATATTAACCAGACCCACAAAGTTGACACGAGGAGGTTGGCAGGGTAACAGCGGTGTGAATCACAGGTTTGTCAGTCAGCAGATTGTGGCTGGCCTTTCTAAGTCGGTGATTAATTTCCTTTTCACTTGCTTTTTACTTCTGCTTTCACCTGCTGGTTAACTTTGGGGACTGAAAGCTATTTAGAGAAGTGACCTTTCATACACAGGTAACTCCACATGTTAACAAATCCAGAGTGAAAGCCTCATTTATATTTTATAAGCTGTACGTAATGTTTTAGAGAATTAAATGCATTAAGTGTGTGAGGATTTGAACACAAATTCCTTTAATCATCTTGCTTGAACTGAAGGGGAGCTCTTAAAACTTAGATGTACAGCCTGGAGATCACATTAAAAGGGTCATTATTGCACGTTTTTACACAGCTCAAATGTCTTCATAAAATGTGACATTTTGTTCAAATTTTGTTTAATTATTGCAGCAAATTTTTCATAATCTGGACATTTTGTCCATGCTTTATTTTTGAAATGCTTGCACAGTTCTGTTATCATTAGTTTATTGGGTTAGCCTCAGTTTTTAGTTCAGTTATGTTTTCTCACTGATTTGGTTTATTTACAGTATGATTATTGTTTTGTCTGCACAGTCCTGCCTGTCCTGTTTGTAGCTGTTCCCCTGTTATCACTTAAGTAGTCCCAACTGTCTCATGTTAGTTCAATTATCTCTCTCCTGCATACTTTGTCAGCGTTTGTGTGGTTGTGTCATCATTTGTTGATTCTCCCTCCAGTCCCTGTTCATCATCTGTCTTCTTGGAAGTGTTATCAGCGTAATTTGTGTTTGACAGCCCCTGAGCTGCTTTTTGTTTGTTCATTTATTTTTTTGTTAATAAATCATTATTGCACCCAGTCCTGCCTGCTACCTTGGATCCCACTTCAAATCACAACTGCCTTCCAAAGCAGTTACTTGACAGTGACGCCACCAACAAGTGACCCAGCACGCACAAACTACAGCGAGTTTGGGTTGGACGAGGTCTAGTGTTGGGCAGCTCAGCTGGTCGAGGGGCTAATCACGGATGCTCTGTCATCCCACACTCTAGAGCGAGCCATGAGGTTCCTGGAAGCCATGGCCAGAGTGATTGAGGATTATCCCAGTCTGTGGGATTACCCCAGCCTGTATGGACTGTTCACCTTGTTGCCTGACTCACTGAATTTGCTCCACGGACTTGTAAAAAGCCCGGAGCCTGTGCCGACGTCTTCAACCTCTCCTCACTCACCAGCTCCAGTCTGCCTTTTCCCAGCTCTGCAACTACCTCACGGGCTGGAGGAAAGCTCCCCAGCATTGGCCCCTGTGACACCAGACATGGACTCAGCAAGTGAGCTCAGCAGGAGGAGGAAGTGGAGCTGCAGTGAGCGAGAAGTGGCGGCCGTGGTGGAAGAGCTGGTGGCGGCTGCTCGAAGCAACTCTTCCTCGGAGGACGCTAGGAATTGCTGGTGGGGGAGTGGTGAACTTGATGATAACTAGACCGAATTTGCACTCCCACCCCCTGATTCAGAGACTGGCACTTCCTCCACTCCCTCCATTACAGCTGTCTCCTCCTCTCCGGAGCCAGTGCTCTGGCTGCCTGTTCTTTCTCCACCGGAGTGGAGAGAGCTTCTCAGCTGCAAGCTGGCATTTGGGGGCCCCGAGTGGAAGGATTGTTCAAGGAGGCACCACTCCTCTTGACACTCCACTGCCACACAGAGCATTTCACCTGGTTGTCCCATGGCAGCGGCAACATCAGCGGCAGCAGAGCGGGAATTCAGCTTTACTTTTCCAGCAGCTCTTCCTTTGCTGCTCCAGAGAATCACAGCAGCAGTCTCCTCTTCACTCAAGAGTTTTTCTTCATTGGCTGTCCCGTCAGCGCTTTCCTCCCCCTCTGTTGCTGCATGTTCTCCTCTCCTCCATGGCGTTGGCACCAGCTACTAAGCTTCCAATCGCCTCATCTCCGGCTTTGCCCGTCATCACACCTGCAGTGCCGGCTCTCACATCTACTGTGCAGGTGCCCACAACTGCTGCCCCATCAGCTCTCGTACCTGCTCCAAGGTACCTCCTGGCCCTAGTTTTGGCTCCTAGTTGCTCCTCAGCCCCAATACCTGCATCACGGCACCTCTGAGCTCCAGTATCAGCTCTACCAGCCATCTCTCCTGCAGTACATCCTGAGGTCATTACCCTGGCACCAGGAGACCAGGAGTTAAGGCAAGTACCGTTTCATTTATGTTCTACCATTATTTTTGAAAAGACTTGCCTTGCTACTGGTGGGGGGACCCAAGCATACTCCCCACCAGTCTCTGCTGCTTATGGCTGTAGTGTTGCCTCACTGACCTCCTGTTTTCCTCCATCATCCGAGGTGGCCGTGTCGAAGATGGAGTAGCAGGAGGACCACGCTCCATCATCGCTGTCATCGGAGCTGTCCGCTCATCATCGCCATCATCGGAGCAGTGCGCTCCACCCTTTGTCCAAGGGATAGAGCAGTCTGCTCCACCCTAGCCGTCAGAGCAGTCGACTCCACCTTCGGAACCTGGGGTCACCACTCCTCAGCTGCTGTTGGCCCCTGTGCCGAAAGGCCCCTCAGGTACTATCTTCTAAACTAAAAACTCCTGTGTTGTTGACCCCTGAGCGGAAAGTTCCTATATTGGTGCCTCCAGAGCTAAAAGTTCCTATGTTGGGGTCCACAGAGTTAAGAGTTCCTGTATTGTTATCTTCAGAGCAGAAAGCTCCCATGTTGTTATCTTCAAAGCAGAAACTTCCTATGTTATCTTCAGAGCAAAGAGCTCCGATATTGTCTTCAGAGTAAAAGGCTCTTATGTTCAGAGCATAAAGCTCCTATGTTGTCATTTTCAGAGCAAAAGACTACCATGTTATCTTCAGAGCAAAGGGCTCCTATGTTGTTGTTCTCTGTGCAAAAGACTCTTGAGCTTTACACCCCTACAGTACCGTGTTCTTCCGTCAGGTGACTTATGGACTGTGGCAGGCCATCCAGTGCGCAGTGTTCATCCGTCAGGTGGCCCAAGGACTTGGGTAGACCTCCTGGCCCACCTTGCTCTCCCGTCTGGTGGCCTTTGGTAGGCCACCTGATGCACCATGTTTCTCCATCTGGTGGTCCATGGACTTTGGTAGGCCACCAGGCATGCCATATTCTGCCTGGTGGTGGTCTTGGGACTTTGGCCGACCACTTGATGAACACATTTCTCTTGTTGGTGTCCTTGTGTTTGCCCCACCGTGCCTTTGTCCCCCTCCTCCCACCCGATTGGGGTGTTCTTTGTTTTGTTTTTGGGTGTCTGGAATCTGCCCTTAAGTGGGGGAGGCACTGTCATAATGTGGACATTTTGTCCATGCTTTCTGTTATATTTGAAATGTTTGCACAATTCTGTTATCATTAGTTTGTTGGGTTATCCTCAGTTCTTAGTTCAGTTATGTTTTCTCCCTGATTTGGTTTATTTATGATTATTGTTTGCATTATTTGTCCTCTGTGTTTCCTCAGTGTCCATTATCTGCACAGCCCCGCACGTCCTGTTTGTAGCTGCTCCCCTGTTATCTCTTAAATAGTCCCAGCTGCCTCATGATAGTTCAATTATCTCTCCCGTATATATATATATATATATATATATCGGTCTGAGTTTGTGTGGTTGTGCCGTCATTTGTCGATTCTCCCTCTGGTCCCTGTTCATCCTCTGTCTTCTTGTAAGTGTTATCAGTATAATTTACATTTGACAACCCCTGAGCTGTTTTTTGTTTGTTCATTTGTCTTTTGTTAATCATTATTGCACCCAGTCCTGCCTACTACCTTGGGTCCCACTTCAAATCACAACTGCCTTCCAAAGCGGTTACTTGACGACAACAACCTGTTTGAGTCTATATTTCTTTAAATCTTTAGACTGGATTCAACTCCACCCTCCCTCTCATATCACTATTGCTAACATTACCAAGCTAGCTCCTAGCCTTTAACTCAGATGTATCCTGAGCCGGATACGGGTCGGGTCAATCCTGGGAGAATTTCTGTAAATCTCCTTACATTTGATGGTGCCTGAGAATAGTCTTTTTAATAGTTTTGCGGGGGGTTCTCTGCTTGTGCCAATGAGGATCCTGGGGCCAGCTGAGTCGGGGCAAACTTGACTTGTTACCCCTGAGCCAACTAACGCTTGTCTTAACCACTTGCGCTCCGTTGTTCCGCGGGCGGGCAAGTCTCTGCGTCTTAGGACGCATGAGGGCGCACTCCTGCGCCCTCGTGCGCACTCGGACGCATAGACCAGATTGTGGTGATGTAGGTGGTGATGTAGTGGCGTCCAAGCGCCACTAAAAAAAAAAAACTGCAGAGACAGCCGCGAACAGATTAGTTCATCTGATTGACCTCTCATTTGACTAATAAGAGCCTTGAATTGGGTTTCTTGAAACATTGAAGAGTCAATGAATGAAAACCTAGGAAGGAGGTCCCGCCTACTGTGAATGCAGGAGCCAATTGAAGCACAGAAATTCAGGCTGGGTGAAGAGAGATTTACTGCTGCAGCAGATGAAAACAAAGGACGCTGGACGAATCTGCTACAGACCCTGCAGCATGGAGAACACCCACAAGTGGGACCTGCACTCATTCCAGCAGAATAGACGTTTAGGATTCTCTTCCGTCATCATAGACCGACGGAGGCCGACGACAAAGGTCGTAAATCATTCACCAAAACCGCAATAATGGAATTATGTTTTGATCGGGATCCACGAGCTGAGCAGCGTCGCGTTCGTCTTACAATGGGGAAGAGAAGTTCGCCACGACTCTGCTGCTGTGAAGAGGTAAGGTGTTATAAGCTAAATTATTATTTCTCCCTGAAAACTGTAATCCAAAAATGACTTTTGACCGATCGGTAAATTACAACTGTACTGCGCACGAAGTGCGTGCGCCGCGATAAACTGTTCATTTGCCGTGTTCGGACCGTGAACGCCCCCCCCCCCCCCCGCTGCAGAAGAGGAGCGGGGGGGGGCGTTCACGGTCCGAACGCCCCCCCCCGGTCCGCGGGGGGAAGCATATGAGTCTATTCCTTCATGTAGTGATGGCCGTCTTCTGCAGCGAGGGGGGGGGGGGGGACAACCCCCCCCCACACACACACAGTAGCGAGGGGGGGGGGCGCTGTGAAAACATACAAGGAGTGTAATCCATCATGTAGCGAGGGCCGAACTCCGTCTTATTTAGCGGGGGGGGGGACAACCCCCCCCCCACACACACACACACAGACACAGCCCTGAGTGTGACCTTTCATTAGAGCCCAAAATGAAGATTCTACATTGAATTATTCAAAAGTTACAGATGTTTTTCCAAACTGTGCCATTTGGCACAGTTCCAAAACGCCTGGGAACTACCTGAGAACAAAGCTGTGTAAAATATTCATTTTTTGTGGTATTGTTACCAAATTTGGATCTCAGCTTGATAACACTTGGTTCTACATTTCTGTTGCATTTTCCAGCCGGATCGGACAGCTGTGTGTTATTTGCAAGCATTTGTATCCAAAAAAACACTGTGTCCAAATTTATTTTCTTCAAGTTCAGTATGTTTAGATGACTGTAACTCAGTGGCTGGAGCACGTAGAGAGATTGTGTTTTTTTGCCAAAAAATTCAAAGTGTTTTCTTTTAAATGAGACCAACCCCATGAAGATGCTGCAAAGGGTTGAATAACAGCTTTCGATTTACTTTGGGCACGTTATTTTTTGGCATTTTTAGGAAAATTGGCCGGAGTGCAAGGGGTTAAAGAATGAATGAAATAATGCATCACTGGTTGACAAGGATGTGCGGTTTCAGTATTCAATAGGATATGACCCATCCCTGGAGTACAGTAAGCATATGAACATTTGTGAGTGAGTGACTAAACTGCTTGCTTCAAGGTGGCTAGCTAATATTAGCAACTAGCTGGCATGAGCTAGCTGTTCAAAATAACTTCAAACAACAAGGAATAGGATCAAGTGTTGGTAGATGAACAAGAATTCTAGTGGGGGTGAATAGAATTTAAAGAAAATAGTGATCAAACAGTTAAGATAATGCTAGGTGGCCTGTTGGTCACGTAGCCAATGCCAATTGACCGTCCAGCCAAGGCTAGCTAAAAGAGCATAAGGTAGCATCACGGTGAAAATATAACAAAATAAGTCAGAATGGCATGAGATATATTATCGACTGTTGATTAGTGAAGCAGGTGAAAACAGTGATGTCTGTTATGGTGACTGAAATCTAAAGAAAACTAGAAAAGCACTCGGAGCACATACCTCCACCAAGGCTCCTTCTGTCCCTCATGGCTCACCTCCAAACTGTAATGGGTTTGTTTTGAAGGATTCTTGCTAACACAGTGTGAGAAGATAAGAGCCTTGGTGGAGGTATGCATTCTGGTATCATCACCAAAATATTATGGGTTCCCCTCTAGCCCAAGGACCACCTCTGGTAAAAAATTTCATTCAAATCCATGCAGTAGTTTTTGTGTAATCCTGCTGTGCAAATACAAGGTCCTTGGTGGAGGTATGCACTCTCAGATCATCACTAAAATTTAATGGGTTCATCCTTGATCTGAGGGCTACCGCTGGTGAAAATTTCATCAAAATCTAGCCTAAAGTTTTTGCGTAATCCTGCTAACAGATGGACGGACGGATAAACAGACAAACCACCCCGATTACATGACCTCCTTGGCGGAGGTAATAACTAGAAAAGCACTCATAGCGCAGACCTCCGCCAAGCGCCACAGTTCCCCCCCCCCCCCCCCATACAGTGTTTGTGTGTACGTTTTCAGATTCCTTGATCATGAAAACATATGACTAGCAATTGGATTCACAATGATAGGATTAGTGGTTCAGTAGTAAAAGCATTACCTCCTTGGCGGAGGTAATAAACTGAAGTGTTGCTGTTGTGTCCATCTCCTCCATCTGCAAACTCCCAGGCTGCGGGCATTGCAATTCATCGCACAACCGCGTACAACCCACAGGCCAATGGGTTATGCGAGCGTTTTCATAGATCACTGAAAGCAGCACTCGGGGCTTCACTGACTGATGCAAATTGGGTAGACAGGTTGCTGTGGGTTTTATATTGGGGTTGCGCTCTGCGGCAAAAGAGGATTTGGAAGCTTCCCCGGCAGAGAGCTTGTTTTTGCGCAGCCCCTATGGCTGCCCGGGGAATTTCTGCCAAATAATCCCCTGCCGGACAGCTGCCCGTCTCAGCTTTTGCAGCGTAACGCAAACACAGGCACGCTGCCGGACCCGGTCCACCACTGTTTTCCGCATGCTTTTGTGCCTAAAACTTTGAAGAACGCAGAGTTCGTGTTCGTCAGACACGACGACCAGCGCCCTCCATTGCGCCTGCACACATGTTGAAAATGGCCATATCTCACAATGTTAAAGAATCCTTTAAAAAATTCCTGTATCCAGACGGTGATCCGGATCATTCCCAAAATTTAATCAGTTCTTCCTTGTACCATTTCCAACAATGCCTGAAAGTTTCATGGAAATCCGTCCAAAACTTTTTGAGTTATCTTGCTAACCAACAGACAAACGCTGGCAAAAACATAACCTCCTGCGGCCTGTGGCCTGGCGGAGGTAATAATATAACCCACACTTGGTAAGTTAACAGCTAAGTAAACAGTTAGGCTGGCCGGTCGTAGAGCAGTGTGCGGGTATCAAGGACATGCTGGACTGGGTTTACCATGTCAGTGATGATTCATGGAAATTCTGGAATAGCCAATTTTGCATTTTGGAAGGAAAAGCAAATCCTGAAAGATGAGGCAAGGAGAGTCTTTAATTACCTCCGCCAGGAGGTAATGTTTTTGCCGGGGTTTGTCTGTCTGTTTGTCTGTTGGTTAGCAAGATAACTCAAAAAGTTTTGGACTGATTTCCATGAAACTTTCAGGCATTGTTGGAAATGGTACAAGGAAGAACTGATTAAATTTTGGGGATGATCCGGATCACCGTCCAGAAGAAAACCGCCATTACGGAAAATGCCATTTTCGTCAATAACTACTGAACCACTAATCCTATCATTGTCAATCCAATTGCTAGTCATATGTTTTCGTGGTCAAGGAATCTGAAAACATACACACAAACACCGTATGGGCGGAACTGTGGCCGCCATTACGGAAAATGCCATTTTCATCAATAATTACTGAACCACTAATCCTATCATCCATCCATCCATCCATCTTCTACCGCTTAATCCTTTCGGGTCGGGGGGGGGCCTATCATTGTCAATCCAATTGCTAGTCATATGTTTTCATGGTCAAGGAATCTGAAAACGTACACACAAACACTGTATGGGGGGGAACTGTGGCGCTTGGCGGAGGTCTGCGCTCTCCGAGTGCTTTTCTAGTTTGTAATGTGTCCCACAGTAGGAGATGGTGAGAGGGACGCACACAGGAGCACTGAAGAGCACACTCAGATGTCTGCAGCAGAACTGAACAATGACAACAGCAGGAGGAAAGTCTAACATTCCGACAGTTTCTGACTGAAGAAGGCAGGGCCTTTTATAGGGGCGGCAGTGGCTTAGGAGGTAGAGCAGGTTGTCCAATAACTGCATGGTTGGTAGTTCGAATCCCGCTCTCCCTGGATATCCTGCCGTTGTGTCCCTGGGCAAGACACTTCACCCCCAATTGCTCCTGGTGGGTCTGGAAGCGCCATGTTAGGTAGCATGCCGCCATCAGTGTGTGAATGGGTGGATAGCAGGATCTGTATAGCGCTTTGGTCATCAAGAGATGACAATAAAAGCGCTATATAAGTGATTGCCATTTATAGGCTGGAGGCTGATGAGGAGCAGGCGGCGTAATTTGCACAGGTGGAAGAGATCGGGGGTTAATTAATTGTGCACAATGAGTGAGAGTGTGTTCTTACCTGAATACCTACAGCACTTGGTGCTTATAACTTGTTTTGTGAACACAGTTGCCTTGATTTCTTTGTATGCATGGATTACTTGGGTTGTTACTGATATCTGGTGAAAATCTCAGGTCAATGGCTCCATCAGAATGTTTAATGAGGAAAAATGTTGATGTGTTCAATACTTGCGTATGTTCCCCGCCGTACATTCATGTGTTTAATGTGCACATATGATGTTGCGCATAAGCTACAGTCGCCACAGCCTTCTAGAGATAAGGAATATGACCAAACATTACGTCTTGGAGCAGAGCATTACAGAGGAACTCTGTGGCCAAGGACTTCTCCACCAGACTTCCCCATCCCCGGACCCGACTGCTGTGTCTCATCCCAAATGGAGATGCCATAGACTGTGTGAGAGGAAACAAAAGTGAGATAGGCACGGAGGTATCCGAACAAAGCTAGCTGCTAGCCCACACAGACTCCCGATTCCTACCCTCATTCTGGTCAATGTACACTCACTAGACAACAAGATAGACCACATACAGCGCCAGAGATCTATGCAACGTGACGCACAGAACTGCTGTGTTTTTATCTTTACAGAAATGTGGCTAAATGACAATATCCTGAAATATGCCATTCAGTTGGCAGGGCTAACATGCTATCGTGCGGATCGGGTGTTCATGGAAGGAGGGAAAACCCACGGGGGAGGTGTGTGCATTTACATCAGTGACGCTTGGTGCCAAGATCTGACTGTTGTGCACAAACATTTTTCTCAATTGGTGAAGTTTATGATCATCAAGTGCCGACCGTTCGACTTACCAAGAGAATATACATCCATCCTGCTAGTCACCGTGTATGTCCCGCCCACCAGCACCAGTGAGCGGAGTAAGGCACTAAACGAAATCTACCAGGCCATAAGTGAGTCACAAACGGCACACCCAGATGGATACCTCATCACAGCAGGAGACTTCAACCATGGAGATTTAAAGGCTCTCCTACCAAAACTATACCAACAAGTGGACTTTCCAACAAGAGGAGACAACTTGCTGGACTTGGTGTACACAACCCACAAGAGGGCATATAAGGCCTCTCCCCTCCCCCACCTTGTTCTCTGTGATCACATCACCATCTTGCTAAGGCCTGCATACAGATCCAGATGAAAGCCATCAGGCTATCAAAAAAGCAGGTACGTGTGTGGCCAGAGGGGGCCTCCGATGCTCTGAAAGACTGCTTTAGCACTACAGACTGGGACAATTTCAAACATGCAGCTACTCACAATGAACACACAAATATAGAGGAGTACACTGAGGTTGTTGTAGCATACATGGCTAAATGCATTGATGGTGTCACTCACTGCAAAATCATCACTGTTTGTGCTAACCAGAAGCCATGGATGACAGCAGATGTTCACAGGCTCCTGAGGGCTTGGGACGCAGCCTTCAGGGCTGGTGACACTGCAGGACTAACAGCTAGGGCCAATTCTGTCCCGTGGCATCAAGAAAGCAAAACGACAGTACAGCAAGAAAATATCCAGCCACTTCAGCGGCACCGGAGATGCACGTTCTCTCTGGCATGGCATACAGACCCTCACAAACTACAAACCTCCACCTCAGACCTCTGCGAGTGACATCACACTGATTAACAACCTAAATGAATTCTTTGGCCACTTTGAAGCACAAAACAATACATCAGCACAGACGAACACTCCTCCCTCAGACAAGCAGGCTATAAGTCTGGATCCGGCTAGTGTGAAGCGGACCCTCTCCAGGATCAACCCACGCAAGGCAGCTGGACCAGACAACATACCAGGTTGCGCTCTGAAGGACTGTGTGCAGCTCAAGAATGTCCTGACAGGCATCTTTGATCAATTCAATCTCCCTGAGTCAAGCTGTTGTCCCCACGTGTTTGATTTTATTTATTTATCTCAAACAACCCAACAAAACATTAAATGCACAGAGTTAAAAATAAAGTACAATGTTCAAGAAGGGATAGAATGAAGCAATGCTTATCTAGTTCTGCCCCTTCTTTCCACTCAAGGTTGTTGCAGCACAAAAAAGAAACTGTTTCAAAACTGCTACCATAATACCAGTCTCAAAAAAGCCCATCCCTTCTAGCTACAACGATTACCAGCCAGCAGCACTGACCTTCATCATAACAAAGTGCTTTGAGTGGCTGGTCATGCAGAACATCAAGTCCATCCTCCCTCCCTCCCTCCCACGACCCATCTCAGTTTGCATACAGGTCAAACAGAGCCACAGAAGATGCTATCTCTGCTGCTCTCCACCTAGCCCTCACCCACCTGGACTCAAAGAACTCCTATGTGCGAATGCTGTTCTTGGACTTCAGCATTCAACACAATCATCCCCCAGCACTTAATCCAAAAACTCAGACACTTGAGACTCAAAACCTCCCTCTGTAACTGGGTACTGGACTTTCTCACAGGGAGGCCACAGAACGTGCGGGTCAGCAGCAACACCTCCAAGACCATCATGCCGAGCACAGGGGCCCCACAAGGGTGCATGCTCAGCTTGCTGCTCTTCACCTTGTTGAACCATGACAGTGTACTAGCCTACAGTACCAACCACATAAAGTTTGTGGACGACACGACGGTGGTGGGCCTCATCACAAACAATGAAGAAGCCAACTACAGAAATGAGATGAGTCAACTGGTCCAGTGGTGTAAAAACAACAATCTCTTCCTGAACGTGGGAAAAACCAAGGAGATTGTGGTCGACTTCAGGAGAGGACACACACAGCACCCCCCTCTGATCATCGATGGCGCAACTGTGGAGAGGGTGAGCAGGACCAAGTTCTTGGGGGTGCACATTGCTGAGGACCTCTCCTGGTCTAACAACACCATATCACTGGCCAAGAAGGCTCAAACTTGCCTCTATTTCCTCCACAAACTGAGGAAAGCACGAGTTCCCCCCCCCCCCCCCCCATCATGTGCTCATTCTACTGGGGCACCACTGAGGGCATCCTCACCAGCTGCATCACGGTGTGGTATGGAAGTTGCACTGCCTCCTGCCAGAAAACTCTACAATGCACAGTGGACGCAGCTCAGATCATCAGTGCCCTCTGCCTTCCATCTCGGATATTTATCACACCTGCCTCACCCACAGAGCCATCAACATCACAGGCAGCACCTCCCACCCTTCACACTCCCTCTTTAGCCCCCTGCCCTCACGGAGAAGGTACCGGAGCCTCCAGGCCCAGTCCACAAGCCTGCTAAACAGCTTTGTTCACCAGGCCATCAGGACCCTGAACTCTGCCCACTCTCCCACCCCCACCCCCCTGCCCCTGGACCATAACACACTCGCCCACACCATAACTCTACCGCAGCTGTTTGCACAGAAAGACTTGGGCACACCAACGGTACATCTGCTGCTGCACCACATCTGCTGCAGCCATTTGCATAAATGCCATACCTGCTGCTGTCTGTTATTGCACTACTGATCATGTGCAGTCCAATCTGTCACTGTCTGCACCTCCGCTACTGCACTGAACTTGCAATTACGGGTATTATGACTCTACTGTACATAGGATTGCTGTGTTTTATCTTTATTTGCACTACGGGTAGCATTACTGTACATAGACTGCTGTTTTTCATCCTTATTCCTTCTTTTCTTATATATCGCGCACAGCACTAAAGCCCCTTTTCCACTAGTACCTACTCAGCCCAACTTGGCTCAACTGTACTCGACTCAGCACGGTGTAGTTGATTATCCATTTCAACTGAGTACCACCTCAAGTGGGTGGGGTTGGGTTCATTACAGGAAACCGGCCCGTTATCCTGTTATGATGTTGACATTCTGACGTTTTCAATGATAATGTAAAATATGCTTAAAATCATAAAACACTCACCATCTTCCCCATGAGCAGCCATCAGCTTGGAGGCCTCCTGGTATACTTTTTCATTTTGGGTCACGCTGCCACAGCAGGGCCGACGGGGCTGAAAAGTTCATAGGCTGAAAAGTTCATAGTTGTCATATCTGACCAAATGTAGTTTATTTTTCAAGCACAGGGATCCAAGCGCTGCAACACTGACGGAAGAACTGTGCACACCGATGATCAGACTGTTGAAAAATAACCACATTTGATCAAATTTCACCACTAAATGAACTTTTCAGTGTATGAATTTTTCAGCGCCGGCAGGGCATTCCAAAATGAAATACCAGGAGGTCTCCGGGCTGATGGCTGCTCACGGGGAAGATGGTGAGTGTTTTGTGATGGTGTTGATTTGTGTGTACCATTTTTGTTATCACAGAAATAACTAGAAAAGCACTCGGAGAGCGCAGACTTCCACAAAGTGCCACAGTTCCCCCCCATACAGTGTTTGTGTGTACGTTTTCAGATTCCTTGACCATGAAAACATATGACTAGCAACTGGATTGACAATGATAGGATTAGTGGTTCAGTAGTTATTCACAAAAATGGCATTTTCCGTAATGGCGGTTTTCTTCTGGACGGTGATCCGGATCACCACGTTTTCTGATTCCTTGACCATGAAAACATATGACTAGCAATTGGATTCACAATGATAGGATTAGTGGTTCAGTAGTTATTGATGAAAATGGCATTTTCCGTAATGGCGGTTTAGTGCCACAGTTCCCCCCCCCCATACAGTGTTTGTGTGTACGTTTTCAGATTCCTTGACCATGAAAACATATGACAAGCAATTGGATTGACAATGATAGGATTAGTGGTTTAGTAGTTATTCACGAAAATGGCATTTTGCGTAATGGCGGTTTTCTTGTGGACGGTGATCCGGATCACCACCAAAATCTAATGAGATGAGATGAGATGAGATTCAACTTTATTGTCATTACACATGTATGAATACAAGGTAACGAAACGTGACTTGGCATTTGGGCACGCTCTGCAGAGCGCATCCAAGGCCGGGGCAGCCGCTAGGCGCCAGTCATAAAGAAGAAAGGAGGAAAAAAAAGAGAGTGGATATCACACAGTAGGCGAGAGAAAAAAACATGTTTTATCAAATTGACGCTTAAGTAAGTAAGCGAAATTTTGATTGCAGGCAAAAAAACCCTCAATGCTTATTTAGCAGACATTTAGTAGACAAATCACACAGCAGGGAGAGAGCAGTGTATGTATATTCAATTCAATTCAACTTTATTTATATAGCCCCATTTCACAACAACAGTCATCTCATAGCACTATCAACTGTAGGGGGGACCCCCACAGTTGCAGAAAGACCCCAGCAATCAGGCGATCCCCTGTGAGCAAGCACTTGGCGACGGTGGAGAGGAAAAACTCCCTTTTAACAGGAAGAAACCTCCAGCAGAACCAGGCTCAGGGAGGGGCAGTCATCTGCTGCGACTGGCTGGGGGGTGAGGGGATAGAGAAGAAGAAAAGAACAGACATGTAGAGAGCAAACAGCACGATGGGGACTCAATCTATGGGAGAGAACAAACAAATGTTAATGACCAGCAAAAAAAAAATATTTCATAGAGAGTGAGGAAAGGAGTGAGGCCCAGTGCATTACTGGAGGTCCCCCGGCTGACTAAACCTATTAGCAGCATAACTAAGGGAGGGTTCAGAAACACATGATCCCTCCCTAATTGTAGGCTATATCAAAAAGGTATGAATGAATGAATGAATGAATGAATTTATTTATTTCGGATAGTACATTACAGGTTAAAAGAAACTGTATAATATAACAACAAGGTCAAATTAGACAAAGACTCCTTCTACTATACAATTCCACGTGAGTTATCCGAAATGGGCGATGGCCCATATGGGTGGGCTTATATTGCCCACCCATATTCCATCCAAGAATTCAAAGGAGAAAAAAGAGAAAACAAGACAAGAGCGATTACAATTTAAAACAAGGCTAAGACAAAATATGACTGAGAGAAAAAGAAAACTGAGCTAGTCTAAGTTAAGCGGTTACTATTCAAAAACAAATCTAAGACATGGTGTCACAGAGAAAAAAGAAAAACTAAGCTATAACACAACACAGGCTGGAAATGTCAATCCTTATGTGAGTTTACATGTCGTCTTGTAAATATGTTTGGAGTATTTCTTCCTTTAGTTTTTGTTTAAATTGTCCAAGCTTTGTACATGATTTTAATTCAGGTCCAAAATCGTTCCATAATCTGACACCTTGCACTGAAATACAGTGTTGCTTGGTAGTTGTTCTCACTGTAGGCTTTTGAAATATACATGTTCCTCTGAAGTGATATCGTTTCTCCCTTGTTTGGAACAACTTTTGGATATTTGCGGGCAGTGATAGATTCTTCACTTTGAACATTATTATTGCGGTTTTAAAGTCGATCAGATCTTTCAACTTGAGAGTTTTTTGTTTAAGAAAAAGTGGGTTTGTTGGATCCCTGTAAGCTGCTTTGTTGATTATTCTAATAGCTCTCTTTTGAAGCATAAAGAGTGGATATATGTTTGTTTTATATGTATTTCCCCATACTTCATTACAATATGTCATGTATGGGAGTATTAATGAATGATACAAGGTGTATAGTGTGGGTTGATTCAGCAAATTTTTCACTCTGTGTAATATTGCAATTGATTTGGATACTTTACCTTTTATATAATTAATATGTGGCTTCCAACACAGTTTATCAATTATTACTCCAAGGAATTTAGTTTCGGATACCCTTTCAATCTCTACACCATTTACACTGAGTTTGGGTACTGGGTAGTTGTGATGGTTGTTAAAGACTATAAATTTTGTCTTGCTTAAATTGAGTGTTAATTTGTTTGAATCAAACCACAGTTTCAGCTTTCCTAATTCCTTTCCGAGTGTATCCAGAAGTTGTTCCAAATTGTTTCCACTGCATAGCAGGTTAGTGTCATCAGCAAACAATATTAAGTCCATTTTTTCTGAAACTTTACATATATCATTTATATACATTATATACATTATATACATTTATATACATATTATATAATTATAATTATATAATATAATTATAATTATATAATATGTATATATCAAAAAGGTAGGTTTTAGCCCTATTCTTAAAAACAGAGATCGAGTCTGACTCCCGAATCCAGATTGGCAGCTGATTCCACAGGAGAGGAGCTTGATAACTGAAGGCTCTGCCTCCCATTGTACTTTTGGAGATTCTAGGTATTACAAGTAATCCTGCATTTTGGGAGCGTAGTGCTCTGTTAGGATGATACGGTAGTATCAGATCTTTTAAATAAAAAGGAGCCTGATTGTTTAGAGCTTTGTAAGTAAGAAGAAGGATTTTAAACTTATTTCTAAACTCTATGGGAAGCCAATGAAGGGAGGCCAGAACCGGAGAGATATGATCTCTCTTTCTAGTACCTGTTAAAACTCTTGCTGCAGCATTTTGGATCAGCTGAATACTTTTTAAAGATGTTTTAGGACAGCCTGATAATAAAGAATTACAATAATCTAATCTCGAGCTAACAAAAGCGTGGATCAGCTTCTCAGCATCACTCTGAGACAAGATGCTCCTAATCTTGGCAATATTACGCAAATGATAGAAGGCAGTCTTAGAAACAAATTTAATATGTGAATTGAAGGACAAATCCTGATCAAAAATAACTCCAAGGTTCCTCACAGAGCTATTAAGAGAAAGAGTAACTGCATCCAAACTGAAAGTTTGATTTGGAAAGGAATTTCTAAGGTTTTTTGGACCAACAAGAATGACTTCAGTCTTATCTGAATTTAATAGCAGGAAATTACAAGTCATCCAAGCTTTGATTTCCTTAAGACAGGCTTCTAACTTGACTAATTGATTAGTATCATCTGGCTTCATTGACAGGTATAATTGTGTGTCATCTGCATAACAATGAAAATGTATACAGTGCTTTCTAATAATGTTGCCTAACGGAAGCATATATAAACTAAAAAGAGTAGGGCCTAGCACAGATCCCTGTGGAACTCCATGACTAAGCTTTGAGCTGAAAGAAAACTCATCATTTACATGAACAAACTGGAACCTATCAGATAAATAAGATCTAAACCACTGCAACGAAGTTCCATTAAGTCCAACATAGTGTTCTAATCTATCAAGTAGAATATTATGATCAATAGTATCAAAAGCTGCACTAAGATCTAAAAGGACAAGTACAGAAACTAGTCCATTATCAGATGCAATGAGGAGGTCGTTGGTGACCTTCGCTAAGGCTTTTTCAGTACTATGATGGATTCTAAACCCAGATTGAAACTCTTCAAGTAAACCATTTCCCTGCAGGTGGTCAAATAATTGCGTAGCAACAACTCTTTCTAAGATTTTTTAAATGAAAGGGAGATTAGAGATTGGTCTATAGTTAACTAAAGCTCCTGGATCTAGCGTTGGCTTTTTGAGTAAGGGTTTAATTACAGCCGTTTTAAAAGCCTGCGGTACATGGCCTAAAGTTAATGAAGAATTGACTATATGAAGAATAAAGCTACCAATAAGTGGGAAGACTTCTTTAAATAACCTGGTAGAAATAGGGTCTAAAAGACAAGTTGAAGGTTTGGATGAGGAAACTATTTTGTCTAACTCACAAAGGTCGATAGGAGGATATCAGTATGATGATCAGTATGATGATATCAGTGTGTGTGCAGTGTTGAGTGTATCAGTTACTGGAGCACAACAAATAGTCTCCTAGGCAACAATAGATGTTATAGTTCATGAACGCTGTCCCTGAAGAGTTCTGTTTATTGCACAGCAGCGGTGTTTGGGTTAGCGAGCCAGCTGACACATCCGCTTATCTCAACTCTGGAGGAGTGAGTTATCCAGGGGCGCCGATCAAGGCCGAATCTGCTCAGAGTATAGGAGTATAGGATTTCCCTATTGTCATATTCTGAGCTTACAATTCAAATTAACATTCACTGGCTTTAAATTCATATAATTCCCTGGAGAGCACGAAGCGACTCCAGATGTTTCCCCTTCTAAACACAGATGAACATGTCCGATAGAGTCCATCTCTCTAATGCATGCAGATGGTAAATTCCATGTTGGTCATTTGCCGCTACTTCGTGCACTCCCCATCTGGTCGAATTATTGAGAAGCAGCTCCGCCGGGTCCGCATTTTGATTAGCTCCTTCAGTTAAATTTTCGATACACCAGGAGAACTCCAAAGCCCAATCGGCAGAAATCCTGTGATCGTAGCCAAAACCGGTGGATGTTTTTCCACATCCTCAGTCAAATCACACAGACACATGAGTTCCAATCCATGGGTCTCTCCACATTTGGGCTCCCCCGGGCCCAATTTTCTGTTTGAAAAGGTGGTGTCAATTGCGTTTAAAGCCCAGCTTATATCCATTTTCCGTATTTTCCATTTGGGTTGAGATCAGCAAGATGGTGAGACGGCACAGACACTCACTCAGATGCAGCAAGCTGGGATTAGGTCAGGAAAGCAGGATAGGAGGAGGGAGGGGAAAAAAAAATGCGACTGCTCTCACTGAAGGCAAAAGGAAGAAGGATACCCCATCATCTGTAGGATACCCCATTTCTGACAATCTGTGAAAATTTCATGAAAATCCGTCCATAACTTTTTGAGTTATCTTGCTAACAAACAGACAGACAAACCAACGCCAATGATCACATAACGTCCCCCTTTGGCGGAGGTAAAAACTCACTGCTGAATTTACAAATGGCGGTTTTGAATCTTGTGAAGATGTCACTCTCGACTGATGTTACGCCCTGGCCAGTCAGTGGCCTGCAATTTGTTGACGTCACATTTTCAGCTCGACTCCGCACGGTTGGAATCTCACTGAAGTAGGTCCCAAAAAAGTACCTGGTACCAGGTACTAAAACCCTACAAACTGAGTAGAGTTGAGGCGAGTAGGGCTGAGTAGGTACTAGTGGAAAAGGGGCTTAAGAGAGAGAGAGAGAGAGAGAAACAGCGTTTCAATTCTCCTGTATGTCCTGTGCATATACAGTAGAAGTATTGACAAATAAAAATCTTTGAATCTATGCTGGCCAATAATAGAGCAGCGGTGGGTATCAAAGATGGGCCGGGTTTATTATGGAAGTGACGTCCCATGGGAAACCCGTAACAGTCAGTTTTGCTTTTGGTTGTAATATAAATTGATGTAAAGGCTGTGTTTTTGTTTTTTTAAAAAGCATTTTTTATTTTATTTTTTTGGATAATCACGTGACCGACACCTTTCAAAAGGTTAAAACCTAAAACATTTTTCAGTCAGTGACCCCTTTAAGTCCTGCAGTGCAAGGGGAAAAAAATTCTGTGGCCTGTGATCATGTGGGTTTTCAGGTCACGCCTGCAGATTTGTCTCCAGTTAGTGAATCTGAGTGGGCTGCACTGATTCAGATGTGAAGTTTTGACAGACGCAGCTGATAACCGAGGCATTCACAGATTACTTAAAAATGATGTCACAGCATTTCCTGATTTAATAATGCATGCACCCACGTTAACCAGTACATTATTTTATTAGGTTAGAAATACTTGACTTGTGGAGACAGTGAGGATAAGCTGCAGATCTGTGTGTGGGAGAGGATGGGCAAAAGAAACACACACAGAGGGAACCCACAAGAGGATCAAAGCTTGTAATTTTCAGCACAGTTTTTAGCCATCTCCCATATAGCGCCTGTTGTTTGGGGTGAATTTTTGGGGGATGCAGCATAGAATCATGTGTATCCACAAATGACAGCCCAGGCTCACAAAAGCCAGAGTTCACAGAATGCAACTCCACAGGTGCCTGAAATTAATTCACCGTTTCTCTTTTTACTATCAAGTGATCGGCGGCAGCAGAAAAGGTCAACGTGGAGGGAACAGTTGGTGATTCACCACACAATAAATGACTGCTTCCGCCGTGATGACTCTGGGGGAATAACGCCCGTGACCTCATGAAGAAGCTTTTATTATCTAAACTGAATCAATCAATCATCGTCTTTGTACGCAGTCACAGCCACGAGACGAAATGTCTCTTTTGTATGCCACCACATTCATAAATGGCCTGATTAGGAGGGCAGTGGGTGTGAGGATCATGTGCAGCAGTGTGACAGACAGTGACTGAATGGCTGGCTGTGTTGGCTCACAGAGGAGGAGACTCTGCGATGGCGTGCACATGAAGGGCCCTCTGTATCTCTGCCGTGCATACAATGCGTCTTATTGCTAACTTTGGAAATAACCCTATGGCCCAGGGTTCTGGGCTTAAGACCACCTCAGCCTGAGGTGTCCACAAACTTGAACCTCCACGTCATTTATGGAGCTCCTCTCTGGAAGCGCAAGCCTCAACTCCACAGCCTTTGGAGGAAGTAACTTAACATTTCTGGTTTGGTTTAAGCATCAAGAACACAACATTATACAAACTATAAAATATGTGGCTTCACTGAAAAAACTAAAGTGGTACCAAATGACCACTAGAGTCACAAAAAAAAAAAATGTTGATCATTAACTTTTTTCTTAGCAGTGATAGAAAAATTTGAAGGCTGTCTGTTATTTTAACAGATTACAGAGAGGTTGATGGTTTTTTTTCAGTGACAGAAGAAAGGAGAATACACCAATAGCTGCAGGTGTCACCCTGGAAGTGCTCCTCTCCGCCCCTTCGTCGATTATGGGACCGAAGATGGGAATTAGCTGCTTTGCTATAACCTTGCATATTTACATGCTCAATATGCCTTGCACCATTTTCAAAAATAAATAAAATCACAAACAGAAGAAAAATGACAAAACAACCACAATTTAAAGCTCCTTTCACATTACAAGGACTATTCCTAAGTTCTGTTTTTTTGTTTTGTTTTTTTGTCTGATCAGATCCTGTCATGCCAGGTCACATCTGTAATTACAAATGACTTTTCCTTGGCTTGAATAGGTCTATCCTCTGAAATGGCACACATCATCCGCAATAAAAGATGTTATTAGTGCAATCACTCTGTCCTTTTAAAGTTAAAAAAAAAAAAATGCATTTTCCCAGAAAGCAACAACTGGTTGAAGAAATGTTGAAAAGACAACTTTCCAGTTATGTAAGCATATCAGTGTGCCAATTGCTGACAAATGTGGGGATTTTTGGATTTGCCAACTTTTCTGACAAATGCTGGTGAAAATCAGGCTAGCATTTCATGGAGTGGTGAATGCTGACAAACCTTTATGAACACTGTACTTTTTGGGTTTCATTTTGGGTTGCAAAATAGTTCAGTTTTTAAGGTCACCAAGAGTTTTGTTGTAAAGGGTCTTTAACAGTTGCTAGTGTTCACTACCACCAAAAAGAACTTTAGTGACCCGTGTTACAACCATAACACCTGCAACTAGCTTGCAACTGTTTGTGGAAGAATACATTTGCAACAATTTTTGAACATGTTCAAAATTTTTTGGCAACAAGGAACCCTTTCCTCACTGGCTTATTCACGGGTGGAGGGAGAATGGAGCGGGAGATGAGACAAATCGGAGCAGTATCTGTAGTGATGCAGATGTTGTACTGGTCTGATGTGATGAAGATGCTGAGCTCTAAAGCAAAGCTGTCGATTTGCCGCTCAATCTACCTTGCTACCCTCACCTATGGCCATGAACTTTGGGTAATGACTGAAAGAATTAGATCATAGATACAAGCAGCTGAAATGAGCTTTCTCTATAGGATTGTTGGACTCACCTTTAACCTGGATTTATGCACCCATGTCGCCGCAACACATGCTGATGGTGTTGGTCCACTGTGTGTTATCAAGTTCAAAGTCAGTGCAGTCATCTACCAGGAAATTTTAGAGCACTTTCATGCTTCCCTCTGTTGACAAGTTTTATGGAGATGCTGATTTCATTTTCCAGCAGCACTTGGCACCTGCCCACACTGCCAAAAGTACCAAAACCTGGTTTAATGATCATGGTATCACTGAGCTTGATTGGCCAGCAAACCCTCCTGACCTAAACCCCATAAAGAATCTACGGAGTATTGTCAGGAAGAAGATGAGACACCAGGCCCAACGATGTAGACGAGCTGAAGGCCGCTATCAAAGCAACCTGGGCCTCCATAATACCTCAGTAGTACCACAGGCTGATCGCCTTCATGCTTTGCCGCACTGATGCAGTAATTCATGCAAAACAACCCCCGAGCAAGTATTGTGTACATGGACATGCTTTTCAGTTTGCCAAAATTTCTATTAAAAATCAATTTTTTAAAATTAATTTTATGTAATCTGTCATGAATGCCCCTCGGGGCAGAAAGAGACAGATTCACGTGCTGAACTGTTAGTGACATTTATTAACAAGAGAGAACCAAAGTCCAAAAAACTCTGCATGACCTACAAAAATGCAAACTCAGTCACTTACAGAGGTAGACTCTCCAGAGCCGAAATCGCCCTGCGAGAGGGGAATGATGACAAAAAGTCCATAAGGAAGGAGTCCTTAGGCATGAGACATCTGACACTAAACATTTCTTCAAAATGAAACGTCTCCTGGAGACAAACATGCTACTCTCACGGAGTATATAAGCTTCCTGCGCTATATACTCAGTGATGAGCTATAAGCCATAACCATCAAAATTACAAGAAATAAACACTTGAAATATATCAGTGTGTAAATAATCTACATAATATACTGTATGTTTCATTTTTTTGAAATGAATTACTGAAATAAATCAACTTTCCAATGACATTCTAATTTATTGAGATGCACCTGCAGAGTGTTAAAAGATGGCAGAAGTGGTGGTTGGATGTACTGTAAAGTCTTTTTTTTTTTTTTTCTCTCTGTTGCAGTCACTGCATGAAAAGTTGCTTTTTTTTAAACAATTATTTGCTCAAACTCCATCACAATCTGTCATGTTTGCCCTTCTGGGGCAGATAAAAGGAGTCAAGTGCTGGGCGACCATTCAACACATTTTATTATAAAATAAAGCAGCTCGTGGGCTGGGAACAAACAGTGAGCCGTAACGGCAAACACAAAAGATAACTACTAGCAAGCAGTAGCATGGATAGTGACAGGAAATTACGAGAACGCCGTACAGAGGGTAGGGTATACGGTGTACAAATAAAGCAGGGGATCATCAGCACAATTGAGCACAGCTGTGAATAATTAGCAACATAAAGACATTTCAGAAAGTAAGCACATCAGTAATCCAATCTGACATAAAATCACTAGTCATAGTCCTCATAATATCTATAAAAAAGTATTATTTAAATTTATATTGGATTACTGTATAATCTTGTTAGTATTTTATAAAAGTTTCCTAATATGTTATAAGGATCAACATCAACTAAAGTTGTCTATGAAAAAAGGGCTTTTTTTAATACAACTTTATTATATAGCACAAATTAACAACAACAGTCAGCTCATAGAACTTTGAAGTGTTGTATAAAGACCCCACAATTCCAGAAAGACCTCAACAATCAGGTGATCCCCTGTGAGGATCACTTAGCCACAGTGCAGAGCAAAAACTCCATTTTAACAATAGGAAGCCTCCAGAAGAAGTGGTTTTGGCATCTGATCAGGATACCTCCTGGTCGCCTCCAACTCCAGGTGTTTGGAACACGTCCCCCGAGGATGAGACCACGGGGCAGACTATGACTCCCAGCTGGCATGGAACACCTTGGCATCTCCTCTGAAGAGCTGAAGAAGGTGGCTGGAGAGAGGGAAGTCTGGGCTGCTCTACTTGGACTGCTGCCTACGTGACCTGGATCCCCAGAAAAGCTGTTGAGGATAGATGGATGGACGGATGGATGGGCAAAAGAAAATTCTGACAATATTCTCAAAAGTAGAAATAGTCTGTCTCCCAAATGTCAGATTTTGAAAACAAAATCAGATGTAGACATCTTCCCCCTGTGTAACTGTTGAGTGAAATGGATCAACGTGGTCCATGGAGCCGATCTGGGAGAGCAGTATAGAAAAATAATATAAGAAATTGGACACAAACTTCAAATCTTTTGTTGTCTTTTTAGTTTGTGTTACCCTAGCTTCTTACACTAAGGTACAAAATACCAATGTCCAAATAAAAAAAAAAAAAAAAAAAAAATCAAAACAAACAGTCTAAAGAAAAAAAATTGCATGAAATTATGACATAATCTGAACTTGTAGACATTTATTAAACATTCCAAATATGCTACAATGAGTGTGCTTCGTCTACTAATGCAAAATACTGTATACTATTGATGACAAAGTGTGGGTAGGGAAATGGAATTGGATTTTAGCTGTGTGCTGTGTACTGTGTTCATTCCTGCTGCAGCATTGGACCTGATTCAAGAACAGGAAAAAGATTTTCAGTTCCACATGCTTGGAACACCAAGTGTACCCGCCACCTTGTGTTTTCATTAACAACTAGAAAAGCACTCGGAGAGCGCAGACCTCCGCCAAGCGCCACAGTTCCCCCCCATACAGTGTTTGTGTGTACGTTTTCAGATTCCTTGACCATGAAAACGTATGACTAGCAATTGGATTGACAATGATGGGATTAGTGGTTCAGTGGTTATTCACGAAAATGGCATTTTCCGTAATGGCGGCCACAGTTCCCCTCCCATACAGTGTTTGTGTGTACGTTTTCAGATTCCTTGACCATGAAAACATATGACTAGTAATTGGATTGACAATGATAGGATTAGTGGTTCAGTAGTTATTCACGAAAATGGCATTTTCCGTAATGGCGGCCACAGTCCCCCCCCCCCCCCCATACAGTGTTTGTGTGTACGTTTTCAGATTCCTTGACCATGAAAACATATGACTAGCAACTGGATTCACAATGATAGGATTAGTGGTTCAGTAGTTATTGATGAAAATGGCATTTTCCGTAATGGCGGTTTTCTTCTGGACGGTGATCCGGATCATCCCCAAAATTTACTCAGTTCTTCCTTGTACCATTTCCAACAATGCCTGAAAGTTTCAAGGAAATCCGTCCAAAACTTTTTGAGTTATCTTGCTAACCAACAGACAGACAGACAGACAAACCCCGGCAAAAACATTACCTCCTAGCGGAGGTAACTAGCGGAGGTAATGAAAAGTTTAAGATATTTTAGCGTCCCCATTTGTAAGATGCTCTTGATCAGACAGTTGAAAAAAGAAAAAAATCTCTACTATCTACTTAGGTCTCTCCTAGTTTGTGTCCTCAGAAGCTCTTCCACTGGTAGCGGTGGTCCTGCAGGAACAAGGCCAAGTGTATGTGGGTCCTCTGGGTGCAGTTGTCTATGTTGTGGCAGCCCTGCATCTGCAGAAAGGCACTTTGAAAGAATGTGGGCCAGAAGGGGTAGAATGTGGTCATAAGTCTTATTAATTCATTATGAAAATGATAGATAAATATGAATGGATGGACGTAACAGAGTATTCACTAAATATTAACAAAAACAATTGTTTCTGTAAAATTTACAAAAAGGTTTAAAATTAATAAATCACCCCCCCCCCCCAAAAAAAAAATATATATATATAATCCTAATATTACAGTTTATAGATTATTGTGTAAAATGTTTTGGTGGCACAAAACTTACAGGGTCCCTGTGCTGGTTATAGTCCAGTGCAGCTGAAAGGGTCCGGGCCTCATATCCAGGTGGGCTAAAGGAGAACCTTTTGCTGGCATACATTAGAATGTGATTTTGAAAAGCCTCAAGGTCTGCAGTTGATCTGTGAGAACACATTCATATTAATGATTGTCCTTTTCTTTCTGTTGGCATTAAAGAATTTCCATCGTACTCACCTAAAGGTCAGGTACTTGAGGACCATCCATAACCACCGCTTGTCCATCACAATATCAGTGAGGACCTGGAAAGCCACTGAACCTTTTTCCAGCCATTGTTTGGTGGAGCTGTTCTCCAGTGCCTCATGTAGACATTGTCCTTCCACCCATTTGTGCTCGTTCACCACATGGTGGAGAAGGCCAAGCCACAATTTCTAAAACGGGGTGAAATAAAATATTACGGTTTTCTACTTGAGAAGCCCTTAATCCAATTGTAAATTCAACTATTACAGGGCTCAAGAAGTCAAGTGACTTCAGGTGTGCACTAAATTCACTTCACCACTATTTTAATATGTGGGTTTATTGATAATAACAACTGTATAACCCATTTTGTCTTTAACAAAGAAAAAATATACATCAAGGGTGATACTTTCCTAACAAACTCATTGATAGGCACAATGGCACTGGTAGCACAATTATTTGTGTTATTGCAGTAATACAAGAAATGTTGCATCTACCGTGACGTTGTCATGCTTTGCAGCTTTGTTACAGCACCACCAAAAACGATTAACGATATCATGCAGCCACAGAAGCAATACAGCCTGTCCCTTTGCTTTACCTGCCTGAAGAGTACATACACACATCCATCTTTTATTTTTCGTAATTCATTTGTGAATAGTTAGGATATTGTAATGATTGGCAAGATTTGCAGATGAGATCCTTTTAGCAAGATTCTTGGCCCCATGCCACATGTCAAAGCTTTGCTTGACACCAGGAAAAATGCCATGGTCTGAATGACAGAGACTGCATTTTCAATTACATCACTAATTAAAATATTCAGCTAGAGAATTTTAATACCCACTTACCCATGAGTGCCATTCTGGTGAAAGTGACCCTTGTATGCTTGATACAGGTGGCAATGGTGCCATGGTACGTTTCCTTTTTGGTTTTACAGGAGTAGATCTGATCCGGTCATAATTGCCATAATACCTGTAAACAGATAACATCAGTCTATTCATTTAGTTATGGTGCAACATATTACATGACTTTCTATAGTTATATTTTTACTAACAAAAGACATGTACAATAGCTAAGGTCATATAAAATTGTATTTGCCATAAGTAGTAGGCTCAGTAAATCCAAAACATACGTCATGGGCTGCTAGGCTGATCACCCATATTGAAAACAAACCAAAAAGACCGAACGATAGATACAGGTCAAGTGGACCCCTGACCAAGTGAGCACCCTAAGTGGACCACGGGATCCTATATGTACATGCACAAGTACACTCTTAATAGAGTGAAGAAGGAGAACAAGAATTTTTGTAAAACTGTTGGGAATACTTTTCACAGACGCCAAGAAATTTAAAAAATTATATATAGATGTAAGATGACAACTAAGCTGACCTGGAGAAGGGTTTGGCTCTGTTTCTGCTTCCAAAAGACAATAGGGATACATTTGGGGAAGATCATCTAACACAATGTAAAACTATTTTATAAACGTCAAAAACGTTTGATCACGTAAACAAAAAATCCATTGTTTGACGTATCATAAGCTAATGCTAACGGCAGCAAATTTTGATTCTGGCGAAATTAGACCACATTAAAATTACGGGCAAAAAGTGCTTCTTTAGATAAATGACCACAAGTGTGTGAGAGATCATCGAACACAATGTAAAATGAATGTATTTTTAAAAACTCATAACATTCGTTAGAGAAAAATGGAGTTCCTTCCTTCACGGTATCAGAAGCTAATGCTAACTGTAGCTACACTAGACCAGAGTGGAAAAATTACTGTTTGGAAAGGATTAGCAAGCAATTACTGTGGTTTATCCCATCTCCATACACCAGTTGATATCATCACACAGTCATATTAATAACAGGAACATCTCATAGATAAACTGTAGAAGGTTGCAGATAGCTACGCTAACACTAGTTAGCTTAGCTTACCGGTCCAATAGTAAATTGGTGACCTCAGTATGGCTTTCATGTTGCCTGACCACTTATATATACAGTGGGGCAAAAAAGTATTTAGTCAGCCACCAATTGTGCAAGTTCTCCCACTTAAAAGATGAGAGAGGTCTCCAATTTTCATCATAGGTATACCTCAACTATGAGAGACAAAATGAGAAAAAAAAAATCCCGAAAATCACATTGAAAGATTTTTAATGAATTAATTGGTAAATTTCTCAATAAAATAAGTATCTGGTCACCTACAAGCAAGCAAGATTTCTGGCTCTCACAGACCTGTAACTTCTTCTTTAAGAGGCTCCTCTGTCCTCCACTCGTTACCTGTATTAATGGCACCTGTTTGAACTCGTTATCAGTATAAAAGACACCTGTCCACAACCTCAAACAGTCAGACTCCAAACTCCACTATGGCCAAGACCAAAGAGCTGCCAAAGGACACCAGAAACAAAATTGTAGACCTGCACCAGGCTGGGAAGACTGAATCCGCAATAGGTAAGCAGCTTGGTGTGAAGAAATCAACTGTGGGAGCAATTATTAGAAAATGGATGACATACAAGACCACTGATAATCTCCCTCCATCTGGGGCGCCACGCAAGATCTCACCCCGTGGGGTCAAAATTATCACGAGAACGGTGAGCAAGAATCCCAGAACCACATGGGGGGACCTAGTGAATGACCTGCAGAGAGCTGGGACCAAAGTAACAAAGGCTACATCAGAGACACACTACGCCGCCAGGGACTCAAATCCTGCAGTGCCAGACGTCTCCCCCTGCTTAAGCCAGTACATGTCCAGGCCCGTCTGAAGTTTGCTAGAGAGCATTTGAATGATCCAGAAGAGGATTGGGAGAATGTCATATGGTCAGATGAAACCAAAATAGAACTTTTTGGTAAAAACTCAACTTGTCGTGTTTGGAGGAGAAAGAACACCATACCTACTGTGAAGCATGGGGGTGGAAATATCATACTTTGGGGCTGTTTTTCTGCTAAGGGACCAGGACGACTGATCCGTGTAAAGGAAAGAATGAATGGGGCCATGTATTGTGAGATTTTGAGTGAAAACCTCCTTCCACCAGCAAGGGCATTGAAGATGAAACGTGGCTGGGTCTTTCAGCATGACAATGATCCCAAACACACCGCCCGGGCAACGAAGGAGTGGCTTCGTAAGAAGCATTTCAAGGTCCTGGAGTGGCTTAGCCAGTCTCCAGATCTCAACCGCATAGAAAATCTTTGGAGGGAGTTGAAAGTCTGTGTTGCCCAGAGACAGCCCCAAAACATCACTGCTCTAGAGGAGATCTGCATGGAGGAATGGGCCAAAATACCAGCAACAGTGTGTGAAAACCTTGTGAAAACTTACAGAAAACGTTTGACCTCTGTCATTGCCAACAAAGGGTATATAACAAAGTATTGAGATGAACTTTTGTTATTGACCAAATACTTATTTTACCGAGGAATTTACCAATTAATTCATTAAAAATCCTTCAATGTAATTTTCTGGATTTTTTTTTTTCTTATTTTGTCTCTCATAGTTGAGGTATACCTATGATGAAAATTGGAGACCTCTCTCATCTTTTAAGTGGGAGAACTTGCACAATTGGTGGCTGACTAAATACTTTTTTACCCCACTGTATAGCATATGTGATCTATGACCAGATATGAAAGTAGCTCAGATCCAGTCTGAAAGAATTGGATTTTTAATCAGATTTGTGCAGCCAGACAGCCCTAAAAACAGATATGTGTCACATTTGGGTAAAATGAATCAGATCTGACTTGAACCTTGCCTATGATGATTACAAGAAGACACAAAGACACCAGATTCAGATGTTTTCATTCCGGGGAAATCTTGATACTTAAGACATTTTGAACAACACCATGCTTCCAACTTCATGGAAACAGTTAGGGGAAGAACTTGACCAGTCTGCATAGAGTCCTGACCTCAATTCCATCAACACCTTTGGGATGAACTAGAACACAGTGTGATCCAACATCAGTGTCTGACCTCACACATGCTCTTCCAGATGAACAAACACACTCCAAAGTCTCATAGAAGAGTGGAAGCGCTGTTAATGCCTATAGATTTAGACTGGCATTTTTGTTTATATACCTGTGTAATAAAAGTTAAAAGATGTCAGAAAGATGTAAAATAAGAAGTGAAGGAAAATCGGCATACCTCTGTATCTCATGGTTTGTGAAATGTCATTCAAAGTTCATACCTGAGTGTAGATACCAGCTGAATATTACCCACCACTGTGTGACAGGGAGATTGCAGGGCTTTTAGGCATTTATCTGATAAACAAACTACATGATAAGTGAGTAAATTCAACAAGACTTTTTTCTTTTTTCCCACCGGTTCAGATTTCTTTGATGGGATGTTAGATATTCATGTGAGTGCAGCTGCTGTTTTCCCATTAGTGTACTAAAAAGGTTTTATTATGGCCTTTAAAAATGACTGGAAAAAGTCAGATTTTATCACCCACTGAGCACTCTTTCACAAGAATTTTTTGATGAACATTTTAATTTCATTAACATTTAAAAACCAATCATGCTCAAGTCCATATTGAATCCTAAACTGTTTTTGTTGGGTCTGTACCCAGAAAAGCATAACTTTAATAAAAGTGAAAGAACATTCATAGACCTCAGTTTGCTTAATGCCAAAAAATGTATTGCACTACTGTGGAAAAAGACTCATAGACCAGATGTGACTCAGTGGTTAAGACAGATGTTAACAAACCTTCTAGAAAGAATAACATACATACTGAAATCAAAGGAAATTGTGTTTGAGAATATATGGAGACCTTTTATTGATTATGTAAAAAATTTAAACATAACTCTTGAAGAAGAAGGTGAATGATGTGTGTGGACCTTGTAAATTCCAAACTGGTGAACATAATATGTATACTTATGTAATGGATTGTCTAGACTAAACAGGCTGCACGGTGGCGCAGTGGTTTAGCACTGTGGCAGCACAGTTTTACCCTCGGCCGGGGGACCGCGGGGATCATGAGATCGTGGGTTCGATCCCAGCCCCCGACCAACAGTGAGCTGTGTGGAGTTTGCATGTTCTCCCCGTGTTGCGCGGGTTTACTCCGGGATTTCTCCGGTTTCCTCCCGCATACCAAAAACATGTAGGTTTAGGGCGCTCGCGCACGCAGCGACCAGCAGCCAGTGGCTTGTCACCAGACTGCAAACCAAGTCTACCTACGGGTACAAATAAGTAACAAAAAAAAAAAAAAAAAAATAAAAAAAAATAAACAGAGGAGCATTGTTGAAGACTTGATTTTGTTGGTGGTTGTTGGCGTTTTTAGTGCATTTTTTTTGTAGTACTTTAGTGTTGGTGTTTGATTGTTTGTGTCATGTTTGTTAAAAAAAAAAAAAAAAGGTTCAATAAAGATATTGTGGGAAAAAAAATCATGCTCAAGTCTTTGATATTAAACCACAAAAAGGATGCGATGAAAAGGGTGCATCCTCCACACAAACAAAAACGAGATTTCATCTGCTGTGGCTTTGCCTGTAATATGGTGCATTAAAATGGTGCAGTTTCTTTATTTAACACCACTCAGTGACCATGATACTGTGACGTAGGCAAGGTTCACACAAAGAAGAGGAGCAGATGTGGGCTGCACGGTGGCGCAGTGGTTAGCACCGCGGCAGCACAGTTTACCCTCGGCCGGGGGATCGCGGGGATCATGAGATCGTGGGTTCGATCCCTGCCCCCGGCCAACAGTGATCTGTGTGGAGTTTGCATGTTCTCCCCATGTTTGCGTGGGTTTACTCTGGGATTTCTCCGGTTTCCTCCCACATGCTAAAAACGTGCAGGATAGGGAGTTACGACCGGCAGCTGGTGGTTTGTCACCAGACTGCAGAACAAATCTACCTACGGGTACAAAATAAGTCAAAAAAAAAAAAAAAAAAAAAAAGTTATGACGAACAGGCTTTATTCACACACACACTGAGCACAGACAGGAGGGGGGGGTCATTCTCCCAGACCTCCGTTTAAATCATGGTTATACAACACATGATACATCTTGCCCCAATCCTGCCTATGAAACACTGCTGGGTCATTATAACGCAGTTATGACACAGCAGTGTAATAACTCAGTATAATATAATAACAGTATAATAACTCAGTAATAACATTTAATACACACATACAATAACGTCCTCTGTTGCAAAGCATGTTGGGGAAATCGCTGATCCCCCCCCCCCCCCCCAATACAGCCCCGACCTTACACTGTCCCCCTCCTGGACTGGTTTCTGTCCCCAGAAAAATTAAAGTCCAGTTCAAAAGTTCAATACAAACTCATCCAGGTGTCGGGGCTGCCTTCAGTGCCGGCGACCAGCACGTACAGGCCTCCCAGTGTCCATCTGAGTCTCGGTCGGGGTATCTGGTCTGGATGAAGGCTCCGGTTCGTCCACCAGCGGGGCGGATGGCTGATACAGGGCGAGACGGTCACAATGAAGGACCACAACCCGGTCCCTTTTCCTAAGCCTCACCCTGTACACCACATCCGACAGTCTCTGCAGAACCACGCACAGTCCCGACCAATGGCTCGCCAGCTTCGGTGATCGTCCTCTTTTTCTCTCAGGGCAGAAAACCCAGACTCGATCTCCCGGTGCAAAGTCCCTCCCCTGGCAGCGGGAGTCATACGCTTGCTTCTGCCGACCCCCCCGCCGCTGCCAGGGCCTCTCGAGCCAGTTCGTACACCGTGTGGAGACGTTCTTTCAAACAAAAAAAATAATTCAACCCGGGTTTTCCCTCCACCTCCGGCTCAGGGGGGGGGACCGAATACCAAATCCACCGGTGTGCGCAGCTCACGTCCAAACATGAGCGCTGCAGGGGTGCACCGAGTAGATTCCTGAGCTGCTGTCCGGTACGCCCACAAAACAAAAGGCAGATGCAGGTCCCAGTCTCGCTGTCGCTGGTCCACTAGGATAGCGAGCTGGGTGGTGAGGGTCCGGTTGAATCGTTCGACCAGGCCGTCGCTCTGTGGATGCAGCGGGGTGGTCCGGGTTTTCCAGATGCCCAGCCACTTGCAGACCTCTCCGAAGACCTCCACCTCGAAGTTCCGACCCTGGTCGCTGTGCAGCTCCTCCGGTGCGCCAAACCGACAGAACATTTCATCCACCAGCTTTGATGCCGTCGTAGTGGCGCTCTGGTCCGGGACCGCGTACGCCTCTGGCCACTTAGTGAAATAATCCATCGTGACCAGCACGTAGCGGTTCCCCCGGTCCGTGGTCGGGAAAGGGCCCAGGATGTCCACTCCCACTCGCTCCATTGGTGCTCCCACCCGGTACTGCTGCAGGGGAGCGTGGGATCGCTGAGTTGGCCCTTTCTGAGCTCTGCACGTGTCGCAGCGGTGAATGTGGAGCTCCATGTCCTGATGACAGCTGGGCCAGTAGAACCGGGCTCGAAGGCGCTGCAGCGTCTTTGTCACCCCGAAGTGGCCCGCTCCTACCGCCCCATGAACCAGCTGGAGTACGTTGGGCCGGAGTCAACGAGGAACCAACAGCTGCCAGACGTGCCGCTGCCCAGCTGGAGTCTGCCACTGTCGATACACCACACCCTCGTGGCAGCGGAGGTTGGTCCACTGGGTCCAGCACTGACACAACCTCCCAGGCGGGCCGCTGTCCTGCGTCCAGCCACTGCTGAACCCGAGAAATGACCGGGTCTCTATCCTGCTTGCTCTGCAGCTGCTGCGTGCCAAGGACCTCTGTGACGTCATCGCTGGGGGGGGCTGCCTGATCATCCGAGGAGGGGCTGCGCGTCGCTGCGTTATTCCTGCTCGCAGCGGCCCGGAGAGCAGCAGCCCGTGGTACTGGCCAGTCTCTCACCGCCGCCACTTTTTCTGGGTCGGTGGCGACTCCCGCTGCGCTGACGACGTGGCCCAGGAAAGTGGTCTTCCGCCGGAATAGGTGGCATTTTCTAGGGTGTAACCGTAGCCCCGCCTGTCGGATGGCATCCAGCACCTCTCGGAGATTTGACAGGGCGCTGTCAAAATTAGCTGCATGCACCAGCAGGTCATCCAGGTAAACAACGCAGCGACTCCGGGGCACGTGAGCCAGCACTCGCTCCATCAAGCGTTCAAAGGTGGCCGGGGCGTTGCAGAGTCCAAACGGCATCACTTTAAACTGGTACAGTCCCTGCCCGATGGAGAAGGCTGTTTTTTGGCGGGCCTCGGGTGACGGCTCTACCTGCCAATAGCCGCTGCGTAGATCCAGCGAGCTGAACCAGCTGGAGCCGGCGATGTGGTCCAGCGCGTCATCGATGCGGGGCAGGGGGTAGGAATCCTTCCGGGTGACGTCATTCAGGCGCCGGTAATCCACACAGAACCGCCACGACCCGTCCTTCTTCTTGGCCAGCACCATCGGCGCCGCCCAGGGGCTGCTGGAGGGCTCAATAACATCTGCCTCCAGTATTTCTCGCACTTTTTTGTTCTGCCGCTGCCCGCCTTGAAAAGGGCAGCCGGCGTGGGAGGAGTCGAATCGGCCTGGTCTCACCGGTGTCGATCTCGTGCTGCACCAAACCGGTCCAGCTGCATTCCTCATGCTTTGTGGCAAAAACACCCATATAACAGTCCAATAGCTCCCGCAGCTGGCGTCTCTGTTCCGGGTCCAGCCCGCTGCAGCTCCGCTGAAATAATTCCTCGACCACCTGCTGCGTCTCTGCTGACACGTTGACCCCTCCCCTTGCTGTCCCTGTGTGTGTTCGTGCTTTCTCTGCCCGCGCTGGTGGCATCATCGTGTCCGGTCCTTGCGGTGGCCCGCCTGGTCCGGTCCGTCCTGGTGGTCCCTCGATCGCGCAGGCCCCCGTGTTCCTTCTCTGGGTTCTGCTGTGGAGTGTGATGGTCCGGTCTCCCAGTTGGAGGGACAGTCCGGTGGTGTCGATCTTGGCGTTCCAGGCTGTGAGCAGGTCTAGTCCAATAATACAAGGGTCTTGGATGTCAGCCAGCCAGAACGGGTGTCTTATGTTCTGACCGGCCACCCCTACCATGAGGACTGGCGCGCTCACTGGTAGCCGTGGTGACGCAGCGCTTGGTGGGTTCCCACCCCCGTGGGGCCGTCTTGTTCGTGCCCGGCAGCACACCGGGTCCATGTAGGTTTGGATTTTTCCCCCCTTAATAATAAACACCTTCATTTAAAAACTGCATTTTGTGTTTAGCAATGTAGAGCAATGTGGTTTTCGTCCTGGCCGTGGCACATTGGACCAGCTCTTTACCCTCTCGAGAATCCTCGAGGGTTCGTGGGAGTTTGCCCAACCAGTTTACATGTGTTTTGTGGACTTGGAGAAGGCATTCAACTGTGTCCCTCATGGTTTTTTTTTTGTGGGGGGTGCTTCGGAAGTATGGGGTATCGGGCTTGTTGTTACAAGCTATTCGGTCTCTGTACGACCGTTGTGACAGCTTGGTTTGTATTGCCAACACTCGGTCGGATTCATTTCCAGTGAGAGTTGGACTCTGCCAGGGCTGCCCTTCGTCACCGATCCTGTTCATAATTTTTATGGACAGGATTTCTCGGCGCAGCCAGGGAACGGAGGGTGTTATGCTTGGTGACCATAGGATCTCATCTCTGTTGTTTGCAGATGATGTTGTCCTGCTGGCTTCATCCAGCAATGACCTACAGGTCTTACTGGGACAGTTTGCCACTGAGTGTGAAGCGGCTGGGATGAGAATCAGTACCTCCAAGTCCAAGTCCATGGTCCTCAGCCGGAAAAAGGTGGATTGCCCTGTCTGGGTTGGGGACAAGCTTCTGCCCCAAGTGGAGGAGTTTAAGTATCTTGGGGTCTTATTCACGAGTGAGGGGAGAATGGAGCGAGAGACTGACAGACGGATCGGAGCAGCATCTGCAGTGATGCGGACATTGTACCGGTCTGTTGTGATGAAGAGGGAGCTGAGCTCTAAGGCAAAGCTGTCAATTTACCGGTCAATCTACATTCCTACCTTCACCTATGGTCACGAGCTTTGGGTAATGACCGAAAGAACGAGATTGCGGATACAAGCGGAAAACACCACCCTCATCGGGCTCATCTCCAACGGCGACGAGTCCGTCTACAGGAGAGAGGTGGCCCAGCTGGCGTCCTGGTGCAGCCACAACAACCTGCAGCTGAACGCTCTGAAGACAGTGGAGATGATCGTGGACTTCAGAAAAGTCACAGCCCCTCTGCCCCCCCCCTTACCCTCACAGACTCTCCCATCACCACTGCGGATTCCTTGCGCTTCCTGGGCACCACCATCACCCGGGACCTCAAGTGGGAGCCGACCATCAGCTCCCTCATCAAAAAGGCCCAGCAGAGGATGTTCTTCCTGCGGCAGGTGAGGAAGCTCAAGCTACCCACCAAGATGTTGGTGCAGTTCTACACAGCCATCATCGAGTCCATCCTCACCGCCTACATCACCGTGTGGTACGCAGGAGCCACCGCCAGGGACAGACTAAGACTGCAGCGCATTGTGCGCGCTGCTGAGAAGGTGATCGGCTGCAAGCTCCCATCCCTCCAGGACCTGTACATCTCCAGGACCCGGAGGCGTGCTGGCCGGATCATAGCCGATCCTTCACACCCTGGACACGCACTGTTTGCCCCCCTCCCCTCAGGCAGAAGACTTCGGTCCATTCAGACTAAAACCTCCCGCTACATGAACAGCTTCTTCCCCTCTGCCATCAGACTGCTGAACACTAAGTGACTTATTAGACTCTCGTGCACTACATACAGCAGCTCAACTGGACTCATGTCAATTATCACTGTTTTCTTTTTGCACTACCGACTGCACTATGTGGAACTCCACAATATCTGCTGCTTGTTAATATATTTAAAAATTGCATAGATTAGTATTACTTATTCATATTCTACCTTTTATTGCATGCATAGTTTTTTATCTTTAGTGCTACTCCATGTTTAATGTTGCAGCATTGCACCGAGACAAACTCCTAGTTTGTGTACTACATGAACAATGGCAATAAATCTCATTCTGATTCTGATTCTGAAATGAGCTTTCTTTGTAGGATTGCTGGACTCACCCTCAGAGATAGGGTGAGGAGCTCAGTCATCCGGGAAAGGCTCAGAGTAGAACCGCTGCTCCTCCACATTGAAAGGAGCCAGTTGAGGGAGTATGGGCATCTGATCAGGATGCCACCTGGACGCCTCCCACTTGATGTGTTTCGGACACGTCCCTCTGGGAGGAGACCCCAGGACAGACCCAGGACTCGCTGGAGAGACTATGTCTCCCAGCTGGTCTGGGAATGCCTCGGTATCCTCTCTGAAGAGCTGGAGCAGGTGGCTGGGGAGAGGGAAGTCTGGGCTTCTCTGCTTGAATTGCTGCCTCCGTGACCCAGACCTCCAGAGACGCGGTAGAAGATGGATGGATGGATGGATTTTGTGTTTACTTGTTATCTTTGTCTAATATTTAAATCTGTTTGATGATCTGAAACATTTAAGTGTGACAAACATACAAAAAAATGAGAAATCAGGAAGGGGCAAGCACTTTTTCACACCACTGTACGTATGGGCTATTTTATTTTTATTTTAGTCATTTGTTTAATCGTGTATTCTGTAACTGTGTTTTACCAAATCCTTCTCTTTTACTTTATTGCGCAGTAGCCTGGTGGAGCACCCACAATTTTATTGTATTGTACACTGTACAATGACAATAAAGCCTATTCTATTCTATGCTAAATGCCCAGTCAGACCATGCAGAGTTGCGTATATCATGGTTTTTATTCGTATATTTTGTGATTCAGTATATGTTCTGTATAGCTTCTACAGGTGTCTTGTCTTCCACAGTGGTCAGGAGAAAATAAATGCTGGGGAGGGTTTGCGCATTCTGTTTTATCGAGTTGGATCCAAGATTCACCCGACATTCGCCTGGTATTTTACCAGGATGTAGCAAAAGGTCTCAAACATTTTCAAACAGTGGCAAAAGAGTTGTAAAGAGTTGCTAATTGTTGTAAACGCTGTTGCTAATATTTGTTAACAGTTGTTAATGTTTGCCAGCTACTTTCACAAACACTCTTGCAAACACTTGTGTGAGTTGCAAATGGTTGTTAAAGGTGGCTCGCATGTTGTGCTTTATAGCCAGAAATGGCCCTGGTTGTTGGTCCAGACATTCACTTGCTTTCACATTTTTGTGCTACAGTCCTATAATTTATATAACAGATGGAGCGAGATGCACTTCTTGGTTTCAAAAGCATCTGAATTTTGATAAATTTAATTCACGAAAACTGAAGCACAAATATTTTGGATGGCTGTACCTTAAAACAGGCTGTCATTAGACTAAGATGTCCCCTAAACAAGTCAGGTCCAGATCATTCATTCATTCATTCATTCATCTTCTTCCGCTTAATCCTTTTCGGGTTGCGAGGGGCTGGAGCCTATCCCAGCATCTTTGGGCGAGAGGCAGGGTACACCCTGGACAGATCGCCAGTTCATCGCAGGGCCAACACAGAGAAACAGACAACCATTCACTCTCACAGTCATACCTAAGGACAATTAGAATCCCCAGTTTGATGCCAGTTAACCTAACTTGCATGTTATCAGTGACTCCAATAACTGGTTGCGCTGAGGCCAAGTAGGTAAGCTATCTACTGCAGTCACTCCTAGTAAAGCTGTTAGTAAGTGAAGTAAAGGTAAACTCACTGATTTTAATGGTCAGTGAACTGATACAGAAATGGGTCCTATACATCTATGCTTCCATCTCTCCGTACCATCTTGCTTTAAGCATATCATTTTTCGCATCATAAATCTGTCCAGGAATCCAGCAGGAAGCTTCTTACAAGGGAAAACGCTTGCACCACAGTGTCATCCAATGAACCCTCTAACCCCCTACTCCTGCACTGTGACAGAGACCCACAGCTGTTGCGCGGACGTCCTCCATCCCTCACTGTCAAAACATGGCACCCGCCCAGAGTTCTGTTCAGTTGTAACTGCTTACTACCTGGGAACTCGGCCAGGGACTCTGCAAAAAGATACTGTATGTACGATAGTTGTAGCATTTGACACTGATCCCTCCTCAGCTCTATCATGAGTATGTGTGAATGCTGGATGAGTGTGGTGACCCAAAATAAAATAAAACGACTTTCCAACTTAACTAATAAAATCTTAAGGCTCTGAGCCTGGCGAACTGTGAGAAGCATCGGCATCGCAGTGCAAAGATCACTTCTTTATGGCCACTAATCTGCATTGTTTTATCTGTAGACCCACTCATTTGTTGGTAGCTTAAGACACAGGAGGCACCCAGGTGGGTTTGTTCAGAGTGCTCCACAAACAGAATCCTCTGCAGGCTTCAAAGGCTGTAGGTGTTGAAAGCTCTGAGGAGTTGTCACCTCAGGTTAAACACCGGCAGCTCTTGCAAAATAGGTGTTGCAAAACAGAAAAGGTTTTGCAACTTTTATGTAAAAGATGAGATAACTTTGGAATTTCAACGGTACCATGTTTTAGCCTCATTTTGCTGATTTTTCCCACTTTTTTTTCCATATGTGTAACTACTCCATGTGACGTACGCGTTATTGACACCGAGCATTCAGCAGAGCTCTGACAGGGGGCTGAAGAGTTCAGCGCAGTTAATGTTAAACCCTTTTGATCTCTGCCGAGAAGCCACATTCCATGAATTTCTGACCAACATTTCCAGCAGCAGAGAGACTATGAATGGCTTTAGTGAAAGCAGTTAACACTCCCACCCTCGCCCATCTTCTTTAGAAAGCAGGAATAAAGCAGGAAAGTCTCAAGGCTGTAAAATGTTGGAACTCTAATCTTCAACTTCCGTTTTTGTTTTATTGTTGTCATATAATTCATACAGTCATTGTAATTTTTTTGTGTAAATTCTGAATCATTCTGAATCCTGTTTAGTGCATCACATTTTCAGGAAAACCTTCACTAATCATTGTCCAACACGATGACCTAATGTTGATGTTTTTGTTGGATTTCACTTGTACTTTCCAGATGTGGTCAGAGTGGCCCACTGCTTTTGGGTTCTGGGTAAATTATGTAATGGATCAAGCACGGTGACTGATACAGGTTTGTTATTGCAGAACTTTTATCCAGAACTAGGCAACCGTGTTCCCTCCACCCTGGGACATTTACTGCCTGCTGAGTGTTACAGCCTTACATCAAAGTGACAAAACCTCTTTAACTGGTTGAACTCTGGAGATTCCGCGGGCGGTCAAGTCTGTGTGTCTTAGTGCGTCTCAGTGCGCACTGAAAAAAAAAAGCTGTATTTCCGGTCTTCCAGTACAGACACAGCCCTAAACAGCCAAAGGAGTGTTTGATTGGTTTAGAATGAGATTGACATCTCATTCGACCAACAAAAGCCTTGATTTGGGTTTTTAAACCTTGAATAACCAATGATCGTAAACCTAGCAAGAAGTATCTTCCCATCAACGACCGCGAATACAGTGAGCCAATTGAAGTCAAGTAATCTGACGATGGACGTGTCGTTTAGCCAATCAATTTCTGACTTCAATGACATCCTACATGCCTAGTTCAGTGTTTATATATCCGGTAAAATACCATACGTTCTCGTGCGTAAAATGTCTTTTGACTCTGCCGCTGTGATGCGCAGTCCTTTGTGATACTGTGCAGAAGGGTCAGGGTAAGATTAGCCATTATTTTACTTGTTTTGAAAAATGTTTCACAAAATAAACCGAAAGGGCGTGCATGAAAACATCGATGGCTTGACCTGGTCGGGTGACGTCCACAATGAATCAGTAAACAAACGGAGGTTTCAATAATGGAATAGCTGACGATCCAGATGCCAGTGGACAATACCAGCGACAGTGCGGTTGTGGACAGGTAAGTCTTATAATCTAAATTATTCTTTATTGATAAAAATAGTATTAAAAATAACTTTTGACCAATCGGTAATTACAAGGGTCCCGCATGGCGACGTTTTTGTGTGCGCCGTGGGGGGGGGGTATTTGTTACTGTGTATATTGCAGAAAAATTTAATAATTTTTTAGTATAATTTTTATTTCACTGTAGGCTATTTTTTCCTGTAAAAAAAAAAAAAAAAAAAAAAAAAGGAACTGTGCTGTGTATGTCTGGGTTATTATGCCTTTGTTTTACACTTGTGTAAACGTGATCTGGTGAAATGGAGCCCTGACCATGTGAGCACACTAATGTGAGCACCCCAGGTGGACCTCGGTATTCAATCTGTACATTTTCAATCCAGTGATTTACAAAGTGATTCATAAGTGATTCATAATTTTCTAAAGCCTCATTCAGAACATTATAGTCCCACAGACTGGTTTTCATCTGGGGCAGCATTTATAAATCACTGGATGGAGAATGTACATGTACAGATTGGATTCCGTGGTCCACTTGGGGTGCGCACTTGGTCAGGGGTCCGCACTTGGTCAGGGATCCAGTTGACCTGTATCTGTGTAAACTGGGGAGATGGTGAACTCTGGAAAAACTAGAGGGGGGAGAGGGTTGTTTTTGTGTATACTCTAGTGAAATGTATTAATTTTTTGCATAATTTTTCTTACACTGTAGGCTATTTTTGCCTGTGGAAAAAAAAACAGGAACTGTGCTGTGTATGCCTGGGTTGTTACCCCTTGGTTTTACTGTGCAAACTGCTGAGATAGTGAACTCTGGAACATAGCTTTTCAAACTGTGCCATTTGGCACAGTTTGGCACAGTTCAAGAACACCTTGTTACAACCTGAGAAAAAAAAAGCTGTGTAATATGTTTATTTTTTGTGGTATTGTTACAAAATTTTGACCTGAGCTTGAAAACACTTGATTCTACGTTTCTGTTGTTTTCCAGCACGTTTCACACAGCTGTATGTTATTTGCAAGCATTTATATAAAAAAAAAACACCCAGGCGAACTTTATTTTCTTCAAATTCAGTATGTTTAGATGACTGTTACTCAGTGGCAGGAGCGCTTAAAGAGATTATGACTGTTTTGCCAAAAATTCAGAGTGTTTTCTTTTAAATGAGACCAACCCCATGAAGATGCTGCAAAGGGTTGAAGAACAGCTTTTGATTTACTTTGGGCATGTTATTTTTAGGCGTTTTTAGGGAAATTGACCAGAGTTCAACAGGTCACTGGCAGCTCTTGCAAAATAGGTGTTGCAAAACAGAAGAGGTTTTGCAACTTTTATGTAAAAGATGAGATAACTTTGGAATTTGAACGGTGCCATGTTTAAGCCTCATTTTGCTGATTTTTCCCACTTTTATTTCCATATTCGTGCTAATCGCACCATTGCTGCACCAGCTGCAACAGCATCTAAACTTTCCCAGTATAAATGTGTGTGGTCAGAGGCACTTGGCAGGTTGCTGCCCACAGAGGGACGACCCACGGGTTCACGTGTAACTGCTCCATGTGACGTACGTGTTATTGACACCGAGCATTCAGCAGAGCTCCTGTGGGACCCTTGAACTTGAATGGCAGTCCCTGGAAGCAGCAGCTCTGACAGGGGGCTGAAGAGTTCAGCGCAGTTAATGTTAAACCCTTTTGATCGCTGCCGAGAAGCCACATTTCATGAATTTCTGACCAATATTTCCAGCAGCAGAGAGACTATGAATGGCTTTAGTGAAAGCAGTTAACACTCTCCCACCCTCTCCCGTCTTCTTTAGCCTGTTGAACTCTGGTCAATTTCCCTAAAAACGCCTAAAAATAATGTGCCCAAAGTAAATCAAAAGCTGTTCTTCAACCCTTTGCAGCATCTTCATGGGGTTGGTCTCACTTAAAAGAAAACACTCTGAATTTTTTGGAAAAACAGTCATAATCTCTCTAAGTGCTCCTGCCACTGAGTAACAATCATCTAAACATACTGAATTTGAAGAAAATAAAGTTCGTCTGGGTGTTTTTTTTTTGTTTTTTTTTAGATATAAATGCTTGCAAATAACATACTGCTGTGTGAAACGTGCTGGAAAACAACAGAAATGTAGAACCAAGTGTTTTCAAGCTCAGGTCAAAATTTTGTAACAATACCACAAAAAATGAATATATTACACAGCTTTTTTCTCAGGTTATAACAAGGCGTTCTTGAACTGTGCCAAACTGTGCCAAATGGCACAGTTTGGAAAGCTATGTTCCAGACTTCACTATCTCAGCAGTTTGCACAGTAAAACCAAGGGGTAACAACCCAGGCATACACAGCACAGTTACTGTTTTTGTTTTTTTTTTTTTTACAGGCAAAAATAGCCTACAGTGTAAGAAAAATTATGCAAAAAATTAATACAATTCACTAGAGTATACACAAAAACAACCCTCTCTCCCCTCCAATTTTTCCAGAGTTCACTATCTCCCCAGTTTACACAGATACAGGTCAACTGGATCCCTGACCAAGTGCGGACCCCAAGTGGACCACGGAATCCAATCTGTACATGTACAGGTACATTCTCCATCCAGTGATTTATAAATGCTGCCCCAGATGAAAACCAGTCTGTGGGACTATAATGTTCTGAATGAGGCTTTAGAAAATTATGAATCACTTTGTAAATTACTGGATTGAAAATGTACAGATTGAATACCAAGGTCCACCTGGGGTGCTCACAATAGTGTGCTCACATGGTCAGGGCTCCATTTCACCAGATCACGTTTACACAGTAAAACAAAGGCATAATAACCCAGACATACACAGCACAGTTCCTTTTTTTTTTTTTTTTTTTTTTTTGCAGGAAAAAATAGCCTACAGTGAAATAAAAATTATACTAAAAAATTATTAAATTTTTCTGCAGTATACACAGTAACAAATAACCCCCCCCCCCCAACGGCGCACATAAAAACGTTGCCATGCGGGACCCTTGTAATTACCGATTGGTCAAAAGTTATTTGTATTACTATTTTTTATCAATAAAGAATAATTTAGATTATAAGACTTACCTGTCCACAACCGCACTGCCGCTGGTATTGTCCACTGGCGTCTGGATCATCAGCTATTCCATTATTGAAGCCTCCGTTTGTTTACTGATTCATTGTTGACGTCACCCGACCCGGTCAAGCCATCGACGTTTTCATGCACGCCCTTTCGGTTTATTTTGTGAAACATTTTTCAAAACAAGTAAAATAATGGCTAATCTTACCCTGACCCTTCTGCACAGTATCACAAAGGACTGCGCGTCACACAGCGGCGGAGTCAAAAGACATTTTACGCACGAGAACGTATGGTATTTTACCGGAAATATAAACACTGAACTAGGCATGTAGGATGTCATTGAAGTCAGAAATTGATTGGCTAAACGACACGTCCATCGTCAGATTACTCGGCTTCAATTGACTCGTTGTATTCGCGGTCGTTGATGGAAAGATACTTCTTGCTAGGTTTGCAATCATTGGTTATTCAAGGTTTAAAAACCCAAATCAAGGCTCTTGTTGGTCGAATGAGATGTCAATCTCACTCTAAACCAATCAAACACTCCTTTGGCTTTCTGTTTAGGGCTGTGTCTGTACTGGAAGACCGGAAATACAGTTTTTTTTGTTTTTTTCAGTGCGCACTAAGACGCACAGACGTGACCGCCCGTGGAAGTCACAGAGTTCAACAGGTTAAAAAGCAGGGATAAAGCAGGAAAGTCTCAAGGGTGTAAAATGTTGGAACTCTAATCTTCAACTTCCATTTTGTTTTATTGTTGTCATATAATTCATACATCCATCCATCCATCCATCTTCTACCGCTTTTCCGGAGGTCCGGGTCGCGGAGGCAGCAGTTCAAGCAGAGAAGCCCAGACTTCCCTCTCCCCAGCCACCTGCTCCAGCTCTTCAGAGGGGATACCAAGGCGTTCCCAGACCAGCTGGGAGACATAGTCTCTCCACCGAGTCCTGGGTCTGCCCCGGGGTCTCCTCCCAGTGGGACGTGCCTGAAACACCTCAAGTGGGAGGCGTCCAGGAGGCATCCTAATCAGATGCCCATACTACCTCAACTGACTCCTTTCAATGTGGAGGAGCAGCGGTTCTACTCTGAGCCTCTCCCGGATGACTGAGCTCCTCACCCTATCTCTGAGGGTGAGTCCAACAATCCTACGGAGAAATCTCATTTCAGCCGCTTGTATCCGCGATCTCGTTCTTTCGGTCATTACCCAAAGCTCGTGACCATAGGTGAGAGTAGGAACGTAGATTGACTGATAAATCGACAGCTTTGCCTTAGAACTAAGCTCCCTCTTCACCACAACAGACCGGTACAACGTCCGCATCACTGCAGATGCTGCTCCAATCCGTCTGTCGATCTCTCGCTCCATTCTCCCCTCACTCGTGAACAAGACCCCAAGATACTTAAACTCCTCCACTTGGGGCAGGAGCCTGTCCCCAACCCGGAGAGGACAATCCACCTTTTTCCGGCTGAGGACCATGGACTCGGACTTGGAGGTGCTGATTCTCATCCCAGCCGCTTCACACTCAGTGGCAAACCGTCCCAGCAAGAGCTGTAGGTCATTGCTGGATGAAGCCAACAGGACAACATCATCTGCATAATTCATACAGTCATTGTAATTTTTTTGTGTAAATTCTGAATCATTCTGAATCCTGTTTAGTGCGTCACATTTTCAGGAAAACCTTCACTAATCATTGTCCAACACGATGACCTAATGTTGATGTTTTTGTTGGATTTCACTTGTACTTTCCAGATGTGGTCAGAGTGGCCCACTGCTTTTGGGTTCTGGGTAAATTATGTAATGGATCGGATTAGACGGATTAGCAATAGTAAAACGTCTTTGCCCTGTACCTTGGAAGGCATTTCAGGTACAGAAAATATTGTTGATTTATGGCAGCAGCATTTTTTTTTTTTTTTTCCACAATATCTTTATTGAACCTTTTTTTGTTTTTTTAACAAACATGATGCAAACAATCAAACACTAACACTAAAGTACTACAAAAAAAAAAAAAATGCACTAAAAACACCAACAACCACCAACAAAATCAAGTCTTCAACAATGCTCCTCTGTTTAGTCTAGACAATCCAATACATAAGTATACATATTATGTTCACCAGTTTGGAATTTACAAGGTCCACACACATCATTCACCTTCTTCTTCAAGAGTTATGTTTAAATTTTTTACATAATCAATAAAAGGTCTCCATATATTCTCAAACACAATTTCCTTTGATTTCAGTATATATGTTATTCTTTCTAATGGAAGGTTTGTTAACATCTGTCTTAACCACTGAGTCACATCTGGTCTATGAGTCTTTTTCCATAATAGTGCAATACATTTTTTGGCATTAAGCAAACTGAGGTCTATGAATGTTCTTTCACTTTTATTAAAATTATGCTTTTCTGGGTACAGACCCAACAAAAACAGTTTAGGATTCAATATGATTTGTTTTGAGATTATTTTTTCAATTGTTACCCTCACCTCTTCCCAAAACATTCTTATTAATCTACATTCCCATAAACAATGAAATAGGGTTCCTTTACTTTCCATGCATTTTGTGCATGTATCTGGTATATTTTTGTTATATCTATTTAACTCCTCCGGTGTAACATACATCCGCATTAACCATTTGAAATGTATCAATTTAAGGCGTGCATTTATTGATTTGGTTTGAGCTTCTGTACAAGCCAATTCCCATTGTTCCTCTGAAATTTCAATTTGCAGATCTTCTTTCCAGTAGTTTAATCTTTTCAGTGAATTTTCACTTGAAGATAGTGTCAATGAGTTATAAAACTCTGAAATAATACCCTTTCTTTTACTGTCTTTCATCATCATTTTTTCCAAGGATGAATAAATAGGTCGAGTGAGAGCTTTATTTTGATTTGATCGAATAAAGTTTCTAAGTTGAAGATATTTAAAAAAATGTGTTCTATTGAGATTAAATTTGATCCTCAGCTCTTCAAAAGACATTATGTTGTCTGCACATGGCAAATATAAATCCTGAATCTTTTGTATCCCTTTTAAATTCCATACTTTAAATACAGCGTCCGCTCTCCCTGGTTTAAAATATTGATTACCCCATATTGGACTAAATTGTGACAATAACTGTGGTTCTTTTAAATAGTTTTTAGCTTCACACCATATTTTGATCATATGCTTTACAAATGGATTTTTAACTTGTTTTTGTAATTTTTTTGCCGAATCTGAGTATATGAATATGGGAAGAGGTAAAGGTAAATTGTATGATTCCATTTCAGTCCAGTGAGGGAGATCATTTGATGAAAAATAATATGTCATAGACCTCAGTTGTGCCGACCAATAATACAACATAAAATTTGGACATTTCAGACCTCCACGATCAAATGGTAAATATAATAAAGACAGACGTAATCTAGCCCTCCTGTTGTTCCATATAAATTCCACTAACTTTTTTTTTATTCTTGAGAATAGATCTAAAGGTGGTGATAAGGGAATGTATTGAAATAAATAAAGTATTTTAGGTAAAATATTACTTTTAAGTATATTGATTCTCCCGATCATCGACATTGGTAGTGACATCCATCTCTGAGTTAACTCACTGATATCTGACATTAAGGCTTCATAGTTGACACTGGCGACTGATTCTAGCTTAGGCATAATTTGGATTCCTAAATATTTAAACTGATTTACAACATTGAATTGATTTACCTCAGGGGCTGGGTAATTTCTCTGGGTCTCATTTAGCATTAATATTGAAGATTTAGTTTTATTTATTTTATATCCTGATATTTCCCCAAAATTCTTTATTAAATTCAACAAGGTTGGAATTGATTTTTTTAGATTCGACATAAACAAAATTATATCATCGGCGTACAGGGAGATTTTATGTTCTGTTGGTCCAACTTTAATTCCATATATTTGTGAATGTAAACGTATCGCTATCGCTAAAGGTTCAATTGCCATAGTAAACAGTAAAGGTGAGAGTGGACAGCCTTGTCGACATCCTCTATTGATTTTTATTGGTTTTGAAATATTGTTATTTGTTAGGATTTCTGCTGTAGCATTATTGTATATTATTTGAACCCATTTTATGAAATTATTTCCAAGTCCAAACCTTTGTAGGACTTCAAAAAGAAAGGGCCATTCAACTCTATCAAAGGCCTTTTCGGCGTCCAATGATAGGAGAGCTGTATCCGGTGCTTCTTTATTAAAATAGATAATATTAAATAGTCTTCTTACATTATGGAAGCCTTGTCTACCCTTTATAAAGCCATTCTGATCTCGATTAATAATATTTGGTAAAATTTCTTGTATTCGTCTTGCTAAAATTTTACAGATTATCTTAAGGTCGGCGTTTAATAGGCTTATTGGTCTCATATTTTCACATTTATTAGAGGGCTTACCTGGTTTTGGCAGCAGTATAATTAAGGCATTATTTATGTATGATGGTAAATTATTATTTTGAAATGCTTCTAAAACCATTTCCAAAAAAGGTTTTATTAATTTATTCTTAAATTTTTTATAAAGGTCAACTGGAAGACCATCTGGTCCTGCACTTTTTCCTGATTTCATATTATCAATGGCTAGCCCAACTTCTTCTTGACTAATTTTAGACTCCAATATCTCCCTGTTTTCATTTGGAATACACGGTATAGATAGTTCGTTCAAAAACCCATTTAGTTTTGTTAAATCAGGTTCATTTTTGGTATCATATAATTTTTCATAGTAATCTCTAAAGGCTCTATTAATTTCTAAAGGATCTATAACTACCTGTCCATTACTTATAATACTGGTAATTGGTGTTTTAATTTCCAATTGTTTAATCTGCCATGCTAATAATTTTCCTGATTTTTCACCTTGTTCATAAAAAGATTGTTTCAATCTTAGAAGACTCGAGGCAGCTCTATTCGCTGATTTTTTGTCGTATTCAGCTCTCAAAATCAGTAATTCATTCTCCAACCTTGGGTCACTTCCTGCATACACTTTTTCCTGAAGATTTTTTATTTTATGTTCCAATTTAGCTCTCTCCTCTCGAGTCTTCTTAGATTTTGATCCTGTATAACTAATAATATGCCCCCTAATAAAAGCTTTGAAAGCCTCCCACTTTACACATGCTGATGTTTGTGTAGTATTGATGTCAAAGAACTCGTCTATCTGTTTTTCTATATACTTGACAAATTCCTCATCCTGAAGCCATTTATGCTGAAATTGCCATCTACCTGATTCCTTTGTCAATTTTTTATCTACATATATTAGACAACAGGGTGCATGATCAGAGATCACGATGTTATCATAAAAGCAGTTTTGAATCTTGGACCTTAATTCTGTGGAAATCAAAAAATAATCAATACGTGAGAATGTCTTGTAGGTACTGGAATAACAAGAATAGGCTTTAACTTGTGGTTTCATTTCTCTCCATATATCTAACAATCTCAATTCTTTCATAAAATGATTAATAGTCATCCTACATCCAATGTGCGTACAATCCAGTCCTGTTGATCTATCCACACCTGGATTCAATGTACAATTAAAATCCCCTGCTATTATATGTTGCCCTGTAAGTGATGATAAGATGAGAAATAAATTAGCAAAGAACTTCTGATCATCTATATTGGGACCATATAAGTTCACAAGATTTATATTTTCTAATAGCAAAGAACCTTGAATGATTACATATCTTCCAAATTTGTCTCCAATTACATTTTTCACTTGAAAAGGAACTGATTTATGTATGAGAGTCATAACTCCCCTGGCTCGGGATGAAAATGAAGAGGTGAATACACTTCCCTGCCATCTACTCCTAATTCTTTTAACATCCTCCTCTATCAGATGAGTTTCTTGTAAAAACACAATTCTTGAACCCATGTCCTTTATTTTATTCATAACTTGTTTAAGTTTTTTTAAATTTTGTAGACCTCTGCAATTCCATGAAGTTAAATTAAGATTAACACTTTGGTCCATGATCAATAGAGAGTTTGGGATTACCTTGCAGTGTAAACATGCTCATACAGAGAAGCAAAAACATGAGTGGTTGAACATTCATCCTACAAACTACACACAAACAAATTTCCCCTTCCCACACTTGTGGCAAACCCCCCAAAATCAAAAGAAAAATTCTGTCTCCCGATATAGCCATCGACCGTTCCACACCCACGGGGAACAGCCTAAGCCACTCCTTCTTCATCCTCCCAATCACCCTAACTCTACTGCTTTTAATGACGTAACATTAACTCTCCTCTGTAGTTTTCCAACTTAACTCCAAAATTTTTAACAACTTTGTACATCATAGTTTTTTTTTTTTTGTTTGTTTTGTTTTTGTTTTGTTTTTTTTTAATATATAATACAATCTATATTTTGTAAACTTACTATTTACTTCAAGTCAGTCAGATGCCTGTGCAAATGCTTAATTATTCTACCTTATATTTTGTTCATGCTTAGCTCCCACCAGTCTCTTCTTCTTCTTTGATCTTCTTGATGAACTCCTGCGCCTCCTCTGGGGTCTTGAAGATGTGGGTTCTGCCCTCATACGTGGTCAGCAGTCTCGCAGGATAGATTACACCATGACGAATCCCAAGGTTGCGCAGCTCCTTACGTACGGGATCAAACTGCTTCCTCAATTGCTGGATTCCTGTGGCCAAATCTGGGTAGAACCGCACCTGCTGGTCCTGGTGTTTAATCTCTCCTTTTTTAGCTCGTGCAGCGTTGAAGATCTTCATCCTGTCTCTGTTGTTAAGAAACTTCATAATTAAGGTCCTCGGCGGTCCCTTATCTCTCCGTGGGCCAATGCGATGTGCTTTTTCCAGAACCACTGCTGATTGCAACTCCTCGCTGCCCAGCACCTCCGGAATCCACTTTTCCAGAAAGGAACATACGTCCCGACCTTCTGATTCCTCTGGAAGACCCACCAGCCTCAAATTATTCTGTCTCGACCGAGATTCCAAATCCAAAATATTATCTTCCAGAGATTTATTTTTTTTTTCCAAAGTGCGCACCTTTAATTGAAGACGGGTGACGTCATCTTCAGCACTAGCGAGACGGAGCTCCATCTGCGCCGTTCGTTCTACACAGTCACCCAATTCCTTTCTTATTCCTTCCAACGCTGTCATAATCCCATCAAATCTAGAGGAAAAGTCCGCTCTCATTGAACTCATGGCAGCCATCAGCGCATCTGCGCCATTCCCCGCAGAAATCGCAGCGTTGCCAGCCTCCTCCGCCATATATGGAGCCCTGTTTGCTGCGTCACAGACCTGAAAGTCCGTTAATTTGGACTGTTTCGGCGGCTCGCTTTTTCCTTTTCCTGGTTTTCCAGCCTTAGGCTTCGCCGACATATCCTCGCCCAAACACTGGGATACGTTCTGTCCCAAATGAGAGAGTTATTTGCCGATTTTTTTTCTCCAGGAGCAGAGCAGAGCGAGACACGTCCGTCCTACGTGGCAGCCATAACCGGAAGTGGCAGCAGCATTTTTATTCATTATTTAATTCAACTAAGGATGAAACTTATAAGGTAGGGAAAGTAGAAAGGGACGATTCGCTCCTGATTGACACTTTTGCAGTGACCAAAGCCATTAGAGAGCTATCAGATAACAAAGCGAGTGGTTTAGACTGTATTTCTGCTGAGCATCTTAAATATGCTAGCTCAAGAATTGCTCCTCTTCTTGCAATCTGTTTCACCAGCTTCATGATTCATGGGATGTTACCACAACCATTATTGTCTGTTGAGTTGGTACCAGTCATTAAAGATAAAGCTGGCAAGCTGTGTAGCCTGGACGATTACAGGCCCATAGCTATAGCCAATATGATATCTAAAGTACTGGAAAGAATCATGTTTGAAAAATTAAATGTATTCATCAAATCTACTGATCATCAGTTTGGGTTTAAACCCCAGCATGGAACAGATCTGTGCATATATGCTTTAAAAGAAATTATAAATAAGTATAGAAATCAAAACTCTTCAGTTTTTTTGTGTTTTATTGACGCCTCTAAGGCGTTTGATCGTGTTAATCACAGGATATTGTTTAGGAAAATGATTGACAGGGGGGTTCCCAAGTACTTAGTACGTATCCTGATTTACTGGTACGCACATCAGAAGATGCTGGTGAAATGGGGGAAGAGTCATTCATCCCCATTTGGTGTGAGCAGTGGTGTCAGACAGGGCAGTATATTGTCCCCTATTCTATTTAATCTTTATATGGATGAGTTGTCAAAACAACTGAATGCCTGTAAAACTGGGTGTTTAATAGGGAATAAGTTAGTGAATCATTTTATGTATGCTGATGATCTAGTTATTCTCAGTCCAAGTAGTGCTGGTCTTCAGGAGTTATTAAGAGTGTGTACTGCTTATGGAGAGGAAAATGACATAAAATATAATATAAAAATAAAAATATAATACAAATAAGAGTTGTGTGCTGATTTGCCACACTAAAGAAGATTTGTTAATGAAATTCCCTGTCTTTGAATTGGCAGGCAGGGAATTGATTGTCAAGGATAAAATTAAATATCTGGGACATTTTATTAATGATAGAATGACTGATGATGATGATATTTTCAGACAACGCTGCAAAATCTACATGCAAGCAAATATTCTTGCACGCAGGTTTGGTTTTTGTTCAGATGAGGTGAAACTGGTTCTTTTTAAAACCTATTGTACACCTTTATACACTGCTCATTTATGGATAAATTATAGGAAACAAAGTATGCAGAAATTACAGGTTGCTTACAATGATGCTTTAAGAATTCTACTTAAAAAGCCTCGATGGTGCAGTGCTTCTGAGTTATTTGTCTCATCACGTGTAAATACACTGCATGCAGTAATAAGGAATCATATGTATAAATTCATCTGTCGGCTTGATGTATCTAGAAATGTAATCATTCAAGTCATGTCTAGCATTAAGCTCAGTTCTATTTGCTGTCAGTCACAGTTTAGAAGGCACTGGTACAGTTGTCTTTTTAAGTCTTTTTAAAGTCTGTACTGTTTTTGTACTTCTTTTAGTAGTTGTGTCTTATTGTTCTGTAACTTTTTGATTGTTTTTTCTTATTAACTGTTTTCAACTGTCTTGTTTTATTTTATTTATCTTATTTATTTTATTTCATTTTTGATGGACCATGAGTCTGGAATAAAGTCTTTGATTGATTGGATCAAGCACGGCGACTGATACAGGTTTGTTATTGCAGAACTTTTATCCAGAACTAGGCAACCGTGTTCCCTCCACCCTGGGACATTTACTGCCTGCTGAGTGTTACAGCCTTACATCAAAGTGACAAAACCTCTTTAATGACAATAAAATGATCGTGCCGATGCATGGTGGGGGTGGCTTTCGTAATTTACTTAAAATGCCTACCATGTGGGTGCCAGATCTCATTCCAAGAGACAGAACTCTGCAGATGTCTCAGCAGAGATGACTACTTTAATGTCCAGAGCTAGAACGCAAGGCTTGGCGTGCACAAATTTTTTCAGCGGCGCTGTATAACGCTGACTGATTATGTGAGATGTTTTCTATTGTTCGAGCAGCTGGCTGAGGAGGTTTAGTGTGAGTGTGATTAACTAATGGAGGGATATAATCCCAGGTAAGTCAGATGTTGGGGTCCAGTGCACAATGAACAGCCTTCATTTAACCTCAACCAAAGTGCTGAGACTGCAGACTGAGGGGCTCAGTCACCTGGCAGAATGATGTCATTTTTGAGGGCCATCTGTGCTTAAGAGGACCAGACTGGGCGGGAAATCACTCACAGGCCAAGGTGAGCCAATGAGAACCAATTTAGAGATCCTTAGTGTCTTCGACACTGGGAGACACACAGAGAAATATGTTGTCTGGCATTTTTTGTATCAACCAGTAAGGGTAGTATCTCACTGGGCTGCGACAGCTTGCGACTAGTTGGAGATAAATTTTTAAAAGTGTGTGACAAATATGCAAATTTGCAACAATTTTCACTTTGGAATCACCTGCTAGTGGCACCCTCACTCTTGCTCTATCACTTGCAGAGAGCGGTGCTTAGTTTTTGGTTAGAGCTCCCTCTGCTGGCAGACTCTATAACTGTATTAAACAATGCAGTTTCAAACATGACATAAATAAATTAATTGTTTTTTGGAAATGGACTGGTGGGCTGCAGTGGATGAGGGGGCCAGTTGCCCATCCCTGATCTAGGTTCTGAGGGGTAGATGAAATAAGGAGTAGTGGATTGATTAACAGTTGACATGTTTTACAACTTTAACAATGTGCAAGAGTTCACAGTTCCTTTAGGTGTGTGTACGTGTTTAAAACAAGTCTCTGCTACTACTACCAGGGTACGATAATGTGTGTGAATGGGTCATTTGGATTCTTTTTCCTTATCTGGGGATCTTGAAGATTGAGTGAACTCTGGAAACAGCTGGCCACACTGTTCCACGGCAGTTCCCCTCACAACGTTCCTGACTCACCATCAAACTCGGAAAGGGCATCCATCCATCCTTGGGTCTTAGACCGTCAAAACAGTCAAAGCATCCACAGTAAAACAGAAAAAAAAAGAAAACAATTCCTCTACCAAGAAACTCTTCTTGCAGCAGACTCTGGACAAGTAGCTCTCTCTTTCAAACTGTTTGTGTGATGATCGGGCAAGCGTGCTCCCCCTCCCCTCCTGTTCCTGTCTTCCCAGCTCCGAAGTATCAGCTTCACCTGCGTGATTACACACCTGCTGCCTCCTAATCAACCAGTATATTTAAGAGCCAGCGCATGGAAAACCTATCACTGGGTCGTTAGGTTTGCTACCAGAAGACATCTAAGCCTTTTATATTATTATCTCTCGGTTGACCTGTGTTTTCACTCCCTTTAGTCCTCCTGTCTCTTCAGGTTTGCTGCCACCTGCACAGTGTGCACTCTGGGGCTGATCAGGCTCACCTGACCAAGAAGACGCCGGATGTCCACCCAGGTTTCTGCCTTCCCGCTGTTCCCCTGGTCCACGCAGGAGTTCCCTGACGGGCTCCTCTGCTCACAGAGTAAGAGTGCTTTCCCATTATTATTCTCCCTTTTGGGAGATTCTGTCCCTAATAACCTCTTTCTGCTCTTTTCCTGTAGGCTATGTGCGCTCCAGCGGGCACCGGTTTTTGTATCATTTAAGTTTGTGTTTTTGTGTTGCGCTTTTCCTTAGTTCTGCACCTTTATTGAGAGTTGTGTGTTAGTTTTGATTTTACAATAAACTGGTGAATTTTTACATCTGAGTCTGAGTGTTCGTTCTGGCAGCTCTGCGTTTGAGCCTCACTTGCCCTGAATCTCAACAGAACGATCCAGCCAGGATGGAGGCTCAGCGAGCGCTCAGCCGGGCAAACAGTCAGCGCTCTCGGGCTTGAATGCCACAGCGCGCCAGGTCATGTTTCTTTCCAAACAGTTACAAACCATCACCCAGCAATTGGCAACTGTTACCAAGCACTTGTGTCAGCTTCCTGGTGCGGCGCCTCCTCCTGCACCTGCTGCCCTGGCAGCGCATGCCATCTGCAGGAACATTTCCATTCCTATACCTGCCCCCTATGGGGGGGGGGGGGTGCAAAGGGTTCCTGCTCCACTGCCGGTTGTATTTCCAGCAGGTGGAGGGGGAATATAGGGAGTATTCGGCAAAGATCCATTTCATGACCTTGTTGTTACGGGACCGGGCAATCAAGTGGGCTCAGTCCGCCTTGAGCAGCCCGGACGGGCCCCTATATTCTATATTTGTTCGACCCATTTGTGCGAGAGTTCTCTGAGGCTTTTGACCATTCAGAGAGTGAGAGGAACATAGTTAGCCAGCTGATGGGGCTTCGGTAGGGAGACCGGTCTGTGGCCGATTTCTCTGTCAAGTTCCGGGTCATTGCGACGGACTCAGGATGGAATGATGTTGCTCTTCACAGCGCCTTCCTCTGGGGCCTGAATTCACATCTCCGTGATGAGCTGGCTATCCGTGCGTCCCCCTCCTCTTTGGATGAGCTTATCACACAGGCTGTGGCCCTGGACAACCGGTTTAGGGAGCGAGCGAGAGAGCAGGAAGCCACTGCCTCTCTGTTCACTCCCCGGTCGGCTCCCCCGCCCTCTGGTGCAACTCGCCGGCTTCGTCCGAGCCGATGGCCCTCAGTAGGTCCCATCTGACTCTGGACGAGCATTGACGTCGAGAGAGGGCAGGGGCGTGCATGTATTGCAAGGTCACAGGCCACACAGTTTCAAAATGCCCCATGAGATCAAAAGACCCGGCCCGTCAGTGACCGTGGGGGGTCTGGCGAGAGGGTCTTTGCACAGTCCTCCCAACCATTTTGAACTCCTGGCCCTCATTCAGTTACCGGGGGCCGAGTTCAAAACCTCCGCCCTGACTGACTCGGGAATGGAGCAAAATTTCATTCAACAGGCCATGGTCCGAAAATTACAGATACCCACCAGGAATGTCCCGACACCCTTGACTGTCTCGGCGGTCTCAGGCAGCAGCACTGTGGCGATTACCAAACAGACTGAGCCCATTTTGGTCATTCTGTCTGGTAATCACCGTGAGATTATTCAGTTTTATGTCCTGCCTCAATCAACCACCACCATGATTCTGGGGTATCCGTGGCTCCGAATTCACAACCCAATTATAAACTGGAGTCAGGGCTCCATTTCGTCCTGGAGCCCTTTCTGTCTCTCATCATGTCTCTGATCAACCGCATGCTCACCCTCTCTCCCAATCTCCTCCCCTCTGGCTGAGCTGGCGGATCTCAGCTCCGTGCCTGAGGTCTATCATGACTTAGGGGAGGTCCAGAGCCCTATCATTACCACCTCACCGGGGCTACGACTGTGCTATCGACCTCCTTCCAGGTGTGCGGCTGCCATCCAGCCGGCTCTACAGTTTATCTGGGCCGGAGAGGGAGGCGATGGAGACCTACATTAAAGACTCCCTCAGCGCTGGCATTATTCATCCATCGTCTGCCCCTCTTGGTGCTGGGTTCTTTTTTGTAGGGAAGAAGGACGGGACACTGCGGCCATGCATTGATTACCGTGAGCTTAACACAATTACCTGCAAGGATAAGTATCTGCTGCCCCTTATCAATTCAGCGTTAGACCTACTCCAAGGGGCGCGTTTTTTCACCAAGCTCAACCTCCGTAATGCGTACCACTTGGTCCACATTCGTGAGGGAGATGAATGCAAGATGGCATTTAAAACACCGCTGGGCCATTTTGAGTATTTGGTCATGCCATTCGGGCTGACCAACGTCCCTGCCGTCTTCCAACGGTTATTTAATGACGTCTTGCTAGATATGGTGAACCAGTTTGTTTTTGTGTATCTGGACAATATTCTGTTTTGTTTTTTTTTCCTGCACGCTGGAGGAGCATGTAGTCCACTTTCGGTCTGTCCTGCAGTGGTTGCTGGGAAAACCAGCTTTTTGTGAAAAAGGACAAGTGCAAATTTTCCACTTGCTCAACTTCATTTCTGGGGTTCATCATCGCTGAGGGCACGGTAAAGGCCGATCTGGCGAAAATTAAGGTGGTAGTAGACTGGCCTACCCCCAGTCCAGGAAGGACCGCCAACGCTTCCTGGGCTTTGCCAACCTCTACCACCAATTATCCGTGATTATAGTAAGGTGGTGCAACTGCTTACGTAGACATCTGAATACCATCTGCAAAGCAACGGTCAGGCCGAGCATGCCAATCAGTCCCTGGAGGCCACCCTAAGGTGTGTAGCATCCCTAGATCCGTCCACCTGGAGCTCCCACCTGACCTGGGTGGAGTATTCCCACAACTCGGCTGTCTCCTCCTCTACTGGGCTCACACCATTCGAGGCCTCAATGGGCTCAATGGGCTACACACCACCTCTGCTGCCCATGGCGGAGATGGTCCTCACCATCCCATTTGTGGAGGTCCATGTGCACAGGTGCCGCCATCTGTGGAGAGCCACAAGAGCTGCCCTGCTCCGGTCTGTGGAGCGCAATCAACAATACACTAACCACAGACGCACGCCAGTGCCAAAGGACATGGTGGGACAGAAGGTGCGGCTGTCCAACGAACAGATCCCACTCAAGACGGCATCTCGGAAGCTCTCCCCCCGCTATCTGGGCCTGTTCACCATCAAGCGGCTCATCATCGATGTCACTGTTCGGTTGGACCTGCCACCTTCAATGTGGATCCACTTGACGTTTCATGTCTCCTGCATTAAGCCCCTCTCCGCCAGCCCTCTCTGCCCTCCTCTGGATCCCCCACTGCTCCCCCGGGTCATTGACGGCCAGACCACATACACGGTGGAGAAGACCCTGGACGTCCATCGACGGGGTCGTGGGTGCCAGTACCTAGTCGACTGGAAAGGGTACAGTCCGGAGGAGCGGTCCTGGATTCCAGGATCCTACATCCTGGACAAGCGGGTGGTGCGGGCATTCCATCAGGCCCAACCGCGCAAGCCCAATGGGATACCAGGAGGTGCCCCTTGGGAGGGGGGTTGTGATGATCAGGCGAGCGTGCTCCCCCTGCCCTCCTGTTCCTGTCTTCCCGGCTCTGGAATATCAGCTTCACCTGCGTGATTACACACCTGCTGCCTCCTAATCAACCAGCATATTTAAGAGCCAGCAGGTGGAGAACACATCGCTAGATTGTTAGGTTTGTTACCAGAAGACGTCTAAGCCTTTTGTATTATTATCTCTCGGTTGACCTGTATTTTCACCCCCTTTTGTCCCCGTCTCTTCAGGTTTGCTGCCACCTGTGCGGCCTGTACTCCGAGGCCGATCACGCTTGCCTGACCAAGAAGACGCCAGATGTCCACCCAGGTCACCATCTTCCCCCTGTTCCCCTGGTCCACGCAGGAGTTCCCTGTCGGGCTCTTCTGCTCACAGAGTAAGGCTGTATTCACACCAGGATAGTCTGGGAATCTCGGTTCGACTCGGCGGGGGATGGCAAGAATTTTCACACCTTCGTTTGGTTTGATTTGCATTCACACAGCACTTCATTTAAGCGGACCAAACTGCTTGGAAAACGTCACACAGTTTCAACAGCTGCTCGTTTGTGGCACTGTAGCCGAAGCCACCCCTGACCAGGAAGAAAAAATCTTGGTGAAGAAGAGAAATCTGGCTCATCGATTGACCAAGACCAGTGTTATGCCAAGAATTGCTCGCTTGCCAAGAACTGCATCCCATGCACCAAAACCATAAACTATAACACTACAGCCAGGCTTGCAACCATTTGTGTATTTTTAGAAGTACCCATTATACATTTTTACAAGTAAAAATTGTTATTATTATTATTGTAAATTATCTTTAAACTATGTTTATTCGACGATGGGATGCAATTCTCGGCAAGCGAGCAATTCTCAGCATAACACCATTCCCTTCAGTAAAGTGTTTATGCCCCACAATCTAATAAAAATGAAAAACTCCGCTGTCTGTATAAACCTCCCGTGCCGCCATCATGTCACAAAACATTTTAAAAACATCAGTATTCTTGTGCGTAGCCACAAGCAGCTGAGAAATCTGGTCCTCAGACCAAATATCTATCAGAGCCTGCATCTCTTCCACACTCATCACTACTCCAAGTCCAAGAGACATTTTTTTTTTTAAACTTTTCTCCTTTGTTTTCTCCAGCAGAAGCATTTCTTGGAACCGCATGGTTGACTTTATTGTTATTTTCTACCCAAAATGGAGGCTGAATAACCAGGAGCTCTTCAGCTGAATCGGGATGTTGGATTTATTTATTTACCCACGGATTCCTACCACGGACGTACTGCCAGGAAACACGGATCAAGTTTTCAACAGGGACAACTTTTTCAGGTGAGTGGGAACTTTGTCTGTCTGCATCTCACTCAGATGGTGAATTAATGTCTTTTCATGTATTTACATTGAGTTATGATGTAATCATTCTGTGCAAAAAATTTGCCCTTTTGCATGATGTGAAGGTACCTTTACAATAAAAGTCACTTTCTCTTCTCAATGTGTGTTGCTGTGGTTACACAAACGCAGAGGGGCACGTCCACCCTTTGGTCCACTGGATACTCCATTTGCAATTACAAGGCAAGCGAAGCGCACCAGACTGCGTTTGCAAGCAAACCGAGACACCCCCCCCCCTTTCAGGGGGACAAGAGTTCGCTTGTTTGGTGCTGCACCAGAGTTCCAGGCGCATTCAGACGGCGCAAAATGAACTGAACTATCCATGGAATACACACTTTGGTCCTTTAGTCCGGACCAAACAGTGGCCGTGTGAATGCGCCCTAAGAGTGCTTTCCCATTATTATTCTCCCCTTCAGGAGATTCTGTCCCTAATAACCTCTTTCTGCTCTTTTCCCTTAGGCTACGTGCGCTCCAGCGGGCACTGATTTTTGTATCATTTAAGTATGTGTTTTTGTGTTGCACTTTTCCTTAGTTCTGCACCTTTATTTAGAGTTGTGTGTTAGTTTTGATTTTACAATAAACTGGTGAATTTTTACATGTGAGTGTTTGTTCTGACAGCTCCGCGTTTGAGCCTCACTTGCCTTGAATCATGACAGTTTGTTTCAGTTTTACCTCACTTAGCAAGGAGCCAACACTTTTTTTCCAGGTGAAAAACTGAGGTGCGTTCAGGTTCAATAGGAATGCGGCTGAGACTGAATACACATATTAAGTGGAATTAATAATTTTATTACCCATATATTTTAAGTGGGTTACATACAGGATGGATTTTGATGAAATTTTCACCGGAGGTCTCCTTTGAGCTACGGATGAACCTATTAGATTTTGGAGGTGATCCAAGAATGCATACCTCCACCAAGGCCCAATATTTTCACAATGCGTTAGCAGGATTATGCAAAAACTTTTGGACAGATTTGGATGAAATTTTCACCAGAGATGGCCCTTGGGAAGAAAAAAACACTGATTCCTAAATGTGTGTACTATGTCACTGACATATCTGCTGAAATATTAGAAAACGTATGATGACCTTATCTTTCAAGGTAGGGCATAGCTTAGCTACAGATTATCCATTTTAGATGCTTTTATTTTAATGTCTAAGGAAAAACTTCAGTACCTTAGATGAAAGACTTTATTTTCCTGGAAAGTTGAAGAAACTGCCCACTCGCAACTCTGAGACAATGAGTAAAAAACTGAACGAGGCAGTTTTGCAGAAGCATTACTCATCAGATGCTGAAATAAATAATGAGTGCAGCGCTATGAGTCTGCAGAATTTCAATTCATTATTCGATGTCTGCCTGGGAGCTAGGACAATTAGAATGGAAGCGCTCTTATTTAGATTCTTCATAGTTTTTCTCTATAAATCATGTCACAACATCACTATCACACCATTTTGGGGGAATCCTAACCTTAAGGTTGGAAGAACCTGTCTTTACCAAGAAAAAATGAAAAACAATAGTCCCTTGACAGAATAAAACATTGTGTTTTTATGGTATGGGATAGAAGTCTGTATTCAGCAGTTCTTTCTCCAACAATTAGTAATGTCTTGTAACTTAAAAAATGAGGAAACAAAGAAAAAAAAAATCACTAATTTAAGATAAGATAAATCTTTATTCATCCCACGATGGGGAAATTCACAGGATTGCAGCAGCAATGGGATAGCAACACTCAGAGCAAAAATAAAAAATATGACAAAAACAGCAACCTTCAATATTAATGCTATTAACGGTGGATTAACAGTGAAGAAACGTTCCTTATTTGTGCAAAGTAGTAGCGCTGTCTCTCTGAGCAGTGCAGATTGTAAAGTCTGACGACAGCAGGTAGGAGGGACCTGAAAAACCTCTCCCTCATGCACTTTGGATGAAGCAGCCTGCTGCTGAACGAGCTGCTCAGGGCATTCAGTGTGTCCAGCATGGGGTGGGACTCGAACTCCAGCAGAGATGACAGCTTAGCCACCCTGGGAATGCGGTGAGGATCATGTTCTTTGACTTCTCCAGTGCTTTCAACACCATCCAACCGATGATCCTGAAGGACAAGCTGCTGCGCGCAGGGGTGGACCAGCACCTGTCATCATGGATCCTGGACTACCTCACGAACCGGCCTCAGTTTGTGAGAACCCGGGACTGTGTGTCCGACATGATCATTGGTAGCACAGGGGCCCCCCAGGGAACGGTGTTGGCTCCCTTCCTGTTCACTCTTTATACTGCGGACTTCTCACACAACACAACACACTGCCATCTACAGAAGTTCTCTGATGACTCTGCGATCGTTGGCCTCATCTCCAATGGAGATGAAGCTGAATACAGAGGGCTTATCCAGGACTTCATGGACTGGTGCCATCGGAACTGCCTCCAGATCAGCGCGAGGAAAACTAAGGAGCTGGTGGTGGACTGCCGCAGGCATGGACAACCCCTCAAAGCACCAGTAAATATACAGGGAACAGACATTGAGATGGTGACATCCTACAAGTACCTGGGTGTTCATCTGAACAATAAACTAGACTGGTCACACAATACTGACGCACTCTACAAGAAGGGACAGCGCAGGCTGTTCCTACTGAGGAGACTCAGGTCTTTTGGTGTACAAGGGGCACTGCTGAAGACATTCTATGACACGGTGGTGGCATCAGCCATCACTTTTGGAGTGGTCTGCTGGGGCAGTGGCATTACTGCAGCTGATAGGAAGAGACTGAACAAACTGATCAAGAAAGCTAGCTCTGTCCTGGGGCAGCGCCTTGACCCGGTGGAGGAGATAGGAGAGAGAAGGACGGCAGCTAAACTGTCATCTCTGCTGGAGTCCGAGTTCCACCCTATGCAGGACATACTGAATGCACTGAGGAGCTCATTTAGCAGCAGACTACATCATCCCAGGTGCACAACCGAGAGGTTTCGCAGGTCCTTCCTACCAACGGCTGTCAGACTGTACAACCTAAGCAGGGCTGCTCGCAGAGATAGCAAAAAAGACGGAACAACCTAATAGTTTTTTGAACGCAAAAGGTGCAATAGACTTACACAATGGTCCCCTCCGGCATACAACTAGGAAAATACCGGTCGCTATGGAGGGTGAGAATATATATGGGCACATAATCATATCATGTAGGATAACTAAGTAGACGGTTGTGCTGTTTCATCCCATCTAGCAACAATGCTCCGCACTGTGTGTGTTTATATATTTACATATTTATTCCACCTAGCTGCAATGCTCCGTACTGTGGGTGTTTATATATCTACATATTTATTCCATCTAGCTACAATGCTCCGCACTGTGTGTTTATATACTCATCTATTTATTCCATCCAGCTACAATGCTCTGCACTGTGTGTCTGTGTGTATATATATATTTATAGTAATATGTACATATGTATATTAGCTGCTCTTGCTTTTTTTTCTTGCCTTCTGATTGTTGCTCTGAGTGTTGCTATCCCTGTGCTGTTGCAATCCTGGAATTTCCCCGTTGTGGGACTAATAAAAGCTTATCTTATCTCATCTTATCTTCCTCTCTCCTACCACCTCCACTGGATTGAGGTGGCACCCCAGAACAGAGCTGACCTCCTTAATAAGCCTGTTCAGTCTCTTCCTCTCAGTACCTGCGATCTTGCTGCTCCAGCAGACCACTCCATACATGATGGCCGATGGCACCACAGAGTCATAAAAGGTCTTCAGGAGTGCCCCCTGCACTGCAAAAGACCCGAGTCTCCTCAGAAGGAACAGCCTGCTCTGCCCCTTCTTGTAAAGTGCGTTAATGTTTTTGTGACCAGTCCAGTTTATTATTCAGGTGGACACCCAGGTACTTGTAATATGTCACCAACTCAAAAAATATGAAAAAATGTTTCTTTTTGTTAATTTACAAGAAAAAGGTCAGAGAAATTACAAGAATGAAGTCACACATATACAAAAAAAGTTCACAAATTCACACAAAAAAAAAATCAGAAAAAAAGTCACAAATGGAAAAGAATTTTTAAAAAATTTCAGGAGAAAAAGTCAAACTGAAGAACCCCATATAAGAAAAAGTTTAAACATTGGGTGACATTTACTAGGCAACTTGAAGAAAAAGCTGCAAAATTATGAGAACTTAAAATACACATTTTTTTTTTTTTTTTTTTTTTTTGCATAAAAAGTTGCAAATTTAGGGAGAAAATGGAAATTAAATTCATGAGAGAAAAGCTGCATAAGTGGAAACTCATTAAAAATGTTAACAGGCCAGTTTACAATGCTAACTTTATTTCTGCGTTAAAAGCTCAGATGTTTTGTTGCTTCATAGTTTTTGGCGCTTTCATTGCTACAGGATGACCACTAAGCAAATGTTGGTTGCTTCTTCTGACTGCATGACATAACATGAAAAGAAGGCCATTTCCACTGGAATTCCTTCCCTGCCCCAACAGGAGCGTCGCTGTGCTTGACAACAAATGGCTTGATGGCTTCATGCTGCACCACCATATGGCCTTTAAGTTCCTGGGGGCAGTTGTTCTGCCACTCACGGCACCTAAAGAATTAACTGAGCATGTGAGGAGACAGTCTCTTTACAACTTGTGAACCGCAGCTATTTGTGGTTATAAAACAGAATACATAAATGTTACGGGCCCCTTAGCCACTAGGGTCCCCCCAAACTACAAGTTTTCCCTCAGCAATTTTAGGGGGAAAGACCTGAATTTACCTCAAACTTTTTTCTCATAAATTTTCAGCTTTTTTTTTTTTTTAAACATAAATTTGTGACCTTTTCTTATAAATTTGCAACTTTCTTATTATTAATTTGCAGCATTTTTCTTATACTTTTGCTTGTAAATTTGCAGTTTTCTCCTTGTAAATTTATATTTTTTTCTAATGAATATGTGATTTTTTCCTCATAAATTTGCAACTTTTGTGTAAATGTGCAAAAAAATTTCTCCTGAATTTGATTTTCCCCTAAATTTGCAACTTTTTCCTCATAAATTTGTAACTTTTTCTCATAAATTTGCAACTTTTTTCTCATAAATGTGTAACTTTTTTTCTCAATTTGTTGCTGTTATTCTCATAAATTTGCAGCATTGTCTCATAAATTTGTAACTTTTTCTCAAAAATTTATAGCTTTTTTCCCATTAATTTGTAACTCTTTCTTGTAAAGTTGCAAATTTTTTTTCTCATAAATGTGTACCTTTTTTCTCAATTTATTGCTGTTTTTCTTATAAATTTGCAGCTTTTTTCCCATAAATTTATAGCTTTTTTCTCATTAATTTGTAACTTTCTCAAAAAGTTGCAATTTTCCTCAAATTTGTAATTTTTTCTCGTAAATTTATGGTTTTCTTATTAATTTCTAACTTTTTCTTATAAAGTTGCAAATTTTTTTCTCATAAAGTTGCAGAACTTTTTGCTCAACTTATTGCTGATTTTCTTATAAATTTGCAGCTTTTTTCTCATAAATGCATTTTTTTTCTCATTAATTTGTAACTTTTTCTTGAAACGTTACAATTTTTTCTGATAAATTAATAGTTTTTTTCTTATTTGTAACTTTTTCTTGTAAAGTTGCAGATTTTTTTCTCATAAACTTGTCATTTTTTCCCTCAATTTGTTGCTGTTTTTCTCATAAATTTGCAACTTCGTTCTAATAAATGTGCAACTTTTTTTTCTAATAAATTTGTAACGTATATATACATGTAATATGTAACTTGAACTCATCTCTATTTCAAAAATAGGGGCCCCCAAACACAATTTTTCATGGTTCCAAAAAGCTATATGGCCCTGCTGTGAACTAATAATGGGCAGTAGAGGCCATGTTGGGCATGGAAGGGGGGTTACTTTATGCTTAGACCCCTGTGGCTTTACAGTGACATCAGGTGAACAGTAATATAATAATCATCCTACTGTACATTGGGAACAGACCTGTGTGGTATGAGCTGCTCCACCTCAGCTGACGGACACAAACATGATAAGCAGCATCAAATTTAAACATTGCTTGGCCTTTGTGCTCTATTTTTTTATTGAGCAGGTGGTAACAGCTGGGAATTTTATGATCCCCTTTGCAGGTGTGTCGGGTTGGAGGCTGGGCTGGCGATGAGTTCCGCTCAATAAAATGCGGCCCCTTGTCATACGCCCATGTATTTTTAAAGCCGCAACTTGTGACAGCACCATCAGGCAACGATTCAAAAATGGGTTGTTATTTTTCTGTTTAAGTGGCCTTGGGAGGGAATATAAATGTGTTTATCTTCACATTGATGTTTTATGAGAGCATGTTACAGTTGTTATGAACACCTGACTCCCTGAGCTGTGTATCAGCGCTCCCCGTGCTACACTGTCCTTTATAATTCAGACACTGTGTTTTTGTTCTGCTTCTCTGCTTTCACCTAAACAACTCCTGCAAGAAATACAGTTTAAGGCTTTTTATCCCCCACTGGACTTTGACCAAAGGGGGATTATGTTATGGGTCAGGCTGTCCATCCGTCTGTCCCACTTTTGCGAAATCAACTCCTCCTACAGTTTTGGTCCGATTGTTTTGAAACTTGGTACCATGGTTTGATATACACTGAGGATGTGCATATTGCAATTTTACTCTCATTGGATGACCTTGAGGTCAAAGGTCAGATTTTTCCCTAAATCGTCTAAACACAATAACTACTGAAAGAAATGATGTAGGCTTTTCAAATTGATATAGGAGTTGTATCCAATACACATCTTGGATGACTTACAGTACACCCTCACCTAACTATGAATTTGGGGTCAAGGGGTCAAAGTTCAAAGTTAATACTGCAGTTGCACTATGGTAAATGCTACATTTATTATTACTATAAAACGAGTAAAGCTAGGGCCACCAGACCTGTTATACAGGCTCACCTTGGGATCCTGATCTCTGACTATGGGTTCAGGGTCAAAAGGTCAAAGGTCAAGGCTACTATTCCTTATGCCTTATTACTGTACAACATATAAAGCTAGGGCCATGGTGGGCTGCTTCTGTGGCTGCCCTGGGGTGGGTCGCGGGGCTGTGGCTGCTGGTTCGTGCGGGCAGCCTCCCCAGCCGCTGTCTGGCATTGGTGCACATTTGTGCACACCGCATCTGCACCATGGCCGCCCCAAGTGTTAGGGATGACTAAGTGTGAATGAGAGAGAGCACAAGTAAATGTGAGTCGGAGTACGAACGAGAGTGTATATATGAGCAACCGTCAGCGTTGGCAAGTTACTAAAAAATAGTAACCGATTACAGTTACTAGTTACTTCTTTTCAAAAGTAATGGGGTTACTTTACCAATTACTGCATGATTAAAGTAACTAGTTACTTGGAAAAGTAACTTTCACATTACTTTTAAAAGCATACTTAAATCATCTTGAACACATAGCAAGATAATTTAATTAATGATTACAAGTTTATTAATGTCAGGTTGAAACCAGACTGTTTCAGACAGAGCTTTTAGAACATGTTCAGTCTGCTTTATCCTGCCTTGAGAGCGCTTATTGTGGGAAAAATCTGAAGAAAATCAACATGATATCGCCAGCAATTTTCTCATTTTGGAGTGAGAAATAGGGTTTGTTGAGTGAGAGAGAGGGAAAAAGTGTGACAATCACTCCAAAAGAGTAAGTTGGCAACACTGCATAAAGCTGTCCATGTTATCTTACCTTTATTATATGGATTAATCTGATATGCTGTTATCCAAAGAAAATGTCCATTATCCACAGTTCAAATGTCTGCTGTGACAGAGACATGATCCAGTAAAGCGCATTACTTCCAACACTGGTGACCGTGAATGGAAGGAAGCATGTGTGAGTGCGAGCGACTGTGAGCGCGAGTGGGAATGGGAGTGAGACTGAACGAGTATGGGAGTGGCACTGTTGCCAACTCCTCAGTATGGAAAGTAGCTATTGGCAGTCCTAAAAGTCGCTAGAAGTCGCTAAATGATGTCATTGACTAATTTGCAAAATTGTCATTTGCATGTAATTGTAATGGATGCTGTAGGAGAGAAGAATAACATTGTGGGAGAGACAAAAAGTGAGTAAAAAACATTCTAAATATCTTTAGAACTTCAAATTAACTTTCTTAAATCACCCTTTATTGTCATTCAACCATACACAGTAGAACGAAATTGTGTTTTTCCTATCTACAGTGTTAATCACACACACCCCATATGTAGAATCAGAGGGCCGCTGCCATGCAAGGCGCCGCCACACATTTCCCTCCTACATTCCATTATTGCTGAGCACCAAGCTGGACGGCAGGAAGTTCCGCTTTTATATGGTCTTCGGCATGACCCGGCTGGGATTTGAACCCCTGCCTCCTGGCTGTGGGGCGGATGCTCTACCAACTGAGCCACCACTCCGGTAAATTTATTCTGTTGATTCTTGGTTTGTTGGTTTTAATTTGGCATTTAAAAAGGCCATCACTTCTGTATCATCTCCAATAAATGGCTTCAACCAGCCTTTGAATTCAGGGTTTGATTCACACTCCTTTCTGTATTTTTGAGCATACAGTTTAGACTGCGACATGACGAACTAGCTACTAGATGTTTAGCTTCTCTCTCTCTCTCTCTCTCTCTCTCTCTCTCTCTCTCTCTCTCTCTCTCGCTCGCTCGCTCGCTCGCTCGCTCGCTCTCTCACACACACACACACACAGTGGACGAAGTGAGTACGTCACTGAGGCTGCCAGTCAAATGTGTTGATTTATTAGTGTGACACTGACAATGAAGAAACATTTACATCAATTGGTGGGGGGGTTGTGCATGCACAATTCATTTGCAGTCTGGACGCGAGTGGCATGGGTGTGGGTCTCCTCTCTGACTGCAACTAACTGCTGTATGAGGCTACTGTGAGACTGACCACTTGTGAGTGCTTTGGGATGGAGAGAAGCTCACGGTAGCACCTGCTGTTTGCTGAGGATAGTAACTGCAGAGCAATAGTGCCACCGCAGTGGTGACCTAGTGGTAGAGCATCTGACCCACAGCCAGGAGGTCATGGGTTCAAGCCCCGGCCAGGTCATACCAAAGACCATATAAAAATGGTACTTCCCGCCTTCTAGCTTGGTGCTCAACATAATAGAATGGGGGAAGGAAAAGTTGTTTGTGGCGGCGCCTTGCATGGTAGCGGCCCCTCTGATTCTAGATGTGATTAACATTGTAGATAGGAGAAACGTAATTTCGTTCTACTGTACATGACTGGCTGTATGGATTGAATGACAATAAAGTTGGCTTCTTCTTCTTTCACGTCAGCAGCCACTGTGGCTAATGATTTTCCAAAAGTTACTAGCCACTCAGCCTTTTCACTAGCCACAATTTTGTAGTTGGAAAATTATAAATACTGTAAAACAGTCAAGAAAAATATTTGCAATGTGAGAGTGAAGTACAGATGGATTTGGGGTCTGTCCCAATTCTAATTTCTACCCTTTCCCCTTTGCCTTACCCTTACCCTTGAAATCAAGGCCCCCTTGTTCTCATCAGAAAAAAGAAGAAAAAGGAAACATGAGAAAAAAGTCTTCTCTTACAGTGAAAAATGTCTCAAATTTACAAAAGCTATTCTAATCAGTAGAAAGTCAGAAATTTACTAGAAATAAAGCTGTAAATTCACAGAGAAAATTTTGGATGCCCTGGTGGGCTGTTTTTGGCCCACAGGCCATATGTTTGACACCCTTGGATCAGCCCATTAAAATACATATTTAGAGGATTTACTTCCATGAAATAGTTGTATATTACAACAGCATGTAAATGAATAAGGTAAAATAAAACAGAAAGCACAAATAAATGAAAGTTCACCTTACAAGAAGCTTCATTTGCTCTTTACACCAACAAATCACAGTCACTTTTTCTCTGTGTGGTAAGAAAACTTACATTTACACAACTGTGGACATTAAATGCAAGCTTCTTGCGCTAAAAATACTCATGTTTAACCACAGAGGTAGGAGCTGATGTTGTGGGCTACTCACTGCTCAGACAACAGGGGATCAGGGTCAGTAACTTGTCGATGATCTGATCACAGAGAGCAGGGACAGGTCTGTTCTGCCAGCTGATGTCTGTTCATCCATGGAAAGTTCACTTTGGAGCTAGTCTGAAGACATGGAAACGGAGTCTGGAACTGCTCTGGGCTTGATATGAGAAGTTGGCACCGCCACAGCATTTCTTCCCACCGGGTTACGGTGTGAACTGGGGCAGGACAGGAAGCCGACCTGCACAGCAGACTGTCCGCGGCTTTACAGGAGTCCAGCCTGACCGTCCATGGTGACAGTGACCCAATGAGCACACACTGTGTGCAGATAGTGCTTCTGAGAGTTGTAGTTTTGTAGTCTCACATTACAGATAGGTTTGATTTTAGATGCCGTCTAAGGAAACTACAACCCGCCAAGCCCTGCACGTCAGAGTCTCCAAAACACCAGAAAAGTCTCTGATAACCCCACAAAAAGTCGCTTGATTTGTCGCTAGTCGCTTTTGACAAAAAAAGTCACCAAAAAAGTTTGAAAAGTCGCCAAATTTAGCAAGAAAGTTGTTAAGTTGGCAACACTGGGGAGTGGGTGAGAGTGAATGAGTCTGAGTGTGGAAGTGCGAGTGCAAGATTGCATGAAGGAGAGCGTGAGTGAGAATGAGTGAGTGCATGTGAGAGCATGAGGGTGTGTGTGAGTGTACAGTATGTGCTGGTGGAGGATGCTGGACTGAGGAGATTGTACCTCCTGGCCGTGTGGGCTTCCTTGGATTGGGGGGCTGGCCCTCTTGTGGGGCTCCCTGCGCCTTTCTGCCACCTTCCCTGGGCATGGAGGCCTGGGGACTCCCGGGGCGTGGATTGGGGATGCTGCGGTGGGCACGGGCCTGCTGTGGGGAGGGCTCTGGGGGGGCACGTGCCAGGGGGGGCACGTGCCAGGGGCACAGGCCAGTTTCCAGCCCGGGGGAGGGGGGGTTGGCCTTCTGGTGCCTGCAGTCCAGGGACTGGCATTGGTCCCACTGGGGGGGGTGCTGTGGGAGTAGGAGCACACCATGCCGGCCTCTCTCAGCCATCCCTCCTGGGGCGGTTGCATGGCTGTCCTGGGGCTTGCTGGCTTCAGGGCATTTGTACTCTGTGAGGGTTGGTGGTGCTGTCTTGCTTGCTTGTTGCTGTGACCTGCCGTCCTCTATGTATGTTTCCTGGCAAACCACTCACATGCACACACTCACTTTGAGTGTGCTCTCATACATGCGCATGGTCACACATGCACACACATATATGTTCTTTTACAGGTGCAGATACCAGACTCGTGATGAGACCTTTTCAGAAGAAGAAAAAGTTTGTGTTCCGTTTGTTTCAGTTGTGTCTGTTTGTTTTTTTCTGTTTGTTCCCCTCTCTTTTCTTTCCCCCTCCCCACCCCTACCTTCCCCATTTCCCCCGTTGGGTCTATCATGGGTAAAGCAATTTAAATAAAGTATTAAGTTATTACAAGAGGAGTCTATAAATAATATACAGTACATAGATATGTACTGTATAAAGCTCCTTTTGCCAAAGTAAATGTTTGGCACAATAAGGGAAGCAGATTTCTGTTCTGCTTACCTAGCTGCTTGACAGGACAAGGGAGGAAAAAAAAGCTAGGGCCACCAAACCTGGTACAGAGGTTCACCTTGGAATCCTAACCTCTGACTATGGGTTTGAGTTCAAAAGGTCAAAGGTCAAGGTTAGCATTCCATTTGAACTATTACTATAAAACGAGTAAAGCTAGGGCCACCAAACCTGGTCCACAGGGTCACCTTGAGAGCGTGACCTCAGACTATGGGTTTGGGGTCAAAAGGTCAAAGGTCAATGTTAACATTCCCCATGCCTTATTACTGTACAATGAGTAAAGTTAGGGTCACCAAACTAAGTACACAGGTTCACCCTTACCCTTTTCCACCAAGCTGGTTCCGGTGCTTAACTGGAGCCAGAGCCTGACTTGGCACCAGTTCTTTGCTTTTCAACTGCTTAAGCACTAGCTCCAGGCTCTCAAAAGTGGTGCTAAGCTGACTCCAACCCCTTGCTGGGCCAGAGCTGCGAACCACTTGATGTTGGTTACGTCCACTGTCGTGGGTGGGGTTACCTGACCAGCTGAAAAGTGTCTCAAAACACAACTGACCGCCATGTTGCATTCCGAACAGCAGAACAAGTATTGGATTCCCAAACAAAGCAGAGTAGTCGCTTTCTCAGCAATTAAGAATAAAGCTGTTTCTGGATGGTAATACAGGTTTGGAATAATAAAAGCAGCACTTCCAAAGAGACAACAAGCTCCTCCATGTTACAAGTTAGTGCTTCTTCTTCTCCTCTTCCTTTAGCTGCTTCTTCCATGCTGTTCTGTGGGTTGCATAAAGACTACACTACACTACGTAATGATGTAGCCCTGACTAGCTCCGTGTCAGTGGAAAACCAGCTGGTTTTTATGAGGCATGACAGTTGAACTGGTTAAGCACCGGCACAAACACCAGAACCGAACCATCACCGGTTCTTTTTTGGTGGAATAGAGGCACCTGTGACCCTGAAGTGTGACTGTGGTTTTGGGATCGCAAGGTCAAGGGTCAACATCAAAATGGCTTATAAACTATATCTCAACAACAAAGAAAGCTAGGGTCACCAAACTTGCTACACAGGTTCACCTTGGGATCCTGACCTCCTACTATGGGTTTGGGGTAAAAAGGTCAAAGGTCAAGTTTAGCATTTCTTTTGCCTTATTACTGTACAACAAGTAAAGCTAGGGCCACCAAACCTGGTACACAGGCTCACCTTGGGATCCTGGCCTCTGACTAGGGGTTTGGGGTCAAAAGGCCAAAGGTCAAGGTTAACATCCCTTATGCCTTATTACTGTAATGGTCAAACAGTGTCAAATCACTATATCTGAAATGTCAAATGGGTGTCCCACAAGGCTCCATACTTGGACCAATATTATTTTGCATGCAGAAACATTCATATACAAATGTATGCAGATGACACGGTAATATTCACACCTGCAAATAACACACAAGAAGCCACCTGTATTCTTACAACAGTGATGACCCAAATCCATGACTGGCTATATAATTCATGTCTCCTACTAAACACAAAAAAAACTGTTTGCATGATTTTCACCAAACAACGATCAAATATTACAAACTCGAACATCTTCCTAAAATGGGAGGAGCTGCAACTAGTCGAGGAATTAACTCTTGCACTTTAGCATATACACTTTGTACAGTTTCACTGCAGTTGTTCTAGTCGTGTATGATTGTTTGTTTGTGTATTTTTGTGACCCACCGGGGGACTACAGATGCAAATTAGCAGTATTGCTAAATCTGGCATACTTACATTTGTATTAATGTTCATTAGTATGTAATATCCCTTTCAAATAAACATTAAACTCATATTCAAAAAAACTCAAACTGTACAACGAGTAAAGTTAGTGTCCCCAAACTTGGTATACAGGTTCACCTTGGGATCCTGACTTCAGACTATGGGTTTGGGGTCAAAAGGTCAAATGTATAATGAGTAAAGGTCACCAAACTTGCTACACAGGTTCACCCTGTAACCCTGAAGTGTGACTATGGTTTTTGGATTGCAAGGTCAAAGGTCAACATCAAAATGGCTTATAAACTATATCTCAACAACAAAGAAAGCTAAGGTGACCAGACTTGCTACACAGGTTCACCTTGGGATCCTGACCTTTGACTATGGGTTTGGGATCAAAAGGTCAAAGGTCAAGGTTAGCAATTCTTATGCTTTATTACTGTACAACGAGTAAAGCTAGGGCCACCAAACTTGGTACACAGGTTTACCCTGTGACCCTGAAGTGTGACTGTGGTTTTGGGATCGCAAGATCAAAGGTCAACATCAAAATGCCTTATAAAGTATATCTCAACAACAAAGAACACTAGGGCCACCAAACCTGGTACCCAGGTTCACTCTGAAACCACAACCTCTGACTACAGGTTTGGGATCAAAAGGTCAAAAGTCAAGGTTGGCACTCCCTATGATCTCTTACCACAGAAAATGTAAATCTCTCTAGGGTCACCATACTTGCTACACGGCTTCACTTCGGGATCCTGCCCTACAACTATGGGTTGTATACTTTGTTGTATAGTCGTGGATAATGGGCTTATCATAATTTGATTCTGCCACAGTAATTATATTGAAAAGCTGAAAACTGCTCTCTGTCAGTAAGTATTGGGATCGTCAAAGAAAATGGATGTGGGGAATATGGCACTCGCCTCAGAGTGCGCTTGTCAAAAATGTTGTTGTTTAGATAAGCAATTGCTTGTCTTGTGCTGTGTAAGTCGAGAGATGTCATTGAAGAAAAATCTGACGTTATTGTTAGCAACCAGTTGTCTTAGGTGTGAGTAAAAGCACAAGCCTGTCCAGTGAATTGCGCCTTATGGTGCATTCAGGCCAAACGTGAAGAAAATTTTCTGCACAGCATGTTTCTGTACAAAGTCAGTTGAAAGACATGAACAGATGCAAATCTGCTCTGGGTGATACAAATACCACCAAATCCCAGTCCATGCAAGTTGAAATTTGCTCAACTAGACCTAAAAATTCACTAGACGCTCAGTCACGATAGCCAATCAGTTAATTATTAGGGTGTCACTCACTAGAGACAGCTAATCAAGTACTCCAAAGCTGAGATGGATTGCCCAAAGTTTGTACCATTTGATACAGTTGAACATGCGTTGTTAACAAAAAAAATGACAAAATTTGTAATCAGAAGGGTGGCACTCAAGTGGTTATCCAGTTACCTAATCAATAGGGAGCGGTATGTACAAATAAAGGAAGTCATATCAGCATCACAAAAGGTAATATATGAGGTTCCACAAGGCTCAATTTTGGGGTCATTGTTATTTATTTTGTATATCAATAATGTATGTGAAGGACTTCCGGTTATGGCGGCCACCTAGAAGGACACGTATCACTCTGCTCTGCTCCTAGAGATAAAAATTCGGCAAATAACTCTCTCATTTGGAACAAAATTTTTCCCAGCGTTTGGGCGAGGATATGCCGGTGAAGCCTAAGGCTGGGAAATCAGGTGGGGGAAAAATTGAACCGCCGAAGCAGTCCAAATTAACGGACTTTCACGTCTGTGGCGCAGCAGGAAAAGCTGCGGATATGGCGGATGAAACTAGCGGTGGTGCGGTAACTGCTGATGATGGCGGCACAGGTGCAGTGCTGGCTGCCATTAGCTCAATGAGAGTAGACTTTTCCGTTAAACTTGATGGGATTACGGCAGCGTTGGATGCAATGAGAAAGGAATTGGGTGACTGCGTGGAGCGAGTGACGCAGGTGGAGCTTCGTGTTTCCAGTGCGGAGGATGAAGTCGGCGGACTTCAATTAAAGGTGTGCACTTTGGAAAAAAAAAATAAATGTCTGGAAGATAATGTCCTGGACTTGGAGTCCCGGTCGAGACGGAACAACCTGAGGCTGGTGGGTCTACCGGAGGGAGCCGAAGGTCGTGATTCATGCTCCTTTTTGGAGGCGCTGAACAACGCGGAGCTAAATTCATCAGTCGTCTTGGAAAGCGCCCACCGAATTGGCCCACCGAGAGATAACAAGGCAGCACCGAGGACGCTAATTATGAAGTTCCTCAGCTACAGAGACAGGATGACGATCTCCAACGCGGTGCGGGCCAAAGGAGAAATTAAATACCAAGATCAACAGGTGCGGTTCTACCCAGATTTGGCCTCAGGAATCCAACAATTAAGGAAGCAGTTTGACCCCATCCGTAAAGAACTGCGCAACCTTGGGATTCGTCATGGAGTGATTTACCCTGCAAGACTTCTGGTCACATATGAGAGCAGAACACACATCTTCAAGACCCCTGAGGAGGCGCAGGAGCTCATCAAGAAGATCCAGGAAGAGACTGGTGGGAGCTAAGCATGAACAGAATATAGGGTAGAATATTTAAGCATTTACATAGGCATTTAACTGATTTGAAGCATATAGCAAGTTTACAAAATATAGATTGTATTACATATTAAAAAAAAAAACTAAGATGTACAAAATTGCTATAAAATTTTGGAGTTAAATTGGAAAATTACAGAAGAGAGTTAATGTTATGTTATTAAAAGCAGTAGAGTTAGGGTGATTGGGAGGATGAAGAAGGAGTGGCTTTGGCTGATCCTCGTGGGTGTGGAGCGGTCGATGGCTATAGCGGGAGATGGAATTTTTTTTTTGATTTTGGGGGGTTTACCACAAAGGTGGGAAGGGGGAATTTGTTTGTGTGTAGTTTGTAGGATGAATGTTCAACCACTCATGTTTTTGCTTCTCTGTATGAGCATGTTTATATTGCGAGGTAATCCTAAACCCCCTATTGATCATAGACCAAAGCGTTAATCTTAATTTAACTTCATGGAATTGCAGAGGTCTACAAAATTTAAAAAAACTTAAACAAGTTATGAATAAAATAAAAGACACAGGTTCAAAAATTGTGTTTTTACAAGAAACCCATCTAATAGAGGAGGATGTAAAAAGAATTAGGAGAAGATGGCAAGGAAGTGTGTTCACCTCATCATTTTCATCCCGAGCCAGGGGAGTTATGACTCTCATACATAAATCAGTCCCATTTCAAGTGAAAAATGTAATTGGAGACAAATTTGGAAGATATCCAATTATTCAAGGATCTTTGCTATTAGAAAACATAAATCTGGTGAACTTATACGGTCCCAACATAGATGATCAAAAGTTCTTTGCCAATTTATTTCTTATCTTATCATCACTTACAGGGCAACATATAATAGCAGGGGATTTTAATTGTACATTGAATCCCGGTATAGACAGATCAACAGGACTGGACTGTACACACAATGGATGCAGGATGATCATTAAGCATTCTATGAAAGAATTGAGATTGCTGGATATATGGAGAGAAATGAAACCACAAGTTAAAGCCTACTCTTGTTATTCTAATACCTACAAGTCATTCTCACGTATTGACTATTTTTTGATCTCCACAGAATTAAGGTCCAAGATTCAAAACTGCTTTTATGATAATATTGTGATCTCTGATCATGCACCCTGTTGTCTCATATATGTAGATAAGAAATTGACAAAGGAGCCAGGTAGGTGGCAATTTCAGCATAAATGGCTTCAGGATGAGGAATTTGTTAAGTACATAGAAAAACAGATGAGTTCTTCGATATTAATACTACACAAACATCAGCATGTATAAAGTGGGAGGCTTTCAAAGCTTTTATTAGGGGACATATTATTAGTTATACAGGTTCAAAATCTAAGAAGACTCGAGAGGAGAGAGTCCAATTGGAACACAAATTAAAAATTCTTCAAGAAAAAGTGTATGCAGGAAGTGACCCAAAGTTAGAGAACGAATTAATAATTCTGAGAGCTGAATATGACAAAAAAATCAGCGAATAGAGCTGCCTCGAGTCTTCTAAGATTGAAGCAATCTTTTTATGAACAAGATGAAAAATCAGGAAAATTATTGGCATGGCAGATTAAACAATTAGAATCTAAAACACCAATTACCAGTATTATAAGTAACGGACAGATAGTTGTAGATCCTTTAGAAATTAATAGAGCCTTTAGAGATTACTATGAAAAATTATATGATACAAAAAATGAAACTGACTTAACAAAACTAAATGGGTTTTTGGACGGACTATCTATACCGTGTATTCCAAATGAAAACAGGGAGATACTGGAGTCTAAAATTAGTCAAGAAGATGCTGACCTTAAGATAATCTGTAAAATTTTAGCCAGACGAATACAAGAAATATTACCAAATATTATTAACCGAGATCAGAATGGCTTTATAAAGGGAAGACAAGGCTTCCATAATGTAAGAAAATTATTCAATATTATTTACCCTAATAAAGAAGCACCGGATACAGCTCTCCTATCATTGGACGCCGAAAAGGCCTTTGATAGGGTCGAATGGCCCTTTCTTTTTGAAGTCTTACAAAGGTTTGGATTTGGAAATAATTTCATAAAATGGGTTCAGATAATATATAATAATGCTACAGCAGAAATCCTAACAAACAGCAATATCTCAAAATCAATAAAAATCAATAGAGGATGTCGACAAGGCTGTCCACTTTCACCTTTACTGTTTACTATGGCAATTGAACCTTTAGCGATGGCAGTACGTTTACATCCGCAAATATATGGAATTAAGGTTGGACCAACAGAACATAAAATCTCCCTGTATGCCAATGACATAATTTTGTTTATGTCGAATCTTAAAAAATCAATTCCGACCTTGTTGAATTTAATAAAGAATTTTGGGGAAATATCAGGATATAAAATAAATAAAACTAAATCTTCAATATTAATGCTAAATGAGTCCCAGAGAAAGCACCCAGCTTCTGAGGTAAATCAATTCAATGTTGTAAATCAGTTTAAATATTTAGGAATTCAAATTGTGCCCAAGCTGGAATCAGTCGCCAGTGCCAACTACGAAGCCTTAATGACAGACATTAATGAGTTAATTCAGAGATGGATGTCACTACCAATGTCGATGATTGGGAGAATTAATATACTTAAAAGTAATATCTTACCCAAAATACTTTATTTATTTCAATACATTCCTTTACCACCACCTTCAGATCTATTCTCAAGAATTAAAAAAAAGTTAGTGGAGTTTATATGGAACAATAGGAAGGCTAGATTACGTCTGTCCTTACTATATTTACCATTTGATCGTGGAGGTCTGAAATGTCCAAACTTTATGTTGTATTACTGGTCAGCACAACTGAGGTCTATGACATATTATTTTTCATCAAATGATCTCCCTCACTGGACTGAAATGGAATCATACAATTTACCTTTACCTCTTCCCATATTCATATACTCAGACTCGGCAAAAAAATTACAGAAACAAGTTAAAAATCCATTTGTAAAACATATGATCAAAATATGGTGTGAAACTAAAAAATATTTAAAAGAACCACACTTACTGTCACAATTTAGTCCAATATGGGGTAATCAATATTTTAAACCAGGGAGAGCGGATGCTGTATTTAAAGTATGGAATTTAAAAGGGATCCAAAAAATTCAAGATTTATATTTGTCATGTTCAGATAACATAATGTCTTTTGAAGAGCTGAGGATCAAATTTAATCTTAATAGAACACATTTTTTTTTAAATATCTTCAGATTAGGAACTTTATTCGATCAAATCAAAACAATGCTCTCACTCGACCTATTTATTCATCCTTGGAAAAAATCTTGACGAAAGATAGTAAGAGAAAGGGTATTATTTCAGAGTTTTATAACTCATTGACATTATCTTCAAGTGAAAACTCACAGAAAAGACTGAATTATTGGAAAGAAGACCTGCAAACTGAAATCTCAGAGGAACAATGGGAATTGGCTTGTACAGAAGCTCAAACCAAATCAATAAATGTACGTCTAAAATTGATATATTTTAAATGGTTAATGCGGATGTATGTTACACCGGTGGAATTAAATAGATATAAAAAAACATACCAGATACATGCACAAAATGTATGGAAAGTAAAGGAACCTTATTTCATTGTTTATGGGAATGTAGGAAAATTAGAATGTTTTGGGAAGAGGTGAGGGGAACAATTGAAAAAATAATTTCAAAACAAATCATATTGAATCCTAAATTGTTTTTGTTGGGTCTGCATCCAGAAAAGCACAACTTTAATAAAAGTGAAAGAGCATTCATAGACCTCAGTTTGCTTAACACCAAAAAATGTATTGCACTATTGTGGAAAAAGACTCATAGACCAGATGTGACTCAGTGGTTAAGACAGATGTTAACAAACCTTCCACTAGAAAGAATAACATATATACTGAAATCAAAGGAAACTGTGTTTGAGAATATATGGAGACCTTTTATTGATTATGTAAAGAATTTAAACATAACTTTTGAAGAAGAAGGTGAATGATGTGTGTGGACCTTATAAATTCCAAACTGGTGAATGTATAATATGTATACTTATGTAATGGATTGCCTAGACTAAACAGAGGAGCATTGTTGAAGACCTGTTCCTGTTAGTGGTTGTTGGTGTGTTTTAGTACATTTTTTTTAATTACTTTAGTGTTAGTGTTTGATTGTTTGTGTTATGTTTGTAAAAAGGTTCAATAAAAATATTGTGGAAAAAAAAATAATGTATGTGAAGTGTCAAATATGTTAAGAAAATATTTTATTTGCAGATGACACTAATTTAGTGCAGTGGAGACAACTTGGAAAAACCTTTGGATAGTTAGAAATGAATTGAACTGAAGACTCGGTTTGATTCAAATAAATTAACCTTGAACTTAAACAAAATTAAATACATTATCTTTGATAATAAATCGACTAGCTCAGTCAAGAACCTCACAACAAATGATGTAGAAATTAAATGGGTATTTAAGATAAAATTTCTGAGAGTAATAATAGATGATAAATTAAGCTGGAAGGAACATATAAACTATATTAAATCTAAAATATCAAAATCAGTTGCAATTTTATATAAAACAAAATATTTTTAAAACCAGTCATCCCTATACATCTTGTTTTGTTCCTTCATTCTCCCATACATGACTTACTGTGTGGAGGTGTGGGGGAACACATACAAGACAACTGTAAACCTAATCTTGATTTTTCAGAAAAATAAGCCATAATAACAATTACAAATTTCATCAACAGAAAACCAACAAATCCAATCTTCGTCAAACTGAAAATACTAAAATTCCAGGACCTGGTAGACTAGAAAATTGTTCAGTTCATGTACAGAATCAAAAATCAACTGCCAAACAATATTCAAAGGTTTTTCCAGCAGAGGGAAAATTACACATAACCTCAGAGGAATATGTATGTTCAAAAAGCCAGCCATGAGAACCAACATTAAACTTCATTGTATTTCATCAAAGGGTGTAAATATATGGCATAAATGTAGTGAAGAAATGAAAACATGTAAAACAATAGGTAGGTTTAAACAAATGTTTAAAAATTTTATACTTGAAAGATACAGACTGGAGGAAGCTATGTGGTAAATAGCATGCATTTCAGGTTCAGGTTCAGGTTGCTTTATTTGTACCCGTAGGTAGATTTGTTTTGCAGTCTGGTGACATCCATATTTACAAGCCACAAATTACATTCAACATAGACACAAACACAGGCACATATGAAGCTAACTATAAACATGATAAAAATAGCATTTGAATTGTTCCTCATATTCTGATGCTGGTAAATGTGTTTTATGACCAACTGTATTTTTTTTATAATTCTGTAAATGCCATAGTTGCTTCTTTGTTTATTTGTTTGCTTATTTTTTAATACTGAATCTTTTTAATTAATGATTTTTATCCTTGGGAAAGGGACTAGATAAGTTTTGTACTTCATCCTAGACCCTTCTTGAACGTTGGATAAGTATTTGTTTTTAATTGTTTATGTCGTTGGCCCTGCGATGGACTGGTGATCTGTCCAGGGTGTACCCTGCCTCTCACCCAAAGATGCTGGGATAGGCTCCAGCCCCCCCCACCCCACCCCGCGACCCGAAATGAATTAAGCGGAAGAAGATGAATGAAATGTTTATGTTTTCCATTTTATGATGATGTCTGAAATAAATAAATAAATCTTCACATGTAATCCTGTCACCGATTCTCAATAGCAGCTCATCAAACTGGGCAGTAGTTAGCCTCAGGTAGCACTGAAACTGCCATCATCATAACAGTTTCTGGAGTAGGCTATGAAACTGTCATAAATTCAATTCAATTCAACTTTATTTATATAGCGCCATTTCACAACATAGGCTATGAAACTGTCATAAATACGTGCACTATTGGATGATGTCATGAATGCAAACATGACAGCATTTTTGAGATTCCCGCAGGACGTACAAGGGAGAAATAGAAGTCATTCTGCTCACTGTTGATAATGGAAGTAAGTGTTGCTAAAGTGCATGGTAACTGTGGAGTAATCCCGCCCTTCCCCAGGGCCCAGATTCACTTTGCCAAAAGGAGCTTTATACAGCACATATCTACAGTATGTACTGTATATTATTTATAGACTCCTCTTGTAATAACTTTTAATACTTTATTTAAATTGTTTTACCCATGATAGACTAGACAGGGGAGGAATGGGGAAGGGAGGGGTGGGGAAGGGGAAAGAAAAGAGAGAGGAACAAACAGAAAAAACAAACTGACACAACTTAAACAAACAGAAGACAAACTGTTTCTTCTTCTGAAAAGGTCTCATCACGAGACTGGTATCTGCACCTGTAAAAGAACATGTGTGTGCATGCACGTGTATGAGAGTGCACTCAAAGTGAGTGTGTGCATGTGAGTGGTTTGCCAGGAAACATACAAAGGCAGTGGCAGGTCACAGCAATACCCCTCATCCCTGGAAACACCGAGCAAGCAAGACAGTACCACCAAACTGTTATGAAAGATTGTAATGTGAAGTGCGGTGTGATGACGCTGCCTTCCTGTTGTGTCATCACACCGCCCTATATTAGGGGGCAGCTGCCAGGAAGACTCTCTCTTTCCCTGGATGCCTCTGCCACAGTGTGTTAAGTGTAGTGTGCTCTTCGTCTGTCTCCTCAATACCAGGTTTTGTGGACATAACATTTGGCGACTGAGGATTAACTCATGGAGGTGTGCGAGGCACCTCTACGACCATTTCTGGAGGACCCAGGAGAACCAGCAATACTGTGGCCTCGCTAGCTGGCCGCATTCGAGACGTACATTGCAGCGTTGGGCTTGGGTAAACTCGACGGAGTAAGGAAGCGAGCACTTCTGGTTCGCAAACTCGGCGTAGAAGGTCAGAGAATTTTCCACACATTAGGGGAGATGGAGTCATATGCAGGTGCTGTCGAGCTTCTTGCTCGCTACTTTGCTGAACACACACATAGCATGAAGCTGTGGGTTGAAATGCTAATGGCGCCAAAAGACACTAAGCTAGCTAGCTCAGGGGAGCTAATGGCCCAGCTAGTAGCAACGGAGAAATTAGGCACGGGGCTAAATGGGCACCAAACACAGAAGGTACCCGGACAGACGACGTTAGCTGGCACAGTGAACACGGCAGGAAAGGTAGGGCCCGAGCATGCAGAGAGCATCGAAGCACAGCAAAACACTCCAGACAGCGGAAGGCAAGAGCCAGACTGCTCCCATTTCCTTGCTCGGCAGGCTACAGAGGTTATGACTGAACTGACGGGTGGAGAGTCCACTTTAATGTCCGACACCGAAGCACACACTTAATGCTGTTGGGAGGACAGCAGCTCAGTGGAGGAGCCCGACGGCTTCAGTGCCCGCACTTGGCCGGCTGTATTGGAAGTGATCGAGTTGGCGGGTACAGGGTCCACTTCAATGAGCGACACTGGAGAGGTACCGGACTGATTTTGTACTCGAGACGAGCCGCAGTCGACAACGGAGATGGTGGGTGAAGGGTCCACAGCGAACATGGTGACAACAGAACCGCCATAGCACGGCGGAGGTCCCAAGCCGAACGAGCACGCAGAGCCACTGGGAGCCCAACGACAGTGCATGAAGGTGTCGCTTCATGAAGGCGTGCGGTAAGGTGCCGAACGAGCACGCAGAGCCACTGGGAGCGCAACGACAGTGCATGAAGGCGCCGCTTCATGAAGGCGCGGTAAGGCGCCGCTTCATGTTATGAACTGGGTTTGGATTTGAGCCAGCAGGAGACCGGGACGGCGACTGACTGGGCCGCAGCCAGCAAAACAACGGATGCCGCTGAGGATTGTGGCGAAGCTGAGGACAACGTACTTTCAGCTGATGGATGATTCAGTTTGACACACAAACAGCCTACGACGTGCCCAGGTAGCGGCTCCAGATGGCGAGGCTCTGCAGGAGTCGGCTGCCGCAGTGTGGGACCCAAGCCTCAGTGTCATGAAGATTGACCACGGGGGTCCGACAGCTCTAGGGAGGAGGCCGCCACGAGCCTGTTTCAAAGCCCCACCGAGGGGGCCGCCACGAACCTGCTCCAAAGCTCCAGGTAGGAAGCCCGCACAGGGCGATCTCAAAAGTCCTCTGACTGAACTGTTTTTTTTCCCCCCTGCCTGTTCTACCATTCTCCCAAGTGACTGTGCTATGACAGTTTAATATGTTTGTAGTTCTGTTTAATGTTCTGTGTTTAGTTTAGGAGCATTGCAATTTTTTTTTTTGTTGAAATAAAAGACTCTTAGCTTTACCAGTGGCAGAATAACTCACAGTGCCGTGCGGACTGTGTGGAAGTCCACCTACCGGTCCTATTTTAGTTTTTTTTTGTGTGTGTGAATATGTTAGGCCATAGTTTATTTTAGTTTAGAGTATGATTGGGGTTCTACATTAGGATGGGTTCGATTTGGGTGAGTGATTTTGGACCTTGTGGGGGAGGGGGGCTGTTATGAAGGATTTTAATGTGAAGTGCGGTGTGATGATGCCGCCTTCCTGTTGCGTCATCACACTGCCCTATATTAGTGGGCAGCCGCCAGGAGGACTCTCTCTTGCCCTGGATGTCTCCACCACGGTGTGTTAAATGTAGTGTGCTCTTATACATAATAAAGCAGTGTTAGGTGCAACCTCTTCGTCCGTCTCCTCAATACCAGGTTTTGTGGACATAACAACCCCCACAGAGCACAAATGCCCCAAACCCAGCAAGCCCCAGGACAGTCATGCAACCATCCCAGAAGGGACGGCCGAGGGAGGCTGGCGCAATGCGCCCCCACCTCCAGACCAGCCTGCCCCTTCCCCCCCAGCAGGGTCAACGCCAGCTCCCGGGCCCCAGGCACCAAAAGGCCAATGCCCCACCTTCCATCCTGGGCTGGAAACCAACCTGTGCCCCTGGTACGCACCCCCTGACACCCCCACACACAAACACAGTGAGCCCACGCTCACCCCAGTGCCCCCGACCCACACCCCGGGAGCCCCCAGGCCCCCACAACCGGAGAAGGTGGCAGAAAGGCCTTCGGAAAAAGAAGGGCACGCGGATCGTGATGGGTGAGTGTTATTTGTGTGGTGTCATTGGGTATAGGTGTGTGAACTACCAAAGTGCAGTTGAAATTGGGGGGGGGATAGTGTGATTGGGCATCTATACCCACTATGCTATGGGCAGCAGAGCTCCCATCCCTGCAAGCCCTCAGTGTCTACAGTGCAATTAAAACTGAGGTGGGGGCGGCCCCACGGCGCAGTAGTAGTCAGAGGAATCCTCTTCACTGACATCGTACGGCACACCCCCACCCCAAAACCCTAAGTGTATCCAATAAGATGTATGATCCACCCTTAATTGGAGGGGGAGGGGTATGATTGGGGGGGTCCCCAAAGAGAGCTCGTCTGCCCCCCTCCCCCCCACCCCCAGAAACCAGCTCCCAAACTGGCTGTGGAAGCCACCCACTGCCCCCAGATCCCATCCCAGGACGAGGGGCACCAGGCCGTGCAACTCAAGACCCGCCAATGTCGTACCCCAGCACTCCCCAGCACCACAGGTATGATGGGGCAGTCACACTCACTCTCACACATCTTGTACACACACTGTATGCACGTACACAAATATATATAATAATAATATGGTGATCCACATGTTAAGCAACATCCAAAAGCACCCCCTGCAAGCCCACCCACCATCCACCTCAGACAGACATCGCCGGCGGTAGGCTACCCCTGCAGCCACAGCTGCCCCGGGGCAAACCAACGGAAACACGGCCGCCAACCTGCGCCAATGGCCCCCCGACCACCATTGAACACCCGCACACACCCATACCCGGCGCCACAGACACTGAAGGCAGTGTAGGCAAAGCACCCCACCCTGGAACCCAACAGCAGGACGGCCAGGAAGAGTGGAAACCGAACCACTACCCCCTGGACAAAAGATGGCCCGCCCCACCACCCAACGAGGTCTTCCCCTCACATACACACCCTCCACAACCGTATGTCCACCCGCATGCAAATATTCATTTTGTCTGGTCTGATCTCACCTTAATAGTTGTTATTGAAAAAGGAGCCCTCTGATGGTTATGAAAAAAATGACATGCAATGAGATGACAGGTTCATCATTAGTGGCAAACCCTAACTATTAAGAAAGCATAAAAATAGATTAATGAGTGAAAGAAGTCAGTTTGGAACCCGAAAATAAAGTGAAAGTGAAACATGGTTTGCAGCTGTACTTTGTTGCCTGCTTGGAAGCTGATTTTAAGTACCTACATCCTTTTATAGAGTTTACAGCTTTTGAGAGAAAATGAGAGTGGACACGGATGACAGTAAGTGTATGAGTTGGAGGACAGGTTGAAAGTATTGTAAAGAACTTTTCAGTCTTTGATGCCAGGGTGTTCTCACTCATGAAAGTCCAGACCAAGGTTCATGTTATTGATACACAGTATACAGTGGTGTGAAAAAGAGTTTACCCCCTTCCTGATTTCTCATTTTTTGTATGTTTGTCACACTTAAATGTTTCAGATCATCAAACAAATTTAAATATTAGACAAAGATTACACAAGTAAACACAAAATGCAGTTTTTTAATGAAGGTGCTTATTATTAAGGAAAAAACAAATCCAAACCTACATGGCCCTGTGTGAAAAAGTGATTGCCTCCTAAACCTAATAACTGGTTGGGCCACCCTTAGCTAATCCTTTTCTGAAATGCTGTGTTACTTTTATGCCGGATGTAATGGAACACACACCTTCCAAAAAGTTCAACTTTTGTCTCATCAGTCCAGAGAGTATTTTCCCAAAAGTCTTGGGGATCATCAAGATGTTTTCTGGCAAAACTGAGACAAGCCTTTTTGTCCCTTAGCAGTGGTTTTTGTCTTGGAACTCTGCCATGCAGGCCATTTTTGCCCAGTCTCTTTCTTATGGTGGAGTGATGAACACTGACCTTAACTGAGGCAAGTGAGGCCTGCAGTTCTTTGGATGTTGTTGTGGGGTCTTTTGTGACCCCTTGGATGAGTCGTTGTTGCGCTCTTGGGGTAATTTTGGTTAGCCGGCCACTCCTGGGAAGGTTCACCACTCCTCCATGTTTTCACCATTTGTGGATCATGGCTCTCACTGTGGTTTGCTGGAGTCCCAAAGCTTTAGAAATGGCTTTATAACCTTTTCCAGACTGATAGAGCTTAATTACTTTGTTTCTCATTTGTTCCTGAATTTCTTTGGATCACAGCATGATGTCTAGCTTTTGAGGATTTTCGGTCCACTTCACTTTGTCAGACGGCCCTATTTAAGTGATTTCTTGATTGAGAACAGGTGCGGCAGTAATAAGGTCTGGGTGTGCCTAGAGAAATTGAACTCAGCTTTCCAAAGATGTGATAAACCACAGTTAATTTATGTTTTAACGGGGGAGGGCGGGGAACAATCACTTTTTCACACAGGGCCATATAGGTTTAGATTTTTTATTTACCCTTAATAATAAACACCATTTAAAAATGTCATTTTGTGTTTACTTGTGTTACCTTTGTCTGATATTTAAATTTGTTTGATGATCTGAAACATTTAAGTGTGACAAACATACAAAAAAATGAGAAATCAGGAAGGGGGCATACACTTTTTCACACAGCTGTATTTGGTCAAAGTTTTGTTTAGGGAGCAATTACTTTTTCACATCAGGTAGGTTTGAATAGCTTTTCTCCCTTAATAAATGAAATCATTATTTAAAAACTACATCTTGTATTTACTCAGGTTATCATTGTCTATATTATATTTCTTGATGATCTGACACATTTAAGTGTGACAAATATGCAAAAATATAAGAAATCAGGAAGGGGCAAATACTTTTTCACAGCACTGTATATTCTTCACTTTCTAAAGGTTTTGTGGATGTCTTATTTTTAAAAAATGAAGTGCATATGATGTTTATAATCTCTTTTCATAGACTTGTTTTGAGGGGGGAAAAATGACCAACAGACAAAAACCGTTTCATGTTCCAGTCTGTAAATGTGATCATGTGTTTAATAAGCAAAAGAATGACTCATTATTGGAATCACGAGTAGACAGATACCGGAGAAACTTCAGCTTTGGTTTTATTTCTCAAAAGTTTTTCAGTCTGAACAAAAATAAACTGTTAAAGCAAAACTAATATTTTAGTTAATAGTTTAAAGGGCTTGGTGATGCAAACATTCTCCTGTTAATAATCAAACCATCACTGAGACTCACTTACTGGTAGAAAACACTGTACAGGAAGGCCTGATTATCTAGAATAATCTAGCTGTTGTGGTCACCCAGCACAATGCAGACTGATACTATTCACGCTCAGCAGGGATTGCATATGGACAGAGAACCCCTGAGGGGACAACCAGAACAATGGACTATTGTTTATACATCCCCGGATTAAGGAGAAGACATCCGGGCGCCAGTTGGTCACGAGACTGATATGTATTGACTGATATGTATATCAATATGCAAATGTGCCATGCATTCTCTCTCTTTGTATAACATGTATAAAAGCTTGCTATACATGCCTCAATAGCACACACAACACAACACAGCGCACAGTGCTACAGTGTGTCTCATGATGTTGGAGGAAAATAAAACTCTGCAACCTCTTAGCTCGTCGTACCTCACCTGAACTTATTTGTTCCTCCACACTGGTGACCCTTGACGAAGAATGGAACACGAGTTGAACACCCCAGAGATGACCCAGACAGGAAGCCTCAGCATGCGTCATGATGCGCCCCTCGCCAGATCTATTACCTCCACACTGGTGACCTGACGAGGGAGAATGACCATCTCCTCCCTCTCACCGCGCTGTGGAACCTAGAGGACCAGAGAACGCCTGCAACCTCTTCATCCTCACCGGAGCGCGCTTCCCGTAGCGTACAGCGCTTGGACCGACAAGCACCATGAACCACAACATGAGCGAAACGAAGGAAGCAGCCTGAACGGGGAAATCATCGATGCCGACTGCGTTAATTTCCACCAAGCTCCCCGACCGAGCGAAACGAGAAACGAGAAAGTCCCTCACCATTGCGGATCCACACGCAATTTTTGCACGGCCCAGACACCTTTGACGTCCTGGGCTGGCACCTCACTCCCTATCACCGTCTGGCTCCATTATGGACGACGCACACCGATCCGTGCGCCCACAATCCACGGCCGTTCAACGTGCTGGAACTCGGAGCGGAGCACACTTTTTTCCACCCCTCCCCCGTCCCCCCCATGGACTGACATGCCCTCCGACAGTTCGACGGGGGGGAGGGGGTGTCACAGCCCCTTCCGTGCATTCTGGGGGGAGCCGTGTGGTCACCCAGCACAGTGCAGACTGATACTATTCACGTTCAGCAGGGATTGCATATGGACAGAGAACCCCTGGGGGGACAACCAGAACAATGGACTATTGTTTATACATCCCCAGACAAACCCAAGACATCCGGGCGCCAGTTGGTCACACGTTTGATATGTATTGACTGATATGTATATCAGTATGCAAATGTGCCATGCATTCTCTCTCTTTGTATAACATGTATAAAAGAGCTTGCTATACATGTCTCAATAGCACACACAACACAACACAGCGCACAGCGCTACAGTGTGTCTCATGATGTTGGAGGAAAATAAAACTTTGCAACCTCTCAGCTCGTCGTACCTCGCCTGAACTTATTTGTTCCTCCACACTGTAACATTTTTTAAAAACATGATTTTTCAATTACTGTAGTTCCCTGTTTTTACTGGGCAGCAATAACAATCATGACTATATTAAAGGTGTAGGACATACAGGAACTTCCAATGGCTGGCCACTGGGGGTGGGAACCATTCGATTCCGATCACGATACTTGAGTCACGATACGATCCTATCACGATTCAATGATAATCACGATATCACAATCTTGAACATTTCAATACCATAGCTTTCAAATTTTTTTCACCTTATTCAACCTCAAATCATTTCCCAAAGTAAAACTGTTGACATTTCTTTCATATAATAAAGCATTCTTGGGGCTTCATCTTCCGCGGTGACACGTCCCTGCACACAGGGAGGGTGGTGGATGGTGTTGTTTGGAAGATTCCCACACCAGCTACATTTATCTGACTCTGTGGACTCTTTTCTAAAGCAGCTGAAAACATTAGGCCCTTTTCCACTAGCACGCTTTAGCGCGACATGGGACGGCTCAGCACACTTTGTACGCTTTTCAACTAGCCCCAACACGGTTTAACAGCCGCGATTCTCAGCCCTGCTCAAGGGCAGGGTACAGCAGTGCTGAGCTGGGCCGTGTTGTGACGTTAACAGACTGGCCGCCACTGATTGGTCAGGTCGTAACCGGCGCTGATTGGTCAGGTTGTAACCGCCCCTCTCCTCCTCCTCTTCTGCCGAATCTTCACGACCTTCTCAATAAAGTTTTGGGAAAAAAAAAAAAAAGAATCTTCACGACCGCCATTACTCAGTGCGCAACCACTGTTGGCGGTTTATTTTCAGTGTATTGCTGTGCTATTTTCATTTATTCTCTATCAAAAATGGCTTCGCGTAATAAGGGTGTTCCATGGACCAATAAGGAGCTGCAGTGTCTGCTCACTGCATTGTCAGATGAACGTATCCAACGCGAGTTAGACGGAGCCACCCGGAATGAAAAAATATACCAGGAGGTCTCGACATCGGAGTCCTTTAACGGTGAGTTTTAATTTTTTTTTATTGTGCGTTTTTTCGCAAATATATTCGGTAAGACGCTCAGTTTATTTATGCAATAAAAAAGCTGTTCATTTGTGGATGATGATCGCTCTGCAGCACACTGCGGACTCACGCTTTTCTTTTAATTATTCATGTGAACAATACGCTGAAATAAGCTTATGTAATCTTGTTAAAAACTATTGTCTTTTCTGTATATCTTGCACTTTCATGCTGTATTTTATTGTGTGCATTTTCCTTGTAGAATCATCCCACGCGTCCGCCGCGCCAGCACGCCCGGATTAATGTGAATCTGTCCCGCCACCAGGCGCAAAATCTATTCAATGATAAATATTTGCAACATTTAAATGAGGTTGCAGAAAACGCAAGGGTATCCCTGGAGCAGGATGTTGCCTTGAGAAGGTAGATGCTGGCAGAGACGGCTTCATTCAACCGAGCCTTCCTGACCCAGGAGCTGGCAGAGACGGCTTCATTCAACCGAGCCTTCCTGACCCAGTTTGGGAAGCTGGTAGAGGCACTCAGTGGTCGGCGTGTATAAAATGTCGATTAACCTTCATGTTGTGTTGCAAATTTTTTTTTTATTTTAATATTTTGTATATAATAAAATGGAATTGTTTTGGAAAGTGTGGTTTGTCTGTTATAACACTGAATTATAAAACAGTATAATTACATAGAAATTCCATTGCCTAGTCTGATCAAAATGATGCTGATCATCCTGTCAGGGGTCAACCATTGTAAAGGTAATGTAATTTTTAACTAGACCAAAAAACAAATGTTTTTGTAAGCTTTCTGTTCTTTTTATTGAAATATCATAAAAAATTAGCCCCACATGATCCAGTTCTAAACTTTGGGTACATTTTTTATGTTAACTTATAAGAAGTTGCACAGTTGGACTTTAAAATGCAGCAGGAGAGACTGATCAAGCTTACAAGTCAAAGTAGGTAAAAAAGTAAGTATATGTAAATTGAATGTTCTATCGGCATTCCAAATTCAGAGAATTACAATACTTTAGAAGGAGTGTAGCATCATCAAAACGGAAAATACTAATACTATTGTTTGAAACGTTGACCTGAAGGTGAAAAACATGAATTTTTTTTATTCAGTACATCCAAAATGCCCTAGGATGTAAAAAATAATACAATTTGGTGTTGGCCAGTGTGCCACTGTCTCATTATTTAATACGAATAAAAACAAGTTTCAGCTCATTATTTCTAGGTCATTTGGCAGTTAATTCAAACCAAAAGTGACTTGTGTTGTTGCAGCTTTTTTATCAGAGAGTTTCTCAGGTTTTGGAGCATATAATCATCCGTCCCTTAACTGTTAAACATTAAATAACAGCAGACAGATTGGCAAAGGATACACAATTGTGTTGCTGTTGCCCAAAACCGTTATGAACCACTGCTTGTGGTGCTACCTTTTTCATGTGTGTGCTTTTTATGAATATTCACACTTTTTTGTAAGTACAAGTGGGATAGTATTAAATTGAAATATAACATATTTCTAATAATGTGTGCTTTTTGAAAGTAAAAGTTGGATAGGATTAAATTGACATATAACACATTTCTCAATAGTGACAGTAACAGTATATGGAGGAATTCTGGGTCATATTAGCATCTGCTCTTCATCATAATGGGTTTGGGCGGGGGTGTGTGTGTCTAATCATGTGCCATGGAGGGCCAAGACCCTGCAGGCTTTACCTCCAACCAGTGTCTTCAACAGCAGATTCCACTGAACTTCTTCCACTGACTGATCAGTGATAACACCTGCTGAAGAGACTGGGTAGAAGAGAGAACCTGCAGGGTCTTGGCCCCCCATGACACATGATTGGAAGCCCCCGGATTAGGTTTAATTGGATTTAACATTTTAACACAAACTGCTTTATGGTTCATAATTCTGTTGACAGACTTACACCAAACCAAAAGTGATTTCTCAAACTGCTGGATTATTCTTAGCTTTTCCAATCTTTCAGTATTTAATTTATGCCACATGGTGGTAATCTTCACATATAAAAAAAGAGACATCTGCAAAAACTTCAGAGGTTTATTGTCAGTGCAAATCCCAGCGCAATACAACATGAATGCATATCTAGTACATTGTTGATGCAGAGAATATATATTTCTACAGTACATGTTTCCATGTAAACTTGTGACTGCATTATTTTAATTGCTTTTAATCCTAGATCAAGTTTGTTTTGGCCTAAAATGCATGATAACTGTCAAATATATCTTATTATACATAACTCAGTAAAGTTTACTTTTTAAATATATATTTTGTGGCTAATATTAACCTGGCGATCAAGTTGTGTCAGCTGATCGTTTTTTTCTATGATACCATCTCAGAATCTGCTGCAGAAGCAGGTAAGTCCATGATGTCTCAACAGTCTCTCCATGATTTTCAAGCAGATCAGAGCAATTTGTTGTACAGGAAATAAACGTTTCTACAGACATTCTTAAGCTCTATAACCACTGCTCGTTTGTGAAGCTGTGTTGACATCAGTGACAGGCTGATCACATCCGTGACAGGCACGCCCAGAGCGAATGAAGCAGTAATTTCCCCACAACAGAGCCATCTGAAACACACACAGCGTACATATTTTAGTACCTAACAGCGATAACTTGCAGACATTAAAGTGTAGCACGACGTACTTATAGCAAACTAGCATTAGCAACCATTAGCTTACCGTCATATACGACCTAGTTTGTATCCTCACGCCTTTGGCTCTCCCAGAAGCTGCAGAACTATTCCAGAGTGTTTTCATCTCGCTGCCTGTACCCTTGTCTGGCGGTCCTTTTTGGTGTTTACGGTGAAAAAAGCTACAGACCGAGGAGTCGCCTTGTACAGCTATGTGTTATGTTTTGCTTGGGTCTTCTCAATAAAGTTTTGGAAAAAAAAAATGTTTTGCTTGGGTCGTGTGCGTTACGTCACGGGAGTGTGGAGCCGCCTCGCTGTTATAAACCCACCCACCCTAGCACAACACCCATGCCCAACACCGTGCTAATGGAGACAGAAGCATTCCAAGCCGTACTGAAGTGAATCGAGCCATACCGAGGTGTGCTGGGCTAGTGGAAAAGAGGCTATTGCTGTTTAAGGAGGCTTTTAGTTGAATTTCAGTTCAACTGCTTTTTAATGGTAAATCTGATATTTTTAAATTATTTTAATCTTGTGTTTTAACTTGTTTTTGTATTTTTTTATCTATCAAATTCCTTTTATTCTATTTTACTGTACAGCCCTTTGTGACTTCATAAATAAGCATTACTTACTTTTTTCCAGCGCTGCTTGCAAGCCCCATGGCAGTGTGTTTTTAACTTAGCCGCTGCTAACGCTGCTACAAGACATGTGCTGGCCTGCATGCTTTTTTTTTTGTGCAGTACTTCTTGCGGGTTGTGTCATGTCAAGGTCATCCCTCTTTCTTATAAAATCCAAAAAAGGCCCGACATTTGAGCGAACTTCAAGTTAACTGCTTCCTAACTTTCAAAGCTGGCTGCAAATCTCACAAGACAACCTATGACTTCACTTGACTGGGCCCTTACGTTGCACCATCTAGTGGACTGAAAATGCAATTGGTTAAATACCCAAGAGAGTATGCAACGTTTACATGAATATACATAATTAATAATAAAAGATCGATCAATGCATTTAGGGATCGATGGATCGTCGTTAGTGTCATGTATCGAGATTCATCACTGAATCGATCTTTTGTCCCACCCCTACTGCCCAACTCCTAATGTTTAAGCCTGCTTCATGCTACACCTCTGCTGTCCGCGTACATGTAACCGGAAACCTCGTGTGACAAAATTTACGTCATCTCCTCTCCGTTAGTGTCCGGAGTGCTCGACCACAGACGACCGTGTGCAGCCCAAATTTTGTGACCACGCTGCCTGTCCATGACCTGAACGTGTTGAAAATCGCATGCGCAAGACTGAACTTCCCATTCATGAGATGGCGATATCGACACAGCATACATCAGTAGACGAAGAAGACAACGAGTAGGCGGAAAACGAGAAAAAAAACATACATTAATCATACATACATACTTTCTTTCACAGCGGCAGCAGCATCTTCGTGGAAAACGAGTGAAAATGGGAAGTCAAACAGCAGACATGGACTCTATTTGAAGAGAAACTTTGTGAAGAAATCCGCCGCTTCTTTGTTGGTGAAAATCCTGGTGCGTCAGCGCCTTGGCGCTACCATCGGGCGGGAGTGAAACTACAAATGATGGTTGTGCACATGCGTCAACCGCTTGGCCTGGGTAGATGAAAAAAGTGAGCATGAACAGCGCCACGTGCATGCTGGGCTTGTCCAAAGCATACGCGGACCAAAGCGGACTAGAGAGGAAATGCAGCATGAAGCAGGCTTTAAAAGGAAATTTCTTTTCCTTTCATCATCTTGTAAAAGCAGCAGGGGTCTCTGAAACAACTCAAACACTCTGTAGATGAAAGCATATTAGCTCTATGGTAAAAACAATCTAATGACTAATATACATGGTTCTTTTTTAAAATTTGTGCAAACTGGTGCTTCAACACATTCCCACAGGATTACAGTTGGGCATTGAAAGCCATCAGGCCGTGAGATATACAGTATCATCCCGCAAAGACTTGAATATTTTTGGGAGCTACAAGTTGTACAAAAAAGCCAAACCAATGCATTCGCAGCAGTTTCAACCATGCTTCAGAGAAACATGGGAGTAGTGGTGGTGCTGTGTGTGGGTGGGTGTGGGTGTGCTATTGCCTGCTGCCAGTGGCGCAGCTGCTGAAATTCTCACAGTAGCAATTTCAAGGACGCCAAAATGAATTACGCATAGGGACTCTGCGTTTGGTAAAATCTCTCCACCTAATCCGCCCAATCCCGTCCTCCTCAGCTAATTCCATATCTGCCTCAGTTTGAAAAAAGAAGTGCCACACACCCATGCAAGCACAGAGAAACTCCTGCAATCCCCCGTCTCTCTCTCTGCCTCTTTTTCACGAAATATTTGGTGAGCCCACATCTGTGATTTGCATGAGCAGTAATTAGGAGGCCTGGGGATTAAAGGGACTATATTATGCTTGACTGAGGAGGCACGCAGTGGGAGGTGTTACTCAGCCGACAAGTGCCATTCAGATAATAAAGCCATGAATAACAATGGCTCCCCCCTGGTGCATTTTCCTGACATTTCAGCGGGGATATTTTACAAGCTGATAAGGGTAAGACGCGCTAAACAAAGGGAAAGGGCTATCAGGGATCAGGTTGGCGGTGCGGCGCCTGTGATGTGCGTGGGGAGGCTGATAGTGGAGCAGCGGCTGTGTGAAGCAGCAGCCGGTCGGTGTTTGCGCCATCCTTCACCCCGCTGCTATCCTGCAAGGCCTCGGCGCCTTTCCCTTGTGCTGGCGTCTTATCTGTGGACGGCGCGTCAGGGACACACGTGCCATCGTTCTGACACTGACCGTGGGTCATTGAAATGCAAACAGAGAACACAGTAAACCAAATGGGGTCGAAGAGCGGCAAATATTTGGCTAAGGCTTTTCCCCCCCTGTGATGGAGCCGGCCACATTTATGGTCGACGCAGCAAGGTTGGAGCAGGTTGCCCCTGGGTGAATTTGAACTGTCCGCAAACCAAATACCGCGACTTATTGAAATAAGACAGGAAGGACACAGGCTGACCATTCAATCTCCTCTCATTAAACATTAAGGAAGATGAAGGTCAGAATATAAATGGGATAAAGGGATTCATCAGAAAACCAATACAGTGCAAAATGAATGAGCTTAGAGGGTATTTCCCTCAGATAAAGCTACACATTATTCAGAACCACACAAACTGACCTTCGATCAGCGTCAGGTTCACTAGGAGAGGAGCTCCCTCTATCTTCTGAAAGCAAGGAGAAACAGAAGGGCCTCAAAGTGACATTTCATGCACACTTGCACAACAGTTACCTGACACAGTTACTAATGGGAGATAAACAGAGTGGCGTGAAACTTCTGAAGGGTGGAGATATGAATAAGAATGTGTCCGTGAAGTGCAAAGATCTACTTTGGATTTGTGCTGTTTGGCTCCAACTTGTGTAATCACTCTATATATAATTCAAGAAATCTCTGTCACAATGTCATGATGTCACGCTCATAGGACTCCCTAAAAGATCATAGGACTCACTATGAGATCAAAGGCAGGCATGACTCACGATCATAGGACTCACTATGACATCATCAAAGATCAAAGGCAGGCATCACTGAAGGAGTGGTGATATCAAAGATCAAAGGCAGATTTCACCATGGTTACTGTTGCCATGGTAACAGTAACTTTCTATGGGCATGTAGAAATGCTTGCTTACACTTGCTTTCTATGGACATGCATGGGTATGCACTAGTAATATTAATAATAATAAAGTACACATGTTTTTGGCATAGGTTAATTGGCATCAAACTGGGGATTCTAAATTAAGATAAGATGAGATAAAATAAGCCTTTATTAGTCCCACAATGGGGAAATTCCAGAATTGCAACAGCACAGGGATAGCAACACTCAGAGCAACAATCAAGAGGACAAGGAAAACAAGAGCAGCGAATATACATATGTACACATAAATATATAAATATATATACACACAGTGCGGAGCATTGTAGCTAGATGGAATAAACAGCATAACCGTCTACTTAGTTATCCTACATAGTATGAATATGTACCCATACATATCGTCACCCTCCGTAGCGACTGATATTGTCCTAGTTGTATACTGGAGGGGACCATTGTGTAAGTCTATTGCGTCTTTTGCATTCAATACTATTAGGTCGTCACATTTTTTTGCTATCTCTGCGAGCAACCCTGATTAGGTTATACAGTCTGACAGCCGTAGGTAGGAAGGACCTGCGAAACCTCTCAGTTGCGCATCTAGGATGATGTAGTCTGCTGCTAAATGAGCTCCTCAGTGCGTTCAGTATGTCCTGCATAGGGTGGGACTCGGACTCCAGCAGAGATGACAGTTTAGCCACCATCCTTCTCTCTCCTATCTCCTCCACTGGGTCAAGGCGTTGCCCCAGGACAGAGCTAGCTTTCTTGATCAGTTTGTTCAGTCTCTTCCTGTCAGCTGCTGTAATGCCACTGCCCCAGCAGACCACTCCAAAAATGATGGCTGATGCCACCACCGTGTCGTTGAAGGTCTTCAGCAGCGCCCCTTGTACACCAAAAGACCTGAGTCTCCTCAGCAGGAACAGCCTGCGCTGTCCCTTCTTGTAGAGTGCACCGGTATTGTGTGACCAGTCTAGTTTATTGTTCAGATGAACACCCAGGTACTTGTAGGATGTCACCATCTCAATGTCTGTTCCCTGGATGTTTACTGGTGCTGTGAGGGGTTGTCCTTGCCTGCGGCAGTCCACCACCAGCTCCTTAGTTTTCCTCGCGTTGATCTGGAGGCAGTTCCGATTATCCTTAGGTATGACTGTGAGAGTGAATGGTTGTCTCTCTGTGTTGGCCCTGCGATGGACTGGCGATTTGTCCAGGGTGTACCCTGCCTCTCGCCCAAAGACGCTGGGATAGGCTCCAGCCCCCCCGCGACCCGAAAAGGATTAAGCTGAAGAAGATGAATGAATGAATGAATGAATGAATGAAAAAAAAGCACACATGACTTTATCCAGTTAAAATCATGTCAACCCCCCCCCCCACACACACACACAGAAAAAAAAAGTATAATGAATGAATAAAAGCTAAGATAATTTAAGGATACACTCAAAAATATTTCAGTCATCATCCGTATTTATTTTGAAAGGACACAATTAGTCCCACAGCTGGGGTGGGTCCTCTTAAGATAAGATAAGATAAGATAAGCCTTTATTAGTCCCACAATGGGGAAATTCCAGGATTGCTCTTACAGTTGAAGATGAGTTTTTACGCCGGATGCCCTTCCTGACGCAACTCTGCCCATTTTATCTGGGCTTGGGACTGGCGCAGGGAGTACCCTTGACTTGTGCACCCACTGTGGCTGGGTAATCAACATTTCCCTCCTTCATTCCATTATTGCTGAGTGCCAAGCTGGACAGCAGGAAGTTCCACTTTTACATAGTCTTTGGCATGACCCGGCTGGGATTTGAACCCCAGCCTCCCGGTTGTGGGGCGGATGCTCTACCCCTAGGCCACCACTCCAGTTTCTAGTTCTTTATGCATTTTAATTCCACAACAATTTTCCACCCATTTATTTTTAAGAGTAGTCACATAAAACATGCTAATAAACTTGATGCGATGTCCATTTGTCAGTCAAACACAAGTCAACTGCATAAAATAACAATTCTGCAATCTCAGAAATAAAGCTAAGACAATTCAATTTACTCATAGCAGATTTTTTTTTTTTTTTTGGGGGGGTGAAAAGTTCATAGTGGTCAAATTTGGCCAACTGTGGTTTATTTTTCAACTGCAGGGATCCGAGCGCTGCAACACCGATGGAAGAAGTGTGTGGACCGAAGGGGAGACTTTGGCGAAAAATAAACCATATTTGGTCAAATTTGACCACTGTGAACTTTTCAGCCCCCCCCCCCCCCCCCCGCATATGTTTTTGTTAACAAACCATCCAATTTGTTTTAAAATTCATACATCTTATGTCAATTAATATGTCTGGATCTACAGCATACTAAAATTAAACTTGTTTCATCATCCCAATTCTAAACTAAAGGGCAGTCAGAGAGCACATACCTCTGCCAAGGCTCCCTCCTTCCATCCCTTCATCTGTCTGTCCATACATTGGGAGATAGAGCCTTGGTGAATGTATGCGCTCACGGATCACCTACAAAATCTAATGGGTTCCTTAGGCCAAAGGCCACCTCTGGTGAAAGTTTAATCAAAATCCGTTCAGCAGTCTTTGCCTAATCCTGCTAACAGGCGCACAAACAGACAAACTAACCACCCCAATTACATTACCTCCTTGGCGGACGTAACAATCTGAATACATAAAAGTTATATAGTAATTTTGAAATTACATCAGATTAATGTAAATACTTCTATGCCTCAAAGTCTTTTTTAGTGTACATATGTAAAGTAAAATAACTGGTAACACTGTTGCCTAAAATGAAGTAGAAAAATCACATAAAACAGCAGTGCTCAACAACGCTTGAGTTCAATATCTGACATTGATATTTATTTATTATTTTAATATCCTCTCTCTCTGTTCTGGTTCTAAAACATGCAGCAGAATGGAAAGCAGTGCAAGTTATTTGAAACACTTTTGAGAGTTTAACAGTAAACTATACAATGCACACTCAAAATGTTACTACAGGGGAACACACATTACCATAAAATTTTTTGATACATTTCCTTTGAATTAATCTAATAACAGTACCACGGGAGACTGTTTAAGTCTTCTTCTTGAAATGTTTTTAGTTAATTGACTCACAGAATTCCCCACATTAATCACCTTGTGCTGTCTAAAGTTTTTTTTTTCTGTAACCACTCGCACCACCCACCTACAGAGTGATACTACTTTGACTGTTTTCAATGCATCATTAAACATGAATGCTTGTCTGAAAGAGAAATGATGAAGTCGACTGTGGGATGCTGCAAGGAAACAAGAGACAACTTTCAGTTCACTGATGTTGAAAAAGAAAACCCGAATATGCAAATTAGCTTTAAAAAAATCTGCTGCAGGTACAGTCCCAGTGCCAGCGCAGTTAAAAGCTAAATCTGTAATCCAGCAAAACCCCTGTTTCTAGTGACACCTGTGTCCAGCTGGTGAACTACAGCCCCATTATCTCCATTTATATCACAGCCTCTGTTGCTTTGCATTGGTGGGTAATCTGATTTTTTAAAATAAGATCTTTGATTTGTAAATTTACTGAAATACACAAGGGAAGGGCCAGATTTCTCAAAAAATGTATCACTCTTTCAATGAAATATCACATTGTCCTTCACTGAAGGAGAGTTAAGGTGCAGTTTTTTTGTTTATTTTTTTTAATGTAAAGCATATTTAAGTGCCTTGGAAAGTGCTATACAAATAAAATGTATTATTATTATTATTATTATTATTATTATTATCATTATCATTATAATGCAGATAAATTAAGTAATGTTTAAGCACAATGAAATATACAGTTAGAGGCCTTTACAGGGTTTAATGGATGAAATTACTTCCCCTCTCTTGGTGTAGATTTTAAGTAAGCCAAACAAATCACGAGAACATCATATCACACATTCATCTATCTATAAATAAACGGAATCTTTGTCTGTGTGTGTGTGTCTGTTCCACACATATCTCTTGAACCGTTCGTCAGACTGGCCTCAGATTTTATACGTGTTTTGCTAAGGTTATAAGGGTGTGCATCCCAGAGTATGGAGTTGCTCAGTCAAAATATGTAATTTTTATCAATAAAAGTTTAGCCACCGCTCTGTCTCTTCATGCCTTGGCTTCAGGAAGGGTGAGCGGAGTTTCGGATTGACTCCATGCTGATTGGATAATACACGGCATCACGACCAGTCAATCACCACAGTGTTCACTGAGCAAAACAAGGAAGTGAAAAATGACAAATTTGACTAGAAAAAGATAATACTGAAGACTTATTGCTTAAAAAAATTATACCATAAAGTTGCAGTGATTGCGTAGGTCTAAAGGATAATTCAGCATATGTAGAGAACATGAGACACATGAGCAGACTGGGCGGAATGTCAGTGGGGACCGGGTCTGACAGAGAACACCGGTGTATCCGACACAGAGCATGCCGGAAGAAGCAGGGGCCCTAACGACCTGGCTGAAAGGCACGCTAACTGATGGCGATTGAAAAAAAAAGTTTATTTTCAATAAAGTGAAAATAAAAACAAGATAATGCGTGGAGTGTGCTTTTGCCGGGAGGCGCAGCCAGCAGCAAAGTGTGATTTATCATGGAACACAGTTGAGCTCTACGCTTTGAGCAATCAGCTGATTGGATCCACCTCCTCTGGTGTTCTGACATTTTGGCATATCTGTCAGAACAGCACTGGACAGCTGATGGTACACACTGCAGTCAAAGGTAAATAAAAAAAACACAGGGGGAGGGCTAAACAGTGATTTGGATCTTTATCCTGTAGTTTGAATGTGCTCAGACACATCCCCGACAGGTCTTGTTATATGAACAAATACATGTGTTTGGCTCTGTGTGTGTGTGTGTGTGTGTGTGTGTGTGTGTGTGTGTGTGTGTGTATGCGCTGCAGGCAGCAGCTGAGCAGAGCTCTGTACGGGTTTTTCCTGTGAACCACACTGCAAATACGCCATTATAGGGTAGCTCCAAGTTAGAAACCCATTCAATAAGTTACACATAGGTTCAAAGAGCATTACTCATATGTTAGAAATAATTTTTGGGTACGCTAGACATTAAGGTATTTTGACTTTTGAGTAAATATGAGTCACTGACAAATATGTGTGTAAACGAATGCATAACTTCCCTACAACTTTTGCTCCGCGAATGCGGGACGTATCAACCATATGCTGGATACGTCGGAAAATTTTGCCATAACTGATTTGACATACGCCAATGTATTCTCCAAATTTTTCACGTTTTGCAAATGCTGCCTAAATCGTCTAGCTGTGACAGGGCCTAAACGCAGGACACAAAAATGCCCAATGAATGAAATAAATCATTTTTAGTTAAATATTTACTGACAAATGGGCAACACTGATGCAATGATTGCAGTCAAACGGTCCTTCTGCTGTGTATAGTAATGTTGAGTGTTTTGTAGTTAATTCGGTTGATTACAGTTTTAACCACTTGCGCTCCGTTGTTCCGCGGGCAGGCAAGTCTCTGCGTCCTAAGACGCACGAGGGCGCACTCTGACGCATAGACCAGATTGTGGTCATGTAGGTGATGTAGTGGTGTCCAAGCGCCACTAAAAAAAAAACTGCAGAGACAGCCGCGAACAGATTAGTTCATCTGATTGACCTCTCATTCGACTAATAAGAGCCTTGAATTGGGTTTCTGAAACCTTGAAGAGCCAATGAATGAAAACCTAGGAAGGAGGACCCGCCTACTGTGAACGCAGGAGCCAATTGAAGCACAGAAATTCAGGCTGGGTGAAGAGAGATTTACTGCTGCAGCAGATGAAAACAAAGGACGCTGGACGAATCTCCTACAGACCCCGCAGCATGGAGACCACCTACAAGTGGGACCTGCACTCATTCCAGCAGAATAGACGTTTAGGATTCTCTTCCGTCATCATAGACCGACAGAGGCCGACGACAAAGGTCATAAATCATTCACCAAAACCGCAATAATGGAATTATGTTTTGATCGGGATCCACGAGCCGAGCAGCGTCGCGTTCGTCTTACAATGGGGAAGAGAAGTTCGCCACGACTCTGCTGCTGTGAAGAGGTAAGGTGTTATAAGCTAAATTATTATTTATCCCTGAAAACTGTAATCCAAAAATGACTTTTGACCGATCGGTAAATTACAACTGTACTGCGCACGAAGTACGAAGTGCGTGCGCCGCGATAAACAGTTCATTTGCCGTGTTCGGACCGTGAACGCCCCCCCCCCCCCCCTGCTGCAGAAGAGGAGCGGGGGGGCGTTCACGGTCCGAACGCCCCCGGTCCGCGGGGGGAAGCATATGAGTCTATTCCTTCATGTAGCGATGGCCGTGTTCTGCAGCGAGGGGGGGGGGACAACCCCACACACACACACACACACAGTAGCGAGGGGGGGGGGACAACCCCCCCCCCCACACACACACACAGTAGCGGGGGGGGGGGCGCTGTGAAAACATGCAAGGAGTGTAATCCATCATATAGCGAGGGCCGAACTCCGTCTTTTTTAGCGGGGGGGGACAACCCCCCCCCCACACACACACAGACACAGCCCTGAGTGTGACCTTTCATTAGAGCCCAAAATGAAGATTCTACATTGAATTATTCAAAAGTTACAGATGTTTTTCCAAACTGTGCCATTTGGCACAATTTGGCACAGTTCCAAAACGCCTGGGAACTACCTGAGAACAAAGCTGTGTAAAATATTCATTTTTTGTGGTATTGTTACCAAATTTGGATCTTAGCTTGATAACACTTGGTTCTACATTTCTGTTGCATTTTCCAGCCGGATCGGACAGCTGTGTGTTATTTGTAAGCATTTGTATCCAAAAAAACATTGTGTCCAAATTTATTTTCTTCAAGTTCAGTATGTTTAGATGACTGTAACTCAGTGGCCGGAGCACGTAGAGAGATTATGTTTTTTTTGCCAAAAAATTCAAAGTGTTTTCTTTTAAACGAGACCAACCCCATGAAGATGCTGCAAAGGGTTGAATAACAGCTTTCGATTTACTTTGGGCACGTTATTTTTTGGCATTTTTAGGAAAATTGCCCGGAGTGCAAGGGGTTAATAAACCTTTTAATAACAAAATATTGCTAAAATATAAAATGATGCACTACAATGGGTCTCAAATATTTGTGAACATTAACTTTTGCCAGCAGAGCCAGACATTTGCCAAAACATCAGTAAAAGTTGGTCCAAACGTTGTAGTGTGAATCCACCCTGAGGAGCATCTTGTCTCAGAGTGAGAAACTAATCCACGCTTTTGTTAGCTCTAAATTAGATTATTGTAACTCTTTATTGTCAGGCTGTCCTAAAACATCTTTAAAAAGACTTCAGCTGATCCAAAATGCTGCAGCAAGAGTTTTAATAAGTATTAAAAAGAGAGATCACATCTCTCCGGTTCTGGCCTCCCTTCACTGGCTTCCCATAGAATTTAGAATTAAGTTTAAAATCCTTCTCCTCAAAGCTCTAAATAATTAGGCCCCTTGTCATTTAAAAGATCTGATAGTACCTTATCATCCTAACAGAGCACTGTGCTCCCAAAATGCAGGATTACTTGTTAGGTTAATTGGAGACTCTAAAGTGGCCCTAAGTGTGAATGTGTGTGTGAGTGGTGGTGCCACACCATGGCTGCCTCATCCATCCACGTGGATGCCCTGAATTTCCCTCTGAGATTAATAAAAGTATACAAAATACCAAAAAAAAAAAATAAAAAAAAATCTAGAATCTCCAAAAGTACAATGGGAGGCAGAGCCTTCAGTTATCAAGCTCCTCTCCTGTGGAACCAGCTGCCAATCTGGACTCAGGAGTCAGACTCAATCTCTGTTTTTAAGAATAGGGTTAAAACCTTCCTTTTTGATATAGCCTATAGTTAGGGTGGGATCAGGTGCCCCTGAATCCTCCCTTAGTTATGCTGCTAATAGGTTTAGACAGCCGGGGGACCTCCAATAATGCACTGGGTTTCACTCCTTTCTTCACTCTCAATGAAATATTTTTGCTGGTCATTAACATCTGTTTGTTCTCTCCCATAGATTGAGTCCCTGTCGTGCTGTTTGCTCTCTACATGTCTGTACTTTTTTTCTTCTTCTCTATCCCTTCACCCCCCAGCCAGTGGCAGCAGATGACTGCCCCTCCCTGAGCCTGGTTCTGCAGGAGGCTTCGGAGTTTTTCCTCTCTACCGTTGCCAAGTGCTTGCTCAGAGAGGATCGCCTGATTGCCGGGGTCTTTCTGCAATTGTGGGGTTTCCCCTACAGTTTGAAAGTGCTATGAGATGACCGTTGTTGTGAAATGGCACTATATAAATAAAGTTGAATTGAAATAGAGTTGAATTGAATTATCAATTAGCTTCTCACAGGTGAACCGGGCATTGCTGCTGTCCACTCGTTCCTACTGCTACTGGCATCCATGTGCTGAGGAAGGGTTTGTTACAGATCCCTGAGGGAGAGGAGTCGGTAGCTTCTGTGTTTTGAAAACAGAACAACTTACACAACAGCTTTAACCGTAGCATTCAGGGTTCAGCAGAGAGGGACCACTCTTCAAACTCTTCCCTTCCAGCCATATATCAATGAATGCCCACCCAACACCCGTCTTTAATCTCCTTTCTGTGACCCACACACCCCCACCTTCTTTGGCCATTTTCTCTTAAAGACTCTGATGATCCTTAATGAAACCTTACCCAAACCGCAGTCACCACTGGTCATTTATCAGTCATCTTTCTCAGTGAAGCTTTGTTTTTCTTACTTGTTAGGGTTACAGCTCCTTCCTGGTCAGTTACTCCACCTGCTGAGGAAGGATGTTTAATGTCAATCAGAGCATCAGAGCAGCTGATAAAAACACCTTCTGATGATCGTAAATCTGATGGTATAAACACTTCTGTTTGTGGACTTTACACAACCTAAAGCAGGATTGTTTTTCCCCATATGGAAAATGATGAAGAGGTCAGTCTGCTGTGACGTATTCTCTGTCATAACAGCCCGCCCAGAGAGCTCTGGTGTGATCTGTCTGCCCCTCTCTCTCTCCCGGGAAAAGGATGCTTTTGACATTTATAGCTGCTGAACATCCGTCCCTTACGCACTTGTTGTTTGCTCTTTGTTTTATTGAGCGTGATGAGTCAGTGTTTCCCTTCTACTATCCAGCCGTGGCCGACTCTGTTACCACGGCGATTTATCCTGCAGACAGCAGCCGCAGCATGATTGATCAAAGCGGTCGATCTGACCTGACGGTGGCACATTGGACGGCACAGATTCAAAACTTGTCATTTTATGGATTTAGATCAGATTCTGTAACAAAATGGTTCACGGTGAATGAGTCGGCAGATTCAGATTCTGACACCTGGACATCATTTGGTCCACATGATCAACAACTGAACATACATCTTTACAAAGATCAGTACAGAGAGCATGACCTTCCTCCACTTTAAAATGAAGCAAACACAACAGTGCCTCTGTTGACCTGACCTTCTCAGTTTACACATTTCTGCTCTGCCTACACTACATTTTACACCCAGTTTTAACCTCTGGGTTCTTCCCTTTTACAGAAAATTTTTCACAAATCTGTCATTCTAAACTATCACAAGATTAATTTGTAATTTTAGCCATATCAGTGATAATAGAACAGTAATCCAGTAAATGTCTTGCACAAGTGCTGCAGTGTATTTTCTAGTGTACTGTGATCAAAAAGAATGGAATGTACTCTTTTTTTCCAGGAATCCACCCACATCATCTGCCTTATTTTAAAAAAAAAACTGCTTGATTTTAATAAACTTAAACCAAATATACCCCCCCCAAGCAAATTCAAGTACAAAAAAAGAAAACAAATTCACAAGAAAATATTAGCAATGTGATTATAAATGATAATGTTAAAAAGACTCAAATTCATGTGACAAATCAGAATTTAATAAAAACAAATGTGCAATCCAAACATTTAGAAGAAAAGCTGCAAAACTAAGGGCAAAAAAACCAACTAAATTCTCAAGGAAAAAGTTGCATATTTATAATAAAATTTTGCATTTATGAGAAAAAAGAAAAAAAGGTCTCAAATTTACAAGCTGCAGATTGAAAAAGAGCAAATTTATTTGAAAAAGTTTCAGGTTTATAAGAGCAATCACATTCCTGAAACCACTGATGCTGATACAGTTTACTGAGCAAGAATAAAAAGACAGTCAAGAATATTCAGATATTCATTCTGGATTGCTCCTGAACATTCAAAGGCCCAAAGCCCGTATTTGTGACAACCCTAGAGATCATTGTACTTTTCCTAAGTGAATCCCCGATTTTGACTGACTGTACTTGTGTTTCGTTACAGCTGAGATACGGTGCTCTGAGCAGATAGCTCCCACTCTAGTTAGTGCTCGTCTTTCCACAAGGTACCAAAACTGCTGCATCATCTACACTACTTGACTCTTCGCTCATTTAAAAAACTACTGAAGGACTTGGTTTTAACCTCTTGCACTCTGGTGTACTGCGGGCGGGCACGTCTCTGCGTCCTAGAGTGCACGAGGGCGCATGAGGGCGCTGCGTCCTAGAGCGCACTGAAAAAAAAAGCTGCATTTCCGTTCTTCCACTACAGACACAGCCGCGAACAGAAAGCCAAAGGAGTGCTTTGATTGGTTTAGATGTGATTGACCTCTCATTCGACTTATAAGAGCCTTGAATTGGGTTTCTGAAACCTTGAAGAACCAATGACTGAAAACCTAGCAAGAAGGACCCGCCTACCAACGGCTGCAAATGCAGCGAGCCAACTGAAGCACAGAAGTTCGAAAGCGTGCGTCCCTTGCAAAATCTGTTTTGTGTAAGGCTGGGTGAAGAGAGACTGACTGCTGCAGCAGATGAAAAAAGGAGCCGCAGGAAGAACCGCCACAGACCCAGCAGCACGGAGACCACCCACAAGTGCGACCTGTGTGACAGGGACTGCCATTCGCGCATCGGCCTGTTCAGCCACAGGCGGTGCTGTCCCAGCAGAGTAGACGTTTAGGATTCTCTTCCATGGTCATCATAGACCGTCCACATGCTGTTGTGGACAGGTAAGTGTTATAAGCTAAATTATTCTTTATCCCTGAAAATTGTAATCAAAAATGACTTTTGACCGATCGGTAAATTACAACTGTGCGTAGTAGACCGCGGCGCACGAAGTCTGAAGTCCGTGCGCCGCGGTACACGGTTCGTGCGCCGCGTCCGGACTGTGAACGCCCCCCCACCGCTACTCTTCTGTAGCGAGGGGGGGGGGTGCGGTGGGAGTTGTTATCTTCTACATTACAAATATTTTAGAATAATTTTTAGTGCACTGTAGGTTATTTTTTTCTTGTAAAAAAAAAGCCACACATTTTTTACGTGGCATGCTTCTTTGTGTGTGGGGGCTTGTTTGTTCATTCATGAATGAATGAATAAACAACCCCCCCCCCCCCACACACACACACACACAGCCCTGAGTGTCACCTTTCATTAGAGCCCAACATCAAGCTTCTATATTGAATCATTCAAAAGTTACAGACGTTTTTCCAAACTGTGCCATTTGGCACAATTTGGCACAGTTCAAAAATGCCTGGGAACAACCTAAGAAAAAAAGCTGTGTAATATATTCATTTTTTGTGGTATTGTTACAAAATTTTGACCTCAGCTGGATAACACTTGGTTCTACATTTCTGTTGCATTCTCCAGCCCGGATCTGAAGCTGTGTGCTATTTGCAAGCATTTGTATCCAAAAAACACCCAGGCGAAATTTATTTTCTTCAAGTTCAGTATGTTTAGATGACTGTTACTCAGTGGCAGGAGCACTTAGAGAGATTATGACTGTTTTGCCAAAAAATTCAAAGTGTTTTCTTTTAAATAAGACCAACCCCATGAAGATGCTGCAAAGGGTTGAAGAACAGCTTTTGATTTACTTTGGGCACATTATTTTTTGGCGTTTTTAGGGAAATTGACCAGAGTGCAAGGGGTTAAATATTGGCCAGTATTTTATGAGGTCTACTACTTCACTATGGTATGCAAGAGCATATAAAGTGTGACATAAAATACAAACACTTCACAGAATTAAAACTGACAGGCTACTTACCCATTATTGATTATATTCAGATGAATGAAGAGGAACACATCCATCTTGGTGCCTTGTTATCATCTCTTGATCTTTTGCCTTAAATAATTCTCATGTCATCTTGCCATGATAATATTTTGATTCATGCCACCTGAAAGCAAAATGCAGCGAGTGAGAATTGCGGCAAGCCTCAAACTGAATGCAACTGCAGTTTGAACCTTGCTGTATTCAGCTGAAATCAATACAGTACCTTTCTTTAACAGGACTTCAGTAAACTTTTCCCACATATTTTATTTGGTTTATTGTCAACTTGTAACACCAACACCTAACCTGAGCCTGAAGCTGGGGAGGGTACCACAGTTGTGGAAAACATCATGTGTGGTACCTGTACCAAAGATTCCCCGTCCCAAAGACCTGAACAGCTACAGACCAGTGGCCCTGACGTCCCACATGATGAAGACCCTGGAAAGACTGCTCCTTGCTCACCTCTGCCCCCTGGTGGGACCAGCGATGGATCCACTCGCAGTTCGCCTACCAGCATGGCATTGGGGTAGAGGATGCAGTGATCTTCCTCCTTCACCGTTCTCTGTCCCACCTGGAGAAGCCCAGGAATGCGGTGAGGATCATGTTCTTTGACTTCTCCAGTGCTTTCAACACCATCCAACCGATGATCTTGAAGGACAAGCTGCTGTGCGCAGGGGTGGACCAGCACCTGTCATCATGGATCCTGGACTACCTCACTAACCGGCCACAGTTTGTGAGAACCCGGGACTGTGTGTCCGGCACGATCATTGGTAGCACGGGGGCCCCCAGGCAACGGTTTTGGCTCCCTTCCTGTTCACCCTTTATACTGCGGACTTCTCACACAACACAACACACTGCCATCTACAGAAGTTTTCTGACGACTCTGCGATCGTCGGCCTCATCTCTAACGGAGATGAAGCTGAGTACAGAGGACTTATCCAGGACTTCGTGGACTGGTGCCATTGGAACTGCCTCCAGATCAACGCGAGGAAAACTAAGGAGCTGGTGGTGAACTGCCTCAGACAAGGACAACCCCTCACAGCACCAGTAAACATACAGGGAACAGACATTGAGATGGTGACATCCTACAAGTACCTGGGTGTTCATTTGAACAATAAACTAGACTGGTCACACAATACCGACGCACTCTACAAGAAGGGACAGCGCAGGCTGTTCCTACTGAGGAGACTCAGGTCTTTTGGTGTACAAGGGGTGCTGCTGAAGACATTCTACGACACGGTGGTGGCATCAGCCATCACTTTTGGAGTGGTCTGCTGGGGCAGTGGCATTACAGCAGCCGATAGGAAGAGACTGAACAAACTGATCAAGAAAGCTAGCTCTGTCCTGGGGCAGCGCCCTGACCCAGTGGAGGAGATAGGAGAGAGAAGGATGGTGGCTAAACTGTCATCTCTGCTGGAGTCCGAGTCCCACCCTATGCAGGACATACTGAACGCACTGAGGAGCTCATTTAACAGCAGACTACATCATCCTAGGTGCGCAACCGAGAGGTTTCGCAGGTCCTTCCTACCTACAGCTGTCAGACTGTATAACCTAAGCAGGGCTGCTCGCAGAGATAGCAAAAAAACGTGACGACCTAATAGTATTGAATGCAAAAGACGCAATAGACTTACACAATGGTCCCCTCCAGTATATACAACTAGGACAATATTGGTCGCTACAGAGGGTGACAATATGTATGGGTACATATTCATACTATGTAGGATAACTAAGTAGATGGTTATGCTGTTTATTCCATCTTGCTACAATGCTCCGCACTTTGTATATATATTTATGTGTATGTATGTATATCCACTGCTCTTATTTATATCTTCCGTATCTTCTTAATTATTGCTCTGAGTGTTGCTATCCCTGTGCTGTTGCAATCCTGGAATTTCCCCATTGTGGGACTAATAAAGGCTTATCTTATCTTATCTTAACATTGGACAGTGATGTCAAATGTAAGGCATGAATAATGTTTATTTTAAAATGACCATATTAGCTCCTGCTTCCTTAATTTTAGCAAACAATTCCCAGCAGGTATCCTCTTCCTGAAACCAGATAACACAAAGCAACTGACAAAACTAGTGGCATGTCTTAGATAGATAGATAGATAGATAGATAGATAGATAGATAGATAGATAGATAGATAGATAGATAGATAGATAGATAGATACTTTATTTCGAACAAAAAAGTATAACAAAAACAAAACAAATGACAAATGCAATAAAGTAACACTATACAGTGTTCGAAAGGGAGAAGGAAGAAGTGAACTTATTAATTCCATCTCCTCTTTTCCATAAATACACCCATGTGAATTATATACAAATTACCACATTTAAGACCCCAAGTAAACAATTAACTGTATTTTGTACATATCAACATTAACACCCATCCATCCTAACATACATTGATGTCCATACATCAAAACCAGCCTAAAACAACATGGATATACACAGTGCTGTCCCACCCACCATTCCATAGTGTCCCATAGTGTCCCAGAGTGAGCATAGTGAATCGTTCATATAAATACTACCCTTCTAACATATATCCTTTCAGCAAATAATGTTTGTACCTCTTTTTGAATTGATTTCTGTTTGTACACAGTTTCAGTTCCGGCTCCAGACTGTTCCACAAATCCACCCCACAGACAGATATGCACAGACTTTTCTTGGTTGTTTGTATCTTGGGTTTTGTCAAGTTTAAGTCTCCTCTCAAATTATGATCATTGTCTCTTTTTTAAAATATTTTTTGTATATTAGTTGGGAGTTGATTATTAATTGCCCTGTACATGACTTGTGCTGTCTTAAATTTAACTAAATCGAAGAACTTTATGACATGTGACTTTAAAAACAGCGAATTGGTATGGTCTCTATATGCTACATCATTTATTATCCTTATAGCTCTTTTTTGTAATGTGCATATTGACTGTAGGTTGGTCTTGTAGGTGTTTCCCCAGACTTCTACACAGTAGTTAAGGTAGAAACAGTGAATTGTACAGTAAGACCAATGATTTATAGTCCAAGATGTGTCTTGTCTACCCCAGTATGCCTATACATTTTGCCAACTTGGCCCGGATGTGACTGATGTGAGGTTTCCAGCAGATTTTATTGTCTAGCATCACCCCCAGAAACTTATTTTCCTGTACTGTTTCTATTCTGGTATCATCTATCATTACCACTATTTCATGATTTATTTTATAATTTCCAAACAACATAATTTTGGGGGTTTTTTTAGATTTAGAGATAATTTATTTTTGTTGAACCACTGTGTTAACTTTTTCATTTCAGTTGTGACCACCTCTAAAACCTGCTGCTAATTCTCACCAGTGCAAAGGATATTTGTGTCATCTGCAAACAAAATAAATTTCAGAATTTTTGATACTTGGCATATGTCATTTATATACAAAATAAAGAGTTTGGGTCCCAAAACTGACCCCTGGGGAACACCACAAGTGATGTCCATGAAGGGTGATTTGTGCTCACCAATTTGTACAAATTGTTGTCTGTTACTTAAATAACTTTACACCCAACTCAGTCCGACCCCTCTTATCCCATACCTTTCTAGTTTCCTTAGTAGTATTCTGTGGTCAATGGTGTCAAAAGCTTTCTTTAAATCAATAAATACTCCTACAGCAAACTTTTTTTTATCTATACAACTAGTAATTTCTTCTATAAGTTCAATCAGTGCCAAAGATGTAGATTTATCTGCTCTAAAACCATACTGGCTGTCCAGGTTCTTAAAGACATAAGAACCTGGATGACCTACAACTTTGACTGCTAAATTCAGGCAAAACCAAAGTTATTGTAATTGCCCTAAAAAAAAACACCTTAAACCTTATTTTAGATGGCTTTATCCTAGCAATCCATTAATTCACACATCAAACAGATTTCAAAAAGAGCTTACTTTCACCTAAGTATGTAATATTGCTAAAGTTAGGAACACCTTGTTCCAAACAGATGCAGAGAAATTAACCCATACCTTTGTCACTTCTGAATTAGATTATTAGAATTCATTATCATTAATTTGTGCTAAAAATTATAAAAAAAACCTCCAGTTATTCCAAAATACTGACTATTAACAGGCATTAAAACTAGGGATGAGCCGATACCACTTTTTCAAGACTGATACCGATACTGTGACTTTGAGTATCACGGCCGATACCGATCCAAACCCGATATGTCTCTCTTATTTAAAATAACAAAAGTACAGAGCATACTTTGTTAATGACTAGTTGCATTTTGTACACATATAAAAACATAAATCTAAAAGTCAAAGAATTCATCTTCCGCTTAATCCTTTTCGGGTCGCGGGGGGGCTGGAGCCTATCCCAGCATCTTTGGGCGAGAGGCAGGGTACACCCTGGACAGATCGCCAGTCCCATTCACTCTCACAGTCATACCTAAGGACAATTTAGAATGCCCAGTTTGATGCCAATTAACCTAACTTGCATGTTTTTGGCATGTGGGAGGAAACTGGAGAAATCCCGGAGGTATTACAAATTTGACTCAGTTCAGCAACGCTGCTGCTTTTTCAATTTAAACTTTGCAACGTTGGCAGCATTTCACTGGTCAGCACCATGTAGACATGCATTCTGAAGTTTTAGGTGCAAGTTTGTACAAAACTTTGAAGCTGAGTATTTAAGTAAACCTTCTGATGAAATTCAAAGTGCCACTTTATGCATGAAGTAAAAAATACTGTAGATCTGAAAATAAAGGATTTAAGTAGTATTTTTGTCATCCATTATTATTATTATCATAAGTATTCTCCTGGTCCTTGGTTTATTTAGTAATCTTTACGATATTATTCTCCTGTAGAGGATGCCTTTCACAAACGAGACTGAGTTTATTTCTCAGGGTTGGTTTATTGAGAGGTCACATCCTCCAACAAGCACAGAATCTCAGAAAAGAGGCAGAACAATCGTCCTTCACAGTTCTTATACTCTCCAAAGACACAAAACCCCCAACATCAAATAACACCCCCCCAACCCACAGTCCTTTAGTAAACATACAGCCCCCGAGGCTCCTTGGCGTCTCCATTGTCTCTCATCCTTCTAGCCTCCCGGGCTCCTGCTGGGACATTCTCTCCAACTTCCCATCTCCTACAAGACCAACTTCACACCTCCCGTAGGTCTCTGCAGGGTCAGGTCCTCTTTGGCCATTAAGACGTGAAGCTTCCAGAATATGCACCGTCATGCCTACTAGGTATATGTGGGGGAATATGAATACCATATATGCGCCCTAAATATGCGCCATATAACCCCCCCCCCCCCCAAACGTCTAAATAAGGACAAAGTACACCCCAATATGCATAGAATCATGTCATATCACACAGAGCAGCAAAATGGCACAACAATGGCACTGTGTGTGTTTATATATTTACATATTTATTCCATCTAGCTACAATGCTCAGCACTGGGTGTGTTTATATTTATATATCTACATATTATTCCATCTAGCTACATTGCTCCGCACTGTGTGTGTTTATATACTTGCATATTTATTCCACCTAGCTGCAATGCTCCGTACTGTGGGTGTTTATATATTTACATATTTATTCCATCTAGCTACAATGCTCTGCACTGTGTGTTCATATATTCATATATTTATTCCATCCAGCTACAATGCTCTGCACTGTGTGTCTGTGTGTGTGTGTATATATATATATTTTATAGTAATATGTACATATGTATATTAGCTGCTCTTGCTTGCTTGTTTTTTTCTTGCCTTCTGATTGTTGCTCTGAGTGTTGCTATCCCTGTGCTGTTGCAATCCTGGAATTTCCCCCGTTGTGGGACTAATAAAGGCTTATCTTATCTTATCTTATATCACACTTCCAACTGCTTGGGCTTCAACTTCCTGCCATATCTGCTGTAAGCAGGTTTCGATCTGCCTGTAGCTGTCTCTTGCATCTGTGGATTAGCGTCGTTAGCACATCCTTGTGAAAGCTTAGAAGAGTGTCTCCCCGGTGGCCTGCCGCGACGGAGGGCCCTGGCTAACTGCACTTGTTCATCAGCCAACACAAAAGCGGGTTTGAGTCTGTTAATGCAGACTAATTCTCTCCTGTCACCCAAATCGAGCAAAAAATGTTTTTCCCCAGTTTTCAACACTCTGAACGGTCCGTCATAAGGCGGTCTTAAACCTGGCCTCTGAGCGTCGTGTCTGACAAAGACAAATTCTGCGTTTTTTAAGGTCTTAGGCACAAAAACGCGTGGGAAACTGTGATGAACTGGGCCGGGGAGGGTGTTTGATCCCGTGTCGCTCTGCAGCAGCTGAGCGGGTGGGCGATTTGGTGCGGGGTTCTCTGGAAGGAATTCGCCTGGTAACCGGAGGGGTTGGGCAAAAACTAGCTCAGCCGGAGAAGCTTGCAAATCTTCCTTAGGTGCTGAACGCAACCCTAATAAAACCCATGGAAGTTTATCAACCCAATTTGTGTCCGTGAGAGCCGCTCTGAGGGCTGCTTTCAATGACCGGTTAAAGCGTTCGCACAAACCGTTGGCCTGGGGATTATAAGCGGTAGTGCGGTGAATTTTCACCCCCAGACTGAGTGCCATGGATGACGAGAGCTCGGAAACGAATTGGGGACCCCTGTCAGACGTTATGTCTGACGGGACTCCAAAACGCGCGACCCAAGCCGTTAAAAACGCGCGCGCAACGTCTGCTGCTGTAGTTGACGCCAGGGGGACCGCTTCTGGCCAGCGCGTTGTGCGGTCCACCATGGTTAGAAGGTGTGTGAACCCCTGCGACAGCGGGAGGGGTCCCACCAAGTCGATATGCACGTGGTCGAAGCGTTTGGCCGGGATGTGAAAAGGTTCCAGAGGGGCACGCGTGTGCTTGTGTATCTTTGCTCTTTGACACGCTGCGCAGGCTGCGGCCCATTCTTTGACCTGTTTACGCAGCCCCGGCTAAACAAATTTTTCTCCCACCATTTTGATCGATGCGCGAACGCCTGGATGTGCCAGCGAATGGATTAAGTCAAAAACACGGTGGCGCCATGCAGCTGAGACATCGCAGATTAGAGGGGGCATACCTATTTGATGCACCCTGTGCTCCAGCCTTAGCCCTGTTGGCCCAGACTGGAGCACGCGCACATCTGCATCGTTAACCTGCTCGGTGGCCATGGCTGCGTAATCTAAGCCCACACAGACCGGGGCCGCGAGCGCTTCCGCGCCGCAAGCCTGGCCCGTGTCCACGGCCACCGAGTCTGCCCCCTGGGGGTCTGGCGTTGCAACTGCGCGCGAGAGACAATCTGCCACTACATTGTGTTTGCCCGCCACGTGTTGAATGTCGGTGGCAAACTCCGAAATCGCGGCCAGCTGTCTCTGCTGTCGGCCTGACCAAGGCTCTGAAATCTTAGCCATTGCAAATGTTAATGGTTTGTGGTCTACAAACGCGGTGAAATGGCGCCCTTCCAGCCAGAACTGGAAGTGGCGGATGGCCAAATGCAGGGCTAAAAGCTCCCTATCGAACGCGATGTATTTCCACTCATTATCACGCAATGTTTTTGCTGAAAAACGCAAGCGGTTGCCAGCTCCCTGCTACCAGTTGCTCGACAACCGCCCCAACTGCTACGTCGGAAGCGTCCGTGGTTAGCGCCATGCGAGCTGCTGGCACCGGGTGTGCCAACAACACAGCGTTCGCGAGGGCCGACTTGACCTGGGAGAAAGCGCGCTCCCGTTCTGGGGGCCACTTGACCTTATTTGCAGGTTTTTGTTTCTTTAGTGCCGCGTACAGTGGGTGCATGAGCTGTGCCGCGCTGGGGAGGAAACGGTTATAAAAATTGACCATCCTCAAAAATTCTTGCAATGCTTTGACTGTCTGCGGCTGGGGAAACTCCGTTACCGCGCGTACTTTATCGGGCAGCGGGACCGCTCCTTCTGGAGAAACGCGGTGGCCCAAAAAATCGATTTGTGCTACCCCGAATTGACATTTCGCTGGGTTAATTATCAGCCCATGCTCTGTCAGCCTCTGAAAAACCGCTGTGAGGTGGCGTTCGTGTTCGTCTTCGGATGCACTGGCTACCAAAATATCATCCAAATAGGTGAACATGAAAGGGAGGCCGCGCAACACCGCATCCATCATGCGTTGGAACGTCTGTGCGGTGCCTTTGAGGCCAAAAGGCATGCGCAAAAACTCGAAAAGCCCAAAGGGGGTTATTACTGCCGTTTAGGGTATGTCTTGAGCGCGGACTGGGACTTGGTGATAACCGCGCACCAAATCTATTTTGGAAAAGATGCGCGCCCCCGCCAAATGTGCCGAAAAATCCTGGATGTGCGGAATCGGGTTGCGGTCGTGTGCTGAAGCATTATTTAACCTGCGGAAATCACCGCAAGGCCGCCACGAGCTGTCAGCCTTGGGGACCATATGCAGGGGTGACGACCAAGGGCTGTTAGAGCGCCTAACAATGCCCAGTTTTTCCAAGTTGGCGAATTCCTCGCGTGCGATGGCCAGTTTAGCTGGGTCCAAGCGCCGAGCTTTTGCAAAAACAGGGGGGCCAGAGGTAGTTATGAAGTGCTCGACCCTGTGTTTAGCTACTGACGCTGAAAATGTTGGGACCGTGAGTGCTGGGAACTGATTGAGTAGTGCATGAAACTTACCACCCGCAGCTGTGACATTGGGATGTGCAGAAGGTGGGGCCACCCGAGCTGTACAGGAGATAGAGTGGAAAGACAGTGCATTTACCATACATCTATTAGTAAGATCAACTAATAAACTGTTTGAGCATAAAAAATCAGCACCTAGCATGTTGTTGCTAACTGCAGCTACGACGAAAGTCCACTCGAAGGTGCGCCCGTGGAAGGACAGAAGGAGCGTCTTCTCCCCATAGGTTTTGATCGTCGAGCCATTTGCCGCTAGCACCAGGGGTCCGCTGGAAGGCGCCAGCAGGTCCGCGTAGGAAGGCTTGACAAAACTCAGCTGGGAGCCTGTGTCCACCAGGAAATCCTTCCCTGAATTCGCGTCCGCCACGAAAAGCAGCTTGTTCTTCGCGCCGAGAGCAGCAGCTGCTACCGACTCTCGGTCTTGGCGTTTCCCTGGCGCTTGTATCGGCACGGTGGGATGCATCTGCGCGCCCTCTCGGCGAAACGTCGATGGTAAAAGCAGAGGGTGCCATCCGCTCCGCTTCTCCTGGTCTCTGCCGCTGCTGACGTCAGTGGGTCCGGTGCTGCGGCCTCTGGTCTCCCCTCATCTCACGGGGGTGCGTTCAGCTCCGTTGCCGCCGACGTGGCTGCGTGTAATCTATGGGCGTCGACGAGCCGCTGTGCCTCCTGGCCCAGCCCGTGGTAGTTGCGGTCGTTAAGCAGCTGTGAGCTGGCCAAGGTGACTCTCACTGCTGGCGGTAGTGTTCTGAGAAAGAGGTGGGCGAAGATAAAACTGTCGTCATCTTCGCCTCTCAGGTTCATCATCCTCGCCATCAGATCTGCCGGCCTGTCTGCTTCCCCTTCTGTTAGCGCCAGAAGTCTCTCTGCTCGCTCTCCCTGCGAGGGAGTGAAAGTTCGAATGAGGGCGGCTTTCAGTGCGCCATACTTGTCGTCCTGGGGCGGGTGGTTGGTCAGGCTCTCCACCCGCTGCACTGTGAGGCTGTCCAGCTTCGCGACGACATGGTAGAACCTCGTTGCGTCCGCTGAGATTCCCCGAAGGTGGAACTGCGCCTCCACAGTGGTAAACCAGGAGCGCGGGTTATGTTGCCAGAAATCAGGCAGCTGTAGTGTGGTAGCTGCGTTAACCCGGTTGGCTCCTGAAGAGTCCAGTGCGGGAAGATCGTCGCCACCGGCCATAGTTTGTCGTAGAAAACATGATCGTGCTTCATTTTAATATTATTGATGTATTGGATCGGTAACTTACTTTTATTCCTTACCGATACTGATCCAGCCATTTTGCCTGGATTGAACCCGATACCGATACTGCGGATTGGATTGGCTCATCCCTAATTAAAACAGATATTTCTCCCATATTAAGCTCCTGTTCTGACTGCCTCTCCGGGGCAAAGGATTGGACCCATGCACAGGCTTTCTTCACTTTGGCATGATTTATTTAACAAAAAGCAAACAGACGTGATCATGAAACTCAGCCAGAATGTGAGTGTGCTAACATGAATGTCGCTGTGCCAAAGGCAGCGCGCAACCTCTATAAATAAGGGAACAAATCAAGAACACCCGTGAACAATCAGCAATCAAGAAATCAAAAGCAGCTGTGAATAATTAATGACGCAAAAACTCATAACGCAAAACTGGAAATAAACAAAAGGCACTGTCAAAACAAAAGCCCAAACCCAAATCATGACAGGAATAAACATGATAACATAACCATGAGAACAATAATCAAACCCAAGCATAACTGTAATCATGATAAACATAATACTAATAAACAGAACAATGAAGAACTAAACTAAGACTAAGGTAAGGAGAATGACAAGACAACTAAGAACATAATCATAGCAGACAGAAATAAATGGCAAATACAAAGGAACATAATTAGGGACATGACTGTGAACATAAACACAATAACCAAACTGAGCTGAGGTAGGGAAAACACAGAAAATAACAGAAATGAAGCTAAAGTGTTAGCATGGTCCCCTGATAATGCTCAGAACCTGACAGAGTGTCGCTTTTAAGGGGTGGATTCCAGACACTGCAAAACAACATCAACAGCCCCCCCTCCACACACACACACACGCATACACACACAAAGTCCAAAATGAAAACAAAACAGTTAGTAGGGGCCAACCAGAGTCCCTGGCTCCAGACCAAAGAGCATGCTGCGTTGGGTGGCCTCCCAACATCCCAGGACCACCAGACCAGAAAGTATGATACGTCAGGTGGCCTCCCAGAGCATGGCAAGTCCGGTGGCTGAACAGAGTCCCTGGGCCACCAGACCATACAGCGTGATGTGTCAGGTGGTCTCCCAGTGTCCCTGGACCACTAGACCAAGAAGCATGATGTGTCGGGTGACCTCCCAGCGTCCATAGACCACCAGACCGTGTTCGGCGACATCCTTTATGACCCGTAATTATCCTTTGATCAGTGACGACTTTTGATCCATGAGGACCTTTGACCCCCGCCCTGAGGGCTGAGCGTGGGAATGGAATGTTAACGTACGGGAAATGCCGGGATGGCGCGTGTAGTTGCAGAGTTTTATAAGTTTTCTTTTGATAAATGATCTCTCTTATACATACGGCTGAAGTAACACCACACAGAAAAAAGATGACGCACAATCGCAGAACTAAACATTAAACAATAAACTTTAAATTTTAACAACATAAAATGGTAAACGGCGATAGCGCTTTTTGTCATGAACAAGAAGGGGGTTTACAAATCCTGCTATTCACACACACACATCCCCCCCACTCCCCCTCGCCCACCCCACCCCTCCATTCCCAGAGGTCCTCTCCCGAACTGAGCTGCCCAGCATCCACACCCTGCTCAAGAGAGCCCAGATTAGGTGGGCTGGCCACCTTGTTTGTATGCCTGACTCACACCTACCAAAAACACTGTTCTACAGTGAACTAGCAGAGAGCAAGTGCTCACAAGGTGGTCAGAAGAAGTGCTACAAAGACACTCTTAAGGCCTCCCTGAAGAGCTTTGACATCAGTCCTGACACCTGGGAGGCCCTTGCACTAGACCGACCAGACTGGTGTAGCCAGCAAAGGTGCTGCCTCCTTTGAGCTGAACAGGATTGCCAAGGCCCAGAGAAAACGTGAGCCTTGCAAGTCTAGAGCCACTCCTGTATCTTCTGCCTGCACAGACCACCTGTGCCCGACCTGTGGCAGAGCCTTCCATGCCCGCATCGGACTGATCAGACAAAGCCGGCCGGACACACCGCACCCAGTCCTCTTCCCTGTGATGTCCTTGGTGATCGTGGAGAAAGACAGACGGACAACAACAACAGTATTATATTTATCATGATCACAGTTATGCTTGGGTTTGATGATTATTGTTCTCATGGTTATGTTGTCATGTTTATTCCTGTCATGATTTGGGTTTGGGGTTTTGTTTTGGCAGTGCCTTTTGTTTACTTCCGGTTTTGCGTTATGAGTTTTTGTATCGTTAACTATTCACAGCTGCTTTTGATTTCTTGATTATTGATTGTTCATAGACGTTCTTGATTTATTTCCTTACTTATGGAGGTCGCGCGCTGCCTTCGCTACGGCGACATTCACGTGAGCACATTCACCTGCTGGCTGAGTTTCATGGTCACGTCTGTTTGCTTTTTGGTAAGTAAATCATGCCAAAGTGAAGAAAGCCTGCGCATGGGTCCAATCCTTTGCTCCGAAGGGGCAGTCATGACAAAATGTTGCTATCATCTATGGACCCAGCGGGCGAGTCTGGCAGGAGGAGGAAAAGGTGGAGTTGGGATGAGCTGGAGGTGGTAGCCATGGTGGAGGATATGGCGGCCGATGCTCGGAGCTGCTCTCCTCATAGGAAGGAGATGCTTTTCTGGGGTGGAGTCACTAATCTACTGGAAGCCAGTCCGAGCGTGCGCTCCCACCCCCAGGTGGAGAATCTCTCCCTTCCTCCACTGCCACTGCTACCCACTGTCTCCTCCTCACCGGAGCCAGCCTACTGGCTGCCAATCCTCTCTCTGGCGGAGCGAAGAGCATTCCTTGGCAGTAGGCAGACACTCAGTGGCCTAGGTGGAAGGATAACTCGAGGAAGTGCCGCTCTTCTCAATGCTCCGCCCCAACACCCACAACTCCCAGCCAGATGGTCTCTAGAGCCACCCAGAGGGAGCCATTTGGATCATCTGTGGCAGCAGAGTGGGAACTCAGACAAGCACCTTTTCAGTTTTTATCACCAATAAATAATAGGTCTTGTCTGTTTCCTGGGGGTGGGGGTGGGGGGCTCGGTGGCGGCCGTCTGCTGCTGCTGGACCCTTGCCACCTGCCTCTGCCATTCTCTCTGCTGCCGTCCCCATCCACCCATCCTCACCTGTTCTTCCCCTTTATGTTCCTCCAAGCTCCACGTCTGAGAGGATGGATGCCACCATGGATAGGTTCCCAGCAGCTGTAGCCTCCAAGTCTGGTGATTCGTCAGCTGCAGCTGTTGCCATGGTTGAACAGTCCACTCTACCTGATTCATCTAAACAGTCGGCTCCAACTGGTTTGTCTGAGCAGGCTGCTCCATCTTCGCTTCCTGAGGCGGTCACCCCAGTAGCAGTGGACTGGAAGCTAAGGCAAGTTGTTTTCCTTACTTTTATAACAATATTAGTAAAGACTCGCCTAGCTCCTGGTGATTTTGGGGTCGCATCACCCACTCTCTTTCTTTCTCCCCTATCCAAGGGGCCTGTGTCAGGGATGGTGTTGCACACCACAGTTGCAGCTGTCTCCAAGGGGCACGCCACAGCTCCAGCTGTCTCCGAGAGGCATTCCATAGCTCCAGCTGACTCCGAGGTGCACGCCACAGCTCCAGCTGTCTTTGAGGTGCACGCCACAGCTCCAGCGGTCTTCAAGGTGCAAGCAACAGCTCCAGTGGTCTCCGAGGTGCACGCCACAGCTCCAGTTGCCCCCGAGGTGCACGCTTCAGACCAGTCTGTATCTTCTGGTTTCGCCGTTGTTCAGCAGTCATCATCTGGTTTTGTCACTGATCAGCAGTTATTGTCTGGTTTCGCCACTGATCAGCAGTCATCGTCGGGTTTCACTGCTGATCAGCAGTCATCATCAGAAAAGTATATAGGCCAGCTTCCATCAAACTGCATTTGACAGGTTTAGGACCCCCTTAGCCCCGCCCATGATCTGCCCCCTTTTACCTGACCTGACCTTGACCTCCCCTTTGATCTGTAATTATCTTTTGATCAGCGACAACCTTTAATGACCCGTAATCATCCTTTGATCAGCGGCAACCTTTTATGACCCGTAATTATCCTTTGATCAGCGACATCCTTTATGACCTGTAATTATCCTTTGATCAGTGACGACCTTTGATCCATAATTATCCTTTGATCCATGACGACCTTTGACCCCCGCCCTGAGGGCTGAGCATTCGAATGGAATGTTAACCTACGGGAAACACTGGGACGGCGTGTGCTGTAGTTGCAGAGTTTTATAAGTTTTCTTTTGATAAATGATCTCTCATAAATAAGGCTGAAGTAAAACCGCACAGAAAAAAGATAACGCACAATCACAGAACTAGACATTAAACAATAAACTTTAAATTTTAACAAAATAAGATGGTAAACGGCGATAGGGGTTTACAAATCCTGCTATTCACAGACACATTCCCCCCACTCCCCCTCGCCCACCCCATCCCTCCATTCCCATGTGTATAATGATTGTGTTTTTTTGTATTATCATTATGAATTTCATTTTATTTATTTATCTGTTCAAATTGATTCTTGTACTGATGCAACATGTTCAAATAAATCATTCAAACTGATATTTGAGGTTTATAAACTTTTTGATCCGGCCTCAGCCAATGAGCGGTAAGGGAGGGTTTGACAGGGCTGTCCAATGATGACCTAGAGGCGTACCCCTACGGTTAACCAATGAAACTACACCATGGCATGTGCGAAAATTGGATCATTAAATAAAATCAGAAAATTAAACTTTAAAAAGTTAACATTTCTCCTATGCTCTGATATGACCATCTGCCAAATTTTGACATAAAGCTGCAGACGGAAATGGAGACGGGTTATCAGCTCTGATGTATCAGCATCAAACAGTTTTTTGGGTGGTGGGTGATGTGTGGTGGGAAGATGTTGATTGACCCCGTATGCTCTGACGTATCACCATCAAACACTTTTTGGGTGGTATGTAATGTGTGGCAGGGTGACCTCGTTTAAGGCCCATTTAACGTAAAGCTGCAGACGGTTTGACATAAGCTGGACAGAAAATATATTTTTTTTTCAATTATCCACCCTGTACTAAAGCTCAAGTCATATGGGATGGTAAAAGAACACACAGATGCACAGACAGCCAAAACTCTGCAAATTCTGGTTTAAAGTTATCATGTTTGGTTGAAAAAAACAAACTCTGCCTTAAAGTTATAAAACTTTTTCAGATCACAGCAGATGATAAAAGGTTTGATTGAATAAAAATAATTTAACTGCTGGTAAATATCACGTACAAGTTTTGGGATGTTTTACAGAATTGTTTCACTCAAACAGTCCTTACAACACTGTTGTGTGGTCATTTAAATAAATAAAATGCTTTTTTATAGGAGAAATGTTAAATTTCCTAGTATCAACACAAAATAAACTCTAATCGCCAAAAAATGGAAAATATAAATAGTATAGGAGGGGGTTATGCAGCATCTTAGACAGAGACAAGAAATAAACATGGGAGAACAATGCCCAGAGAGTTCCTGGAGATATAGCAGGAAGGAGTCAGAGGCATAGGGGGTTGAATGCTGTGTGATGTAGGTGTCATGCTGTGTGAGAGGAAAACTCCATGAAATGTGTGAAGGGGATTTGAGGGGAGAGAGGAGAGCTTGTTGAATTCATTCATTCTGTTCTGTGCTTGTGAGATGTGAAGTGTGTAATAAACCGTCTGTCCATGGATATGCCTCTTATTTGACACACTCCACACTGGTGACCCAAGACGTATTATGGAACACGAGGCAAGAACCCCGGAGCCGGCCCGGTCGGGAAGCCCCAGCGAGGCAGCAGCCATCCCACAGACAGCCTGGCCTGGAACCCCCAGCCATGCGTGTGCGATTTCAGTCAAGCTACCGGATTTCTGGCAGCACAACCCGCGCTCTTGGTTCCACCACACCGAGGCCCAGTTCGCCCTCCGGGGAGTAACGGCAGACGACATCAGATTCTACCATGTGGTCGCTGCGCTGGACGCCCGCACAGCTCAGCAGTTAGCGAGCCTGCTCGATCAGCCGCCAGCCCGCAACAAATATGAGGCCCTCAAGGCTGCGCTCACCCGGCGCTACACACTCTCGAAAAGTGAGAGAGCGGAGAGGCTCCTGAGACGGACCGAGTTAGGAGATGGTTCGGCCGTCGACCTGATGGAGAAGATGCTGGCGTTAATGGGCACCGACGACGGGCACTTTCTGTTTGCCCACCTCTTCCACCGGAACCTTCCAACAGTGGCGAGAGCGGTTCTGGCCAATTCGCCGTTGCTGGCCGTGCGTGACTACCGTGCGCTAGCCCAGGAGGCAGATCGGATCATCCTCACCACCAGGGCGATCACAGTCAACGTGGCAGCGGCGGAGCCCAGCAAGACGACCAGAGGAGGCGAGGAGCCACCGACTGTAGCAGCAGTGGGGGACAAGGAGCGCCAGAGAGACACGCTCTGTTTCTACTACCGCTGCTTCGGAGAGAACGCACGCAGATGTGCGCCACCGTGCCAATTCAAGCGCTCGGGAAAACGCTGAGGCCGGCGGTCGGTAGCAGCTGCGACCCTCGGTGAAGAGAACAAGCTGTTCTACATGACAGACGTGCGCTCGGGGAGGCGTTTCCTCGTGGACACCGGAGCCCAGAAGAGCTTCATCCTGCCGACCTACGCCGACCGGCTGGCAGGACCTAGTGGCCCCGTGATGTTGGCAGCAAACGGCTCGGAAATTAAGACCTTTGGTGAGAGGACACTGATCTTATCTCTACACGGCCATACATATGAGTGGACTTTTGTCGTAGCAGCACTGAATTACCAAATCCTGGGGGCTGATTTTCTGTGTGCACATGGTTTACTGGTTGATGTTGCTAACAGGCACCTGGTTAATGCACTGTCCTTTGACTCTCTCCCCTGTATAGCTCGAGTGACCCAGCCAACAGCACAAGCCAACATCACAGCTCCAGGCGGTAAGTTCCACGCACTGCTCACTCAGTTCCCAGCACTCACGGTCCCGACGTTTTCGGCGGTCATCGCTAAACATGGGGTGGAGCACTTTATCACCACCACCGGGCCGCCCGTTTTTTCAAGACAATGGCGCTTGGACGCAGCTACACTGGCCATAGCGCGCGAGGAGTTCGCCAACTTGGAAAGGTTGGGCATCATCAGGCGTTCGAACAGCCCATAGGCATCCCCGCTACACATGGTCCCTAAGGCTGAGGGATCGTGGCAACTGTGTGGTGATTTCTGCAGGTTGAACAACGCCACAGTACATGACCGCTACCCGATTCCCCACATACAGGATTTTTCCGTCCACCTCACCGGAGCACGCATTTTTTCCAAAATAGACCTGGTCCGCGGTTACCATCAAGTCCCAGTGCGCGCTGAGGACGTACCCAAAACAGTGGTAATAACTTCGTTCGGTTTATTCAAGTTCCTGCGCATGCCATTCGGGTTAAAAGGCACGGCACAGACGTTCCAGCGCATGATGGATGCAGTGCTGCACGATCTCCTGTTCGTGTTTGTCTACCTGGACGATATCCTGGTAGCCAGTGCGTCCGAAGACGAACACGAAACCCACCTCAGGACGGTTTTCCAGAGGCTGGAGGAGCACGGGCTAATAATCAACCCGGCAAAATGCCAGTTCGGCGTGACGGAGATTGATTTTTTGGGGCACCGCGTCTCTCCGGAAGGAGCGATCCCACTGCCTGACAAAGTGCGCACCGTGGCGGATTTTCCCCGGCCTCAGACGGTCAGGGCGCTACAGGAAATTTTTGGGATGATGAACTTTTATAACCGTTTCCTTCCCCGCACGGCGCAGCTCATGCAACCATTGTACACCGCACTCAAGAGACAGAAACTCGTGGATAGGGTCGAATGGACCCCGGAGCAAGAGCAGGCGTTCTCAGAGGTTAAAGCAGCCCTGGCAAACGCCGCACTGTTGGCACATCCGGACCCGGCGGCCCGGATAGCGCTCACCACCGACGCTTCAGACATGGCCATAGGGGCTGTCGTAGAGCAGCGCGTCGCCGGGGCTTGGCAGTCACTCGCTTTTTTCAGCAGAACTTTGCACGACAGCGAACGTAAATACACTGCGTTCGACAGAGAGTTGCTGGCTCTCCACCTGGCCATACGCCACTTCCAGTTCTGGCTGGAAGGGCGCAGCTTCACCGCGTTCGTGGATCACAAGCCACTAACGTTCGCGATGGCCAAGGTTTCAGAACCGTGGTCAGGCCGGCAGCAGAGACAGCTGGCCGCGATCTCAGAGTTTACTACCGATATTCAGCATGTGTCAGGTAAACTGAATGTGGTGGCGGACTTCCTCTCGCGCGCTGTGGTGGCCCCAGTCTATGTGGGGATAGATTACGCAGCCATGGCCACGGAGCAGATTAGCGATGCAGACGTGCGCGCGCTCCAGTCTGGACCAACAGGGTTAAGGCTGGAGAGCAGGGTGCTGCAAGACAGCATGCCCCCCCAATCTGCGATGTCTCCACAGGACACCCACGTCCGGTGGTCCCGGTCGCGTGGCGCCGCCGCGTGTTTGAGTCGGTTCACACTCTGGCGCACCCAGGAGTGCGCGCGTCGGTCAAAATGGTGGGAGAGAAGTTTGTGTGGTCGAACCTACGCAAACAAGTAAAAGAGTGGGCTGCAGCTTGCGTGGCGTGCCAACGAGCCAAGGTACACAGACACACGAAGGCTCCCTTGGAGCCGTTTCAGGTACAGGCTAAGAGGTTCAACCACGTTCACGTGGACCTCGTGGGCCCCCTCCCGCCATCACAGGGGTGCACGCACCTCCTGACAGTGGTGGACCGCTCCACGCGCTGGCCAGAAGCAGTCCCACTGGCGGCAACCACGTCTGCAGACGTAGCACGCGCTTTTTTAACAGCATGGGTGGCGCGTTTTGGAGTCCCGTTGGACATTACGTCCAACAGGGGCCCTCAATTTGTTTCCGAACTCTGGTCCGCGATGACCCACAGCCTGGGTGTTACAATTCATCGGACAACCGCATACAACCCACAGGCCAATGGGTCATGCGAGCGTTTTCATAGATCACTGAAAGCAGCACTCAGGGCTTCACTGACGGATGCAAATTGGGTGGGCAGGTTGCCGTGGGCTTTATTGGGGTTGCGCTCCGCGCCAAAAGAGGATTTGGAAGCTTCCCTGGCAGAGCTGGTTTTTGCGCAGCCCCTATGGCTGCCCGGGGAATTTCTGCCAGATAATCCTGCGCTGGACAGCTGCCTGTCTCAGCTTTTGCAGCGTAGCGCAAACACAGGCACGGTGCCGGGCCCGGCCCACCACTGTTTTCCGTGTGTTTTCGTGTCTAAAACTTTGAAGAACGCGGAGTTCGTGTTCTTCAGACACAACGCCCACCGCCCTCCATTGCGCCCACCCTATGATGGACCGTTCAGAGTGTTGGAAACAGGGGATAAGCATTTTGTGCTAGACTTGGGGGGTAGACGGAAGAAAATTGGCATAGACAGACTTAAACCCGCCTTTGTAGCAGCGGACGAGCAGGTGCTGTTGGCTAGGGCCCCTCGGCGTGGAAGACCCCAACGGAGAGCTCCCCAGGGAAGCGATGCAACGGAGCAGCCACACGGACAGGGCGAAGTTCCCCCCCCCCCAGCCACGGCTCACCCGCAGTCAGACACACTTCCAGCAGCCCCCCACCGGCACAGCAGCGCCACAGAGGCGGTAAACCCCAGTTACAGCAGATATGGGAGGAGACTGAAGCCAAGAGAGCGTATGGACTAATGTTCTATCTTAGACGCTGGGGGGGGGGGGGGGTATAGGAGGGGGTTATGCAGCATCTTAGACAGAGACAAGGAATAAACATGGGAGAGCAATGCCCAGAGAGTTCCTGGAGATATAGCAGGAAGGAGTCAGAGGCATAGGGGGTTGAATGCTGTGTGATGTAGATGTCATGCTGTGTAAGAGGAAAACTCCATGAAACGTGTGAAGAGGATTTGAGGGGAGAGAGGAGAGCTTGTTGAATTCATTCATTCTGTTCTGTGCTTGTGAGATGTGAAGTGTGTAATAAACCGTCTGTCCATGGATATGCCTCTTATTTGACACACTCCACAATAGGAGAATTGGTAAATTTCCTAGTATCAGCACAAAATAAATTCTAATCGTCACAAGCATACAGATAAAAGTTTTTTTTGTTTTTTTTTGTCATTATTGGGTTGTTTGATTAAGGAAAAAAAGGAGGGAAGTAGGTACGAAAACGTGCGTTTGAAGGCTTATTCTTTGCACAGTTCAATCTATGCCTATTTGCATAAAGACCTCTAGATCGCCAAAGCACTGTTTTTTCCTACTGCGGGTTGACTGCTGGCTGGGGTTGGGGATTACCCTGCCTCTAGAATGCCATTGGCTAGGCTGTGGGGTCTGTCTCCATTTTGGTCTGGGCAAAAATGGCTTGTTGGGCAGTCTTCTTTTAAAATCAGAGGGTGGGGTTAGTTGTGGGAGGCACTGTCAGGGGCAAAATGGCTGGTTGGTTGAGTTAGTTGGCTTAGTTGTGGGAGGTGCTGTCACCCACAGGGGTCTGGATGCAACTCAGACAATCCTCTTTTTCCCAGTTAATCCTCGACCGGTCTGGACCAAAAGCTGGAGACAGGTGTCTCGTTAACCCACACTTGTGGTGTTTTTTCTCTTTTTCACTGTCTCCTCCAGTGAGGAGGAGACAGTGGGTAGCGGTGGCAGTGGAGGAAGGGAGAGATTCTCCACCCGGGGGTGGGAGCGCATGCTCGGTCTGGCTTGTGGCTAGCTAGTGACTCCACCCCAGAAAAGTATCTCCTTCCTATGAGAAGAGCAGCTCTGAGCATCGGCCGCCATGTCCTCCACCATGGCTACCACCTCCAGCGCATCCCAACTCCACCTTTTCCTCCTCCTGCCAGACTCGCCTGCTGGGTCCATAGATGATAGCAGCATTCTGTCATGACTGCCCCTTCGGGGCAAAGGATTGGACCCATGCGCAGGCTTTCTTCACTTTGGCATGATTTACTTACCAAATAGCAAACAGATGTGACCATGAAACTCAGCCAGCAGGTGAATGTGCTAACGTGAGTGTCGCCGTGGTGAAGGCAGCGCACGACCTCCATAAATAAGGAAAATAAATCAAGAACATCCATGAACAATCAATAATCAAGAAATCAAAAGCAGCTGTGAATAGTTAATGATACAAAAACTCATAACGCAAAACCGGAAGTAAACAAAAGGCACTGCCAAAACAAAACCCCAAACCCAAATCATGACAGGAATAAACATGACAACATAACCATGAGAACAATAATCATCAAACCCAAGCATAACTGTGATCATGATAAATATAATACTGTTGTTGTTGTCTGTCTGTCTTTCTCCGCAATGACCAAGAACATCACAGGGAAGAGGACTGGGTGCGGTGTGTCCGGCTGTGTCTGATCAGTCCAATGCGGGCATGGAAGGCTCTGCCACAAGTCGGGCACAGGTGGTCTGCGCAGGCAGAAGATACAGGAGTGGCTCTGGACTTGCAAGGCTCACGTTTTCTCTGGGCCTTGGCAATCCTGTTCAGCTCAAAGGAGGCACCACCTTTGCTGGTACGGCTACACCAGTCTGGTCGGTCTAGTGCAAGGGCCTCCCAGGTGTCAAGACTGATGTCAAAGCTCTTCAGGGAAGCCTTAAGAGTGTCTTTGTAGCACTTCTTCTGACCACCTTGTGAGCACTTGCTCTCTGCTAGTTCACCGTAGAACAGTGTTTTTGGTAGGTGTGAGTCAGGCATACAAACAAGGTGGCCAGCCCACCTAATCTGGGCTCTCTTGAGCAGGGTGGATGCTAGGCAGCTCAGCTCGGGAGAGGACCTCTGGGTCAGGGATTTTGTCCTCCCAGGTGATTTTCAGGAGTTTTCTGAGGCAGTTCAGGTGGAAGCGGTTTCGCTTTCTGGCATAGTGCTCGTAGACTGTCCAGGTCTCGCAGGCATACAGTAGGGAAGGCAGGACAACTGCCTTGTACACCTTCAGCTTTGTCGTCAGCCTGATGCCTCTTCTATCCCACACTGTTGCACGTAGCCATCTAAATGCTGAGTTTGTCTTGGCAATGAGTGAATCGACCTCGTCGTCGATGTTGATAGACCTGGAGAGTGTTCTGCCAAGGTACATGAACTTATCGACAGCCTTGAGGGTCTCCCCATTGACAGTGATGGCTCGTTCCATGTAAGTCTTCTGAGGTGCGGGTTGGTGCAGGACTTCGATTTTCTTTGTACTGATTGTGAGCCCAAAGCTGTCGCAAGCAGTGGAGAAGCAGTTTATGCTCTGCTGCATTTGGGCCTCTGTAGCGGTGTTGAGTATGCAGTCGTCTGGGAACAGGAAGTCATGCACTAAGTCCCCTTCCACCTTGGTTGTGGCTTGGAGCCTCCGCAGGTTAAAGAGCCTGTCGTCCATCCTGTACCTGACGTCAGGCATCCTGGTGCAGCAATAACAACCTGCAGCTGAACGCTCTGAAGACAGTGGAGATGATTGTAGACTTCAGGAAAGTCACTACTCCTCTGCCCCCCCTCACCCTCTCAGGCTCTCCCATCACCACTGCTGATTCCTTCCGCTTCCTAGGCACTACCATCACCAGGGACCTCAAATGGGAGCTGACCATCAGCTCACTCATCAAAAAAGCCCAGCAGAGGATGTTCTTCCTGCGGCAGCTGAGGAAGCTCAAGCTACCCACCAAGATGTTAGTGCAGTTCTACACAGCCATCATCGAGTCCATCCTCACCACCTCCATAACCGTGTGGTACGCAGGAGCCACTGCCAGGGACAGACTAAGGCTGCAGCGCGTCGTGCGCACTGCTGAGAAGGTGATCGGCTGCAAGCTCCCATCTCTCCAGGATCTGTACATCTCCAGGACCCGGAGGCGTGCTGGCCGGATCATAGCCGATCCCTCACACCCTGGTCACGTACTGTTTGCCCCCCTCCCCTCTGGTAGAAGACTTCGGTCCATCCAGACTAAAACCTCCCGTCACATGAACAGCTTCTTCCCCTCTGCCATTAGACTGCTGAACACTAAGTGACTTATTGACTCTCGTGCACCATGTACAGCAGCTCAACCAGACTCATGTCAATCATCACTGTTTTCTTCCTGCATTACCGACTGCACTATATAGTTCTCCACAGTATCTGCTGCTGGCTAATATATATTTTAACTGTTGACCAGTATCATTTAATCTTATCCTACACTTTATTACATGTATAGTTTATTTCTCTTATCTTATCATGTTTAATGTTGCAGCATTGTACCAAGACAAATTCCTAGTTTGTGTACTACATGAACAATGGCAATAAACCTGATTCTGATTCTGATTCTGATCCTGATGGCGCTTTCTTCATTGTCGCAGAAGGCATCAGACAGCATGGCTGTGAACATCATGCTGAAAAGTGTGGACGTGAGTACACAGCCCTGCTTGACTCCGTTGGTGACTGGGAAAGCTTCGGAGGAGTCTCCCTCGTCCAGAACTCGAGCAAGCATGCCATTGTGGAACTGGCGCACCATGTTGATGAACTTTTCCGGGAAGCTGAACTTCGCCATGATCTTCCACAGCCCCTCACAACTGACGGTATCAAAAGCCTTGGTCAGATCTACAAATGTTGTGTAGAGGTCCCTGTTCTGCTCTTGATACTTCTCCTGAAGTTGGCGTGCGGCAAAGATCATGTCAGCAGTTCCATGACCCTCTCTGAAGCCACACTGGCTCTCCAGCAGGTGACCGTCTTCCATATGCTGAATGAGGCAGTTCAGAAGGACTCTTGCAAGGATCTTGCTGGTGATGGCGAGGAGCGAGATCCCACGGTGGCTGTTGCAGGACTGCCTGTTTCCTTTTCTCTTGTAGGGATGGACAATGGAGGCGTTATTGAGCTACTGGGGGATAATTTTCTGCTTCCATGTGGTCTGAAAGAGCTCGGTGAGTTTCTGTATTTGAACTGGTCCTCCTGCCTTGTAGATTTCAGCTGGGATGGAGTCAGAGCCTGGTGCTTTGCCGTTTGAAAGGAGTTTGATCACTTTTTGGACTTCTGATTCCGTTAGAGGTTCTGCCAGAGTCGTGTTCACCTCTACTTGGGACATGCGAGTGATGGCTTCTGCATTGATGGACGAAGGTCTGTTCAGGATGTTACTGAAATGTTCTGCCCAACTTTCCAGGATTGCATTCTTGTCGGTGAGGAGAGTGGACCCGTCAGCACTGAGCGGTGGTGATGTTCCAGAAGACTGAGGCCCGTAGATGGTCTTAAGGGTATCGTAGAAGCATTTGGAGTTGTTGCTGCCAACATACTGCTGTATTTCATCTGCCTTTTTGCTGAGCCAGAAGTCCTGCATCTCTCTGAGCTTTGCCTGCACCTTTCCTTTGATGGAGTTGAAGGTTGCCTTCTTAGAGGCAGATCTGCTGTCTTGCTGGTACGCTCTGTAGGCTTCATGCTTCTCGTCAAGCAGCTTTTGGATGTCCTCATCATTTTCATCAAACCAGTCTTGGTGTTTGTGCGTGTTCTGGCCCAGATGAGTGAGTGAGGTGTCGTACACCATGTCTCTGAAAGCTGCCCAATCTTCTGCTCCGTACGCCCTGAGGTCGAGCTGACTAAGCTTGCTGTCCAGTTCCTCACTGAGGTTCTGTCACTCAGAGTGCTGTTCCAGCTTGCTAACATTGAGTCACTTGTTTGCCTTTTTCCCCTGTGGATGCTGTTTGGGCTGGATGTGCATGCTGAGCTTTGAGAGAATGAGTCTGTGATCCGTATATAATACTAATATAGATATAATACTAATAAACAGAACAATGAAGAACTAAACTAAGACTATGGTAAGGAGAATGACAAGACTGAACTAAGAAGATAATCACCGCGGACAGAAATAAATGGTAAATACAAAGAACATAATTAGGGATATGACCTTGAACATAAACCAAACTGAGGTGAAGCAGGGAAAACACAGAGAATAACAGAAATTAACCTAAAGCATGAGCATGGTCCCCTGACCATGTTCACAACCTGACACCTCTGTCCACTGGCTCCTATAAAAGTCAAAATCAAATTTAAAATCCCCCTCCTGACATATGAATCAAACCATACATAATCTGTCGACATGTAATCTTAAAGGCCTGATTGTACCATATTATTCCAACAGAGCATTACATTCTCAGAAAGGTGGACTTTTAGTAATTCCTAGAGTCTCTAAAAGTACTATGAGGACCAAAGCTTTCAGTTATTAAGCTTCCCTCTTGTGGAACCAGTTACCAGCCTTGGTCCTCATGGACCCAGGTTTTCAACTTTTAAAGTTGAAAACCTTTCTATCTGACAAAGATTTGAAATAGACTTTCAACATGTAGTCTACTTTTTCTTTCGTTCTTCTCTCTCCTCCCACCCCCAACAAGTCGCAGCAGATGATGGCCCCTCCCTAAGCCTTGTTCTACTGGTTTCTTCCTGTAAGAGTTTTTCCTTCCCATTGTCGCGTAGCACTTGCTCATAGTTTTCGCTTGATTGTTGGGGTTTTCTCTTAATTTTTCAAAACGTGATTTGTGCCATATCTAGTAGAATGTGACAAATCATTTACTCACATTATGAAGCTACTTTTTTAATTTCCTGGTTGAAGCACATCGGTCTGATCTGACTAAAAGGAATCTGGCCTTTGTTTGGTTATCATCTGTGGCTTTAATGAGAATACCACACACGGACAGCATTTTAACAGGCTGTTTTAAAGCCTAATGAAGGGAATGGTGGGTCAGACTGAACTTTAATGAAGCAGGCTGCTTAGGGACGCTGCCTTCGATTGCCCATTAATCAGCACATTCCTCTCCGCTTTCTGTTTTGTCCCTATCTCTCACTGTCTCTCTCATTTTCTCTCCTCTGTAATTACCCAGCACATTCTCCCCACAGGCAGCTGAGTGTAGAAGTTCGTGGAGCACATACACATGCACTCTAACCGCACGTTTGAGCACTTTTCCCTCATCCTGTCAAGCAAGGTACATCAGGAGGAAGCCGTTTCCTCATCACTCTGTAGTGCTGCTGAGTGAGACGAGCGGCGGTAGAGGCAGAGACGTTCAAACAGACAGCCAGGGGCAGAGGTTGCCATTAGGGAAACATCTTGGGAATAAACGCATCTCCACAAAGGAGAGGGTGTTGCTGTTTGAGTTTCCTTTTCACTCTAATCTCTCTTTGTGGTTTGAGTGAGCTCTGCCTGATAAGTGGCATCCATCGCTGCTGCACAGATGAAATGTTTCCAGGCCAATTTTGGTCATTTCACGGTTTATCCTGCACAAACAGAGCAACTGCTGAAACGAATCTGAAATAAAAGCAGTTACATTTTGCGGTGGCGGGGACAGAGCAATAAAAAATCTGCCGTGGCACAGTTGGCAATAAGAAGTGTTGATGCAGTGGCTAGTAGAGACAGAACAGACAGAACAAAAGAAAGGCACTAACAGCACCACAGTCAAGGTACATGGGAGACTGAGGAAATGGAAAAAGGAAAAGAGAAATTAATTTGAAGAAAAATGGAACATCTTGAGCAGCACTTAGTTTTTAATTTTGAACAAACAATAAGTAACTTAGTAGAAGAGATATTAAGAAAAAAGAGCTCATGAGGTTCATAAAGCGCTGATAGAGTGCTTTATACAGAGAACTCTGGTTTTATTAACACTTCGTGGTCACTAAGTGGCCATTCATACACGTCACAGTCTCAGCTGCTTTGGACTTAAATCCAGTCAGTATGTAATAATTGAAGTGAAGTAGGCTGAAGCTCTCTAATGACCACAATGTGCCACTAAAACCTGATTATGAAAAAGTTCTGCACACAGAATAGGCTGTATAGAGGATTTGCAGAAACATCACAAAATCACGTTCTGTCTACGCCCCTTGATGGTAGGCAAGAAACGTATTGCTGCCAACGCATTTGTGCAAGATCAGAGCACTTTTCTAATACCTCTGCCAACTTTTTTTTATACAGTCTATGGATTAGAGTGGCATAAATTTTAACTCTGACTATGGTCACTACATGCATGGTGGAAGGTTGTCAAGATAAAACCACAAGAAAGTCTTTTTATCGCTTTCCATCAGATCTAGATCAGACAGACAAGTGTGCAGGCAGATGGAGGGGTTACGACCAATCTCCCACTTACATGTACGAATAATGACCCGGGGATAGCAATGGTAGGTCTCAGACTTATATTTGGTATTTTATTATGCAGGGAAACCCAGTGTCTCTGGACTATAAGTTCCCTCGTTGTTTAAACAGATTCACCTAAAAAAAAAAGAAGAAAAGCATGACTGACCAAGGATATTTTTCATATAGGCACATCAGCAAATGGAGGAGACGAGGCAGGTTATTTTATTGTTCTGGAACTGCGGTAGGGGGTAATCATTTAGGCCAGAGGGGAGAAATATTTTCACCAAGGTGAAAATATTTCACCTTGATATTTCCGTATCAAGATACGGGGTTGTTTATATTTACAGTATGTGCCTATATTTTAAATAAATTATCAACTAAAAAAGTTGGCAGGATTTTTTTAGACCGCTCTCCGCATCCCGCTGGCTGAGGCTGCTTGTGTTTGTTCGTTAAATTTGGGATATTTTCTTATTGTGAATACTTGAAATGGGGCTCTGTTGCCAGGAAATGGGGCAGATGAGCTGCTGTACTGGCCAGTAAGCTACAGAAGCTGGTGTTTATTTGCTCCATGACTGTCTCTGGTGCTCAAATGAAAAATATTCTAGCAGTAGAATATAACTACAATATAAACTTAGGAAAGTGAAAAAATATAAAGGTGAACAGTACCAGGAGGCTGAATAGTGAGGTCTGTCCTGGACCCCCGTCATCGTAAAGTGTGGGTTAAGGGGTTTCAACTATTTATTTGGAAAACATCCTCAATGTAATTTGCAAGCTATTTTTATACATATTTTGTTGCCACTCTTTAACTATTACCAGTTTTTATTAAAATGCATGCAGCCTGCTCAGCTGAATGACAGCTTCCACCTCACTTCAAGCCTCTACAAAACAAGGCAGTGAGAGCCGCCCTTAATCACCCATTTTCTTTCTGTAACACTCCAGCTGATTTTTTGGTGAGAGGTTTTGTGTATTCCGATAAAACAATGTTGTCACATGCCATGATAAACCATTTCTGTCATTGCTCCTTTCACAAAGCTTGCCTACCAATGCCACGATTCACATCACCAGTGACATGACTTGCAAATCCTCACTATAAATATGGATAATGGCACAACTTCCTTCCCAGCAAGCAGAAATTTTGTTGAAAAATATTGAAAAGACAACTTCAACCATCTAAACAAGATCTGCATTGGCTTTAAAAGTGAAAGATAAAACGTGTCTTTTTCAGTTCGATGAGAACAAGACTGTTTTTGTTTAATTATGGTCTATACCAAGCATAGACCAAATTTAAAAAACTAGTTTTTGGTTAAATATAGTCCATATTAGACAGACTAAACACAGCCCAATTTCAACAATTTTTGGGCTAACTTAAAGCATAAATGGACCAACCAGATTTAGTTCCCCCCCAAAAAACAACTTCTATAAGTTGGTGCTAGGTCTATAAGTGAAGCTCTATTTCCTGGATTCTGCAAGCTGCCATTTTTGGATTTTGGAGCCAGAGTCTTGTGAAGTGGCAGCTGTGAAGAGGAACCGAGCGTTGAGTTCCCACCCAAACAGCCACCCATCACAGTCTAAACAGTAACTCAATTGTGACGATACCTCTGTTTTTATCGCATCAAGTAACTAATTAAGAACTGAACTGATGCAGTAATTTTCAGACTTTTGGGCCAATGACAGGAAGCAGTGGCAACCAAAACGATGGAGAATGAGCCACAGCAACACTTGGAAAGAGGAAGAGACCCAGTTTCTAAATGAAATATGACATACTGGTGGCATAAATGGTCACTCAAAAAAAAAAGCCATAAAAATGCAGAAATTTACCAGATTTCTTTCAAAGACTACGTGACTAGAGTATATGAATAATTGGAAGAGCAATGCCAACTTAAGATCATCATGAAAAATGACATTATTGACAGTATGATTAAATATAACAATAACCATTCCATCCACTCTGATGATGTAATATTAATCCTTTGAAAAGGTGCTTTGAAAATGTTTTAATTTAAAATGTAATGAGAACATTACTGACTGTGTTAACAGTTACGGAAGTCCTATGAAATGCAAGACTGCTCCCATGGTTTTGGCTCCTAATGGCAGCTTGTTTACTTCCATCTTTTGCTGAACTAGTCTATAAGCAGCAGTGTTGGGGATGGTTACTCCAAAAAGTAATCCATTACCAGTAATCCATTACCAATTACTAGCTACTTTTTAAAAATGTAATCCCTTACTTTACTTAATTACTCATTGTCAAAAGTAATCAATTACAGATTACTTCTGCATTACTTTCAGATAGCGTCAGTGAAATGTACCATATTTCCACATAAGTTGAACTGTATATGCCCAAACTACACATTTTTATAGCCTATACTAACAAATAAGACAAAGAAAAAGCTTTTCACTCTTCTGTCTTTAATATAAAATTAAAATCTCCCCGATGGCACTTAACAGAAATGTAAAAACTTTCATGTCTGATGTCCATGATATGTAAAATGAAAGTTATAGCTGGATATCCGGAAGTGAAAACCCACTACACATGAATGGGAAAAGTGGCTTTATTAGCGCTAGGAAGAATGAAATTTCACATATCCGAAATAGTCATTATGTATAAGAAGAATATCATTCTGGATATCTTAAATGTTCATTTTGACTTGGAATTGCAGATATCTGCAATGCATATTCAGTCTAGCCATTAAATGTCAAAATGCCTTGCTATGGGCACACACAATTTTTTCCAGCCTGCCACATGATCTGCTAATATGCAGTAGCTCCTTTCAGCGCCAGAAAAAAAATAAAAACAACAAAAAAATCTCACAAAATAAACAGAAAGATACAAAGTCAGGAGAACTGCACATATCTGAGAAAGAAAACTTACGTAATTTCAAAATGCACAAAACATGCAACTATAAGAGAAAAAACTTCCAGACTTTATCAGAAAAAAACAAAACTAATAATGCACAAATATATCAGTGGATATATTGGTCTCAGTCCATATTCACTTTGGTGTCTGGTGACTTTCAGGACTGATTTCTGCCTTGATACAGTCAACTGTAGACAACTGCAAATTCATAAGTCATCCAGAGCTCAACAATTTGAATGTATTTCAGTTCAGTTATTTGTATAATCCATACTTTTAAAACAAAACAAATAATCAACATTGGTTATTAGCAAACATAAAAACTTGGTATCAGCCTAAAATGTCACAATCAGAATAAAGTGGAATTTTAACATGGAAAAGGGTACAAATTTAACATACTAGTGCATACCCGTGCATGCCCGTAAAAACCTGTGCATGCCCGTAGAGGGGATGCATTGGAACAGAATTCTTGCCAGTTACAGGACAGTTGGTATAGCAACACAGCACTAACTGGCAATCACATGTGATGGCTTTTGTATGCAGCCAAACATAAAAATCACACAAAATATGCCCTGCCATCTTGTTACTTCTTCTCCTGCCTGTCACTGTTCTGTGCTATGTTGCTTACCTGTGTCTATATACAGTATATGTCTTGTAGGGAGTCATGTGCTCTGTCTATGTGCCGTCATATAGACATCATCTGGTGGGTCTTCTTCTTTGTTCAGACCACTGAAGGGTCTCCTCCTGTCTCAGACAGCTGTGTTGTTCACAGTCATGCCTGTGGCGTACTGGTGGAACCTGAGGTGTTTCATGTTCACGGCATCCTTTCTGACGTGCAGCAGTTCTCCTCATTCTATTGCTCTCCATCTGGTGGGTCGTCTTCTTCTTCTTCATTCAGACCATTGTTGAGGGATAGGTGCGTCGTAATTCCAGTTCATGGGCACAATCCTGAAAAAGTGGCTTTCGACCCTGTTCAGGAAGGCCTGTGCATGCCCGTAGAAACCAAGAAACTGGAGCACCCGGAGAAAATCAGCACTTTGCTTGGCATTTTACACATTTGTAGTGTAGACTGGCATTTGTCAAGGTTACACATTTGCTGTCATGTAGGCATGGCAAGTCATCCTATGATGCCTGAGTTCATAGGACGCGCTATGATGATGAGGCGGAGCTCATAGGCCATCCTATGATGTCCTAGAAACATGCTTTAAAGTCTGTCGTACCCTATGCTAGTGAAGGGTGTCCTCCTGTCTCAGAAGGGTGCAATGTACTGCTGGAACCTCAGGTGTTTCATCTTCATGGCATCTTTTCTGACGTGCAGAGTTGTCGTCATTCTATTGCTCTCCATCTGGTGGGTTTTCTTCTTCTTCTTTGTTGAGACCACTGGTTGAGGGATAGGTGTGTCGTAATTCCAGTTCATGGACAGGATCATGAAAACAGATCTGAGCAAAAAGAGGCTTTCTGGCATGGACTCACTGTATATGACATCAGAAAGACATGAAGGCAGCGCCGTCATATAGGCATCGCGAGTCATCCTATGATGCCTGAGTTCACGGTCTATATGACATCATAAAGACACATTTATCTATGTGTCCTATGATGCTTGAGTTCAAAGACACATGGTCTATATGACATCATAAAGACACATTTATCTATGTGTCCTATGATGCCTGAGTTCACAGGACGTCCTGTGATGTTCAGGCAGAAGTCATAGGCCATTCTATGATGTCCTATGAAGGTGACAGACAGACAGACACACACACAGATTTCTTGCTTTTCTAGAGTGATAGAGTGAAGTTTCTACATTTTAAGACTAAAAGTTCAAACACGAGAAAAACTCTTATATTTACAAGAAAATATACAAGAAAAGTAGCAAGTGTCGATTCCATATTCCCTTTGTAGTTATTATTATTAATAATAATAATTATTATTATTATGGAACCTTTCTTTTTTGTTTCTACGGAAGAATATTGTAAAGCACAGCAGACATGACGTATAAAGAAAATGTGCGTTCGATTGAAATCAAGTATCAGCCGTAAACGCAAGCTCCGCATTTATTCCAGGTAAATGCGGATGCTCCATCGGGACGGGAAACTCCTGTGTACATATGTATCACATTGAAGATTTCCCGCCCTGCAGTGCTTCGTAGCGCTTTCAGAGTGTAGCCGCTTCAGAGTAGAGATGGCAGGAATCCTAGATGTCCCAAAAACCAGAATAAAGTGCTCCGTACTGTCTCAGCACATCAGTGCAATTGTTTTCCCGTTTTGTAAGTGGTTAAAAAGAAACAGTAGTAACGTGATCTTTCGGATTAGTAACTGTAACCGGATTACTACATTTATCAGACTAATGTGTTACATTACTGCATTACACCATACAGTAATCAGATTACTATAACGCATTACACCCAACACTGATGAACAGGCACGTGCCTTGATTGACAGTCTGGTCACAATGTATTGCTGTGTGCGATTGGCTAACATTTCTCAAAAAAAGACAATTTAATTCAGTAAGGTTTTCTTAGGCTCTCTAAGAGAAAAGGCATATGGAGGACTATGCATCCACACTTTATGAGGCTATAGCATCAACAGTTTTAGAGCTTATGGCTTTAATAAGAACCAACTAAATCGGTTCAATTTTTTTTTCCATGTGATTTTTTTAAGGACAATGAAACGGCCTGTAATTAGCATTTATATATCTCCCAAGTGTACGACAAAAACTGCAGAAACAGTATGGGCTAGTCAATAAGAGGAACCACCCCACCAAGTTTTATCGATCTCAGAGCTATTTGACCTACAGTCTTGAAAACCTACATTGCACACCCCTGTGACCACCTGCCAGCTAATCAGAAACAAATATTTTTGTAGTTAGCAATTTGCTTGGTGCCATACTTAAGCCAGAGCCATCTGTAACTGATTTCCACAGTAAATAATGGTGTCGTCAGCATAAAAAACATCAATAAAGAATGACAAAAGTCTCGCTGTGAGGAGTCGCCTGCAGCACAAATCAATCAAACACACTGAGCTGTTAACAGAGAGAAGGTAGCAGTTATCTCAGAAGCTGATCCAACAGCTGTACCTCATCACATTCATAGTGTATACACCACTGCCCATTAAACCCGTCCCCTCAAACAGTTACAAAGCCATTCAACTCCAATGCACAGTTAGCCTGGACATCAAATCAAAACCCCTCTGCTCAATTACCATGACTAATGCTCACATGCGTACGGGGGGAAGTAATAAAGTCATGTTAGGAGCGACATCTGACCTCACAATTGATATCGTCCCCTTCTATTCTTTCATTGAGGTCTGGCTGCTTCTTCTAGTTGTCCCTCTTGTTCTTCTGTCTGTGATAAAATGGAAATGAGTGCTGACAGCTTCTAAGGATCCAGCTCTAAATTGACATTGTTCTCTGTACTAGTGTGTTGTAACATTTTAATTCATTCTTTTCAGCATGTCTCCTGCAGATAATGGATGACTTTTGCCTGCTTAACCTACCAAGACAAAAGGATTCACTTGCAATGTCTTAATCAACCCATGGAAAGGAAAATGCTAGGAAAATTTTAAGTTAACAGACGTGTATAAAAAATTCCATTAGTTGGCTGAGCTTGATTTCATAGCTTAGGCTTTGGGTTTGCTTGTTTGTACCCAGCCCTGTATTATGAGAGGGCATTCTAGCCCCTTATAATCTTGTGTGATGTCTTAAATGGGTACAAAATTGTTCCTTAGGAGTCTGATTAACATTTACATATCCCAGCGGAAGTTCAGCCAAGTGGAGCTGACTAGCTGTTTTGGTAGGTTACAGATTTTGTTCAAAACACAACTCAAGTAAAACTAGGGATGCACCAAATGTGAAATTTGGGGTCAATACCAATCCTGATGTTTAAAATGATAAGCTGACCGTTAAACGATAAAGACTGTTTTATTTTGTTTTTGTCTATTATGTCTCTAATACAAGGGGATCAAAGGAAATATGCATTATTTAGAAAAATGAACTGAAATACTTTAAAACAATTCAGTCCCAGATGTATTTTTTTTGGGGGGGGGGGCAGCTGTCAGCTACTGTTGACTGTTTCAGGGCAAAATCAACACCACACAACTTTTAACAGACCAGAAAAATTTCTGCTATTAGTGAACCTTATCTCATTTGCAAATAGGCTGACATCACTCAATAAGGTGAATATGAGCTGATACAGCTATTACGCTGACATACAATATTGGTGCATCCCTAAAAAAACCCTTCGCTTTATGAGAAAACTTATGTAATTTCCCAGTTTGGGATCAATAACGTACATCTATATCTATCTATCTATCTATGAGCTGATGGAAAAATTCTGTTTCACTGAGTTATATGAATTTTTATGAATATGAATATTATTTTTTCTTTATAGAGCTTAATGTGTATACCTAGGAAATCCTGTTACTATATTTGGAGTTGTTGAGTAGTGGAAAAAACAGACTGAAAGATGCTGATGTGACTGTGAACGTTCAGTTCTATCACTGACTGTTCAGCTTATCACTACTGTTTTCTGCATGGACCCAGCAGATACAATCTTAGTCATGAATGAAATAATCAAGAGGCTCAGCAACCTTTATCAGCTGAGTCATGAATGAACTATCAAGAAGTGACCTCACCCCGATGGCCCCTTGGATATACAGTGGGGCAAAAAAGTATTTAGTCAGCCACCAATTGTGCAAGTTCTCCCACTTAAAAGATGAGAGAGGTCTCCAATTTTCATCATAGGTATACCACAACTATGAGAGACAAAATGAGAAAAAAAAATCCAGAAAATCAAATTGAAGGATTTTTAATGAATTAATTGGTAAATTCCTCACTAAAATAAGTATTTGGTCAATCCCAAAAGTTCATCTCAGTACTTTGTTATATACCCTTTGTTGGCAATGACAGAGGTCAAACGTTTTCTGTAAGTCTTCACAAGGTTTTTACACACTGCTGCTGGTATTTTGGCCGATTCCTCCATGCAGATCTCCTCTAGAGCAGTGATGTTTTGGGATCTGTCGCTGGGCAACATGGACTTTCAACTCCCTCCAAAGATATTCTATGGGGTTGAGATCTGGAGACTGGCTAGGCCACTCCAGGACCTTGAAATGCTTCTTACGAAGCCACTCCTTCGTTGCTCGGGCGGTGTGTTTGGGATCATTGTCATGCTGAAAGACCCAGCCACGTTTCATCTGCAATGCCCTTGCTGATGGAAGGAGGTTTTCACTCAAAATCTCACGATACATGGCCCCATTCATTCTTTCCTTTACATGGATCAGTCATCCTGGTCCCTTTGCAGAAAAACAGTCCCTAAGTATGATGTTTCCACCACCATGCTTCACAGTAGGTATGGTGTTCTTTCTCCTCCAAACACGACAAGTTGAGTTTTCATCAAAAAGTTCTGTTTTGGTTTCATCTGACCATATGACATTCTCCCAATCCTCTTCTGGATCATCCAAATGCTCTCTAGCAAACTTCAGACGGGCCTGGACATGTACTGGCTTAAGCAGGGGGACACGTCTGGCACTGCAGGATTTGAGTCCCTGGCGGCGTAGCGTGTTACTGATGTAGCCTTTGTTACTTTGGTCCCAGCTCTCTGCAGGTCATTCACGAGGTCCCCCCGTGTGGTTCTGGGATTTTTGTTCACTGTTCTCGTGATCATTTTGTCCCCACGGGGTGAGATCTTGTGTCGAGCCCCAGATCGAGGGAGATTATCAGTGGTCTTGTATGTCTTCCATTTTCTAATAATTGCTCCCACAGTTGATTTCTTCACACCAAGCTGCTTACCTATTACAGATTCAGTCTTCCCAGCCTGGTGCAGGTCTACAATTTTGTTTCTGGGCTCTTTGGTCTTGGCCATAGTAGAGTTTGGAGTCTGACTGTTTGAGGTTGTGGACAGGTGTCTTTTATACTGATAACGAGTTCAAACAGGTGCCATTAATACAGGTAACGAGTGGAGGACAGAGGAGCCTCTCAAAGAAGAAGTTACAGGTCTGTGAGAGCCAGAAATCTTGCTTGTTTTGTAGGTGACCAAATACTTATTTTACCGAGGAATTTACCAATTAATTCATTAATAATCCTTCAATGTGATTTTCTGAAATTTTTTTTTCTCATTTTGTCTCTCATAGTTGAGGTATACCTATGATGAAAACTGGAGACCTGTCTCATCTTTTAAGTGGGAGAACTTGCACAATTGGTGGCTGACTAAATACTTTTTTGCCCCACTGTATATAGCCAGAATCACTCCGTTAGTTAAGCCAATACACTGCAGCAGTCTGTGAGAGCTGTACTCTGTATTGTCTTCCGCTGATCAGTGCATGTTAAATTTGCGAGAAACTTTGATCCTGCCTGATTTTTGATACAGAATTTTTCCAACATACTGTACTTGGCGCCCGAGCACAGGGACTCCAGATATCCCTCTCCTCCTGTTTCCAGCGTGTTTGGACCGAGACAGCTAGTGCATGGCTGTGGAAGAAGACCTCCCCCACCGACTCCAGCGGGTCGGCTTTGCGGAAGTGAGGCAAGGTCCGGAGACACTGAGAAAGGACCAGAGGGTGACGGAGCCGAACCGCAGGCAGATTGAAGTGAGTAAATTTAATAATTAATGACTTAAAAATGTTTCATCCCGGTTAGAGTCCGAGTTAGAGTTGTTTGTCTTCCTCTGGGTGGCTCTGAAGATCATCTGGTGGGGAGCATCGGGTGCTGGATTGGAGCGAGGAGGTGTGGGTGATAGAGCACAGCATGGAGAGAGAGGCACCAGAGTCAGGGAATGCTTCTTCGTCGGCACAAGCTTCGGCACTCCTGACAAATTCCTCCTCAACCTGTGAAGTAGCTGCAGGGCTGGTGAGACTGGCGTTGGAGCGGGAGAGCAAGGAGAAGGGGGTGATGTCGGAGTCAGGGGATGCTGTCTTGTCGGTACAGACTTCGGCTTCCTCAGTGACCTCCTTCCCAGTCCGCAGAGTGAGTGCTGCAGCTCAGCGATGGAGGGGAGTAGCTATGCTCCCTCAGAAAACTCTTCCAGTCGCAGATGGCAGCGGATGACTGCTGCAGCGTCCTCTAGGTAGCCCAGCGAGTCTTTCAGGGTAGGAACAATGCGAGCCACATCCAGCAGCTGGTCAATTTGGATGGCCGCGGAGCAAAGCTCCCACCTCATGCTCAGGCTGAACCACCTTCCGCCCACTGAGTTCTTTCTTGGTTGGATCCTACTGTCATATCCACCCCTCCGGGACACATAAGAGTACTCATATGCAGGGCAACTATTAAACATGATTTATTACAAAATAAATGCAGCACAAGGGCTGAAAACATAAAACGAGTGACATAATTCTGGACCCAGGGGACAAAAGACAGACTCGAGGGAAATGCAATTATCCTTTTATTAGCTACCCGTGTCTTGTGAATGCATGCGTGTATGTACAGTGTAGTGCGTGCAGTGTAGGACTCGTGCAGGGGGAGAGCTGGACGCTGTTCGTCCTGGCAGCCCTATGGAGACAAAGCAGAGGTATGAGCTCAGCACCAGTGCAAAGGGCGTAATAATGATGACCGCTTACTTTTGCAGATGGTGGTGGTGGGCTCAGGTTGGCCTTGAGGGTGACAGCCAGGGAGACAGCATCCGGCTCCGTGCAGGGGAGAGCGCAAGTCACCCCGATGCAGAAGTGGAGCCGAACCGCCGCTGGGGAGAGAGGACCCACCGCCAGGGAGATCCACCCGCTCACAGGGGAGACGAATTCGACAAGGTGAGTCAATATTAAGCTTACGTGCGGTGACGCGTTGGTCTTGATTAGACGATGAGCCAGGACGTGGCTGCTGACGAGAGACGTGTCCTCGGGAGTTTGACAGACGGCTCCATGCTGAGTCACCGGCAGGTCCGGTTTTTAAAGCCCGCTGATGATTGGCAGCAGGTGTGCGTGTAGCTGAGATTGATGATGGCCCTGCGGGCACCATGACAACAAGGCTGTAACGGCAGCAACAACTACAAAGTTGGGGAACACCCAAGCAGTGACGAAGAGTAATGTGCAAAGAACACATAAAAGTGACTAGGACCCAACAACGAGATTAAGGAGTGGCCTCAATAAATAGGAAAGGAAGAGCCATGAACAATAATTGGTAAAGCAACGATAAGTTGCGCTAGAAAAGAAATAAACAAGTCACTGTCAAAATAAAAGCCAACTCAGAAACGATGACGCGAGGGGAAATACAAAACATACAAACGTAACTGAGAAGATGATATAATAACAGTGATGATAATGAAAACTGAGGCAGAAAAAACTAAGAGCGAGGACATGGGCAGAGCCTCATGTCCTGATCACGACATACTTCAAGAATCAATGTGTTCCTTCAGAGATGTTCTTTTGTATACCTCGGTTGTAATGAGTAGCTATTTGAGTTAACTGCTGCTTTTCTGTCAGCTTGAGCCAGTCTGGCCATTCTCCTCTGACCTCAACAAGGCATTTGGGCCCAGACACCTGCTGCTCACTGGATATTTTCTCTTTTTAAGACTGTTCTCTGTACACCGTAGAGATGGTTGTGTGTGAAAATCCCAGTAGATCTCTGACATTCTCAACAACTATGTCACATTAAAAAGTCACTTAAATCACATTTCCTCCCCATTCTGATACTCAGTTTGAAGTTCAGCACTTTTGTCTTGATTGCGTCTACATGGCTAAACGTATAGAGTTGCTGTCATGTGATTGGCTGATTAGATATTTATATTAGCCACTGAGTATTTATGTTCAAAGTTCATTAAGTATTGTATACTACATTTGGATTACTTGCAAATGTTTGAGACATGACTCTAGGAGGGAGGGCTGTAGGCATTCTTCTGGTTGTGTGTTTCCAAAATTTAGGTTTCTCTAGCTTTGGGAACTTATTTCACACTGCACTTTGATGTGGTCATCAAATATTGCATGATTTCTTTGGGCACATTCAAAATTTGCATAAATATATTTGGATGGAAACAAATCAAAACTTTCAGTGCCAGGTGGATGGTCGTTTTTGGTAAAAATGAACTTGATGCTATTTGTCTCTATTATTATGGTGGAAAGCAACCTTGGTAGTGTCTTCACAACTTTCCCCCTCTACATTAAATTTTTTTCAGTGTCCATAATAAGCCTAATCAGTCATCATTTGTTATATTTATTACGCAGTTTATTTGGCACTTGAACACTGGAGGAAAGTGTCCTTTAGTCTATCATTCAGGAGAGTCTGGCTTTGTTTATTTTGATTTATGGGGGTGAATTGCCACTTTATTGGAGTACAGAGCTTCTCATCTGCTCATCAGAACCTGTCACTTACTCCCTGTGTGACGAAAGGTCCCCAGCGGTCCGTCTGCCTGTGATGAATTCACAATTATTCTTTCAACGATATGGGGAGCAGTTATTAGAATATCCCTTTTAAGCACCTCTCAATTATTAAGCCAATTTCCTTCCTTTATGAATTTTCCCATTTCAAACTTACTATAATAAAAAGCACTTATTGAGGCTGTAAGTCATTCCTAATGACCCTGATGTCCTTCCTCCACAAAATACGACCTAATCCAGCTTTAGAAGGCTATCGTGAAATTGTAAAAGGGTGACAAATCATGACGCATTGTTGGCAGTTCCATGGAAGTATAATTACATCTTCATTAGTCATTTTAACTAATAGTTTACAGTAGAGACCGTGTGCCGGGAGCTGCGACAGGTGTGACACTTGGTATCGATTCATCCGAAGAGCTGAATGAATAGCCAATAGCCTACAGTGGAGCTTAGAAAGGCCCTTCAGAGTGACTGCTGAGAAGCAGGTGGGCTTCAGCTGCCCTCATACATCACCATACTAACAGCCTCTTCTGCAGACAGTAGGGGGAAAAATGGCTTCAGGCAAGAACTAAAAAAAAACGTCAATAGAAATCAGACAAAAAGAGAAAAACAGAAAGAGCGGGAACAGCGAGGTCTGAAAAACAGATCAAACCAAGGGGCAAAAAAAAGTGATGTAAGAAGAAAAAGCCGGCTGTAAGTAAAACAAAGGAGTCAGCTGCTGGAGTCATGCATGAACAGCTGGTGCCAAAAACAGAGTTTGAGGACAAAGTGGGTTCTGTTTGGACTGGAGCCGTGCCAAAGCTGGGCCGGGTTAGCAAGGCAGGGAGCGCCGCCAACACCAGAAGAGGCCTACGGGAAGATCATTATATAACAGAGAGGGGAAACCTCACAGGCACAACAGAGATGCTCTTGACTCCCTAATGATATGGCTTGGTTTAAACCCCTGTCAAAGGGGAAGGCAGGGCGACATTAAAAAGAGAGAAAGGCATCTATAAAAAGATGAGAATGAGGGAAATGAGGAGAGAGGAGAATGTAGTCTATTGTTTCTCCATCAACTGCTGCTGGTGCCTGCACTTCTTCACTCTTCTCTAACACTTCTATTGGATTTCACTACAAGTGAAGTTTGCCTCGTATAATACAGAGTTAGATTTAAAAAAAACCTGTCCAGTTTATTTCCCTTCCCCATTTTCAGCAACAGCAGAGAACAAGTGTGTAGAAATGTGGTTTGGATTTCCTATTTCTGTTCTGCAACCAACAATTTCATTTTGCAAGACACTAAAAACCACTTTTTTTTTTTTTAAGATGCACTCCGGTGTCTATAAATCATGACTCCAGCAGTCATGACTCCAGTGAGATGGCGCCCAGGTCTGCTGCTGCCGGCGCCTCTGGGGGGCTGCCAACCGCAGGCTCAACTGAGGCCTCTGAAGCTGAACTGCAACAGTGACTCTGCTTTGCAATGTTTAGACAGAGCATGGTTGATTTCAGTGGCAAAATAAACCACTCAACCGTGCAGGGTCTACCGGCAGTCTACCTGGTGGCTCCAGGTTTTGTTTGAGTCTGTTTGTAAAAAAGCTGCTGTGAATTCAAAGTGTATTAATGTTTTGAGCTTTTCGGGGGTGGGGGTGGTAAATGTTAGATATTCCCCATATTAACAATAGGCAGCACGGACGTGAGGACGTAGGCACGGGTGACGTCATCACGCCGTGCCTATATTAAAAAACTGACGGCAGGAATCAGGGTCTGGTGCTCCACCTCCGTAACAGTTAGAGCCTGTACCAGTCTGAGATTAGCTTGTATGATATATGATACAACACGTGTACCATTATAGTATTCTGTAATAGAGTTCGGGTTTGGTTCAACTCCTACCTCCGCTGTCCTATTTCCAGACATACCAGATGCCAGTCTTTCTGTTTGTCCAGTCGTTGTAAAATTTCCTTCAGTTAAGCCTTCATCCCGACCAGAGTTCTATCAATCTGCTCTGGTGAATGCAAAATTGTAGATTTAATTCAAAACAACTGTCGGGATATTTTCATTTTGAATCATTCTTGTTATGATTCTCCCCACGCGCTATTACGCAGCACACGGAGGAAAAGAGGAAGCCCACTCGCTGCAGTAAGTTGTGTGTAGTTTTAATGATAACACAAAATAACAGCCCAAAACAACTGATAAGGAGCACAGGAAAAACTGGGGAAACTACAAAGATGCTCAACAGAACTCAGGTGAAAATAATACAGTCAAAATGTCCTTCAATGTTAACAGGCAGCACTGTACCGAGAGGGTGAAGCAGCTATTACTCACAAGGCTGGAGCAGTCCGAATCCATCCGAGTATGAATCCAGGCAAACACAAAACTAAACTGAAGAAGGTGATGACGCCACGCAGAGTGATGCGGTACCAATATACTGGCAGGGCAAAAAGTCAAGCGTGATGGGGAATAAACTCTGGGAGCTTAACCGCAGTGTAGGAAAATGATCTGACAATCTCTTTCGACAGAAATCGGGCTTAAATAATATCAGTCCTAATGAGGAAAGAGATTGCCGGTGTGTGTGATGAGAAACCCAATAATCACACACAGCTGATCACTTTGACAGGAGAAGGAGGGGTGGCTGAGCTGTCAAAGGGCCAAGAGGACCCCAGGGCTCTCAGAGAGTGCCTGATGAAAAATAATTAGCAAAAAATAGACAAAGCGAATAGGCAGCCACCCCGTCACAGAACTGGGCCAGCATATCAAGCCCAGTTTGTGACAGAGCCTCCCCCTCAAGGGGTGGAACTCAGACACCCTTAGTGATATCAGAAAGGAAAAAGACCCCCCCCCCCCACCGGTGACACAAACGAACAACCCAGGGTGGGCGGAGGGGGGAACAGGTCAGGACGGAACCAATAAGCAAATAATAACGATATACAACAAATGAAATGAACCTCCTCCCAACCCCAACCAAGAACAATATCCCCCAAACCCAGGAATCCAACGGTTTAGGTGGCCAACCAGAGTCCCAGGCCCCACAGACAATCTGGCAAACAGGGTCCGGTGGCCTGAAGGGAAAACACGGGCCATCTGGCCCAGAGACTCAATCCCTCCGGCGGTCGGCCAGTGCTGTTGAGCCACCAGGACTGGGGGGGTGAAGCAGGAGGCGGCCTGCCCACCAGGAACCTCACAGGTGGGTGACCGGACCATAGGGAGGGAACCCCCATGGCGTCAGGCAGGGAGGATGAAGAAGCCCCGATGGCATCCGGCTGAGAGGTGGAGGCTCCGACATCCTCAGTCTGACCAGCAGCACCCTCGATGAACCCGGCTCGGGACACAGCTGCACCCGCGGTGGACCCCAACCGGGCCAAAGCTGCACCCACGATGGTTCCGGCCTGGGACAACGTTGCACCAGCGGTGGCCCCTTCCTGGGACCTCATTGCTCCCGCGGTGAGCCCCGACTAGGCCTGTGTTGCACCCACGGTGGACCCCGACCGAGCCATGGTTGCACCCACGGTGGAGTCTGGCTGGACCTCTGCTGCACCCACAGTGGACTCCAGCTGGAGCTCAGCTACAGCCGCGGTGGACTCCGGCTGGAGTTCTGCTACACCTGCGGGACTCCGGCTGGAGCTCTGCTGCATCCGCGGTGGACTCCAGCTGGACCTCTACTACACCCACGGAGGAGCACCCCACGGTGGGAGCGGCTGGAATCTCCAGCGGCAGACCCAGCTCCTCGGAGACGTCAGGCGGTGCTGACTCCTCTCTGACGACCCTGGGAGCAAGCTCAGAGAAAGCAGGAAAGGGAGAGGGGTCAGGGTCGCCAGCACTGGCGAAGCCCGGCGAGGTAAGCTCAGGTAGGCAGGCGGCTGCACCCAGCTCCCCTTGCCAAAAGCCAGGCAAGAATGTTCAGAAACAGGGGGGACAGAAATAAATGACAGCACTTGCCTGGGTTCGGGCTCCACCGCCGTCCAGGACTCCAATGATCCAGATGGCAGCAGTTCATCCGGCTGCGAGGTTGTAGCACCCACGGAGATCTCGAGTTGGGGCGGACCTCCCGTGACGACCTCCACCGGGACAGCTGGAGCCCCAGCGTCTAAAGATGATGTGCCTGGATCCCCGGAGATGTCAGACAGGGACGGATCTTCCCCAACAACCCTGGGATGTGGCTCAGAAACAACAGGGGAAGAGACATAATCAGAGTCGCCTGCAGCGGTGGAGCCCGGAGGGGTGAGATCAGTTGCAGCTACGGGCAGCACTCACCCCCCCCCCCCCCCACACACACACCCAGAGCCAGGCAAGTTTGCTCAAACGCAACAGAAAGAGAGACAAATGAGAGCACTTGCCTGGGCTTGAGCTCCACTGCCGTCCAGGACTCCGTCGATTCAGATGATGGGGTCCTGGGCCCGGCCTTGAGGCGATTCAGCATCGGCGTCCACTCTGCTGCTGTGGCAGCCTCCGCCGCAGGCATGATGGTCTCAGCAGTCATGGTCTCCTCCAGTAGGCCTCCCATGCAGGTAACTCTCCCAGCATGAAGTCTGGAGGTGGAGTTTCAAATGGCGCTGGGTTCGAGAAGACTGAAACCAGGGGCTGCTCCTTCATCGGCACAAGCTTCAGGTCGACCACAGCGCTCTCCCTCCAGTCATAGAGACTCTGCAGGGCTGGGGCAGAGTCCTCCAGGGCCGCGCGTTCCTCCCTCTCCCGATGATCGAGCTCCAGGGCTGGTGGACACTCAGAAACAGGGGATGGGGACACAGAGGGAATAGAAAAGTTCATAATAAATGCAGCAGGGGGAGAGCACTCAGGCGACTGCCTAGCCTGGGGATCTCTCCCGGGGGACAGACAAGATTTGTCATTATTAACTGAAGTAGAATGAGAACACACTCGCCTGACCTCCCGGGTCTGGGTGTTGGCTGCTGCAGACGGCATGCTCTCATTCCCATCCGTGCCCAAGGTTCTTCTGGGCCCCTTGGAGGTTGATGGAGGAGCCGACTCGAACGACAAGGGAGTGGCTGAGTCAGGAGAGGCGCTCACAATCCCTCCAGCAGCTGAGGAGGAGGACCCAACGGCGGAGGCTATGGCAGAAGCAGAGGAGGCGCCAGCTGGCATGACAGCTGGCACAAAGGGGGGCTTCGCTGCAGCAGCGGTTGGGCACGACGTCCGGGACTTGGCTGCCAATGAGGTGGTGGGCCTCTTCTGGCGCTTAGATTCAGGATTACCCTCATGCTGTGTGGTTGGCTCCTCTGAGGCCCCTGGCTCCTCCTGGGTCCAACGATTCCCTCCTGGGGCCGGCAGAGAGTTAAGGGAGACAGAGAGCAGGGAATGCAGAGCCATGTTAGCCGCAGTTTAGGGAGCCCCAGCGGATAGCAAAATTTGGAGCTCCTCCACAGGAATCTGTTTAATCACTTCAGGAGATGTGGCAAGAGAACGAAGAAGTACTTGCCTGAGCTCCTGACTGGTGACGGTGTCTGCTGCTGCCTCGGTGTCCTGCTTCGTCCTCCCGGGAGTAAGACGGGACGTCTGGTGGGAGGGGGAGGACCCAGGCTCGGGAGGTGAACGGTGGGCTCTGGCCTTCCGGGAGCTCTCCATGGAAAGTAGTGGTTATGTTCCAACAGTCCCTCTTGTCACCTTCTTCAAGTGTTGTTGTGACTTGTAAATCAGGCTGAGGAATGGCGTCAGCCCCGGGTATTTCCAAAGACCGGAGCACGTCTGGAACACCCTGACAGTGATGTCGAAAAAACAAAAATTGATCTCTGGGGAGTTGGTGGCTTGAGCCTGGGAAACAAACACCACAGCTTAATTGGTCACTCCACACTCCTCGAGGCTCAGTCCATAAACAGAAAAGTCCATGATTAGGCAGGGGACAAAACACAAAAGAGGGAAAAAAGAAAAACGTTCACGTACAACCTCTCTGCTGGACTTCACACTGGTCGGATCATTCTTATTATGATTCTCCCCATGCGCTATTACGCAGCGCACGGAGGAAAAGAGGAAGCCCACTCGCTGGAGTAAGTTGTGCATAGTTTTATTGATAACACAAAATAACAGTCCAAAACAACCGATAAGGAGCACAGGAAATACTGGGGAAACTACAAAGACACTCAGCAGAACTCAGGTGAGAATAATACAGCCAAAATGTCCTTCAATGTTAACAGGCAGCACTGTACGGAGAGGGTGAAGCAGCTATTACCCACAAGGCTGGAGCAGTCCGAGTCCATCTGAATATGAATCCAGGCAAACACAAAACTAAACTGAAGAAGGTGATGACGCCACGCAGAGTGATGCGGTACCAATACACTGGCAGGGCAAAAAGTCAAGCGTGATGGGAAATAAACACTGGGAGCTTAACAGCAGTGTAGGAAAATGATCTGACAATCTCTTTCCACAGAAATCAGGCTTAAATAATACCAGTCCTAATGAGAAAAGAGATTGCCGGTGTATGTGATAAGAAACCCAATAATCACACACAGCTGATCATTTTGACAGGAGAGGGAGGTGTGGCTGAGCTCTCAAAGGGTCAAGAGGACCCCAGGGCTCTCAGAGAGCACCTGATGAAAAATAATTAGCAAAAAATAGACAAAGCGAGTAGGAAGCCACCGTGTCACAGAACTGGGCCAGCATATCAAGCCCAGTTCATGACAATTCTGTTAAAAAAATTACAGTGAATGAGGTTAAAATTGTAAAAACTTTCATTAGATAATGAATACTGGGTTTGTGCACACAACCTGCTCCTCTCCTGGGTCTGAGAAGCTGTTTTCCCGGTAGGGCAGACTAGTCTGGCAATGGTTTTTTTTTCCTCTGTGTAGTGAAAAACTCTGTTCTGGCTTCAAATAGTTAATATTTAACCCTTGAACAGAAAACACTGGCTGAGTATGCTTTTTCATTGTCATAATTAAAGTTGTGGGTTGATACAAGATATTTGTCATTTGTTAGTCCTGATGGCACTATATTTTTCTGCTATTCAAGCTAAACCTGGAACTTTGTGGTCATTCACTTTATTTATTAATTGGCGGTGGCTATTTGATATGGAAGCTGTATCCCTATATGAAATGTCTGTTGGTACAGAAGAGATGACAATCCAACAAAACCTTTTCAGATCAGCTCCAAGCCAACTGCTGCTGTGACTTAGGTAGATAGTTCCTGTGATCAGAAGGTTGCTGATTCATGTCCTGCTATCGGCACCTTGTCCAAACCATTTTACTTCATAGGAGATGAAATTTAGACTTAAAATTAAGAGGTTAGCCTTAGGATTTGGGATTGGGTAAGGTTAAAAAGGCAGTAAATGTCATGTGTCTGGGGTCAAATGTCATCCCAGACCCCAGACACAGGTTATTGTTGTATTTTTCTTCCCTGTTTTTGACTGCTCTTATGTCTAGGTTTATCTGTGTTCCTGTTTTGGCCCTCTTTCTCTCCAGGCACTCCCCACTGGCTGCTCACAGCCTGCCTCTGCTGCGAGCAGCTTGCAATCAGCTCACCTGCAGTTCAGCTCACACCTGTATTTATTCCTGTCATTAGTTCACTCAGTATTTATACTCTGTTGTTTCATTTAGCCCTTGTCGCTCCGTTGGTCATCCTCAATAGTCTATAGAGGCACATATATGACAGTATGGAGCAACCAGTGATTGCAGCCTAGCTGTGGAGTAGTGTGTTGTTTTTTTCATTTTTCTGTGTTTTTTTCCACCCACCTGAGTTGGAGCCTTTGCCATGGTGCATCTGCGTGAAGTGGAGCAGCGGGTGGTGTGTCTCCTGGAGGACATCATGACGCAGGCGCAGTCTTCCCAATCTCTGAGGGCGGTCCGGAAGGGCCGGAACGCTGCAGCATGGATAATGGAAGCATTTCCCAGCCTCTGGAACCATTCGGAGGTGATGGACCTTCTCCTGTCCCTGTATTCCTTACCGTCGGACATGCTGTCTAAGGAAGCCCCGACGCCGGAGTCGTCTTCCACGAAGAAGAAGCATGCCCGTCATAAGAAGCCTCCAGCCCCTCCCGTGACAGCCCTGCTTCCTTCTCCAGAGCCCTGGCCCACTCCGTCACCGGAGGAGCTGGAAGAACGCAGACTGGTGTTGATGGTGGAAACTGAGCTCCTCCTGGAGGTGAAGTCGTGGCTCCTCTTGGAATTGGCATTGGAATTAGAGGAGCTTTCTCCAAGGGAACCGGAGCTTCTGCCTGAAGTCGAGCCCATTCTTACCTTGGAGCCTCCTTCTCCTCCGTGTCATCGCCGTTCCCCAAGATCTCGCCCGAGGAGCTATACCATCACTCAGCCAGCAACCCCTCTCTCACAGGAGGAGGAGAATTCTTCAGAAGAGCCATTTTTTTTCCTCCAGCTGTCTCGCCAGCAGCCATCTCCTCCTCCTCCTCAGCATTTACATCCGCCAATGTGGGTAGGGCCATTTTTCTCCCGGCTCTATTCGCCTCCATGCCTGCTTAGGAGGCTTCTCCACTGCCTACAGAGGAGCCCAGGCCCGCTAGGGACACGGAGAGGGATGAAAGTGCTCCAGGCCCTGCTGGAATCATCGTGAACCAGGAGAACAGGCAAGTTTTTTCTCATTCCATTCTTGTTATTGATGAACATTCTTGCATGATCCCTGGTCAAGAGACTCAGGTTCTGCAGTCCCCTGAGTTCTCTTCACCAGCAGCATATGACATCCCCTCACCAGTCCTCTCCGTGTCCTCTCCACGTGCTGCTGAGAGTACACTGGCCCCTGAACCGAGCCGTCTGACAGAGGAGGAGCTCGTGGCCCTGGAGGACCACACTCTGGTGCCAGCGGTGAGTGGTATCCCAGCCGTCACGCCGGAGGAATCACCGGCGTGGGTAACTTGGCCTGGGAATATGAAGACTGCTAACACCATCAAGTCTGCTGCGGAGGCTGCCGCAGAAGAAAAGGACCCTGCGCTGGACTGCCTCGAGGCCGGGGCCATGACATTGTCGTCTGGATCGACGAAGTACTGGACGGCGGTGGAGCTTGAGTCCCGGTGAGTGCTGTCTTTTGTTTTTCTCTTCTCTGTATTCAAGCATTCTTGCCTGGCTCTTGGTGAGGAGAGCCAGGTGCAGCTGTCCCTGCACCTGAGCTCGCCAGGCCAGGCTCCGCCGCTGCCGGCGACCCTGACCGCTCCCATCTCTGTGCTATTTCTGAGCTCTCTCCCAGGGTCATCGGAGAGGATCCCATACCACCTGAGGCCTCCAAAGATCCAGGTTCGCCGCCCGAGGTTGCTGTGGGCCCAGCTTTCCCTGCTGTGGAGGTCACCGTGGGTGCTACGATGTCCCAAACCGGGACCACCGCGGGTGCAGCTGAGCTCCAGCCTGGAGCCACCGCGGGCACAGCCATGGCCCTGCCCAGGTCCACCATGGGTACAGTGTTGGTCCAGCCTGGGTCTACCGTGGGTGCAGTGTTGGCCCAGCCCAGGTCCACCGTGGGTGCTGCAGAGCTCCAGCCCGGTGCTGCAGAGCTCCAGCCCGGAGCCGCCACGGGTGCTGCAAAACTCCAGCCCAGAGCCACCGCGGGTACTGCAGAGCTCCAGCCTGGAGCCGCCATGGGTGCAGCCATGGTCCAGCCTGGAGAGACCACGGGTGCAGCTGAGTTCCAAGCCAGGACCACTGTGGGTGCAGCCGTGTCCCAAGCTAGGACCACTGAGGGTGCAGCCGAGTCCCAAGCCGGGACCACTGAGGCTGTAGTGGAGTACCAAGCCAGGACCACCAAGGGTACAGTCAGCCAGCTTGAGGACGCCGAGGCTTTCTGTCCGCTTCCAGAGGCTTTTGGGGTGTCTCTTCCTCCTCTGCCAGGCACTGTTGGGGTCCTCTGTCCTCTGCCACCAGTTGCCATGGGGGTTCCTGTCCTCCGGGGGTATTAGGGGTTTGCCGGGGCGCAGCTGTTGTGTTGAGCTGATTATTTTTTCCCTCCTAGCCGTTTTTCCCCCACCTTCCTCCCTGGATGGTGTTTGCTGTTCTCCTTTTGGGGGGGAGGGGGGATTCTTTTGTCTGATGTTACCGGGGGTGTCTGGCATCCACCCCTTGAGGGGGGGCTCTGTCATGTGTGTGGGGTCAAATGTCATCCCAGACCCCAGACACAGGTTATTGTTGTATTTTGTTTCCCTGTTTTTGTCTGCTCTTATGTCTAGGTTTATCTGTGTTCCTGTTTTGCCCCTCTCTCTCTCCAGGCACTCCCCACTGGCTACTCACAGCCTGCCTCTGCTGTGAGCAGCTTGCAATCAGCTCACCTGCAGCTCAGCTCACATCTGTATTCATTCGTGTCATTAGTTCACTCAGTATTTATACTCTGTTGTTTCATTTAGCCCTTGTCACTCCGTTGGTCATCCTCAGTAGTTTAACTCCTGCCTATTAAGCTGTTAGTCTACCTTCTGTTAATCTTCTCCTGCCAGGACTTTTCTGTGCTGTTCCCAGAGCTCTGCTTGTTCTGAGGCACGTTTGTAAGTCTCCTCTAATTTTCTAATCAAGCTCATGTATGCTGTTTCAAGCTGCACTGTTTCCCCTGCAGTGCTGCTAACCTTTCCAGAGCTGGGTTCACTCTGAGGCACTGCAGGGTTGCCTATCATTGGATATTCTGTGTTGGTCACTTTTAGAACTGTTTGCCTTTTTATTTAATAAACACACAACTTCATCCAGCGAGTCTTTTTGCCTCTGCACCTTGGAGAGGTGCATATATGACAGTAAATAGATATTGGTTAAAATTTTTTTTTTTTTTTTTTTTTTTTATTTAAGTTTTTGTAAAGGGTATACAGGTCGTTACAGCAATGCAGTGTTTACATTTTCATCACATGTTCCCTTATTTTCTGATATCTGACAACATTGGAAGATTAATTCTTACAACACCCCTTATTTTTTTTTTTTTTTAAAGTGAAAGAAAAAGTGAAATTAAAGAGAAAAAAAAACAAAACAAACCAGTAAAAAACAAACAAAAAGAAAAAGTAAGTAAATAAAGATAAAAGAGCATCTGAGTAGCATTGGAACAAAGAGCAGAACCATTATTGAAATGGTATTTGTCAAAGATTAGATCTAATGGAAGACACATATGCGGTCCAGGGTTGCCAAAAGTTCATGAACCCATCCATGTCCTGTCTCAGTGCGAATGTCAACTTTTCCATCGAGTAAATGTCTTGGATCACGTTAGTCCAATCTTCAGGTGTAGGACAGTCCTTCAACATCCATTTTTTAGTTAGAGCTTTTTTGCTTGCCAATATTAAAACATTGAATAAGTATTTTTCTCCTCGTCTTTCCAGTGAGTCCGGTAGTAAACCCAAATACAAAGTTACAAAAGAAAAGGGAACTGTAATTTTGAATATTTTCCCCAATATTGTCTGTACATTGGACCAATATTGGTGGATAACTGGGCATGACCAAAACACATGAAAATGATTTGCAGTCTTTTCACCACACAAGCGCCAACAGTTCAATCCCTTATGGGTAAATTTGATTTGTGCAGGTGTTCTGAAAAATCTTGCCAAGTTTTTCCATCCAAATTCTCTCCACTGCAGGGATGAGGTACTTTTCCATTGCTGTTTATTTAGCTTTTCCCATATTTCCAGATGTAAAGTGAAATTCCCCTCTTTTTCCCATCTCTCTTTTATATAAGATGTGTTGTCTCCTTTTAAGTCTTGAAGACCTTGGTATATTTTAGAAATGTATCTGATCCCTGGGATCCCTTTATATGCCATTAAGAAGACCTTCAGAACACCTGACTGGGCCCTTTCCAAAACCTCCTTTTTAAGTATATTGTTTATGTGGTGTCTAAGCTGGAAGAACCTGTAAAGGTCTTGATTTATTAGGCCTTGTTTTTTCAAATCTTCAAAACTTCTTAAGATTTGCCCTTTAAAAAAATCGTAATATTTTATCAGCCCCTTCTCCTTCCACTTTTTAAATCTGGTGTCTGTTTTATTAGGAGTAAAGTCCTGATCATAGGCGATCCATTGCAGAAGTCGATAGGGCTCTTTAGTTTGATTCTCTCTGACTATCTTAAACCAAATTTTTAGCGGGGTCTCTATCCACGGGTTAGTGTTATTCAAAAGCTTAGGTAAGACATTGTTCCCTATTATCGCCTGTAGGGGGATGTCACTTGTTATTTGGCATTCGATCTCCTTCCATTGTGCAGAGTAGACTGGGTTACATATCTCTACTAAAGTTTTAATTTGTGCGGCTTTAAAGTAGTCCCTGATATTTGGCAGCGCGAGCCCACCTTTGTCTTTGTTTAGCTGTAGGGTTCTATATCTGATTCTAGGTCTCTTGCCCTGCCATATGAATCTTGAGATCCTTCTGTCCAGCTCCTGCCATGTTTTTTTGGGAGGTTCTACCGGTATTGTTTGGAAAAGGTATAGAAGACGTGGAAGTATATTCATTTTGACTGCTTCAATTCTTTGTGCAATACCCAAGAATGGTATCATATTCCATCTTGCTAGGTCAGATTTTATTTTTGTCACCAGTGGATCATAGTTTAGTGATATAATTTTGTTGAGTTGTTTCGGGATATTGACCCCCAGATATTTCATAGATTCCGACTCCCAGTTAGTTTTGAGTTTGCTTAGTGAATAATGATTTGGGTCATAGTTGAATGTTAAAACTTGGGTTTTATGCATATTTAATTTGTACCCCGATAAATCTCCATACTCTGAAAAAACTGAGGTTAGTTCTGGTAAAGAAGTGTCCGGCTGCCCTAGGTATATTAAAATGTCATCAGCAAAGAGTGCTATTTTATGTTCCTTCTGACCAAGTGTAATACCTTGAATTTTTTGGTTTTGTCTTATCCATTGGCTCAGAGGTTCTATGAAGATTGCAAAGAGCAGTGGAGACAGGGGGCAGCCCTGACGACATCCTCTTTCCAGTTCAAAAGATGATGATAAATTACCGTTAATCCTTATTTTAGCTGTTGGTTTTTTATATAATGCCTGTATAGTTCTAATGAAGTTGTTATGAAAATTGAAACTGGATAAGATTCTGTATAGAAAAGACCAGTCAACCGAATCGAATGCTTTTTCAGCATCTAATCCTAATATGACTGCATTTAAGTTATATTTTTTTATATGATGAATTATGTGTAAAGTGCGTCGAATGTTGTCTTGTGTCTGTCTTTGTCTTATAAAACCTGTTTGGTCTAAATGAATTAGGTCTGTCAGTATATTCTCTAACCTTTTGGCAAGGATAATGGTAAAAAGCTTATAGTCCTGATTTAGTACACTGATTGGTCTGTAGTTGGAGCACTCTAGTTTATCCTTTTCAGGTTTAGGTATAACTGCAATGACCCCTTCTCTCCAGGAGGGGGGGATTTCCCCTGTGTGGAGGACATAATTAAATGTTTTCAGGAGGAGAGGAGATAGTTGCTGTTTAAAGGTTTTGTACCACTCTGCTGTATAGCCATCAGCTCCTGGGGATTTGTTAGCTTTAAGTTTCATAATTGCTTTTTCCAATTCTTTAGAATGTATTTCTGACAGTAGTGTTTTATTTTGTGACTCCGTAAGTTGGGGAAGGTTTAATGTGTTTAGGAATGCCTCGGATGCGTTTTTATGTTTTTTGTGGGAGTATAAGTTCTTATAGTAATTCTCGAAGTTTTTAAGAATATCCTGAATTCTGAATTTTATTTCCTTTGATACTGGGTCTCTGATTTTGTAGATTGCTCTTTCTGTTTGATGTTTCCTCAATTTATAGGCTAGCAATTTTGCCGATTTACTGCCTGCTTCATAGTATTTTTGTTTCAGAAATGTAAGTTTCTTCTGGATTTCTATTGTGTAGATCTCATTTATTTGGTTTTTAATTTCCTTAATCTTGAGTGAGTCAGTAGAATGAGTGTTGCCTTTGTGTTCTTTTTCTAGGTTCCTAAGTTCTGACTCTAATGTGGATAGTTTTTCTTGTCTTAGTTTCTTTTGGGTTGCCAGTTTTGCAATAATCTTTCCTCTTATTACAGCTTTACATGCATCCCACAGTATTAAAGGGGATACTTCTCCATTATCGTTATCTTCCAAATATCTGAGAATATCTGACTCCAATTCATCTTTCAATGGTCCTTTCAGGACATTTGAATTTAACCTCCAAGAAAATGTATTATTTGTGTATTTTTGGATATTTAAGTCCATGTAGATCGGACTGTGGTCGGAGAGATCCATCAGTCCTATTTTACATGTTTTTACTCTACCAATGTCTCTATTAAACATAAAAAAATAGTCAATCCTTGAGTAAGATGAATGTGGAGTTGAGTAAAATGTATAGTCTTTTACACTGGGGTTGAGTTCCCTCCACACATCACAGATTCCCATTTCTTTTAGTAGCATCCGAGTCTTCCTGTTTTGGGTGTTATTTTGATGTGGGGAATTACCAGAAGCATCCCAGTATGGATTCAGTCTAAGATTGAAGTCCCCACCACATATCACTAAACCTTGAGCTTTAGTTATCATTAGGTCGAATACATTTTTATAAAATTTCCAGTTAGCCCCTGGGGGAGCATACACATTCAGCAGGGTGATATCTTCTCCCTCTAGCCGCCCAGTTACCAAACTGTATCTCCCTTCTTTATCTTTGTGTTCTGATTTTTTTTCAAATGTAATTTTGGTTGATATCAATGTCGCTACTCCCCTCCTCCTCCCTGATTTATATGAAGATGAAGAGATCATTTTAAACCCTTGTCTACTGAGTTTATTGTGTTCCACGTCTGTTAGGTGGGTTTCTTGTAAAAGTATTATTCCTGCTTTGTCTTTTTTCATTTTGCCTAGAATCTTGGATCTTTTAACTGGATTCAGGATCCCTTTTACATTATATGAAATTATTTTGGTTACACCCTGTTTCTCCATTGTGTTGTTTTGTTTAGTATAACTGTGTGGTGGCCCTCTTTTGTGCTACTCAGAAACTGAAAGAACATTAAAAACAAGAAAAACATTAAGAACATAGTGTAAAAAACTTTAAAACAAAAAACTGTCAAAAGAACTTCCTGAGCTGAGGTCTTTTTAAAGACCCTGTAAGAGCCTTGATGGAGTGAAGGCCCTGAGGGAAATTCCTCAAACTCTGTTACGTGTTGAGGGCCCTCTCGTACCACTGAAAGTAGTCCCATGCTTTTAACGTGAGTTTCAGAACCCAATCCAAACTTGTAATGATTTTTTTTTTTTTTTTCCTTTTATGCCTAAACCCTGTGAAATTGTGTGCACCCTCCCACCCCCATCACATCAAACATTCACGCAAAAACAGTATTTGTTAGTATGAGCAGAACATGTGGATTATTGTCACATTTCTATTTTAACAAGTTTTTTTTTTTTTTTATTACAAAGACTTATTTGTTTCAAATAATATGATTGTTCCATGAAATGTTTTACCACATGCTGAATATGCATCTCCTTTAATGTTTGTTACCTTGTATGAGGGGGGTTGGATGTGCGGATTGATTCAAGAGGAAGGGAAAAAAAAAAAAAAGGTCGCTATTCCAACCTGAAAACGGATAGTTTATCCGCGACGCTCTGGTGCTGGGTTTCCCGCTGCTGGTCCGTGGATTTTGAGGGTCTTTGTGTTGTCCATGTTTGCGCTTTGATCTTCTCACTCGGGTCTGCTGCGGGTTTAAACACCGTTACCGGGAGCCCTCTTCTCGCCATGTCAGCTGTTGCTTCTTCCGCCGAATTATAGAGACACGTTTCATCGCCGTAGAAGACCCTTAACTTCGCAGGAAATGGTGTCTGAAAGCGCAATTTCTTCTCTCTTAACACCTTTTTCGCGTCATTGTATTCCCTGCGCTTTTTAAGGACCTCCGGGGCGTAATCGTGTTCCACGTAGACTTTTCTCTCCTGGTGCATAAATCCTTTTTTCTGCCAGGCCAGTCTTACAACCTCTTGTTTTATTTTGAAATTGGAAAATCTTACCAACACCGAACGTGGGGGCGCTTCCGCCGCCGGCCTAGCGGCTAATGAACGATGTGCCTTTTCTATCTTCAAGTCGGTGGTTTGTGGAATATCCAATTTCTCTCTTAGTAAGGATTCCACGCATTCTGCCATTGAGTTAAAACCATTTTCGGTTCCTTCTATCAGACCATGAATTCTTATGTTGTCTCTTCTTTGTTTTCCTTCTTGGTCGGTTAGCTTAGCCTCTATAGCTGCTTGTCTTTTGCGTAGGTCCAGCACAGAATCTTCGAGCACTTTTATTCGATCCTCTGTTTCCAAGATTCGGTTCTCGGCCTGGTCCACTCTGCTGTTTGTCCTTTTCAATTCTTCTCTGAATTCCCGAAATTCGGCCGTAACATCTCGGCGAAATCGTCGTAGTTCCTCAAATAGTGATTTCAGGCTAACCCTTTTGTTAGCTATCACCAGCTCCTCGTCTTCTGAACGGGGATCTTCCAGTTCAGATTCTCCGGCCGATACGTGTCCTAGCCTGGAGAATTTCAGTTTCTTCTGTTTTCCTTTAGACATGATGATTTTGTCTTTTGATTTTCACTCCTCCAAAAATCCGTTAAGTTTGATTTTCAAGGTGTTATCCTGGATTGAGTCTGAGAGCTTCAGTGTTAAGCTGCAGTCGCCATGGCGTCCAGACCGGAAGTCCTGGTTAAAATTTTAAAACAAAAAAATGCCTCAGATTTCCATACCTGTAGCCTGCTGCTTTTAAGATACGCATTAATAGAACGTACTGGCCAATCAGATTCAAGTCATGTCTGTAGCAAGAATTCTATGGGTATGATTCCATAGCTATAGCCACTGCCTTAGTAATTTAGGACCTTGAAGGTCAAGCTGATCCATCAGTGACTCTGGCTACATGGCCACAATAATCCAATAACTAGGAGCAATCAGATAATGGTAATCGGATTTGACATGTTTACATTCACTGAATAAATGGATTATTGGACAATAAACTATGTGTGTTAATGCAATTTCACTTTATGTAACACAATTATTAATAGTCAATAATAATAGTCAAGGCAAAACACTCATTAGGATCAATCACAATAATCTTCATGATATGAGAAATCAGAGAGAAAATAGACAATGACACCACACCAGAACACAAACTCAGACAGACATATATAAGGTAACTAATAATTACATAAATGCAAGACAGCTGGGAGACTATCAGGGGCTAAACAGCAACACACAAGAGGGAAAATGACTATGGGTATGGAACACACAAGGGACTGAGACCAACAGGTAAACAAATATGGAGGATACACACGAGACTTGCACAGAAGACTAAGGGAGGACACAGAAGACAGCAACAACAGGGACAACGGGAACAATATGACAGACTAGGGACCTGGGAGTACAAAAGACAATAACAGAGGACCCAGGGGGAACATAGAAGGCAAATAATGCAAAATAATAATGACCAGGGAAAACATAATGACATCAAAATGAACATAAAGCATGGATATACGTACAGTGGTGTGATAAAGTGTTAGCCCCCTTCCTGAGTTCTCTCTTTTTTCTTTGTATGTTTGTCACACTTAAATATTTCAGATAATCAAACAAATTTAAATATGAGACAAAGATAACACAAGTAAACACAAAATGCAGTTTTTAAATAAAGGTGTTTATTATTAAGGGGGAAAAAATCTAAGCCTACATGGCCCTGTGTGAAAAAGTGATTGCCCCCTAAACCTAATAACTGGTTGGGCCACCCTTGGCAGCAACAACTGCAATCAAGCGGTTGCGATAACTGGCAATGAGTCTTTTACAGCGCTGTGGAGGAATTTTGACCCGTTCATCTTTGCAGAATTGCTGTAATTCAGCCACATTAGAGGGTTTTCAAGCATGAACCGCCTTTTTAAGCTCATGCCACAGCATCTCAATCGGATTCAGGTCAGGACTTTGACTACGCCACTCCAAAGTCTTATTTTGTTTTTCTTAAGCCATTAACAGGTGGACTTGCTGGTGTGTTTTGGATCACTGTTCTGCTGCAGAACCCAAGTGCGCTTCACCTTGAGGTCACAAACAGATGGCCGGCCATTCTCCTTCAGGATTTTTTTGGTAGACAGCAGAATTCATGGTTCCATTTACCACAGCTAGTTTTCCAGGTCCTGAAGCAGCAAAACGGCCCCAGACTATCACACTACCACCACCATATTTTACTGGTGGTATGATGTTCCTTTTCTGAAAATGCTTTGTTGCTTTTATGCCGGATGTAATGGGACACACACCTTCCAAAAAGTTCAAGTTTTGTCTCGTCAGTCCACAGAGAATTTTCCCAAAAGTCTTGGGGATCATCAATTCATTTTTTGGCAAAACTGAGACGAGCCTTTATGTTCTTTTTGCTTAGCAGTGGTTTTCGTCTTGGAACTCTGTCATGCAGGCCATTTTTGCCCAGTCTCTTTCTTATAGTGGAGTCATGAACACTGACCTTAACTGAGGCAAGTGAGGCCTGAAGTTCTTTGGATGTTGTTGTGGGGGCTTTTGTGACCTCTTCGATGAGTCATTGCTGCGCTCTTGGGGTAATTCAACTTCCGGCACCACACGAGTCAGCTGCCTTTTGCAACAGCGGCTCAATTCTGAGTCTTTTTTTTCCCTCCTCTCTCTTTTTGATCCGGTTTTCATTCCACTTATATCACGGACACACAGATCGTCCCAAATGTCTCCCGATCCGGTGGACGGAGCCACTGTTTATAGCAGGAGATGGTACAGCATGGAAGAGCTGCTAGCACTCAACCACCACCCGGTGCTAACGGAAAAACTCAACATACCGGGAAAACTGAGGCGAAAACACCATGGTTGCCGGGCTGGAGTAAGGCGGAAGACAAGAAATATAAGATACAGACCCTCCTTTCCATCCATTGTCATGGGGAATGTACGGTCGTTACTGGGAAAGGTAGATGAGCTAGTGGCTATCTCCCGCTACGATAGCATATACCGGGAATGCTCTCTCCTTTTGTTTACTGAGACGTGGCTATCTGAACTAGCAGCAGATGCTAACATTGAGCTGGAGGGTTTCCACATGATACGGGCAGACCGAACACCAGACAGTGGCAAAGCAAGGGGCGGTGGAGTGATAATTATGTTAACAACAACTGGTGCAGACCGGGACATATCATTGTTAAACAACGACACTGCAGCAAAGACACTGAGTTGCTAGCTGTTAGCATACGGCCTACATATCTCCCGAGGGAATACTCACACATGATCCGCATTGTTGTTTATGCAAATCCGACGGCGAACGCTGGGACAGCGCGTGACGTCATCCATTCAGTAACCGGCAGGCTGCAGACAGAACACCCAGATGCTCTTCTCCTCATCTCAGGCGATTTCAACCATGTTTCACTGTCTCCCATTCTACCCACGTTTACCCAGTATGTCACATGCCACACTAGAGACAATAAAATACTGGACTTATTCTATGCAAACACTAAAGAGGCGTACACCTCATTACAACTCCCCCCACTCGGGAGATTGGATCACAACTTGGTTCATCTCCGGCCGGTGTACAAACCCCTAGTGCACAGACAACCTCCGGCCATGCGCACAGTGAAGTTATGGTCTGAGGAGGCAATGGACACTCTAAAGGGCTGTTTTGAAACCACCGCCTGGGAGCAGCTCTGCGATCCACATGGTGAGGACATCGATGGCCTCACTCACACCATCACGGACTACATCAGCTTCTGTGTGGACAACACCGTTCCCACCAAGACCATACGGTGTTGCTCAAACAACAAACCCTGGATCAACCCTGAGATAAAAACACTTCTGAGAGAGAAGAAGAGGATCTTCAGGTCGGGGAACAGGGAGATGCTCAAGTCTGTACAGAGGGAGCTGAGGAGAAAGATCAGAGAAGGCAAGGACAGCTTCAGGAAGAAGATGGAGGACAAGCTGCAACACAGCGACATCAGCGGGGTCTGGAGAAACCTTAAAACCATCTCTGGGCTCCAGAATACCTCCCCCCAGGCCATGGGGGGCAGGGAGTGGGCAAACAATCTGAATCTGTTTTTCAATAGGTTTGACCAACCGCCCTCCCCTCTGACTGCACAACAACCACTGCTGCCTCTAAAGACATCAAGTCCTGCTGCCCACTCCCCACTCCACCAACACCCCCCCCACTCCCAACACACAGCCCCCCAACCTGACCCTCACTAAGACCCAGGTGAGGACGGAGCTGAGGAAGATCAAGGCGAGGAAGGCGTTGGGACCGGACGGCATCAGCACAAAGCTTCTCAAGTCCTGTGCAGACCAGCTGTGTGGGATTGTGGAGTACATCTTCAATTTGAGCCTGAAGCTGGGGAGGGTACCACAGCTGTGGAAAACATCTTGTGTGGTACCTGTACCAAAGACTTCCCACCCCAAAGACCTGAACAGCTGCAGACCAGTGGCCCTGACGTCCCACATGATGAAGACCCTGGAGAGACTGCTCCTTGCTCACCTCCGCCCCCTGGTGGGACCAGCAATGGATCCACTCCAGTTCGCCTACCAGCATGGCATTGGGGTGGAGGATGCGGTGATCTTTCTCCTTCACCGTTCTCTGTCCCACCTGGAGAAGCCCGGGAATGCAGTGAGGATCATGTTCTTTGACTTCTCCAGTGCTTTCAACACCATCCAACCGATGATCCTGAAGGACAAGCTGCTGTGCGCAGGGGTGGACCAGCACCTGTCATCATGGATCCTGGACTACCTCACTAACCGGCCACAGTTTGTGAGAACCCGGGACTGTGTGTCCGACACGATCATCGGTAGCACGGGGGCCCCCCAGGGAACGGTTTTGGCTCCCTTCCTGTTCACCCTTTATACTGCGGACTTCTCACACAACACAACACACTGCCATCTACAGAAGTTCTCTGATGACTCTGCAATCATTGGCCTCATCTCCAATGGAGATGAAGCTGAGTACAGAGGGCTTATCCAGGACTTCGTGGACTGGTGCCATCGGAACTGCCTCCAGATCAACGCGAGGAAAACTAAGGAGCTGGTGGTGGACTGCCGCAGGTAAGGACAACCACTCACAGCACCAGTAAATATACAGGGAACAGACGTCGAGATGGTGACATCCTACAAGTACCTGGGTGTTCATCTGAACAATAAACTAGACTGGTCACACAATACTGACGCACTCTACAAGAAGGGACAGCGCAGGCTGTTCCTACTGAGGAGACTCAGGTCTTTTGGTGTACAAGGGGTGCTGCTGAAGACATTCTATGACACGGTGGTGGCATCAGCCATCACTTTTGGAGTGGTCTGCTGGGGCAGTAGCATTACGGCAGCCGATAGGAAGAGACTGAACAAACTGATCAAGAAAGCTAGCTCTGTCCTGGGGCAGCGCCTTGACCCAATGGAGGAGATAGGAGAGAGAAGGACGGCGGCTAAACTGTCATCTCTGCTGGAGTCCGAGTTCCACCCTATGCAGGACATACTGAATGCACTGAGGAGCTCATTTAGCAGCAGACTACATCATCCTAGGTGCACAACCGAGAGGTTTCGCAGGTCCTTCCTACCAACGGCTGTCAGACTGTACAACCTAAGCAGGGCTGCTCGCAGAGATAGCAAAAAGATGTGACAACCTAATAGTTTTGAATGAAAAAGATGCAATAGACTTATACAATGGTCCCCTCCGGCATACAACTAGGAAAATACCGGTCGCTATGGAGGGTGAGAATATGTATGGGTACATAATCATACCATGTAGGATAACTAAGTAGATGGTTGTGCTGTTTCATCCCATCTAGCAACAATGCTCCGCACTGTGTGTGTTTATATATTTACATATTTATTCCATCTAGCTACAATGCTCCGCACTGGGTGTGTTTATATATCTACATATTTATTCCATCTAGCTACAATGCTCCCCACTGTGTGTTTATATATCTACATATTATTCCATCTAGCTACAATGCTCCGCATTGTGTGTTTATATATCTACATATTATTCCATCTAGCTACAATGCTCCGCATTGTGTGTTTATATTCTCATATATTTATTCCATCCAGCTACAATGCTCCGCACTGTGTCTATATATATATATATTTATATGCACATATGTATACTTGCTGCTCTTGTTTCTTTTTTTCTCTTGCCTTCTGATTGGTGCTCTGAGTGCTGCTATCCCTGTGCTGTTGCAATCCTGGAATTTCCCCATTGTGGGACTAATAAAGGCTTATCTTATCTTATCTTAATTTTGGTTGGCCGGCCACTCCTGGGAAGGTTCACCACTTTTCCATGGTTTTGTCATTTGTGGATAATGGCTCTCACTGTGGTTTTCTGGAGCCCCAAAGCTTTACAAATGGCTTTATAACTTTTTCCAGACTGATAGAGCTCACTTACTTCGTTTCTCATTTGTTCCTGAATTTCTTTGGATTGCAGCATGATGTCTAGCTTTTGAGGATCTTTTGGTCTACTTCACTTTGTCAGGCAGGTCCTATTTAAGTGATTTCTTGATTGAGAACAGATGTCGCAGTAATCAGGCCTGGGTGTGGCTAGAGAAATTGAACTCAGCTTTCCAAAGATGTGATAAACCACAGTTAATTTATGTTTTAATGGGGGGGGCAATAACTTTTTCACACAGGGCCATGTAGGTTTGGATTTTTTTTACCCTTAATAATAAACACCTTCATTTAAAAACTGTATTTTGTGTTTACTTGTGTTATCTTTGTCTAATATTTAAATTTGTTTGATGATCTGAAACATTTAAGTCTGACAGACATAAAAAAATGAAAAATCAGGAAGGGGGCAAACACTTTTTCACACTACTGTAGACTAAAACCATTTCCAGACCTTGACAAAAAAAAAGTTCCAATGGCACACGAGCTTGAAGAGCCATCCGCCTGCTTCAAATCAGCAGAGTGGAGGAATGGACCAGAGCAAGGAAAAAGACTACACTGTAGAGACAGAAATGAGCAGGCGAGGCAGTGAGCTGGATCAGAGTAGACTTTATTCGCTCTCTAACCATCAGTCAACAAGAAGAATAACCCAGGTCACTGGCATCTCTCTTTTATACCTTTCATCCTTGCCTAGTGACCTGGGGGGTTCACATCACAATACATCAATTACAATCCCCTTTGTCACCTAGCCTGTCAGCGCATTATTATGCAGTCCAGTGGAGAATGCGTATTATCATTCAGTCCGGTGGAGAAGGCGCATTCTCACGCGGTCCTATGGAGAAAACTACAGTCTGCCCTGCATATCCGTCTAGCAGCCTTTTAGCATCTCCTCCTGTGCCATTCAGTCTGAGTGGAGAATGTAATGTCTAGGTCCCCCACAACACAAGCTTAAAAACCCATCCCCACTGCATTCAATCCACTGCTAGACGGGAAAGCAGACCGGACATACTGAGGTAACGTTTCAACACACAGTAGCAGAGGAGCCCAATGTGGACTAAGTTGGATTCATGCTGCACCTTCGCTGTCTGCGTCCGCTTGACCACGAGGCTTGTGTGACAAAATTTACATCATCATCTGCAGTCTGTTCTTCAGGTCAGACCGTATTGGGTTTTCTTGGATTGTGGCAGTACTCTGATAATGTTTAACATGTAACAGATGAAACAGCTCACAGTTTATTTTCCTATTAAAACAGTCTACTAGCACATTTCAGTAAATTAGAACAATGTGAAAGTTATTTTTTGTAATACAGTGATCCCTCACTTATCGCGGTTAATGGGTTCCAGAACCGACCGCGAAAAGTGAAAAACCGCGAAGTAGCGTCACCCCCCTTTGTGGAATTCCAGGCTGATCTCGTTAGTTTTTTGATACATAAAATAATGTATAAATAATATAAATAATATGTACGTTCATTCTCTCACTCTCTCTCGGGAGAGAGAGAGAATGAGAGAATGAAAAGAATCTCGCGAGAGTGCATCTCTCGCGAGATTCCCGAGCCGAGTCAACACGAGAACAAAATCTAGAGTCGGGGGCGATCTCTTGGGGGGGGGGATGCTGGCCAGCGAATCAGAGAGGTGGATTTTGAGTTGTGCGGGCTCTCCGTGTTGATACGTGATGTTCTAATGTATTTTTTCTCAATTTTGAATTTTTGATGAATATTTTTGAAAAATCCCCGATGCACTGAGGGTGCGAAAGGTGAAGTGCGAAGTAGCGAGGGATCACTGTATAACTAAAAAAGATACATTTTAGGATATTGGTAATAGTTTTTAAAATAAATTAAAAAATCATGACATTTGTATGTCATGTTCCATCTCAAATAAATCATTCAAAAAGAATGATTTATTCATTACTGCAGGGCTGGACTTTCTATTTCTTGTTGAGACTTGGCAGAGAAGTGAGGAATTTACCTCCTTAATTGAACTTTATCCACCGGATTGTACTTTCTCCTGTGCCCCGAGATTGTCAGACCATGGTGGTGGTCTGGCCATTGTGAACCGGAGCCGCTTCTTTACACGGATGGTGAGCCATGGAACTTTTTTACCGTTTGAACTGATGATTTTAAAAATCAGCTCCTCAGACCCATTTTATTGTGTTTTAATTAACCGCCCTCCAGGAGTTAATGCCTCTTTTTTATCTGAGTTTAGTAATTTTTTTTAACTTCTATTGTTAAATTTGAGCGGCTTTTATTACTTGGAGATTTTAATTTGCATGTTAACAATCCCAATAACAGTTTTGCAGTTAATTTCTTGTGTATTATGGAATCATTTAATTTTGTTTTGTGTTTATCTGGCCCTACACATATCAAAGGAAATACACTTGATCTTGTTTTTACACTTGGTCTTGATGTGAACAACGTTCAGAGTAAGGAGCTTCTTGTGTCAGACCATTTTTGTGTTCTTTATAATTTATCATTTAAATTAGTCTGCTACACTGGTAAGCGTGTAAAATGCTCTCGTGTGATTGGCCAATTTTCAGCTGTGAAAATTTCTGCTGCCTTTGACAGCAGTGTGGTTTTATCTTCTGATGAAGACACTACTGACCATGTTTACATGGACACAAGTAACCGGATTAAAAGCCTGATCGGAATAAAAATACTTCATGTAAACATGCCAGTCTGAATATTCTGACCCGATCACACTCATTTGGATCAAAATTTCATTCAGATTGAGACAGGTGGGTTATGCCGATTGTTAATCCGAATGGCGCACATGAAAACACTTATTCTGAAGGTTGGGCAGAAAATATGTTTACTGCGCATGTCTGTACGTCAGCCACATGTCGCCGTGACGTATTTCCACCTTTACAGCAGCTAGCGGAAAACATAGCGGGAGTAAAACAAAACTGGTCTGTATCGTCCTGCTGTCTTCCTCTGTTCGTCATATGCAGAAGTATGCATTTGTAGCTTCATTACGGAGACCAGCAGAAGCAAAAGTACAGTCTGAATAACACAATACAGGTCAATTTCAAAAAGAGAAAGACACGAAGCGGGGCTTGCTAACACCAGAAGTTGCTTCTTCTTCTACTACTTTCGGAATGTCGAAATGTTGATGTGCACATGTCAAAATGATTTATTCCGTTCAAATGTGTGACACATGGAAGCGCACATCCTAATCGGATCAGCTTTTTCAGCATCCATGTAAACAGTAAAGTTCTGATCTGAATTGTTATCAGATTGAAGAAATTTTGCCCATGTAACCGTGGCTACTAAGAGCTTGGTCTGCTCTTTTAACTCATGCTGTTCAAGCATCTTAGATGTAGTCGCTCCCTTTAAAACCAGGACTGTCCGTGCTGTTAATTCATCCCCCTGGTTAAATGAAGATCTCTGTTGTTTTAGATGTAAATGTCGGAGGGTGGAAAGACTGTGGAAGTCCACTAAACTTGAGGTGCATCGGTTGTACTTAAGGAACTGTTAATTGAATTTAACAATATGATTAAAATGGCAATGCCAATAGTAACAATCCAAAGATCCTCTTCAGCACAATATTTTTAGATTTTTAGATTTAGTATACTTTATTGATCCCCAGAGGGAAAATTGAGGGTCATCCACCACCTGGATGGATGAAGCAGCCACGATACGGCGCTATCCCTTAACCATTCACACCCACATTCACACCTAGGGTCACTTTAGAGTCTCCAATTAACCTAACCTGCATGTTTTTGGCATGTGGGAGGAAACCGGAGAAATCCCGGAGTAAACCCACGCAAACACGGGGAGAACATGCAAACTCCACACAGATCACTGTTGGTCGGAGGCTGGGATCGAACCCACGATCCCCCGACCAAGGGTAAACTGTGCTGCCGCAGTGCTAACCACTGCGCCACCGTGCAGCCCAATAGACAGTATAGCTAACCATGTCCGTTCTGCTCCCCCTGTTTATTCAATTATTGACTGTAACAAGTTTCTTTCCTTTTTTGTTGTCAAGGTTACTGCTGTTAGGGCTGGATTTACTCATTCCTCTTCCCCAATTCCTGATTGTCCCAATAGACAGGCCATTTTAAGTTATTTTACCCCAATTTCTTTTGAGGATTTGTTAGTGTTGGTGAGTTCCATGAAATCCTCCTCCTGCCCTTCAGATATTTTGCCTTCCTCAATGTTAAAAGAGGTAATTGGCTCAGTGGGTACATCTTTGGTTAATATCATTAACAGTTCACTTGAATCTGGTTGTGTTCGCTCGTATTTTAAACATGTAGTTGTGTAGCCACTTTTTAAAAAACCTAACCTTGATCTATCTGTTTTTAAAAACTTCAGGCCAATTTCTAAGCTTCCTTTTATTTCTAAGCTTTTAGAAAAAGTTGTTGCCAAGCAGCTCACTGACTTTCTGATTCAACACAATATTTTCGACAAATTTCAGTCAGGTTTTCGTCAGAAACACTTGACAGAGACCGCTCTTCTCATGGTGTCGAATGATATTTTAATGTCATCAGACTCTACTTATCATTGTATTTTGCTACAAAGGCTTAGAGGTTGGGTAGGGATTGACATGGTTTGTTGACCCAGTGAGCAGACTCGGAGACCAGAGAAAATACAATTATCTTTATTACAATAATGTGGAGTGTGTGAATGTGTGGGTGTGTGTTCTTGCTGCAGCTGGGGGTGAGCAGAACGCTGTTCGACCTGGCAACCCTAGGGACAAACAGAGGCAGGATGGTTAGTGGCTTCACAGCTGAGAATGTGCTGGTTAATCTGCAGCTTACTGTATGTTGATATGTAGCGATGCTCAGGTTAGCACGGCGTCTATGGCCAGGAGGACAGCGTTGACAGAGCCCGTTGCAGCGTGTAGATGATGGAGGTGTAATCCGTGAGAGGGTGAGGTTCAGTCCGCCGCCACGGAGCTCCACCTGTGCACAGGGGACTGAAAAGGAGAAGGTGAGGGAAGGCTGAGGCTGAGGAGAGTTTCCTTCCAAGCGCAGGCGGGTTGTAGGTAGACAGCAGGAATGCAGTCAGGCTAAGGCTACGGTCTCTGGAATCAAAGAAGAGGGCGTGCGTGGTCTTCATGGAGTAAGACAGACGACTCCGCACGGATTCCAGGGCAGCGTGGATTATATAGCCCCAGCCGTGATGAGAAACAGGTGTGTGCGCAGCTGGAGAGGATAATCACATCCAAGCAGGCCATCACAGGGATTTCTGGAAAAGCTCTGGATTGGTTTTCCTCCTACCTTTCTGGTAGGAGTTTTTCCATGGCTGTTGGCTCTTATTCATCTGACTCTGCTCCTTTAACCTGTGGGGTGCCTCAGGGTTCTATTCTGGGTGCACTTTTATTTGCCCTGTATATATTGTAAGGTTAACCTTCCTCCTGTGTTAGCTTTCTGTTACCGTCCCCGGTGTTAACGGGTCGGTTTCAACCCGTGTCTTAAATCAGCTTTAAAATACACTAAAAACAATAACCTATCATCCAATATTTTTTTTGTCATTTCTTGGTTACCTTATTAGGCTGACAGTGCACTTATGATTTCAATTTTGGCTGTAATTATTGCTTTATAATCTGATTTTTATAACCGGGTCGAAACCGACCCTAACACCACAAAGGACATAATTTCAACCAGAGCATTTTATAATGTAGTGAAAATTTTTTTTTTAATTTTGTTGAAATCAAGGTTCCTGACAAAGTCAAAAAACCTTGATGCAATAAACAAATTTTAAGTGATTCTTTTATCCATTTAAAAACTAAAACGGGTCGGTGCCAACCCTAACACAAGAGGAAGGCTAAAAAATCTTGGTTGTAGGGAGCTTGAAATGAGGAAGCGAAGAGATTTTATAAATCAAGTTTTATTATCAGCTTCCAGTCCCTAACATGTCTCATCTCGATGCAGAAGCAGAATGAAGAGCTGAGCGCAGTCAGACCTTCATACTTATACCCACACACAACAAAAAGACATTGCATATCAAAGCCGACATCCCGCATCAGCGTAATTCCTCTCCATTGTCCTCTCTCTCCTCCACCTGACCCTGGGGGGTCAGGAAGTTCATTCCGGTCTCCACCGTTGTGTCTCCGTCTGCTCCTTGATCATCGCCGGTGGTCGAGACCTCTTGTCCTGCTCTGAGACGTGAGGTCATTCTACATATGCAATCTCTAAACATTCCTCTTATGTCTATACATAGTTGAGGTATGCCTATCCAAGATGGCGCCCACAGCGGTCGACATGGTGCTTCGCTGCGCTCTTTGTTTGTTTTTGTTTGTCAATTGTGTGTCTGCTTGCACTTATACCCGTGAAGAACTTTTAAATATCAGGACTTTGACCCCCACGGACCTCCTCCCAGTTTTTCTAGCCCCTGCCGCCGATCTGGTTTATTGTTTGGCTCGGAAAGTGAGACGGCGGAAGAGAGGAAGACGAGCGGGCGCTCTCGTACGACTTCGCAGGAGAGGCTCGCGAACGGCGCTGCCTGGCATATTTCTGTCCAATACCAACTCTCTCTCTAACAAGGTGGATGAACTGAGACTGCTGATGCGTTTTAAGGACCTCGCCTCCTCAGCTGTCCTCTGCTTTACTGAGACCTGGCTCCGGGAAAATATACCGGACAGCGCGCTGCGCCTCGACGGCTTTCAGCTCTTCCGTGCTGATCGTGACACAGAGCTTTCCGGCAAGACCACAGGAGGTGGAGTGTGCTTCTACATCAACTGCAGCTGGTGCTCTGATGTAACGGTAATTTCCAAACACTGTTCTGCCTTGGAATTTCTTGTTATCAATTGCAAGCCCTTCTATTCCCCGCGGGAGTTTGCTTCTTTCATAATGATCGCTGTGTACGCCCCTCCCGACGCGGACACGCGCGAAGCTCAGCGCGTGCTCGCGGATCACATTCAACACACAGAGCGGAGTTTTCCAGACTCGCTGATTATTGTGGCTGGCGACTTTAATCAGTGCAATCTGAGCCACGATCTCCCCCGCTACAAACAGTTTATTAAATGCCCCACCAGAGGATTAAACACACTGGATCACTGTTACACCACAGTGAAAGACGCATATCGCGCTGTCCCTCGAGCTGCGCTGGGATTATCTGATCACGTGATGGTTCATCTCATTCCCACATACAGACAGAGATTGAAGCTCACTAAACCTGTTGTGAGCACTACGAAGATACGGACCAGTGATGCTGAGGAGAAGCTGGAAACGTGCATGGAAATATCTGACTGGGGCATGCTTAAAGGAGCCACGCATGATCTGGATGAGTACACGGACACTGTGAACTCATATATCCACTTTTGTGAAGAGAACATTCTTCCATCACGCACCAGGGTGAGTTACTCTAATGACAAACCCTGGTTCACAGCTAAGCTCAGACAGATCAGGAAGGAGAAGGAAGCAGCGCTGAAAAGTGGAGACAGGGACTGCTACAGGGAGGTTAAATACCGGTTTAACAGAGAGCTGAAGAGGGCTAAATCTCTATACTCAGAGAGACTCCAGCAGCAGTTCACTGCTAATGATTCGGCTTCCGTGTGGAGAGGACTGAGGCAAATCACCAACTATCGACCTAAGGCTCCTAAAGGTCAGGATGACAAAGCCCTTTGTCAGAGACTGTCCCAACACTATGCCCGTTTTGACACCTCGTCATCTGTGTCCAACTCCCCCCCTCCCTCCAGCTCCACAGCCTCCACATTCCCTACTTCATTTAAGGCACCCCCCCCCCTCCTCCCCCCCTCCCCTTATCATCAGTGAGCAGGATGTGCTCAAACAGTTCTCCAGACTGAACCCGCGCAAGGCCCCCGGCCCAGACGGCGTGTCTCCCTCCACCCTGAGACTCTGTGCGAAACAGCTGGCTCCTGTATTCACAGACATTTTTAACACCTCCCTTAAGTTATGCCACGTGCCATCCTGCCTCAAATCCTCCACCATCATCCCTGTCCCCAAGAAGCCACGGATCACTGGACTTAATGACTACAGACCTGTAGCGCTCACCTCTGTAGTCATGAAGTCCTTTGAGCGCCTGGTCCTGTCCCACCTCAAGTCCATCACCACCCCTCTCCTGGACCCGCTGCAGTTTGCCTACCGAGCCAACAGGTCTGTAGACGATGCAGTCAACCTGGCCCTCCACTCCATCCTGCAGCACCTGGACTCCCCGGGAACCTACGCCAGGATCCTGTTTGTGGACTTCAGCTCCGCATTCAACACCATCCGCCCCGCTCTGCTCCGGGACAAGCTGTCCCTGCTCAACGTGCCTGACTCCCTCTGCAGGTGGATCATCGACTTCCTGACGGACCGGAGGCAGCATGTGCGGCTGGGAAAGACTGTCTCAGACTATACTAGCATCAGCACCGGATCACCCCAGGGCTGTGTACTTTCCCCCCTACTCTTCTCCCTTTACACCAACTCCTGCACCTCCAGCCACCAGTCTGTCAAGTTGATCAAGTTTGCGGACGACACCACCCTCATCGGGCTCATCTCCAACGGCGACGAGTCCGCCTACAGGAGAGAGGTGGCCCAGCTGGCGTCCTGGTGCAGCAATAACAACCTGCAGCTGAACGCTCTGAAGACAGTGGAGATGATTGTAGACTTCAGGAAAGTCACTACTCCTCTGCCCCCTCTCACCCTCTCAGGCTCTCCCATCACCACTGCTGATTCCTTCCGCTTCCTAGGCACTACCATCACCAGGGACCTCAAATGGGAGCTGACCATCAGCTCACTCATCAAAAAAGCCCAGCAGAGGATGTTCTTCCTGCGGCAGCTGAGGAAGCTCAAGCTACCCACCAAGATGTTAGTGCAGTTCTACACAGCCATCATCGAGTCCATCCTCACCACCTCCATAACCGTGTGGTACGCAGGAGCCACTGCCAGGGACAGACTAAGGCTGCAGCGCGTCGTGCGCACTGCTGAGAAGGTGATCGGCTGCAAGCTCCCATCTCTCCAGGATCTGTACATCTCCAGGACCCGGAGGCGTGCTGGCCGGATCATAGCCGATCCCTCACACCCTGGTCACGTACTGTTTGCCCCCCTCCCCTCTGGTAGAAGACTTCGGTCCATCCAGACTAAAACCTCCCGTCACATGAACAGCTTCTTCCCCTCTGCCATTAGACTGCTGAACACTAAGTGACTCTCGTGCACCATGTACAGCAGCTCAACCAGACTCATGTCAATCATCACTGTTTTCTTCCTGCATTACCGACTGCACTATATAGTTCTCCACAGTATCTGCTGCTGGCTAATATATATTTTAACTGTTGACCAGTATCACTTAATCTTATCCTACACTTTATTACATGTATAGTTTATTTCTCTTATCTTATCATGTTTAATGTTGCAGCATTGTACCGAGACAAATTCCTAGTTTGTGTACTACATGAACAATGGCAATAAACCTGATTCTGATTCTGATTACATATGTAGGTATGGATATATGAATAATATAAGCCACAGCCCCCCCCCAAACGTCTAAGAAAAGGACAATCAAATTAAGTTTACAGCTTAAGATAACATCCATGACATATTATACCGTTATTCATCTCAACAGGAAAAAGGAAAAATATCTTCAGCAGTCATGTTAACCTTCAAGCTATGCAGCATGATCCTGTTAAAAATTCAGTGGTAACAACAACAGTATAGTTAATGTCACAAGTCAGCCTTAAAACTGCAACGGCACAATCCGACAGCATAGTTAACAACTCTTTGTCAATTTTACATCAGTCTATGTGTCGTCTGGGTTTTAATCTTCTCCCGAATCTGCTGTAGGCCCGCTTTGGCGTCCTGGCGGGTCCGTCCTGTAAGGGATCTGCAGCCTGGGGAGGAGAGTGGTTATTTGGTCCCTGCGGGGGGGCTGAGTCGTTTCTCTTGGGGAGTCTACCCCATTGAGGTGCTCTCGCCACCCGTGCAGGCTCATCGCTCAACATGAAAGCAGGTTTAAGTCTGTCAATGCTGACCGTTTCTTTTCTGTCCCCTAAATCAAGCACAAAATGCTTATCACCAGGTTCCAGCACTCTGTATGGTCCATCATATGGTGGGTAGAGGGTTGGTTTTAAAGCTTCGTATCTAACAAAAACGAACTCGGCGTTTTTCAAAGCTTGGGGGACAAAAACCCGCGGAAAAGAGTGATGTACGGGTCCGGGGAGCATGTCCGGTCCCGTGCTGCTTAGGGGCCTCAGGGCTGGTAGGTGCCCGGGCTCTGGGTGTTCTGGTAAGAACTCACCCGGGAGTCTGAGAGTTTGTGCAAAAACTAATTCTGCCGGGGAGGCATCTAGATCCTCCTTAGGCGCAGAACGCAACCCTAATAAAACCCAGGGAAGTTTATTCACCCAATCTGTATCCGTAAGTGAGGCCCTGAGGGCGACCTTTAAAGACCTATGAAAACGCTCGCATAACCCATTAGCCTGAGGGTGATACGCGGTGGTGCGATGAATTGTCGCCCCTAAGCTGCTGGCCATGGCTGACCACAGCTCTGAGACAAATTTGGGGCCCCTATCGGACGTGATGTCCGATAGGACGCCGAAACGCGCCACCCAGTTTGTTAAAAAAACGCGAGCGACTTCCGCGGCTGTGGTTGACACCAGCGGGACCGCTTCTGGCCAGCGCGTGGTACGGTCTACCATTGTTAACAGGTGTGTGAACCCTTGCGACGACGGTAGTGGGCCCACGCGGTCGACGTGTACGTGGTCAAACCTCCTGGCTGGGATTCGGAAAGGTTCTAGAGGAGCTTTTGTGTGTTTGTGGATTTTGGCGCGTTGGCAAGACATACAAGTCTTTGCCCATTCCTTTACATTTTTACGCAGGCCTGGCCAAACAAACTTCTTCGCGACCATTTTAACCGAGGCGCGGGTGCGCGAGGGAGTGAACCGAGTCAAAAATGCGGCGGCGCCACGCGGCTGGAACTACCGGGCGAGGTCGGCCGGTTGACACGTCGCAGATTAGGGGGGGAACACCGTCACGCAAACCCCTTTCCTCCAGCCTTAACCCTGTTGGTCCAGACTGGAGCGCGCGCACGTTCGCATCACTGCTTTGTTCCGCTGCCATGGCCGCGTAATCTATCCCTACGTGGATTGGGGCCGCATACGCGTCCGCGTTGGCCATGAGCTCTGCGGCTGCAGTAGTATAATCTGCTTCCTCGCGCTCTGACGATGTCACGGCGCGGGAGAGGCAGTCTGCTACCACATTAAGTTTGCCTGCCACATGTCGAATATCTGTGGTGAACTCTGAAATTGCGGCTAGTTGTCTTTGTTGCCTGCCTAACCATGGTTCTGAAATTTTAGCCATCGCGAAAGTGAGTGGTTTGTGGTCTACAAAAGCCGTGAACCGCCGCCCTTCCAGCCAGAACTGGAAATGGCAGATGGATAAATGGAGCGCTAGCAGCTCCCTCTCAAAAGTGCTGTATTTGCGCTCAGTTTGGTTTAAGGATTTGCTAAAAAATGCTAGCGGTTGCCAGGTTCCGCTAACATGTTGTTCCATGACTGCCCCTATGGCCAGGTCTGACGCGTCAGTGGTCAGCGCTATGCGGGCCGAGGGATCGGGGTGGACCAACAATGCGGCATCTGCTAGTGCTCTTTTCACTTCCGCGAAAGCGCGTTCCCGCTCCGGGGTCCATTCGACCGCGTTGGAGGGCTTTTGTTTTCTGAGCGCGGCATACAGGGGCTGCATGAGTTGAGCTGCGCGGGGGAGGAAACGGTTGTAAAAATTCACCATTCCTAAAAATTCTTGTAACGATCTGACCGTTTGTGGTCGGGGGAAATTTGCTACCGCGTGCACTTTGTCTGGCAATGGAACTGCCCCCTCTGGTGAAACTCTGTGTCCCAAAAAATCAATTTGTGACACGCCGAATCGGCATTTGGCTGGGTTGATTATTAACCCGTGCTCTTCTAGCCTCTGAAAAACCGTAGTGAGGTGCTGCTCGTGTTCTTCCTCTGACGAGCTGGCTACCAGAATATCGTCGAGGTAGACAAACACGAAGGGGAGGTCGCGTAATACAGCGTCCATCATACGCTGAAAGGTTTGAGCAGCGCCTTTGAGGCCAAACGGCATTCGCAAAAATTCAAAAAGACCAAAAGGGGTTATTACAGCCGGTTTAGGAACGTCCTCCGTTCGGACCGGAACTTGGTGGTAGCCGCGGACCAGGTCTATTTTAGAAAAAATGCGCGCACCCGCCAGATGTAGTGAAAAATCTTGGATGTGAGGGATGGGGTAGCGGTCATGCGCTGTTGCATTGTTTAATCTGCAGTAATCACCGCAAGGTCTCCAAGAACTGTTGGTTTTCGGGACCATATGTAGTGACGATGCCCAAGGGCTTTTCGAGCGCCGAATAATGCCCAGTTTTTCCAGGCTGGCAAACTCGTCGCGTGCTATGGCGAGCTTGGTCGCATCTAAGCGCCGAGCTTTGGCAAAAATAGGTGGGCCTGTTGTGGGGATGAAGTGTTCAACCCCGTGTTTCGCTACTGTTGCTGAAAATTTGGGAACTGTGAGTGCTGGAAATTGGGTGAGGAGTTGGTCAAACTTACCTCCTGCTGTGGTGTCGTTGGCCTGCACGGGTGGTGGAGAGACTCGAGCTGAGCAGGGGATAGAAGAAAATGACATTAACCAAGCGTCTGTTTGCAAGATCGACTAACAACCCATGTGCACATAAGAAATCAGCGCCCAACAAGTTAAAACTCACCGCCGCTATAATAAATGTCCACCTATAGTTGCGGCCGTGAATGGACAGAGGCAGGTTTCTTTCACCGAAAGTGTCGATGATCGAGCCGTTAGCTGCCATCGCTCCATTTCCCCGGGGTCCTGTTGCCCGGTCTGCGTTGGACAGGGTGATGAAGCTCACCTGAGCTCCGGTGTCGATGAGGAACTGTCTCCCGGAGCGTCCGTCAGTCACGTAGAGCAGCTTGTTTGTCTCGCCGAGAGCCGTAGCTGCTAAACGGTTCCCGGCTTTGGTGTTTCCCGAGCTCTTGAAATTGCAGGGGGGCACGCATTTGTACGCCCTCTCGGCGAAACGTTGATGATAGTAGCAGAGGTCATTCCGCTTGCTGCGCCTTGGTCGCGTCGCTGCCATGGTGGGCGGGTTCTGCCCCGTCGTCTGTGACTCTCCACTGCTCTGGCCTTCCACGCCGAGATCTACAGATGCTGCTGTGGCCATCTGTTCGCCGCAGGAGTTGATGAGCCGCTGCGCTTCTCGGGCCAGCGCGCGGAAGTCCTGCTGGGTGGTACACCGCATGTTGGCCAGGATCCCTCTCATGTGCGACGGCAGAGTGCTGAGGAAGATATGCTGAAAGAGGAAGTTGTCATTGTCTGCCTCCCTCAGCTGCAGCATGTCTTCCATGAGGGCCATTGGTCTGCATCCTCCGTGGCCGTAAATCGCCAGAATCCTCCCGGCCCTTTCCTCAGCCGAGGGGACGAAGCTCTCGATGAGGGTCGCCTTCAGTTCTTTGTATTTGTCGTGGGCGGGCGGTTGTTGTATCACGCTCCGCACGCATCTTGATGTGGCGGCATCGAGCCTGGCGACGATGTGGTAATATTTGGTCTCAACCGCCGTAATCCCCGCCAGTGCAAACTGAACCTCAGCCTGCTGGAACCACGAGTTCGGGTCATTTTGCCAGAACTCTGGGAGTTTGACGGCGACGGCGTTTGCCTGGGCCGCCTCTGATGAGTCCGTAGGGCGAGAACGCCTTTCTTCCGTTCTCGCGGCGGGGCTGGGGACGGTGCTCGGTTGAGCCCTCTCTGACGATTCTGCTGTGGGGGAACGTCTTCCATCCGTTCCCCTGTCTGCGATGGCGATGGCGCTTGCCTGGGTCGCCTCTGATGAGCTTGTAGCGGGAGAACGTCTTTGGTCCATCCTCACGTCTGGTCACCAATGTAGGGAACTTGAAATGAGGAAACGAAGTGATTTTATAAATCAAGTTTTATTATCAGCTTCCAGTCCCTAACATGTCTCATCTCGATGCAGAAGCAGAATGAAGAGCTGAGCGCAGTCAGACCTTCATACTTATACCCACACACAACAAAAAGACATTGCATATCAAAGCCGACATCCCGCATCAGCGTAATTCCTCTCCATTGTCCTCTCTCTCCTCCACCTGACCCTGGGGGGTCAGGAAGTTCATTCCGGTCTCCACCGTTGTGTCTCCGTCTGCTCCTTGATCATTGCCGGTGGTCGAGACCTCTTGTCCTGCTCTGAGACATGAGGTCATTCTACACATGCAATCTCTAAACATTCCTCTTATGTCTATACATATGTAGGTATGGATATATGAATAATATAAGCCACATTGGTGTCATTTTTGACAAGTTGATGAGTTTTGATCAGCATGTCAAATCTCTGACCCAGAGTTGTTTTTGCCACCTTAGGAATATCTCCAAAATTAGGTCATTGGTTTCCTACAGTCAGTTAGAAATTATTATTGATGCCTTTGTTTCTTCACGTTTGGACTACTGTAATGCTCTTTTCACGTCTTAGTAAATCCTCTTTACTCTGCCTACAGTTAGTCCAGAACTCTGCTGCAAGATTACTAACTAGGTCCAGTAGATTCTGTCATATCACTCCCGTTTTGGCCTCCTTGCATTGGCTTCCTGTAAATTATAGAGTTGATTTTAAAGTTCTTGTTCTTACTTAAAAAGCCATTCATGATGAGGCGCCTTCTTATATCAGTGACTTGCTCCATCTACACCATCCCAGCAGGTCTCTCAGGTCTTCTAATCTACTGGTAGTGCCTAGCACTAGGCTCAGAACCAAAGGCGACAGAGCCTTTGCTGCTGTTGCTCCCAGACTTTGGAACTCCTTACCTTTTGAACTTAGATCTGCACCTTCCATTGATGTGCAGCCCGGTGGCGCAGTGGTTAGCACTGCGGCAGCACAGTTTACCCTTAGCCGGGGGATTGTGGGGATCGTGGGATCGTGGGTTCGATCCCAGCCCCCGACCAACAGTGATCTGTGTGGAGTTTGCATGTTCTCCCCGTGTTGCGTGGGTTTACTCCGGGATTTCTCCGGTTTCCTCCCACATGCCAAAAACATGCATGTTAGGTTAATTGGCTGTTCTAAATTGTCCCTAGATATCTGTTTCCTATAGGCCCTTAGAATAGAGGGTTAGTATTAATGAAAGCGCTTTGAGTGGTCTTTGTGACTAGAAAAGCGCTATATAAGTGCAGGTTAGTTAGTTAGTTAGTTAGTTTTTAAGAAGCAACTAAAGACCCACCTTTTTAGCCTGGCTTTTTAATTAACTATGTGTTGATTGTATTTTTATGTGCTTTTGCTGTCTACTTTGTTCTTTTACTGCTTTATGTGCCTGTATTTTTATTTGCTTTGTTATTTACCATGTTAAGCACTTTGTGACTCTGTCTGTGAAAAGTGCTCTATAAATAAACTTATTATTATTTACAAGACTTGCTATGATGCATGGTTTGGAGACGGTGGTGCTGACAAAAAGACAGGAGGTGGAGCTGGAGGTGGCAGAGTTGAAGATGCTAAGATTCTCATTGGGTGTGAATAGGAGGGACAGGATTAGAAATGAGTATATCAGAGGGACAGCTCAGGTTGAGGGGTTTGGAGACAAAGTAAGAGATGCAAGGCTGAGATGGTCTGGACATGTGCAGAGGAAGGATAGTGGATATATTGGACAAAGGATTTTGAAGATGGAGCTGCCAGGCAGGAGGAAAAGAGGATGACCACTAGGGGTGTACCATATCATATCGTTCATAATAATACCGGTATAAATTTTGATACCGGTGTAAAAATGAATTTCGCGATATTTGGGGTCTGCTGCGTGACGATGTCACAACGCTGCCAACTAAAGTTATGTGTGGCGACAAAACAAACATAGCGTGGGAAGGTGCTGCTCCGTTTGCATCCAGTTGAGTGGAAATATTCAAGTTTCACTTTCCATTTGAGACTGCTGCCATGTTAAAAAAAAATGATACAGCAGTGTGGATAATCTGCCTGCATTTTTTCCGTATGTCAACAACACCGCTGGAATGGTATTAACGTCGGAAAATCTTCCGCTGAAGTCTATATTTTCATTCCGTTTTGGCAGCTTCATTTTGATTTTATTCAACTACCTGAAGAGGAGGAAAAAAAACTCTGTTCAGTGCAACAAGAGCCAAAAAGCCCCAGCAGAAGTCCATGCAACGAGAGTTACAATGTAGCATAAAACCCAACATCTGTGTGCACTTAAGCTATAACGGCTTATATTATTTTCTTGTAATATTTGATACAGAACAAAAAAGTATTTAAACAAAATCTGAGCTGCTGTTTATAAACTGGAGAAATAAGAGTTTTTGTTTTGTTTTCTCTGAATATGTTGAAGGTAAATAATGCTGGCCTGTGAAACTGTCCTTTTTGCATGAATTTAAAAAAAAAGAAACCCTGTATTCGGCAATATCGAGGAAAATATTGTTATCGTAAAAATTCGCAGAAATATCGTGATATCATTTTGAGGCAATACTGCCCATCCCTAACGACCACAAAGATTCATGGATGTAGTGGAAGAAGACATGGAGAGGGTTGGTGTTTGAGGAAGATGCAAGGGATAGGGTGAGATGAAGGCAGATGATCTGCTGTGGCAACCCCTAAAGGGAGCAGCCGAAAAAAGAAGAAGGGTTAAGACTAGGATAAGGTTAGGTTTAGGCGTCACCTCCTGTAATGGTTAGAGTTAGGAAAAAATGTTTTGGCTAGGTGTTACCTCTGATGGTTAGGTGCCGGGAGACACGTTTCTTAAAGCTGTACATGCCACATATCCACTACACGTAAAAAATGTTTTTTCTGTCTATGTGCATTTTCTCAGAGTGAAAACGTGCAATTTTGTGTATTTTGGTGAGACTGGACTTAGATAACACATAAAAAGGTTTGCAGGGTTGACACTGACATGATGCAGGTCTTTATGCTATAGAAGGAAACCTTAGAAAACCCATGCAACAACTTGCAACATCCACACGCAAGTGCAAACAGTCTTAACTGCTCTTCCATCATGTCCTGGCATTTCTGGGACATGGGATGAATCTGAAGAAAATAGCTGAGATGAGGTCTGCCACAACTTCACCAGACTAGCCTGAATGTATGAAACAGGAAGGACTGGAACTATCATAACCAGCTGGTTAGTGGTGAACCAACTTTTACAATAAGACCGAGAAGATAGCCAGAGAGTGAACTGAGCGGCGCTGGTAGGAGTGCTTAGTTCAAACTTTGTCAGATACAGGTGCATCTCAATAAATTAGAATGTCAACAAAAAGTTGATTTATTTAGGTAATTGAATTAAAAAAATTTAACTTCTATATTATATAGAACCGTTACACAGAGAGTGATATATTTCAAGTGTTTATTTATTTTAATTTCGATGATTATGGGTTGCAGCCTATGAAAACTCCAAATTCAATTTCTCAAAAAATTAGAATATTACATAAAATTAATTTTAAAAAAATAGTTTTTTAATAGAAATGTTGGCCAACTGAAAAGTATGTCCATGTACACACTCAATACTTGGTCAGGGCTCCATCCATCCATCCATCCATCCATCCATCTTCTACCGCTTTTCTGGAGGTCCGGGTCGCGGAGGCAGCAGTTCAAGCAGAGAAGCCCAGACTTCCCTCTCCCCAGCCACCTGCTCCAGCTCTTCAGAGAGGATACCAAGGAGTTCTCAGACCAACTGGGACCACCTGATGTGAATTAGGTGGTCAGGGCTCCTTTTGGATTAATTACTGTATCAATGTGGCGTGGCATGGAGGTGATCAGCCTGTGGAACTGCTGAGGTATTATGAAGGTCCAGATGGCTTTAATAGTGACCTTTAGCTCATCTGCATTGTTGGGTCTGGTGTTTCTCATCTTCCTCTTGACAATACTCCATAGATTCTCTATGGGGTTTAGGTCATGAGAGTTTGCTGGCCAATCAAACACAGTGATACCATGGTCATTAAACCAGGTTTTGATACTTTTGGCAGTGTGTGTGTGTGTGTGTGTGGGGGGGGGGGGGGTGCCAAGTCCTGCTGGAAAATGAAATCACCTTCTCCATAAAGCCTGTCAGCAGAGGGAAGCATGAAGTGCTCTAAAATTTCCTGGTAGACAACTGCGCTGACTTTGGTCTTGATAAAACACAGTGGACCAACACCAGCAGATGACATGGTTCCTCAAATTATCACTGACTGTGGAAACTTCACACTAAACCTCAAGCAACTTAGATTCTGTGCCTCTCCACTCTTTCTCCAGACTCTGGGACTTTGATTTCCAAATGAAATGCAAAATTTACTTTTATCTGAAACAGAGGCCATCTGCTGGTGTTTGTCCACTGTGTTTTATCAAGACCAAAGTCAGCGCAGTCGTCTACCAGGAAATTTTAGAGCACTTCATGCTTCCCTCTGCCGACAAGCCTTATGGAGAAGCTGATTTCATTTTCCAGCAGGACTTGGCACCCCCCCCCCCCCCCACATACACACACACTGCCAAAAGTATCAAAACCTGGTTTAATGACCATGGTATCACTGTGTTTGATTGGCCAGCAAACTCTCCTGACCTAAACCCCATAGAGAATTTATGGAGTATTGTCAAGAGGAAGATGAGACACCAGACCCAACAATGCAGATGAGCTGAAGGTCACTATCAAAGCAACCTGGACCTTCATAACACCTCAGCAGTGCCACAGGCTGGTCACCTCCATGCCACACCACATGGATACAGTAATTAATCCAAAAGGAGCCCCGACCAAGTACTGAGTGTGTACATGGACATACTTTTCAGTCGGCTGAAATTTCTATTAAAAAACTATTTTTTTAATTAATTTTATGTAATATTCTAATTTTTTGAGAAACTGAATTTGGGGTTTTCATGGGCTGTAAGCCATAATCATCAAAATTAAAATAAATAAACACTTGAGATATATCACTCGCTGTGTAATGACTCTATATAATACAGAAGTTTAATTTTTTTGAATTTAATTACCGAAATAAATCAACTTTTTGTTGACTCTAATTTATTGAGATGCACCTGTAATAGTAACCATGCCTCATTCATAAAAGGAGATTTAGTTAATCAAAAACAAAATCACCCACCATAAAAACCATGAAAAGTTAAATGGTTGATGTATTTTTTAAGATTCAAGATAAATACAGCACAAAGCATTTAAAGTAGTGAATGATACATGATGTCATGTTCGGGGTTACTCTACCCCGTCCATGACCTGTGGCTGTAGGGTTCTGATTATTGCTTATTAATTCCACTTGACAGATTGAGCTTTGCTCTCTGCCAGTCCTACAGTCACGCCTCCTCCTCACCAGACATTCACCGGCGTGCATTGTTTCACCACACACACACACACATACTTATCCAATTATCACACACCTGCTTGCCACACAGCTGTGTCCACTTGCCTTCATTAGTATATTGAGTACTTATTGGGAGGCAGTGGGCTCAGCCAGTGTGGCAGCTTAAGTCAACATGGGACAACCTGACTCCCCGGATTATTGGTTTCCTTCCCCTGGACTTTGTATGTGGTGCCTTAGAGCCTTTATGCTCCAGCGTATTCGTAAGTCTTCCTTTGTGCCTTTCCCTTCCGCTCCTGACTGTCCGGAGCGCGTGAGGCATTCCCTTTAAGCCTACAAGAGTTGTAGCAGGTTGTCTACTCTTATCCACAGTAACTGTTATTCGGACATTCTGTACATTTTCCCTTTGTTAATAAACACATTACTTACACTGCATTTTGGGCTTGTTGCCAATTTATATGTTCACTGCGAAATTACGCAGCAGACATGACACGAGTGTGAAGCTATGCTCTCTCACTTGTCATTATGTATTTGAGTGCCAACCCTCCTCATGGAGCCCAGTTTGGAAATCATGATCGTACTGAAGCACCTCACTTATCTCACTGATATTCTCTCTGTGCATTTAAAATCATGACCCATTGTCCGTTCTCCTTTGATTTTTTTTTCTTTAGGAGATGAAGTGCAAAATTACCATGTTTTTATATCAAAAACAAACTTCTCTATAAGTTCTTTCATTAGGTTTCAGGCACCCAGCCAACTTAGAAGGTACAGACTTCCATAAGAGCAAGTTTTAAGAGACACTGGCTCCATTTGCCGGAATGTTTCCAAGTTGTAAAAGTTTTATATGAAACATATTGATTGATACATGATGGGCACTGTGCAGTAAGAGTTTTTAAGCTGGTGCTTATGAAATTAATGTAAGACAATGAGCAAACACACCGGCACACAAAAGGCAGATAAACAATAAAAAGACCCCTGCTTCACAAATAAAAACTTTGTGTTTCAATTTGTCATTATATGTATTTCCAGTTGTTTGCTTTTTATTAATGTGGTGTATAAGTAGAGCTGTTTGAAGTGTTGTCAACTTAGCGACTTTGTTACTATATTTAGAATAGAAAAGAATAGGCTTTTATCGTCATTGTACAGTAGTACAATATAATGAAATTGTGGGTGTTCTACCAGGCTACTGTGCAATTAAGTATGAGAGAAGGATATAAATAAAACACAGACTTACAGAACACATGATTGAATAAAAATACCCCAGGATTATAGAACTGTACACAGGTTTGGTAGTGGCTTCAGAGTTGGATGAATGTGCATGAAAGTGTGGCGTGCAAAGACAGGTGTGTTATTGTGATAATTAAAAAGGTCCTCAGTTCTATGCATGTGAGCGTTTGGGGGGAGGAGTGGGGCCTCTGGCCCAGGGGAAGAAACTATTTGTCAGTCTGGAGGTGTGGGACCTGATTGAACCGTCGTCCAGAAGGACGCAGGTCAAACAGGTGGTGGGCGGGATGTGATGGGTCACCTGCAATGGTCTTGGTCTTTCTGAGACAGGAGGATCTGGAGATGTTTTCCAGGGAGGGCAGAGGGCCATCAATGATTTTTTGGGTGGTGTTGATCACGCTCTGCACAGCCTTCCTGTTCTCAGCCATGGAGCCGGTGTACCACACACCCAAACAGTAGGTGAGTACACTCTCCACTGAGCAGTAGTAGAAGGCCAGCAGCAGCTTCTGGTCCTGGTTGTTCTTTCTCAGGATCCGGAGGAAGCGCAGCTGCTGCTAGGCTTTCTTCACCAGGGCCTTGGTGTTGACAGACCAGGAGAGATCAGAAGAGATGTGGGTGCCCAGGAACCTGAAGGTGGGAACGGTTTCCAAGCGGTCTCCATTTCTGAGGAGGAGGTGTGGTCCTGTCTGTTCTCTCTGTAAGACCAGCATGAGTTCTTTATTTTTTTTGGACATTCAGTTTCAGGTTGTTTGCTTGTCACTTCAGCAGTAGATTCTCTACCTCTGCCCTGTATGCCTTCTCATCAACGTCAGTGATGAGCCCAACCAAAGTGGTATCATCCGCGTACTTCACGATGACAGTGATTGGGTGGGGTGGAATGCAGTCAAAGGTGTACAGGGAGTACAGTAGAGGGCTTAGCATGCAGCCCTGGGGGAGCCAGTGCTGAGGGACAGTGTGGAGGAGTGGTGTGGGCCAAGGCTGACTGTTTGTGGGTGGTTAGTGAGAAAGTTTTTTATGCAGGAGCAGGTGGGGGGGGGGGTCTGGAGGAGGTGTAGTTTGTTGATCAGGATGCCCAGGATGGTGTTGTTGAAAGCTGAGCTGTAGTCCACAAAGAGCATCCTCACATAGCTCATTGGGTTCTTCAGGTGGCTCAGCGCTCTGTGGAGTGTGGTGAAGATGGCGTCTTCCATAGACCAGTTCTCCCTGTAGGCGAACTGGTGGGTGTTGAAGGAGAGGGGAAGACAGTCCCTGACGTGCTGGGACACAAGTTGCTCAAAACACTTCATGACTACAGATGTGAGTGCTATGGGTCTGTCTTTGTTTAGGCTGTAAACTGCAGACATTTTGGGGATGGGGATGATGATGGAGGCCTTGGGGCAGGAGGGAACAGTGGTGAGCATCAGAGAGAGGCTGAACAGCTTGGTGAGGATCCCTGCCAGCTGGTCAGCACATGCTTTGACCACCGCTCCTGGGATGCCGTCAGGGCCAGCAGCTCTGCGGGAGTTCACTGCTCTCAGTTTCTTCCTTACCTCATGCCCCTGTAGAGGGAGCGGGGAAGGGGAGGGGGAGGGGGAGGAGTGGGTGGAAGGGCAGGAGGGAGGGGACAAGGTGGGAGGGGGGCAGTGTGTGCAGTGGTGTGGTGTACTTAAACCAGGCAAAGAAGAAGACTGAGGCTGCTGTCTGATGTTGGGGAGCACTGGCCCCTGTAGTTGGTGAGGGCCTGGATGCCTCTCCACATCTATCAGGGGTTGTTGTCTGAGAAGAAACCCTCCTCCTTCCTCCTGTAGGTGCTCTTAGCATATTTTAGGCCTCTTCTGAAGTTGGCTCTGGTGGTGCTGTACAGAGAGCTGTCCCTCTGCCTGAAGGCTGAGTTGCAACCTCTGATCAGAGCCTGGACTTCACTGGTCATCCAAGGTTTCCGGTTTGGAAAGACCCGGATGTGTTTAGTGACTGTCACATTTTCTACACATTTAATGTAGAAAAGGAGAGACTCAGTGTAGGAGTCCAGGTCCTGTTGTTCGAAGATGTTCCACTCTGTACAGGCAAAGCAGACCTGTAGCTGGAGGATAGCATTTTCAGGCCTGACATAATACTCGGCCCAGGAAACACGCACACAGGCTCAGGAAGATTTGAAAGCTTTATTTCAACCAATAAACGTATTTGGATGCATGTGTGCGATATGTGAATGTGTTGTGGGTGGAAGATGAAGGCAGGGACAGAGCAGCACCCCGTGCAGCCAGGCAACCCTATGGATGAGACGAGAGTAGGGAGTTAGCTGGGCAAACCACACAGGAGAGTAATAAAGCAATGTGCTTACTTGCAGTAACAGAGGTGGCTGGCGTTGGCAAGATCCCAAGCCTGGGAGACAGCGTCCTGCTGTGCGTCCAAGGAGGAAAGGTGCTGCAGAGGAACGATGATGACGAAGGAAAGGATGTCCGCCGCCGGGGAATCCACCTGTGCACAGGGGAAGGCTGAGAGGACAGGTGAGAAAAATAGACAGCCTACGTGTCGTTGTGATGATCAGCAGGCCTGGAGGAAGGAATCTGCTGAGGGTTAGAGCACGAAGGAAGACAGACGGCTCCAGGCCGATGCTCAGGGCGAGGTGGAATAAATAGTTGCGCGCTAACGAGGTGCAGGTGTGCGCGCAGCTGAGGTGGATGCCCGTGAGCGGCGAGTGGTGACAGTACTCCCCCCCCTAACAGTGCCTCCTGGCACTGGCTTACCTGGGTGCGCCCGGTGAAACTCTGTGATGAGATCTTGATCCAGCACCCACGAAGAGCGCACCCAGGACCTCCACTCCGGCCCATAACCCTCCCAATCCACCGGGTATTGTAGCCCACGACCTCGGCGCCGGGAGTCCAAGATGGAGGCAACACCCCACGCCAGGTCACCGTCGATCATCCTAGGAGCGGGCGGCGACCTAGGAGGAGGGCAGAGTGGATTGGAGAGAACAGGCTTAACTTTAGACACGTGGAAGGTGGGACACACACGTAGGGAGGGAGGGAGGGCCAAACGCACAGCCACCGGGTTGACAATTTTGGTGATCACGAAAGGACCGAGAAACCGCGGAGCCAGCTTCCTCTTCTTGGCCTTGAGGTTGATGTCTTGGGACGAGAGCCAAACCCGTTGACCCACCTGGTAATCAGGAGCTGGCCTCCTGTGGCGATTGGCGGTGGAGCTGTTCCGCGCCGCCGTGCGTAAAAGCGCTCCCCTCGTCTTAGTCCACACACTCTGGCAGCGTCTCATATGCGCCTGGACAGATGGAACAGCCAACTCACCCTCCTGCTCGGGAAACAAGGGGGGATCGTACCCCAAGGACGCCTTGAAGGGAGACACGCCAGTAGCCGAAGACCGCGCCGTGTTGTGGGCATACTCCACCCAGGCCAAGTAGGAGCTCCAGGAAGATGGATTAGAGGAGGTCACACAGCGCAGAGCAGCCTCCAGCTCCTGGTTAGTGCGCTCACATTGTCCATTGGACTGGGGGTGGTGACCAGAGGAGAGACTAACCGTGGCCCCCAAGGCGTTGCAGAAGCACCTCCATACCTGGGAGACAAGCTGAGGGCCCCGATCCGATACAACGTCCAGTGGGATCCCGTGCAGTCTGACAACATGTTGGACGAGGAGGTCAGCCGTCTCACGTGCCGAAGGGAGACCCCGAAGAGGCACAAAATGGGCGGCCTTAGAGAACCGATCTACAATTGTCAGAACTGTGTCATAGGTGTTAGAGACCGGGAGACCGGTGACGAAGTCAAGGGCGATGTGCGACCAGGGCCTGCCCGGGACCGGCAGGGACTGGAGCAGACCCGTGGGTGAAGAGTTTTGAGACTTGCCGGTAGCGCACTGGGGACAAGCCCGGACGTAGTTGGTGACGTCCTTCTGGAGACCCGGCCACCAGAACGAGCGTTGCAGAAGTTCCACCAGACGGGAGATGCCAGGGTGACAGGCGAGCTTGGAGGTATGGACCCAGTGAATAACCTCTCCTCGAACCGCTGAAGGAACGAAGAGCCTCCCCTCTGGACCACTGCCAGGGTCCGGTTCCGTCTCCTGTGCTCTTCGGATCTTGTCCCTGATGGACCAGGAAACTGCCCCCACAACGCACGAGCTGGGAAGGATGGTGTGGTCCGACTCCTCCGGATCCTCAGGGGTGAACTGCCTGGACAAGGCATCGGGCAACCCATTCTTCGAGCCTGGACGGTACGTGATGGTAAACTGAAACCGAGCAAAGAATAGAGACCAGCGCGCCTGGTGGGCATTCAGGCGCCGCGCTGACCTCAAATACTCAAGGTTCTTGTGGTCCGTCCAGACCACAAAAGGCTGAGCTGCCCCCTCCAACCAGTGACGCCACTCCTGCAGCGTGAGCTTGACAGCGAGGAGCTCCCTGTCGCCGACGTCATAGTTACATTCCGCTGCAGATAATCATCAGGAGAAGAAGGCGCAGGGCCGCTTGACTCCGTCCACTGGCGAGCGCTGAGAGAGCACCGCCCCCACCCCCATATCGGAAGCATCAACCTCCACCAAGCACTGCAGCGCGGGGTCGACCTGGGTCAGGACCCGGGAGGACGAGAACTCCGCCTGGAGGGTTTTGAAGGTGGCAGCTGCCTCCTCAGACCACTGGAAGGGCACCTTTGATGAAGTGAGGCGAGTCAGGGGGGTGACAATGGCGCCGAAGTTGGGGACAAAGCGACGGTAGAAATTAGCGAAGCCAATGAACTGCTGTACCTGCTTCCTGGAGGTAGGCGTGGGCCACTCGACCACCGTTTTGACCTTAGCGGGGTCGGGGAGAATCTGATTGTGCGAGATGACAAACCCCAGGAAGGAGGTGGTCCGGGCGTAGAATTCGCACTTCTCCGCCTTGATGTAAAGTCTATTCTCCAGCAGCCGTTGCAGGACCCGCCTCACATGAGCCTGGTGCTCCTCCTGTGACCTGGAGAAGATGAGTATATCGTCCAAATACACAAAGACAAAGACCCCCAGGAAATCTCGTAGGATGTCGTTTATGAGCCGCTGGAAGACGGCAGGTGCGTTGGTGAGCCCAAACGGCATCACAAGGTACTTGAAGTGACCGCTGGGCGTCCTGAAAGCCGTCTGCCACTCATCACCCTCCCGGATCCGAACGAGATGGTAAGCGCTGCGGAGATCTAGTTTCGTGAACCAGGTCGCCCCCTGGAGGGAGTGGAAGGCGGTGTCCATTAGCGGCAAGGTGTAGCGATCCTTGATTGTAATATTATTCAGCGCTCTGAAGTCAATGCAGGGGCGAAGGGACCCATCCTTCTTGGACACGAAGAAGAAGCCCGCGCCGAGCGGAGACAAGGAGGAGCGGATGATCCCAGCGCTGAGCGACTCCTTGATGTAAGCATCCATCGCCTCACGTTCAGGAGCGGAGAGGCGGTACAGGCGGCCAGATGGCAAGGGGGCCCCTGGACGGAGGTTTATAGCGTAGTTATACGGCCGGTGAGGGGGAAGAGACATAGCCCTGGACTTATAAAGTCCAGGGCTATGTCTGGAGTAGACCTCAGACTTAAAGCTACTCCCAAGTCGTGGAACTCCTGCGGCACCAGGGTGAGGTCTGGAGGCTCGGAGACCGGCGCCGGCGAAGAGGAGGACGGAGCACAAGCCGCAGACTGGAGCCAGGTGCCCAGGCAGAAGGAGCTCCATGAAAGGACACTGCCGGATCTCCAATCGAGGACGGGGTTGTGCAAGCGCAGCCATGGGTAGCCCAGGATGACACGGTCCGAAGAGGAGGGCAGGACAAACAGGGTCAGATCCTCACGGTGGTTGCCAGAGATGATAATGGGAACCGGCTTGGTGCGATGCGTCACCACCCCCAGGGGAGAGCGAGAGAGAGTGACCAGGTTGAGGGGAGTTGACAGTGGCTGACAGGATATGCCCAAACCGGTTGCCAGACTCTTGGAAATAAAACTTTGCTCTGCCCCTGAATCCACCAGTGCGTGCGTGAGATGCCCGATGGAGTTATGGCAGAATCGAATGGGCAGTGTGCAACAGCATAGGGGATTCGACCGGTTAGAGTCCGCGAGGCCCCCTACAGTGACTCACGGACCCCCCTATTTGGCTTAACCGGGCACAGCTCCACGGGATGCTGGTCATCTCCGCAATACATGCAGAGACCCAGTTCCCGCCGGCGTTGTCTCTCCGCAAGAGGGAGCCTGGTGTGCCCGATCGCCATGGCCTCTGGCTCATCGGTGGACTCCGGAGCGGGTAACGCCAGGGAGCGAGACTGAGGAGAGCAGGCGGGAGGTCCGCGCGAGCGGCTGACTGACTTCCGCTCCGCGGCCCGCTCTTGCAGCCTATTGTCCAGGCTAATTGTGAGGGAGATCAGCTCGGACAGCCGCCCTGGGAGATCCCGACTGGCTAGCTTGTCCCTCAGACCAGAATTGAGGCTACAGAGGAAGATGCTGCAGAGAGATGCCTCTCCCCAGCCCACCTCCTCTGCTGCCACCCGGAAGTCAACAGCGTGATCCGCCGCCAACCGGCTTCCCTGTTGGAGACTAAGGAGCCGATCAGCAAGGACGCTGTCACGACGCGAGTGGTCGAACACCTCTAAGAAGTCTTGCATGAACCGGTCATAAGAGAGGGTTGCGTAGCTAGGCTTCGACATAACGGCGTAAGCCCAAGCTAGCGCTCGCCCCTCCAAGAGATGAGCCATGTACCCGATTCGGCTATGGTCTGAGGGGAAATCCCCGGGAACGCGCAGGAACACTGACTCACACTGCAAAATAAACCCCCGTGCTCCACCGAGTTTCCCGTTGAAGCGAGCGGGGGTTGGAATAGGTGTGAGCCGGGTCGGCGTTCCTGAGCTAGGCTGGCCAGCCGTGGAAGCGACCGGAGCCGAGGCGCCTTGAGGAACCGGGGGGGAACGCCTGGTGGGGATCCAGGTGGTCTAACCGGTGAGTAATTACGGTTAATTGATTGAAAATAACTTGCTGTTGGTGCGCAATCATATCCACCTGAGCCTCGAGGGTGGAAAAGCGGCGTGCGAGCCCGTTGTCCGCTGGGCCGCTCTGCTGGAGCCGTACTGACATAATACTCGGCCCAGGAAACACGCACGCAGGCTCAGGTAGATTTGAAAGCTTTATTTCAACCAATAAACGTGTTTGGATGCGTGTGTGCGATATGTGAATGTGTTGTGGGTGGAAGATGAAGGCAGGGACCGAGCAGCACCCCGTGCAGCCAGGCAACCCTATGGATGAGACGAGAGCAGGGAGTTAGCTGGGCAAACCACACAGGAGAGTAATAAAGCAATGTGCTTACTTGCAGTAACAGAGGTGGCTGGCGTTGGCAAGATCCCAAGCCTGGGAGACAGCGTCCTGCTGTGCGTCCAAGGAGGAGAGGTGTTGCAGAGGAACGATGATGATGAAGGAGAGGATGTCCGCCGCCAGGGAATCCACCTGTGCACAGGGGAAGGCTGAGAGGACAGGTGAGAAAAATAGACAGCTTACGTGTCGTTGTGATGATCAGCAGGCCTGGAGGAAGGAATCTGCTGAGGGTTAGAGCACGAAGGAAGACAGACGGCTCCAGGCCGATGCTCAGGGCGAGGTGGAATAAATAGTTGCGCGCTAACGAGGTGCAGGTGTGCGCACAGCTGAGGTGGATGCCCGTGAGCGGCGAGTGGTGACAAGGCCAGGTTTTAATTGTTCTTTTGGTTGGGTGGGGTGGGGTGGGGGCTCTTCCGGGGGGGGGGGGGTGTAAGCATGTATTAGAAGCAGGGAGAGATGGTATGATTGTCCAAGGGGAGGGAAGGGGTGGCTCTGTAAGCATGCTTAATGTTGCTGTAAACATGATCCAGTGTTCTTTCCCTTCTTGTGGGACACTTAACATGTTGATGGAATTTGGGGAGTACAGTCTTTAAGCATGCCTTTGTTAAAATCCCCTGCAATAATGTGGACTGTGTCCGGGTGATCCTTCTGTTGCCTGCTAACAATACGCTGGAGGTGGCTATGTGCTAAGCTAACACTAGTGTCTGGAGGGATGTAAACAGTTGTTACGATTAATGCTGTTAGCTCACGAGGAAGATAGAAAGGCCTACACAGAAAGGACATGGCCTCTAAGTCCGGTGAACAATGGCTGTGAATTATTCTGCTGTTGTTACACCAAGTCTGGAGCACAAAAGCACAGAGCCCACCATCCCTTCCTTTACCAGAATCTGCATTGCAGTCTAGGTGGTGTGTTGTCCGGCCTGGAAATTCCACTGTAGCATCTGGGATAAGTGGGTAAAGCCAAGATTCGGTCACAATCAGAATGCTACAGTCCTGGACGTAGTGATTGTAGGCAATCTCTGATCGCAACTCATCCATTTTGTTGGCAAGGGATCTGCCATTGGTGAGGAAGATTGAAGGTAGCGGAGGTTTGGTGTGTCATTTACACAGCTGGGCATGGAGGCCAGCCCAGCAGCCGCGTTTCTGCTTCCTCTCTTGTCGCTGTCTGCATCGCCTGCGGGGCCCGATAACAATCCACATAGCACCCAGTGGTCTTGCAATCTCCTCAGGGAAATGGTGATTTCTGGAATAAGTGCTGGTGATGTTGGAGTAAAGTTGGCAGTCAATGCCTAGAAGTTCCTGCCGACTGTAGGTAATTTGTCCGTCACAGAAAGAGGGCAAAAAAGGCAAAAAAATGTAATGAGTATTCAGACTCCTCTAGTGACTCTTTTTCGAAAAAAGTGAGTACCGACAAATCTAGCAACTTTTTCTAGTGCTGGAGACTTTTGGAGACTCCGACGAGCCCCGCCCACCTCTTTCAGCCAACTCTCAGTTCAGTGAATTTAGACAGTCGGAGCTTCAGTCCATCATTGACCATGCTTGCATGTACACGAATAAACTGTTTAGGATTGGATTTTTGGAGTTATCTGATTAGCAGATGTTCACCTCTCCACGTCCAGACTGCAAAAAATGAACTGCGCATGCGAGAAGCCGCTGTTGTCTCTTTTGAGTTTCTTTTATAAAGAAGGAGGGTTTTAATTGTGATATTTATAAAAACAAGAATCAACAGTTCAGTTCATTTGTAGTTCTAAACATATGGGTGGTTTTTTATCCACTGTTTGTCTCTCCCATGATGTTATTCCTCTTTCCTGCAGCACTCATTAAGATTACATGCACAACCAATAGCTACTGAGGACTCACTGAGGAGTTGGCAACACTGGTTGTTTATCTTGCCATTCTGTTCTGTGTCGGATTGCTTTTTTCATTATCTCCATAAGGTTGGTCACTTTGTTGTGATCTTTTGAGTATCCCTCTGCTTGTTTTGAGTATTTGTGGTCTTGTGTGTTTTTGAAGCCGTTTTGTGCATCTCTGTTGTTTTTTGTTCTATCTGTGAGATTGGTTTTGGTATCTTTATGATTGCTGTGCATCTGTTATTTTTTCATCTTTATATTGTCAGTTGGTTTTGTTGCATTGTACACTTGCAGTTATTATCATTTTGTCTTTTTAACTTTGCACTAAGATATTTTCATGCTCATTAAAAAGCAATTAAGGTTGTGTCTCTGTAGTTTGTGTGTCCCTTTGTGGTTGTTTTGGGTCTTGATGTTGTCTGACATCTCCTTGAGGTGATTCAGCATCTCTGTGTGGCTGTTTAAGTCTCTTCAAGGCTGTGTTGTATATTTTTGAGGTTGTTTTGTGTCTTTATGATTATTTATTAGATGAGGGGTTTTTGGTCTCTTTAAGATTGTAAGTCTGTGGTTTGTGTGAGTCCTAGTCCACACGTATGCAGGTCTTTTTACAGTTTTCCATCCTCCATTTATTAAAAATAAGTAGCATCCATTTAAAAGAATTCCCTGTCCACAAGAAAATGCTCAAACACGTTTTGATGTTTCTGTTCCTCCATATAATGGGTCAGTAACTGTACATGAACTACTGCGACTACAATATCAAGAACTCATTTAATTTCACAAACTTACACCAACCTTTGTCGGGAATCAATGAAAATCTTCACCTTGGCAGTTTTTAAAAATGCAAACTTTTTTGCGCCCAAAAGAGCATTTGCATGTGGATAAAAAGTGAAAAACCATGTATAAAAAGCCATGTTTGCAAAATAAAAAAAAAAAAAACCTAAGTACAGTACGTGTGAACATGGACTGAATCTCATTGTGGTTGTAGCGAATGTCTCTGGAGTTGCTTTGTGTCTGATTGCTTTAAGTTAAGGCTTTTACATACTCCGCAAGAACAGAGAAATTTGTTCTTTTTCTTGAGGTGGTAAGAACAAGAACAAAGTTCTTCCTGGCCAGGACATTTCATATTTCACAAGAAACTCAAGTGCAGAACTCCTGGGAAATTCACATTTCTAACCAATTACACAACAGTTCTCAAACAAGAAGCAAGAAAAAAGTTTTGCCACGATGATGTGAAGCTGCAAGAACTCCCAAACCAGGGCTGCAAGAACCTCTAAGTTCGTATTTCGATGACTTCTGTGATGTTTCTTTTAGATGGTGTTTTGTGTCTCTTCCTGAACGCTTTGTGTTCTTTGCAGTTGTTGTGTGCCTTGCATCTTGCTGGAGTTGTCATGTCTCTTGGATATTTTAATGTTACTTTGTTTTGAGCCTTTTTTTTGCCATTGTTCTTTATGTTTTTAATTTGTTTTGTTGGTTGTGCACCTGCCTCCAAATCTGTGGTCTACTGAACAATCCATTCACCAATAACACAATGTAACACAAATCTTGTTCTTGGATAGTATGTGTTATTTCTTAATTGCTGAAAAGATGTAGTGAAATGGTTAATGACATTTAGTTTGTTTTTATACCTATGGGTTTTAGGTGTTTTATGTGATTTCAGAAAAGTCGCTACTCCTCTAAGGCAATTTCCCCAATGCTCGCCAAACTCACAGATAATGATCTTCAGGTGGGGCTATGTCCCGGTTGTGCTCACAGTCAACAATCAGGAGATCTGAGCACTCTGGAGGGGGGATTTCATCAAACCAGAATGAGCTACTCCATCACTGACAGTCTGGTTCAAGATTTATGACTACAATGGAATCAAACATTAAAATACATCTTTTCCATTTACTTTAGACATAACCAGCTGAGAAGTAATATCTTCTGCCCATTGTTACAACCCACTTTCTGGGCCAAGGCCAGAATTGCCTATGCAGCCTGGGCTCACCAAGTCCGTTTCAACCCCACGTCAAGGTGGACAGACCAAAGTCACTTTCGCCCTCAGGCAAGGTAGACATACACTTTTGAAGTCACTTTCGCCCTTAGGCAAGGTAGACATACACCTCCTAAGTCTCTTCTGCACACAGGCAAGGCAGACCTACACCTATATCCAAGGCTTGGATTCGAACCCATGACACCATGATCTGAAAACCTCCTACTCTACCAACCCGGCACCCTAGAATTCTTTAGCCAAACGGCCCTAAACCGTTTTCTATTCATTTTCAATGGTAGTGCTAAACCACTACGGATGTAATATATTTTCCACCACTAAAACCCTTGTGGCGCTGTTGTCACTTTGTTGACTGCAAGTCTCAAATTTTCCATTGGAAAACTTCTGCCGGGGAAAGAAGGCAGACCAACTGCTACACTTCCAACACTCCCTGTTCATTTAACGGTACGACATGTTGTTTGAAATAAAAGATGACATTTAAAACAAATATACAGTTGTGAAGCAACACAGTCATTGCTGTTAATTTAGTTCAGCTGTGTAAATTTCATTTTTCACTTTTTAGAGACACTGCAAGTTACGTTTTGGAATGGGGTGAATATGTATATCATTGGTCCCCTCTGTCCAAGAACTTTTTCAGAACCGTTGTAGGAGCAGGGCACTGAACATTGTCAAGGACCGTTCTCACCCTCTGCATAAACACTTTGAACTTCTTCCATCTGGTAAACGATTCCGGAGCATCAGAGGCAGAACCACCAGACTGATCAACAGCTTCCTTCCACAAGCTGTCAGGATGCTGAAGAGTTGACCCGGAATCTCTCATACACACTACTGCACCTACGGACATTTTGTATATTATTTGTATATTATAGTTAGGTTTTTTTTTCCCCCCCAAGTATGTCTCAGGGATGTGTGAATGGATGGGGGGGTGGGGGTGGGGGGGTGAAGCTATGTGTGAGTGTGTCTTAAATCATGCTGCTTCTATCTATATGGATGCCGAGAGAAACGCAATTTCATCTTGCCTGCACTACAGTTGTATGTACAGCAATATGACAATAAAGTTTGATTTGATTTGATTTGATTTGAAATGTTAAATAACCTTGCTGGTTCATTCTTCATACTGTTGTGTTTATCTCTTACTAACGTTAGCAAAGCTCACTCGCATTGAGATCATATAGCGGCCATATTTCAGTAGCCGTGAAATGGCATGCTAAAATATGAATGAGCATGGTGAAGATGATATGTTAATAACTTGCCAGTAATGCCTGTCTGGCTAAATGCTAAAACTAATGGGCTTATGCTGAGGTCCACTGTTAAACAACTGTTACCAGACACTGCAGACTGAACCAGAAATGATCCTTCTTTACAGAGTGCTCTGTGATGTTTGGAGAAAACGTAGTTGCAGAATATTCTTTGAGTAAACTGAATCATGACTACAGTATTAAGCTGATATATTTTAACTTGTTTTTATATCTAAAAGATTTCTCCTGCCATCTCACCCTTCTCCCTTTTTTGCTGAATAATGCATGAAATATCAGTGTTTATATGAGATAATTTTTTAAAGCTAAATAATTTTCCTCTCTCTCTCTCTCTCTCTCAATACAAGGTGGATTAAAGATGACCCCACCCTGCTGGACAAATCTGCTCCCATGAGGGAGGACCTTGTTCTGTAAAATGCTGTTGCTGTGGTCTGACAGAGAGGATGTTAAAGACATGATGGAGGTGCTGGGAGACTATATCCTCCAGTTTGGAACATTTAAAGGAAACTCCTTCAGATGGCTGCTGAAAAATATTAAGTACATTCTGTGTCCTGTCAAGGTTTTTCAGAAGGAGGAGGCTTTGGGTATTAACATGGCTGAAGGTAGCAGGAAGGATAGCCTGCAGTCATTGATAGACTCTGCCTTCATCTTCCCAGAGATCAAGTCTCTTTTGGACATTGAGGCCAGTGGAGTGGGTGTTGTTGCTGAAACATCCCCAGAAGATGATCAGCTGGTTGGCTTTGGCTCACATGCCAAGAGCACCTGGAAAGAGACCTGGGAAGCAGAGAAGATAGCTATGCTGACTTTGTGATGAGGAAGACCTGCACTAAGGAAACCTACACGTACAGCATACAGCAGCACCTGCTGGAGAAGAAGCAGCAGTCAGCTTCTGCCACCACACCTGCAGGACACGCCTCAAGCAACGCTCAGAAGCACCTTGGTAAGTTTTATCCCAATGAATATAAACATTTATTAAAAATATAAGTTTAATGTTTTTTTACTGGATATATGAATTTACATTTCTTGAACTGGATATATGAATTTACATTTCAGGCATCCTATCTGACACGTGAAAAATGTTTTTATTCACCTTAAATCAGATTTACTAATTCTTGTTTTTGTATTTTCTAATTCTTTCTTCACCACAGGGATGGATGAGGATCAACAGCTGGAAGCAGCAATGTTGAGCATTTCAGCTGCAAAGCTACAAGTGAAGATCTGTAAGTCCACGTTTATCATTCTGACTAAATGACAGCATTGGTTATAGCTGAGTCTGTTTGTTTCTGATGTCAGTACCACTCTGTTGTCTCTGTGCAACCAGCCGCAGCAGCCACCACCCGAGCGTCACCAGGAGCAAAGACAGGTTTTTAAATGGAAGACATTTAAAGACATGAAAGACATTTTACCATTTCCCAGCGGGGCAGACCCTGGACCAGCACCATCTGACCTCCACCTTCTCTGCTGGTGTATTTCTAAATGAGGAGATGCTATCAGTAGAAAGCCAGGGACCTCCAACACTTAGTGGTAAAGCAATATGGTGCTTTGAACTAACAATTCTGCACTATAATGTCATGTATTAACATGATCAACTGATGCACTCTTTTTGTTTTATTTTATTTTTGTTTTATTATTTTTTCCAGAAGTCTCTGATGCTCTGGCCCTGTGACCCATAAAGACGGGTGGAGGGATCTTCATGTTGGAACACACACATTGGACACCACCAATGAAAAAGGCCATTGACAGCCTACTGCAAAAGCACCACGGGAACAAGGATTTCCTACAGCTTGGAGATCACAATTACAGTGGGGGAGATAAGTATTTGATCCCCTACTGAATTTGTAAGTTTACCCTCTTACAAAGAAATGAAGAGTCCATAACTTTTATGGTGGGTTTATTTTAACACAGAGAGACACATCAACAACAACAACAAAAATCCAGAAAAAAATATTAAATAAGGGTTATAAATTAATTTGCATTTGATCAAGGGAAATAAGTATTTGATCCCCAAGAAAAACGTGACTTAGTACTTGGTGAAGAAATCCTTGTAGCATCACAGAGGTCAGATGTTTCTTGTAGTTGGTCACCAGGTTTGCTCACATGTCAGGAGGGATTTTGGTCCTCTCCTTTTCACAGATACTCTCCAAATCCTGAAGGCTTCCAGGCTGTCGCTTGGCAACTCAAAGTTTCAACTCCCTCCACAGATTTTCTATGGGATTAAGGTCCGGAGACTGGCTAGGCCAGTCCAGGACCTTAAAATGCTTCTTCTTGAGCCATTCCTTTGTTGCCTTGGCTGTATGTTTTGGGTCATCGTCATACTGGAAGATCCAGCCACGAACCATCATCAGTGTTCTGGCTGAGGCCAGGAGGTTCTCATCCAAGATTCTACAGTACATGGCCCTGTTCATCAGCCCCTCAATGTGGTGAAATCTCCCTTTAGCCTTAGAAAAGACACAGCCCCAAAGCAGAATGTTTCCACCTCCATGTTTGACAATGGGGATGGTGCTCTTGGGGTCATATTCAGTGTTTCTCTGTCTTCAAACACAGTGAGTCGAGTTGATTCCAGGGCTCAATTTTGGTCTTATCTGACCACACCACATTCTCCCAAGCCTTCTCTGAATCATTCAGGTGTTCACTGACAAACTTCAGATGTGTCTTCAGCAGGGGAGGGGGTTGGGGATAAGCACTTGTACTTATATAGCACTTTATCCAGTCTCAAAGACCACTCAAAGTGCTTTACAAACATGAACCCTCTACTAAGGGCCTATAGGAGACAGGTACCTAGGAACAATTTAGAAACACCAATTAACCTAACATGCATGTCATTGGATTGTGGGAGGAAGCAGGAGCTCCCGGAGTAAACCCACACAACACAGGGAGAACATGCAAACTCCACACAGAAAAGGTCCTACCCCTGCCAGCCTGGAGATTCGAACCTGGAACCTTCTAGCTGTTAGGCAACAGTACTAACCCCTGTACCACCGTGCTGCCCTAACCTTGTGGACACTGCAGGATCTCAATCCATTATGGCGACGTGTGTTACTAGTAGCTTTCTTGGTGACTGTGGTCCCAACTCCCTTGAGATCATTAACAAGCTCCTCCTGTGTAACTCTGTGCTGATCCCTCACCTTTCTCAGACTCATTCTTACCCCATGAGGTGAACTCTTGCATGGAGCTTCAGAGCGAGGGCAATTGACTTTTATCTTATATTTCTTCCACTTTCAGGTGAATATACTGTTTTTGTGTTGCTTGATTTAACTGCTGCCTTTGACCCAGTGGACCATCACATTTTAATTTCCCGTTTGCAGCATCTAGTGGGCATTTGTGGCACTGCTCTCAACTGGTTTAGGTTCTATCGAGCAGACAAGAGTTTTAAAGTTAAAGAGCAGAGATAAACAAACCTATCATCTGGTCAGTCACTGCAACAGATACTGGAGTCAGTTTGTCTTGGCCTGGCCTTGCCACTGATAATACCTCTATCTGCCAAGAATGTGCTGTTAGTCCAGCAAAAGCTAGCGGTACTCAAATACTTTGCAAGCAGTTTCATGAAATGGTCAGTCAGACAGCAACTCATACCGGCTCGGACGTCGCCCAGGTTAACAAGGTCGGGAGTTCCTGGCAGCAGAAGGCAAAGGACAGAGCTGCGTGGAGGAATCTGATCAGACCTAAATGAAACAGTCATTGTCACCCCCGACAGACTGCTATGATGATGATGATGATCTTCCACTTTCAAATTATAGCACTAACACTGGTCTCTTCCTCATCAAGCTTCTTGCTGATGGTCTCGTAGCCCATTCCAGCCTTGTGCTGGTCTACAATCTTGTCTCTGATGTCCTTTGACAGCTCTTTGGTCTTGCCCATGGTGGTGAAGTTTGAATTGAAGAGAGTGATTCTGTGACAGGACTCTTTTATACACATAACAGGTTGAGATTAGGAGGACTTTCCTAAAGGGACAGGACTAACTTATGTGCCTCAGGGATACATAACCGGTCTGTGTGGGTCAAAATTCTTGCTGGTTGGTAGGGGATCAAATACTTATTTCCCTTGATCAAATGCAAATTAATTTACTGCATAACCCTTATTTGATGTATTTTGTGGACTTTTTTGTTGATCTTCGTTTTCTCTTTGTTAAAAATAAATCTACCATAAAAATTATGGACTTAATTTCTCTGTAAGTGGTAAACTTACAAATTAAGCAGGGGCTCAAATAATTATCTCCCACAGTGTACGTATACATGGGCCGTCAGTCTGCTACAGGTCCAAACAGTTTGCTGCACCCCACATCAAGATGCACATTTCCTGCTATGTCAAGCACATAGCAAAACTTGTCAACACCAGTTCTGCTGTGGAATTTTTATCACAGACACGTAGTGTTCCTGTGGTCACCACCCAGCCTGCTACCTTTAACCCACCCCCACCTGCCAACACCTCTGTCACAAGACTTTATTTAGAAAGTTGTGGAGGGCATTTAGAGAGCCAACAGCAGCAGCAGCAGCAGCAGCAGCAACAGAAGCAGCCAGAGCCTAAAATAAGGCAGACTAAGACCTGTCTTGGACTACATCTTTGTCTGATTTCCATAGTCATCTGATGTTTAAAAGGTTTTATATGAGTACTAGCTGTAAATTATGTACTGTATAATATGTTAGTCCCTTTTCCCACAATGTAGTGTGACACCTGTCTTCATTTCTATGACCGTACACTCTGCTCACAGCTACTGGAACTGGAGGAAGCTACAGTGGGGGGATTTTGAAAATCTTACCATTTCAAAAATTTACTTAGTGATACGTTAATGAGTTTGTATGTTCTTGCGCCTTTGTGATTTCTCTTAGGTTTCTCCAGCTTTTTCCCACAGTCCCAATACATGTACATTAGGTTAATTGCCATGAACAGAGTGTTATGTATGTAAATAGATGGTATTAGTAAGATGGCGGCTGGGGTGGATAGGGAATACACAGGGGTGGTTAACTGCCAGTTCCGGTGGTGACACCACTCCGGGTATAAAGGATGTGGGCGGAAGAGGCTAGTCCTCTTTCGTCGTGGACGCCTGGCCTGCTGGAGAGTGCCGTAAGCCTAACCTATTGTATATAGTATCTGTAATAAAGCGTCGTAAATAGTAGTTCCTGTCTACTGCTCATTGCCTATATTATAGGTGCAACATTTGGTGACGAGGTAAAAGCAGTTATGGAGTGGTCTGTTGCCAACTTTCGGCCATTTTTGGAAACCCAGGGCAAGCCACCCATGCCTTGGCCTTGGTGGTTTGCAGCTTTTACAAATTATTTAGTAGTTCTGAACCTCAGCGAGCTTGAAAAGCTTTGCACGAGGGCTGTTTTGGTCCATAATTTAGGCATGGAGGGGCAAAGGATACTGGAGAACCTAGGAGGGGCCGAAAGTTTTGATGAAGTGGTGGAACTCATGGTGCGCTACTTTCGTGCGCCGGAAATGTCATGGTCCGATGCATTCAGTTTCGACAGCGCCGCCAGTGATTGGGGGAATCCGTAAAGAGATTTCTGATGGACCTCCGAGAGCTGGCGAGGGAATGCAAGTTTGGGCCACTGGAGGATAAGTTGATACGGGACCAGTTGGCGGAGCATGTCTGCTGTCCAGCAGCCCGGTCAATGCTTTTAACTCATCCGGGTGAGCTGACGTTGGCCGCAGCTATCGAGCTCGCTCAACAGTTCGAGGCAGCAGAGACCATCGCGAGGGGTCTGACTGAAGGGGCCGCTCTGAATGAGTATGAGTCTTGCGCTAAGACACTGGTTTTGGACCCTGAAGATGAAGACTGCAGAGAAGAGGATTATGCCTCCGTGGTGAAGATTAGGTCCGCCCCATTGTTATGGCTGTGGGTCCCCTAGTCACCGCTATAAGTCCAGGATATGTCCAGCGAAAGACAAGCGTTGTGGGATGTGTGGTTTGCTGAATCACTTTGCCAGGATGTGCGCAGACTTTGAGCATAGGGACCAGCGTAGCAAGGTGGGTCCTTCGCAGAAGACTCCCACGATCATCCACACCGTTTCCCCGGAGACTACGGGACAGATCAGGTGTGATGTGATGCTGGATGGCGTCGAGGTTCCCCTGTTGGTGGATACGGGAGCTGTTATCTCCGTTTTGAACCTGGCGACCATGAAGAGTTTGTTTCCTCACCAACAGATAAGAAAGCAGGAGAGACATTATTTTGGCTATGGATGGAACAGACTGGCCGTTTTGGGATTTGTGGAAATGAAGGTGCGGTACAAGTCTGTTGTTGTACCCAAGGCCTGTGTTTATGTCACCACTGCGGGCGTTAACATCATGGGAAGCAATCTTTTTTATAGCCTGGGTTTCTCCATAGCGAATGTGTCAGGGGAGGAGTGGTCGGGGTGTGGACTTTGAGGCTGACCAGCTCCGGTAGTGGATGGCGAGTAGGTGTGGGACTCAGACTGGCTGGATACAACAAGTGGAGAGCACGTTCGGCGCCACACGACGCCGCCCCGGGACAGACCCGATGCCGGTCACCACGCTGCCCTGGATGAGGGTGCTGGACGGCACGCCAGGACCCCCAAGGTGGCCCATAAGGATGAGGTGCCCGCGCTGGAGACTGAGGGGGCAAGACCTGAGAACGCAGTTGTGAAGCGCTCACAACGACAGTCTGCCAAGAGGAAGACGACCTGGACCCGCGAGTCAACCGGATCGGAGAAGGAGGCCAGTCGGAAGCACAGTGATCCTGATAAGAAGAAAAGGGCTTCCCTGCAGAGACACGGCTTTTTAAGTTGGACTGTTTAAGTATGGTGGCAGAATAACCCGCCTAGCCATGTAGGGGGCACTGGCAGTCTACCCGGCCCCCCAGCCTTGGTCATGTGGATGGATAGGCAGTTTGTTTCTTTTTGTACATACTTTTATCAGAGAGTGTGTCGGGTGCCAAATTTGGGTGGGTTATCTGTATGCATGACATTTTTTTTGAAGGGGGGTGGAATGTTATGTACTATGTGTACGCCTGGCCTGCTGAAGAGTGCCGTAAGCCTAAGAGTGTATTGTATATAGTATCTGTAATAAAGCTCCGTAAACAGAAGTTCCTGTCTACTGCTCATTGCCTATATTATGGATGCAACACAGAGAATTCTAGATTGTCTGTAGGTGTGAATAGTTATGTGTGTTTGTGCTGGACCTACAGCCTTTCTAAGTGAGCTGCCTATTTTTTTTAAAGAATAAGTAATCATATAGAATGGTCATAGCACACAACCATTACATCCTCTCTATTTAATACAGTACAGGTTAATATAAAATATCCTATAAATATGGCTGCTGCCTCAAGTTAATTCTGTGGAACTGTAGAGCCTGTAAAGTATGTAACTAGTTGCATTAACTCAAGCACATTCATTCAGGTAACTTTTCACAACATTGTACTTTCATGAGTAGTTTTATTGCAAAATATTTTATACTCTTGCTTGAGTAATTTGTAAAAAAAACAAAACAAAAAACACTAATTCATCTGTTTGGTTGTACTCTGAGTCACTTTTGACTTCACTGATTTGAAATGAGTGCCAGTCCACATTTGAAATCAATTACTTTATTGCTGCTGCTACAGTATGATTTGTATAATATTACATGGAACATGTTTCTAGTTTGTTTTGTTTATATTTTGCTTTGTTTAACACATGCAAAGGAAGCAAGTTAATAATTCAAGGTTATTCAAAATCTACCTTTCCCACTTTCAAGTAATTTCTGAACAATTGCTTTTTTCAGATTTTGACTCTACAGCAATTGGTTGTGTGATGAGTATGTTTCAATTTTTTACTAACTTGTAAGAATTTAACTTATAGAAAAATATACACCACTGTTCAAGTTCAGTCTTGCAATAAATTGTTTATCAGCTAAAACTATCAAGGTGAGTTAATGTAAATATGGTTTTATAGTACAAAATTAACAGTGAAACTCAAAAATTTAACTAGAATAAAGCTTTCATTCATTCATTCATCTTCTTCCGCTTAATCCTTTTTGGGTCGCGGGGGGCTTTTCTTTAACTAATACCTATCAGCACCCTGGACAGCTGCTCCAAAACTGAGCAGTGTTGTTCAGCACCTTGGACAGCGACCTACTTTTTGATTGGCTGTCACTCTGTTACAGCTATTCACAATTGGCCCCACTGAGCCAATCCCCGTGTCTGCGTGGGTTTACTCCGGGATTTCTCTGGTTTCCTCCCACATGCCAAAAACATGCAAGTTGGGTTAATTGGCATCAAACTGGGCATTCTAAATTGTCCTTAGGTACGACTGTGAGAGTGAATGGTTGTGTCTCTCTGTGTTGGCCCTGCGACGGACTGGCGGTCTGTCCAGGGTGTACCCTGCCTCTCGCCCAAAGACGCTGGGATAGGCTCCAGCTCCCCCGTGACCCGAAAAGGATTAAGCGGAAGAAGATGAATGAGCCAAAGAGGAATTCCTCTACTAGCACTGAGGCAGTAGTGAAGGTGTATCTTAAGGTGTCAGAGACTGCACCACTGACTAATTAGTCAGGAATTCCTTATGGAATTCCTTATGGAGGAATTATCCGTAACACCATGAATGCTAAAAAGCAGAAACTTTTGTCATATATTGTTATTTTATGTTTAGCCGGAGTGGTGGCCTAGTGGTAGAGCATCTGCCCTAACACCCAGGAGGTCGTTGGTTCAAGCTCAGGCCAGGTCACATCAAAGACCTTACTTCCTGCCTTCTAGCTTGGTGCCTTGCATAACAGAATGGGGGAAGGAAAGCTGGTTACCCAGTCACAGGGGAAGCACAAGCTAGTGGACTCCTTGTGCTGGTCCCAAGCCCTGAAAAATAGGGAGGGTTGTGTCAGGAAGGGTATGCAGCATAAAAAATCCTTGTCAAATTGACACGCGGATCATCACAATATCAGGTGATGATGCGCTGGGGCGACCCTGAAAGGGTGAAGATGAAAAAATTGTTATTTTATGCTTACTAAGAACTGGCTCTTAGTTGGAAGCACAACATATTTTTTTCCAGTTTCTTGGCATGAATGCACCAAGTCTCTTTGTGGCATTTTTTTCACCTGTTCTGATTTTGTGGGGAGTTTTGACCAGTTTTGTTGTATCTGTCACAAACTGCATTTCTGGACAGCTGCACATGGCAGCTGCTGCTCTGCAAAAAAGACTGCAGTCTCCCAACAGTCGGTAGATTCATGCTGCATTGATGCTCACACGCTGATGGGATGCTAGTGGGGCACGCACAAGAACATGCCCAGACTTGTTCCTAATTGTTCATATGGGGCTTAGATTCTGCATGACCCTTGTTTCTTCCTGTTTATGTAACTGCACTGAAAACAAGATGGTTATTGTTGAGGAGTTGGTGTCCGATCATTCTGACATGTTGTCAAAAAGGTGATGGAAGAAATGCCAAGTTTGACGTTTACGGCAAAAGGTGCTACAGACTCAGTCAAACACCAGTTGCTTTGGATCCATGAAAATAGTTAGACCAATGAATTGTAAATTAAAGATGCACTTCGGCAACTCTAAAACCACCTAAAACCACTTCAAAAACAAATATGTATTGCCCAAAATAGTATATTGTGGCTTTTTACCCACAAAAACCCTCCCCTCTCCGGGCTCCCCTCTGACCTGAGAACGCCAAAGACTGCTTCGCTAAACAATGGCCAACTCGCCTCCCTCCTCTGGAGGCAGTGTGTGTGTGTGTGTGTGTGTGTGTGTGTGTGTGTGTGTGTGTGTGGCCCGGGGGGCTTTGTGCCCCTTCCCAAAAAAAACCTTCACCAAACCTTCACCAAACAAATGCAAAACGGACGGGTGGCTTTGGCGCCTTCATCTACCGAGAGCAGACATCTCTCTCTGCTTCAGCCTTCCAACCATGTGCCTCTGGTTCTCCGGGAACCTGCACGTGCGGTGCGGCAGCCGGTGGACTCCGGTCTCCAAGTTGACCGCGTGTACTACGGGGTTCCGGAATACAGTAGCCCCAGCGGCGGAAAACTACGGGCGGCTGCAGTTGGTTTCGCACCATCCCTGAGAAAGGGCGCTGACTATCAGTGTGGTCAGTGGTAGGTAGAAGAGTATTGGCCAAAGTGTTGTTCATCACCATGGGACCCTCAGTGTTTGAGCCAGTCCTCTCAGCTTATTATCTCACCGGCTCGAGGACCCCATTCAAGCAGGGTCTCCCCTCACTTCCTCCTCTCTGCCTCTCATCCAGTCTCTTTCTCTGCCTCAATCCTGCTGGCTCTTCAGCTCCTCTCTCTTCCCCTGAGGTAGTGAACTCAGGTCTATAGCCATGCCCAGTGCTTAGTCTGATTGCTTAATGTTATAACCAATCAGACTAAGCAGGAATGCTTACGTAGCTAGAAACGCTCTTTCCAAAGTCGCTCGTATGGGAAGGAGGGGGGGGGGTGAACTGGAACTCACAGCAGAAAAGGTAAGTCACAAAAACATGTTACAGACATGTTAACAATAGAAAAAACTTGATGTTTGCTAGAGTGTCACTTGAAAGTATTACAAAGCTGATTATGGTTTTATATAGTTTTTCATCACTGTGGAGGATGAAATCAGACAGCAAGCTGGATGGCACACGAACTTTATTCAAGCCTGCCAGATCCTCCTTAGGCACGGAGAGCAACCCTTATAGAACCCAAGGCAGGCGGTCAACCCAATCTGCGTCCGTGAGTGAGGCTCTGAGCACTGCTTTAAGCGACCTATGAAAACATTCGCATAATCCGTTAGCCTGGGGGTTGTACACGGTGGTGCGGTGGATTTTGATCCCCAGGCTATCAGCCATCATGGACCAGAGCGCCGAAACAAATTGCAAACCCCTATCGGAAGTGATGTCCAATGGGGATCTGAACCGTGCAACCCAAGCCGACAAAAAAGTGCAAGCAACCTCAGCGAATGTGGTGGAGGCCAGCGGGACCACTTCAGGCCAACGCATGGTTCGGTTCACGATTGTCAAAAGGTATGTGAACCCTTGCGACGGTAGAAGGGGGCCCACCAAATCCACGTAGACGTGGTCAAACCTCCTGGCCAGAATTTGAAAGGGCTCAAGCGGGGCTTTGGTGTGTTTGTGCACTTTGGCCCACTGGCATACAACGCACACTGCAGCCCATTCTTTCACAACCCTGCGTAGGTGAGGCCAGACAAATTTTACCCCCACCAGTTTAACAGAGGTGCGCACACCGGGATGTGAAAGGGAGTGGACAGACTCAAAAATGCAGCAGCGCCAAGAGCTTGGAACCACTGGGAGCGGGCAGCCGGTGGAGACGTCGCAGAGCAAGGGGGGGCACCCTTCTTGCACCACCCTGCTCTCCAGCTTTAACCCTGTAAGTGCGGACCAGAGCACACAAATGTCTGCGTCCCCGGTATGCTCTGTGGCCATGGTGGGAAAATCTATTCCCATGTAGATCAGGGAGACTAACACACGCAGCAGGCAGTCAGCCACGACATTAAGCTTAATGGCTACTTGTTGAGTGTTGGTCGTGAATTCCGAGATTGCAGCCAAATGTTGTTGCTGCCGAGCCAACCATGGTTCCGAGACTTTGGATTTGCTAACGTGGTTTATGACCAACAAACGCGGTGAACTTGCGCCCCTCCTGCCAAAACTGGAAATGGTGCATCGCCAGGTGACAGCCAACAACTCTCAGTCAAACGTACTGTATTTGCGTTCTTTGTCATGCAAAGTACGGCTGAAAAACACGAGTGGCTGCCACGAACCAGAGATGTACTGCTCCACCACTGCCCCTAAGGCAACATCAGACACGTCTGTGGTGAGTACTATCCGCTCTGACGGGGTGGGGTAGGCTAGCAAAGCCACGTTAGCGAGCACAGTTTTGGCATTTGTGAAAGCCTGGACCCGCTCGGGGGTCCAGTCAATGTTCTCTGCGGGTTTCTTTTTTTTTGAGTGCGCCGCACAGCAGCTGCAGTAGTTGGGCTGCCCAGAGAGGAAACGGTGTAAAAATTGACCATTCCTAAAAATTCCTGCAGCGCCCTCACGGTCTGCGGACGAGGAAAATCTGACACTGCGCGCACTTTATCTGGCAACGGAATCACGCCCTCTGGCAAGATGTGATGACCCAAAAAATCAATCACCGGCATCCCAAACTGACACTTTGCCGGGTTAACGATAAGCTCTTGTGCTTCCAGCTGGAAAACTTGTTTAAGATGGTCGAGGTGCTCCTCCTCCGACACGCTAGCCACCAAAATGTCATCTAAGTAGACAAAAACGAAGGGGAAGTCATGGCGCACTGTGTCCATCATTCTTTGGAAAGTTTACGCCACACCCTTTAACCCAAATGGCATGCGTAAAAACTCAAAAAAGCCAAAAGGAGTTATTACCGCTGTTTTGGGAACGTCCTCCGTGTGCACCAGGATCTGGTGCGGACCAGGTCTACTTTTGAAAAAACACGCGTTCCGGCCAGATGCATGGAAAAATCCTGGATGTGCAGGATGGGATACCAGTCATGTTCAGTGGCGTTTTTCAAGCACCGGAAATCGCCACACGGTCACCACGACCCATCAGCCTTGGGCACCATATGTAGCAGCGACGCCCACGGACTGTTGGAGCACCTAACGATGCCTAGCCGCTCTAAGATAGCAAACTCCTCGGACGCGCTGGCTAGTTTAACCGCATCAAGGCGCCAAGGGTGCACGAACACCGGCAAACCTTTCGTTGTTATGAAATGCTTGACCCCGTGTTTGGTTACTGTGGGAACCGTGAGTGCTGGGAACTGTGAAAGCAAATGCTGGTACTTACCCCCCGGGGCTAGAATGTTAGCATGTGTTGGTGGCTCAACTCCCCGAGCTGTGCAGGGCAAGGAGGAAAAAGAGACAGTGTCCACTAAATGTCTGTCGGCAACATCGACTAACAGTCCATAAGCACATGAAAAATCACGCCTAAAATGGGGACCAAACATGCAGCTATCACAAAGTCCCACTGGAAATTGTGTCCGTGTGGACACACAGTCAGCGTCCTTTCACCAAACATCTTGATGTGGGATCCGTTGGCGGCCGTAATCTCGGGGCCGCTGTCTTCTGCCAGCTTGCCCGCACTGACCGGCCGGATGAGGCTCTTCTGGGAGCCAAAGTCCACCAAAAAATGTCTTCCAGAACGTGTGTCCATGATGAAAAGCAGCTTGTTCCTGTCATCAATGGTCACAGCTACCACTGATCGCTGGCCATGTCGTTTACCGGCTTTCATGAAGTGGCACGGCAGCAGACAACGTTGCGCTTCCTTGCCAAAACGGTAATGATAAAAACACAACGACCTGTTCCTGCGTCTCGTGGTGGCTGTCCCAGCCACTATTATCGGCTCCTCGACCCTGCTGGATTCCTCCGCGGGTTCCGGTGCCGCTGCATGCAGGATAATGTGGTCTGCGTCAAGCATGCGGTAGCTCCTGGTCGCCAGCAGCGGTGAGTTAGCAAGGATCGCTCTCGCTGTAGCTGCTAGGTTTCTGAGGAAGAGATGGGTGAACAAGAAGGAGCCGTCTTCCTTCCCCATCAGCGCTAACATGCTCTCCATCAGGTCCACAGCTGATCTGTCGCCCAACTTTGAGCGCGTGAGGAGTTTTTCTGCTCTCTTCCCGTCTGAAAGGGTGTAACGTTGAAGCAGCATCTGCTTGAGCGTGTCGTATTTCCCTTGGGCTGGTGGTTCTTGGAGCAGGCACGTTACTTGCTGTGTGGCATGCACATCCAGCACAGCGACTACATGATGATATTTTGTGTCATCCGTAGAGATCCCGTGGAGTGCGAATTGGGCTTCCACATGTGAAAAACCAAGTGGACGGATTGTGGATCCAAAAGTTCAGGAGCCTGACTGTGACAGCGCATGCCGCGTTGGTGTGCTCCCTCTGGGGTGTCTCTGCGGAGGTGCTTGGCTCGTTCTCTATTGCACGTGTTAAGGTCACCAGTGTGGAGGATAAAATCAGATGAGACAGCAAGCTGGACAACACACGAACTTTATTCAATCCTCCATCAAAGAAAACAGAATATTAAGTCCCTGGGTCTGTGGGCACTCACCTTTATACCCCTTTATTCCGGCCTCGCAGACCCGGGGATAAAAGACATTACACACAGTACACAAAGCATGTTTGGCACATCAACATACAGCACACAGAGTGCTACTTATAATCGTCTGTTGCTCCCCTGCGAACTCTGGTGTGACTCCTGTCACCACGGGGGTCAACGGCTCCCTTTTGTTACATCTAAAACCCTTCTGTCCTTTTATCCATCTCTCCCCCCAACCCCCGGCTCTGGGTAGAGAACTCCCTGCTCTGTGCTCCCACACCACCTTCGTTCTTGGTTATGATGCATTTTATCTGTTCAGTGAAGAGAAAACTTTTTAACAAGGACAGATATCCCCGAGTCAGGCTGGACTGGGAATTCTGTAGCAAGTCAAACTGAATAAGCGGAATTACTGTTGATCTACATAGAGCCCTTTCACTTCTTACAAATCCTACTGTACCAAAATCAGCTGCAATTCACTTAGTGGGTTCTCTTATAGTAGTCCTGAATTGACAGAATAAAAGTACCATTTTTTTTGTTTGTTTTTGCTAAAAAACTAAATTATATACAGTTGTGCACATAAGTTTACATACCCGGGCAGAATTTGTGATTTCTTGGCCATTTTTCAGAGAATTCATTCATTCATTCATCTTCTTCCGCTTAATCCTTTTCGGATCACAGGGGGGCTGGAGCCTATCCCAGCATCTTTGGGCGAGAGGCAGGGTACACCCTGGACAGATCGCCAGTCCATCGCAGGGCCAACACAGACAGACAACCATTCACTCTCACAGTCATACCTAAGGACAATTTAGAATCCCCAGTTTGATACCAATTAACCTAACTTGCATGTTTTTGGCATGTGAGAGGAAACTGGAGAAATCCCAGAGTAAACCCATGCAGACACAGGGAGAACATGCAAACTCCACACAGGTCACTGTTGGTCGGGGGGGTGGGATTGAACCCAGGATCCCCCGGTCAAGGGTGAGTTGCTGTGCTGCCGCAGTGCTAACCACTCCACCACCGAACCGCCCCATTTTTCAGAGAATATGAATGATAATAAAAAAACTTTTCTGTCACTCATAGTTAGTGGTCGGGTGAAGCCATTTACTATCAAACAATTGTGTTAGCACTTTTTAAATCGTAATGACAACAGAAACTACCCAAATGACCCTGATCAAAAGTTTACATACCCTAGAAGTTTTGGCCTGATAACATACACAAGGGATGACACACACAGGTTTAAATGGCTACTAAAGGTAACCATCCTCACCTGTGATCTGTTTACTTGTAATTAGTGCGTATAAAAAGTCAGTCAGTTTCTGGCCTCCTGACAGACCCCTGAATGTTTCATCCAGTGCTGCACTGACGTTGCTGGATTCCAAGCCATGGGGAAAGCAAAATAATTATCAAAGGACCTGCGGGAGAAGATAGTTAAACTTTATAAAACAGGAAAAGGATATAAAAAGATATCCAAGGAACTGAGAATGCCAATCAGCAGTGTTCAAACTCTAATTAAGAAGAGGAAAATGAGGGACTCTGTCATGTTGAGGTTTCAGGAGCAGAACCCATGAGCGCAGGCAGGATTGTCGTGCAAACAATAATTTATTAACAAAAATACTATGGACAAAGAAAATGCAGCGCAGGTGTTGAACTCAAAACCAATGAGGCAAACTTACATAGAACGTTAATCCATACTCTGGGAGAACATCAGGGAACAACAACGAGGACGCCAGACAGAGCACATGCAAAAACTGACATAAATAGGGGAATTACTAATTGTAAACATGAGACAGCTTGGGCGGACAATCAAGGGCAGCAGGTGAGGAAAACAGGACGGACAGGGCTACACTGACATTCAGACAGGGGATGCACAGGAGACATGACAATGAACATGCAGGACAACAATACTAAACAGTAAGAATAACCCAAGATCATAAAATAAAACCAAATCCAAAAGACACAAACAACAGGGGATGACATGACATGATAGACAACGATAAGGGAACATGGGGGCACTTAATAATAATAATGATAATCATAACCATAACAGTAATGATAGTGTGAAAAAAGCAAAAACTTACATGAGCATAAAGCGTGGGCACAGTCCCTGGGCGTGCCCCATGACATAATCCTCCCTTTAAGGGGTGGCTTCCAGACACCCCTAAACAAAAGAAAACACAGTAACACCAAAACAGGCAGGAAGGAGGGGGCAAGGCATGGTGGGAAAAAACATAAACAAAGGCAACAATGTCCATCAGGTGCTCAGGAGCCTTTAGCACGGGAGCTAGCATAGGGGTCCAACCAACCAAGGACAACACAGAAAAATCATACTCGGGAGATAATGATAACACAGAGAATCTAACCTCAGGAAAAAAAGCAACATGTGTCTTAAACTCAGGAGAAAACAACATAGAGGCTTTAAACCCAGAAGATAACATAGAAGCCTCTTGTTCAAACGAAAACATGGGGGTTTTAACCTCAGGAGAAGAAATTGAAGCTTTTTGCTCTACAGACCACAAAGGAGCCCTTTGCCCTGGAGACCACAAAGGAGCTCTTTGACTTAGAGGCCACAAAGGAATTGTTTGCTTGAAGGACAACAACATAAAATCTAAGAGCTCAGCAGATGGTAACAGTGGAGCTCTTATAACAGAAAATAACATAGAGGTCTCTCAATCCAGAGCTAGCAACAGAGGAGTCTTTTGCCCCAGAGACAGTACCTGAGAGACCTTCAGCGCAGGGGCCAACAGCAACCGGGAAGCGGCGACCAAACTGGGAGATGACTGGGGACCGCTGACCACAATGAGTAGCTGCTGCTGGGGAACGTCGACCACAGAGATTACTGGAGCAGTGATGTGCACCTCAGGGACTGCTGGAGCAGCGGTGTGCACCTCAGGGACTGCTGGAGCAGCGGCGTGCACCTCAGGGAAAACTGGAACAGGAACGTGCACCTCGGGAACAGCTGGAACAGGAATGTGCACCTCGGGCTGAGCTGGAGCTGTGGTGTTCACCTCAGGGGCAGCTGGGGCAGGTTCGTGCACCTCGGGGAAAAGCAGAGAGACCAGGGATGGTGACAGCACAATCACAGGGGTGACAGCAGAAGCAGAAGGTGGAGGCTCAGCAGTAGGATAGAGCTGCTGCTGAGACCCTTCACTCAAAACAAGACATCTCATTAGGTGGTAAATGAAATTGAGTATGTACTTGTCTGTTGTGCTGCTCTGCTGTTGTAGGTGGAGATGAACCAGGGATTGGAGCCATGGCTATTGGCCGGACCACAGATGAGACAAACTGAGGAGTAGCAGCGGGTGAGAGCACTAGTGCAGAAAAAGTGGGAGCCGGGACTGCAGCTGCCGTGGGAGCCAGCGTAATAACTGTCCTGGGGCCGGTACTGCAGCTGACGTGGGAGCCCATGTGGCTGAGTCCCATGGGGCTGAAGCGAAGAGAGGAAGAGTGGTGGGCTGTGAGCTAGAACTGGAAGGATAGTGTTTGACCCGCCGCTGTTCAACTCACAGCAGATCCTTCTGCAGCCAGCCGGTCCCCACTCAGCTGTGCCACATACTCCGAGAGGAGCCAGGGCTTATATTTCAGGAGCAGATCGGTCTGAGACAGCAAAACCTGTCGACGCTCCTCTAGCTCCTCGGCTCCGGCGGGCATCCCACCGTGACATAGAAGCAGTAGGCGGAGGAGTGACTGGAGGCATTGGGGAGAGACCCGGTGGTGACACAGGTGGAGCGGAGGGGAGGAGGAGCACGGCCGGGAGCAGAAAACCCTGCAGTTTCGGGGAAATATTCAAAAGTTCTCCAGGTATGCTCAGCGCGATCCTCCGAGCCTCCCCCAAAACCAGTGACCTCCAATCCTCTTGCTCCTCATAGATCCAGAACCACTCCACCAGATCTGAAAGGAGCTCATTAGGATCGCCCCAACCATCCAAGCCTACTAGGTCCTTGTTTGCTGGCGTCCTACTGTCATGTTCTGGACAGGTTAGCAGGACTCGCTGCTAACCTCAAGGACATCAGTGACACCAGGAAGACTGCCATCATCAATAATGAGCTGAAGAGACTGGAAGTGGATATCGCCACTCTCCAGGAAACACGGTTGGCTGATGCAGGCACACTGAGAGAGAAGGACTACACGTTCTACTGGCAGGGAAAGGGCAGTGACGAACACAGGGAACACGGAGTGGGCTTCGCAGTGAAGAACACCTTGATGAAGAACACCTTGATGAAGATGGTGGAACCGGGCAGCAATGGCTCTGCACGACTCCTCACCCTCCGCCTCAACACCACTCAAGGCCCAGTCACCCTCATCAGTGTGTATGCCCCAACACTGACAGCCACACCAGAGGCAAAAGACGAGTTCTACGAGAATCTCGCAACAACTGTCAGGATCATCCCCAACTCTGAACAACTCATTCTCCTTGGAGACTTCAATGCCAGAGTGGGTGCTGACCACGACTCCTGGCCCTCCTGTCTTGGACAATTTGGCGTGGGCAGAATGAACGACAACGGACAGCGGCTGCTCGAGTTCTGCACATATCACGATCTGTGCATCACAAACTCATTCTTCAAGACCAAGCCCCAACACAAGGTTTCCTGGCGACATCCGCGCTCAAAGCATTGGCACCAGCTGGACTTGATCCTGACCAGGCGCACCTCACTGAAGAACGTGCTAATCACCCGTTTGTTCCAGAGTGCAGATTGCGACACAGACCATTCATTGGTGTGTTGCAAGGTCAAGCTGCAGCTGAAGAAATTCCATTGTGCTAGACAGCCTGGAAAGGCACGGATTGACACCAGCAAGATGGCCCAACCAGAACTTGTTGAGCAGTTTGCCTCCACCTTTGAGAAGGAACTTGGTGTACCACAAGAAGGAGAATCTGCAAAGCAGAAGTGGGAAGAGCTGTGAAACTCCATCCACCGCACAGCCTTGGCTACCTTTGGGAGGAAGACCTCGAAGTCACAGGACTGGTTTGATGCCAAGTTGACTGAGATGACCCCCGTCATTGAAGCCAAGCGCTCAGCACTTGCTGAGTACAAGAAGTACCCAAACGAGAAGAATCTCCAGATTCTCAGGGCTGCGAGAAGCAAAGTTCAGCAGACTGCTCGGCGCTGTGCCAACGAGTACTGGACTCAGCTCAGCCAAGACATTCAAACCGCTGCCATAACAGGGAACATCCGTGGTATGTACAATGGCATCAAGAAAGCACTTGGTCCGGCTCAGAGCAAGACGGCCCCCCTCAAATCCTCCACTGGGGAGATGATCACAGAAAAGAACAAGCAGATGGAGAGATGGGTGGAACACTACTCCGCCCTCTACTCCAGACAGAACACCGTGACACCGTCAGCCCTTGATGCCATCGACTGCCTGCCATCCATGGATGAACTTGACGCCGAGCCAACCATCGACGAACTCAGCAAGGCCATTGATAGCTTGGCCGCTGGCAAGGCACCTGGCAACGACGGCATACCCCCCGACCTGATCAAGCACTGCAAGACCGCCCTACTGCTGCCATTGCATGATGTCAATGCTGGAAGGAAGGTGCCGTACCACAGGACATGAGGGACGCCAAGATCATCACCCTCTACAAAAACAAAGGGGAGAGAAGCGACTGCAACAACTACAGGGGCATCTTCCTCCTCAGCGTTGTTGGTAAAGTCTACGCACGAGTTGTTCTCGTTCGTCTACAGAAGCTTGCCGGACGTGTCTACCCCGAGTCTCAGTGTGGCTTCCGTGCTGAGCGATCGACGGTAGACATGATATTCTCCATCCGCCAACTCCAGGAGAAATGCAGAGAACAGAACATGCCCCTGTATGTCACCTTCATCGACCTCACCAAAGCGTTCGATCTGGTCAGCAGAGAGGGCCTTTTCAAGATCCTGCCAAAGATAGGATGCCCACCAAAGTTGCAAAGCCTCATCGAATCGTTTCACACCAACATGCAGGGGATAGTGCAGCACGACGGCAATGTCTCAGAGCCATTCAACATACGCAGCGGAGTGAAACAGGGCTGTGTACTTGCGCCAACCCTCTTTGGGATTTTCTTTGCTATGCTCCTGAGGCATGCCTTCAGCACAGCAACAGAGGGAATCTACCTGCACACAAGATCTGACGGCAGGCTTTTCAACCTCGCCCGCCTGAAAGCCAGAACCAAAGTACGCGAGGCTCTAATCAGAGACATGCTGTTCGCAGACGATGCTGCAGTCGCAACCCACACACAGCAGGAGCTTCAGACCCTGATGGACCGCTTCTCCCAGGCATGCAAGGGCTTCGGGCTTACCATCAGCCTGAAGAAGACTAACGTCTTGGCGCAAGGCACGGAAGCACCACCAACCATCACCATCGACGACTACGAGCTGGAGGTTGTGAATCAGTTCACGTACCTGGGGTCCACGATCAGCAACAACCTCTCCCTTGATACAGAGATCGACAAGAGGATTGGAAAATCAGCCTTCACACTCGCTCGCCTCACCACACGAGTGTGGGAGAATCCCAAACTCTCTGTCAAGACGAAGATGAAAGTGTACAACGCCTGCGTCATCAGCACACTGCTCTATGGGAGTGAGACGTGGACAACATACGCCCGGCAGGAAAAGAGACTGAACTCCTTCCACTTGCGCTGCATTCGCCACATCCTGGACATATCCTGGCAGGACAAAGTGCCCAACACAGAAGTTCTGTCCCACGCCGGCCTTCCCTCCATGTTCACTCTACTCAGGCAGTGCAGGCTCCGCTAGCTAGGTCCCGTTCACCGTATGGAGGACGGCAGAATCCCCAAAGACGTCCTCTACGGAGAACTGGCGACTGGCAGGAGAGACGTTGGCCGCCCACAGCTGCGCTTTAGAGACGTCTGCAAGAGAGACATGAAGGCCCTGGAGATCAACACAGAGCGCTGGGAGGACCTTGCAACGGACCGCTCCAAATGGAGAGGCACCCTGACCAGACAGCTCAAGGTGGGTGAAGAGAGACTGACTGCTGCAGCAGATGAAAAAAGGACCCGCAGGAAGAACCGCCACAGACCCAGCAGCACGGAGACCACCCACAAGTGCGACCTGTGTGACAGGGACTGCCATTCGCGCATCGGCCTGTTCAGCCACAGGCGGTGCTGTTCCAGCAGAGTAGACGTTTAGGATTCTCTTCCATGGTCATCATAGACCGACGGAGGCCGACGACGACGACTGTCATGTTCTGCCCTCCAGGCATGTGAGCGTTCAGAAGCAGGACCCATGAGTGCAGGCAGGATTGTGGTGCAAACAATAATTTATTAACAAAAACACTATGGACAAAGAAAATGCAGCACGGGGGCTGAACTCGAAAACAACGAGGCAAACTTACATAGAGCATTAATCCATACTCTAGGAAAACATTGGGGGACAACAACAACGAGGACGTCAGACAGACCGCATGCAAAAACTGACAAACAGGGGAATAACTAATTGCAAACATGAGACAGCTTGGCCGTCAATCAAGGGCAGCGGTTGAAGAAAACAGGATGGGCAGAACTACACTGACAGACGGGATGTACAGGAGACATGACAATGAACATGCAGGACAACAATACTAAACAGTAAAAATAGCACAAGATCATAAAATATAACCAAATCCAAAAGACAACGACAACAGGGATTGGCATGATATGACAGACAATGATCAGGGAACACGGGGGCACTTAATAATAATAATAATAGTCATAACCAAAATAATAATGATACTGTGAAAAAAGCAAAGACTAACATGAAAATAAAGCGTGGGCATGGTACCTGGCCATGCGCCGATTGTGACAGATTCTGTTGAAACCAAGCCATGGTCAGGTCGACCAACAAAAATTTCAGCCACAACTGCCTGGAAAATTGTTCAGGATGCAAAGAAAAGCCCTCAAATAACTTCAGCTGACATACAGGACTTTGAAAAAAAGTGGTGTGGCTATTTCAAGATGCACAATAAGGAGGTACTTCAAGAAAAATGGGCTGCACGGTCGAGTCGCCAGAAGAAAGCCATTACTACACCAATGCCACTAAGCAGCCCACTTGCAATACACCAAACAGCACAGAGACAAGCCTCAAAACTTCTGGCACAAAGTTTTTTGGAGTGACGAAACCAAAATTGAACGTTTTGGCAACAACCATAAACGCTACATTTGGAGAGGAGTCAACAAGGTCTATGGCGAAAAGTACACCATCCCTACTATGAAACACGAAGGCGGATCACTGATGTTTTGGGGATGTGTGTTACAAAGGCGCAGGGAACTTGGCCAAAATTGATGGCAAGATAAATGCAGCATGTTATCAGAAAATACTGGAAGAAAATTTGCACTCATCATCCCGGAGGCTGCACATGGGACACACTTGGACATTCCAACATGACAATGATCCAAAACACAAGGCCAAGTAAACCTTTGTTGGCTACAGCAGAAAAAAGTGAAGGTTCTGGAGTGGTCATCTCAGTCTCCTAACCTCAATATCATTGAGCCACTTTGGGGAGATTTCAAAGGTGCAGTTCATGAAAGACAGCCCAAGAATTTACAGGAACTGGAGGCTTTTTGCCAGGAAGAATGGGCAGCTTTACTATCAGAGAAAATAAAGTGCCTCATCCACAACTACCACAAAAGACTTCAAGCTGTCATTGATGTCAAAGGCGGCAATACACGGTATTAAAAACTAGGGTATGTAAACTTTTGATCAGGGTCATTTGGATAGTTTCTGTTGTCATTAAGATTTTTTAAAAAAAGCAAACACAATTGTTTGATGATAAATGGCTTCACCCAACCACTAACTATAAGTGAAAAAAAGTTTTTGTATTATCATTCATATTCTCTGAAAAATGGTCAAAAAAAATCACAAATTCCACAAGGGTATGTAAACTTATGAGCACAACTGTACTGTATCTAAAAGGACAAGAAATTGTACTAATATTATTTAGTTTTTGCTTTCTTCTTGCAGTTAAACAACAGTTAATGAAGCACTTAATCCTTGAATGTCAGTTAGGAATTAACTCTAAATACAATAGATTGGCTGCAACACATGTTCGGAGGGTGTTTAAATCAAATCAGCAATTTAGGTCCATCACATTTTCACAGCAGCTTGATTTCTTCTTCTTCTTTGGTCATCAAGAGATGAGAATAAAAGCACTATATAAGTGAATGCCATTTACCATTTACCATTTTTCTTTCGGATGCTCCCTTTAGGGGTTGCCACAGCGGATCATCTGTCTCCATCTCACCCTATCCATTGCATCTACCTCTTTAACACCAACCCTCTCTATGTCCTCCTTCACTACATCCATGAATCTTCTCTGTGGTCTTCATCTTTTCCTCCTGTCTGGCAGCTCCATCTTCAACATCCTTTGTTCAATATATCCACTATCCCTCCTCTGCAAATGTCCAAACCATCTCAGCCTTGCCTCTCTTACTTTGTCTCCAAACCGCTCAACGTGAGCTGTCTCTCTGATATACTAATTTCTAATCTTGTCCCTCATAGTCACTCCCACAGAAAATCTTAGTATTTTCAACTCTGCCACCTCCAGCTCCACCTCCTGTCTTTTTGTCAGCGCCACCATCTCCAAACCATGCATCATAGCAGGTCTCACTACCGTCTTGTAAATCTTCCCTTTCACTCTAGCTACTGTCCTTCTGTCACAAATCACCTCTGACACTCCATCCACTCCACCCCGCCTGCACTCTCTCCTTCATCTCGCTTGTGCATTTTCAATTGCTTTGGATGGTTGACCTGAGGTATTTAAACTTATCTACCTTCACTACCTCTACTCCTTGCATCTTCACTGTTACACCTGCCTCCCTCTCATTCACACTCCTGCATTCTGTCTTGCTTCTACTGACTTTCATTCCTCTTCTTTCCAGAGCATACCTTCACCTCTCCAGGTTCTCTTCCACCTACTCCCTATTCTCACTACAGATCACAATGTCATCTGCAAACATCATGGTCCATGGAAACACCTGCCTAACACGTCTGTCAGCCCGTCCATCACCACGGCAAACAAGAAGGGGCTCAGAGTCAATGCCTGATGTAATCCCACCCCCACCTTGAATCCATCTGTCACTCCTACAGCACACGCCACCACCATCTCTGTCCTCATGCATGTCCTGCGCCACCCTCACATACTTCTCTGCCACTTCTAACTTTCTCATACAGACCACACTTCCTCTCTTGGCACCCTATCATTGTCACAACTCGCTCTTGCCCGTCATCAGTTCCAGCGGTGCGCACACCTGCGTCTCATCAACCGCGGACTATTTAACCCGCTCTGCCTACAGCCTCAGTCTGGAGCCGTCTGCTCGTCTACGCTCCCAAACTCCAGCGCATGACCGTCTTTCCCCGGCCTGCGCCATCCTTCACCCAGCACGTAAGCTGTACGTTTTCTTACCTGCTCTTTAGTCTCCCCTGTGCACAGGTGGATCCTCCAGGCGGCGGATTCCCTCATCCTCGCCTCAACCTCCGCAGCTCTCTCCTCTCCTCGCCGAGTGCGCACCGGAGTGCTGTCTCCCAGGCAGAAGTCCTGTGTCAGCCAACGCCAGCCACTACAACACCTGCAAGTAAGCAGTACACTGATTGTTAATCCCCATGGGGTGTATGACTGTCATTAACCTGCATCTCTGCTCTGCCTGTAAGGTTGCCTGGCTGCACGGTGAACTGTTCCGCTCTCGGCGCTTCCTGTTCACCATCAATCCATCCACACCTCTACACACGCATCCAGACACTCTCTGTTGTTGAATAAAGCTTTGAATCTAACTCAAGCCTGTGTGCGTGTTCCCTGAGCCCAATATCATGTCAATCATATGCTTTCTCTAGATCCACAAAGACACAGTGCAACTCCTTCTGACCTTCTCTATACTTCTCCATCAGGACTCTTAACGCAAACATTGCATCTGTAGTACTCTTTCTTGGCATGAAACCGTACTGCTGCTCACTGACTGTCACCTCTCCTCTTAACCTGGCTTCAACATCTCTTTCCCATATCTTCATAGTGTGGCTGTTCAACTTTATGCCTCTGTAGTTACTACAGCTCTGAGCATCACCTTTGTTCTTGAAAATTGGTACCAAAACACTTCTTCGCCACTCCTCAGGCATCCTCTCACTCTCCAAGATTGTGTTAAACAATCTGGTTAAAAAAGTCTACTGCCATCTCTCCTAAACATCTCCATACCTCCACAGGTATGTCATCTGGACCAACCGCCTTTCCATTCTTCATCCTCTTCAAAGCTGCCCTCACTTCCGTCTTGCTAATCCTCAGGACTTCCTTGTTCACCATCTTTCCTTCATCTATCCTCATCTTACATTCATTTTCTTTATTCATTAGCTCTTCAAAGTACTCCTTCCACCTTCTCAACACACTCTCGTTATTTGTTAGTACATTACAATTTCTGTCCTTAACCTAACCTGCTGTACATCCTTTCCAGCTCAATCTCTCTGTCTAGCTAGTCGACACAAATTCCTTTTCTCCTTCCTTAGTGTCCAGCCTCTCATACAACTCACTAAATGCCTTGTCCTTTGCCACCTCTCTCTTTGCCATGCGCCTAGATTCCAAATACTCCTGTCTACTTTCTTCATCTCTGTAACTATCCCACTTTTTCTTTGCTAACCTCTTCCTTTGGATACTTTCCTATACCTCCTCATTCCACCACCAGGTCTCCTTGTCTTCTTTCCTCTGTCCAGAGGATACACCACATACCTTTCTACCCGTTTCCTTCAATACTTCTGCTGTACTTTCCCAGTCATCTGGAAATTCTTCTCTACCACCCAGAGCCTGTATCAACTCCTTCCTGAACTCTGTGCGACCTTCTTCCTTCTGTAACTTCCCCCACTTGATCTTTGGCTCTGCCTTCACTGTTTTCCTCTTCTTGCTTTGCAAAGTCATCCTACAGACTATCATCTGATACTGTCACAACAGTTTGTGAGATACTAATAAAGGGTAAATTATTTATTTATATTTCTGGATAGTTTCTCTGTGTGCACTAGGGGTATAATAGTACACAAAAAGCTTCGGTTTTATATGCCTCGATACAGAAGTTACAATTTGGTTCATTTCTGGGACGGTAATGAAGATACTGTAAAACATGAAATTGCTAAACTTTTAAGAAATTTTGTAAACATTGACCATTTACAACAGGGGTGTCCAATCATGTGCCATGGAGGGCCAAGACCCTGCAGGCTTTACCTCCAACCAGTGCCTTCAACAGTAGATTTCACTGAATTTTTTCCCACTGATTGCTGATAAGGGAAAACACCTGCTGAAGAGGCTGGGTAGAGGAGAAAACCTGCAGGGTCTTGGCCCTCCGTGGCACATGATTGGACACCCTTGGTTTATAATGTCATATAATTTCTTTATAGCTTAAACAAATATAACAAAATAAATAACTGAATACTTCTGTTAAATAGAAATTCTTCAATAAATGAAAGGTTCTTAGATAAATTACCAAAATATCAAATGCACTTAATGATCATGAATTCTCCCAGTGATGAACAACATTTACTACCATGCATCACTGGTGTACAAAGATCCACCACTCAGCGGCATATACTATAACAGTCTATTGTAATTTAGGTATGTTTTAATGAAAATAAAATCATGGCAGTCACTTTTGTGTAACTGGACAGAGCTCAGCAGCCAAATGTGATTCATTTTATGTAATGGTGTCAGTTTTAGTCACAAATCACATAATGAGTGATTAAGCACATGACGCACAATTAACTAAACATTGTTCTCGCTCACCTTTATGCTGCACATAGCAAAATAAAAGTGTTAATCACGTCTAATGCGGTTACCACGATAAACTCACTTATTGTCTAGGATGTGCACATTGGCCAGGAAATAGCTGGCCAGTTGGGGGTAGCTGCGAGCCTGTCTTGGAGCATTTTCACACCTGAAAGGGCACACCAAGGTATACAATTGGTCTGGTTAGGTCTAGTTTCACACTACTCCTTATCCAAGTGAAACAACTTTTACATGATGCACCTACATCTTTTGCTATACTGATGTTTGTGTTGTTCGCACAGACCAATAGTTAGCAAACATGCTACTCACCCTCCAAGATGCTTTGTCCAGCTCTGTACATCGGTAACCACACTTTAAGTTGAAACAGTCAACACTCCATCATATTAAGAGGTGAACGGAAAATGAATGGAATATTCTACTTTCTCTGACCGCTTGCATGGTGTATAATTCAGAGTTACTAACTTTTCAGAAAAGCTTGGTGTGAGATTTAGAGGGAATTGTGCATGGGGAAAACTGTATGTGTGTGTGTGTGTGTGTGTGTGTGTGTGTAGACAGTGTGCAGGCACACAATACAGATAGTTATTTTTTTTCAAAGCATACACTTCTTTACCTCAGAATTTGTTTAGAACATGTTTAGTCTGCTTCATGCTGCCTTTAATGTGACATGATTAAGTTTTGACCCAGATGCAGAAACTGCACACACACAACAAGAACATTTGAATAAAGTTTATTGCACTCAAGAACTTGTGACACATGGCAAGAATCTGGCAACCCTACGGGAAGAGGAGAGCGTAATAGTGAGTATATAGTAACTTGGGAACAAATAGCACTGCAGTGCTATTTGTCTTACAGATGACAGTGGTGGAGGCAGCACTGATCAGCCCATGATGACCCAGATTCTGATTTTCCAATCCTGAGCTTGTGAGTGTTCTTCTTGATGTAGAAATTCTAGGTGATGAGAGAAATGAGATGCCTTGGCCGAGGGAACAGGGTAAACAGTTCGTGCAAGGGAATATGGTGGAGACTAACTGGTGGTGAAACAAGTAGAGGGCATCAGCAATCCGACAGGGAGATTAAGTTCCACCTGTGCACAGGTATAGGTCCTGGGAAAAAACACAAGGAGTATTCAAGCAAGGATTTATAAAGGCTTACGTGAGCCCATGTTGGAGGAGAGGGTGGGAGTAGGGAACGAAGAACTGAGGCTGCACACAGTGGAGAGGAGTGCTCTGGACAGAAGCGCAAGGATGTCTAACTCCATACAAAGCTGTCTGCTCCACTCCCTTTTGGATGCAGCACAAATTAATGGCACAGGTGAATGTTTTGCCGCTGGACCGTTGGGTATTGCTGCCAAGCAACAACTCTGTTAAATTTTGCTTGGTGTTATTTTCCTCATTGTCTTACCTCTGTGTTCCCCTCTCCTCAGGTTTGCTGCCATCTCAGCGGTGTGTTCTCCGGGGCTGGCCACACTCGCCTGAACCACTCACCCTTCAAGACAACGAACTCTCCACCCAGGTCTACCTGCCCATTCCCTGTCCTCTCCACTTCCTTATTCCATGCAGGAGTACCCTGCCAGACCCTCTGCTCCATAAAGTAAGTGACCTCTTCTCATCTCCACTCTCCCTTTCCTTGAGCATTTCTTATCACTAATTATCTCTCTCTTCTCTTCCCTCAGGCTACGTGCGTTCCAGCGTGCTCCTGCAGTTATGTTCATTTAAGTTTGTGTCTCATTTTCCGTTGTTCAGTATTATTGCTGCTTTATTTAAATTTGAGTATTTTGAGTTTTGTGTTTTCATTAAAGTTGGGTATCATTTTCACCACTTGAGTCTGAGAGTTCATCCGGTGTGGTTCGCTCTGCGTTTGAGCCTTTCTAGTGTTAAATCACAACAAACTCCTTCTGACCTTCTCTATGCTTCTCCATCAACACTCTTAAAGCAACTATTGCATCTACTGTATATATCACGGTAGTGTCTAGAGACGGAGACTGAACCCAATCGCTGGACATAGGTTTTAACAATTTTATTAACAGCTAGTCACCCAGACACAGCTCGAGGGCTTAACAGAAATTAATACTCGGAAGCAGCAACAAAAGACTAAGGCAAAAAGAGAACAGAAACAGTCAGGCAGGAGTGTGTTGTTTACGTCATATCACTGACAATAAGAACACGAGAAGACCGGAAGGGGAACAGAACTCAAATAATCAAGGGGACAATTAAGACAACACGGCACAGGTGGAGAGACCAATAATGACCGACAGCTGACACATGAGGCAAACAGAGATGGCAGGAAGGGCGGGACTATACACACACAATCACGAACAGAGGGAGACACAGAACATGAGCAGAGGATCAGGGGAGACAAGACCATGACAATCATAATGTAAATAATGACTAAACTGAACTCTGATCATAATAATCATAACAATAATAATCACAGAACTAACAGAGTCATGAATCTAACAAATGATAATAAATGCAGAAAATTCAAAGAAGTAAACTCATGGCAAGGACGTGGATTGGAGTCCATGCTCTAAAGATATACAAACTATACATCAACATGAAGACAAGGGACCCAACCCACACCCTGACACTATAGTACTATTTTCTTGGCATGAAACCATAGTGCAGCTCACTGATTGTCACCTCTCCTCTTAACCTGGCTTCAACAACTCTTTCCCATATCTTCATAGTGTGGTTGATCAACTTAGAATAGAATAGAACTTTGTCATTGTCACATGAACAGTGAAATTTAAAATGCCAACCAGTCAGAGCATCTTTCATAAATATGTAGCTCAATATAAAAAATGTACAAAAACAAGCATAAACATACGGACGTACACACATACAGTCCACACAATGCACAAATACATACATTTATGCCTCTGTAGTTACCACAGCTCTGAGTATTGCCTTTGTTCTTGAAAAAAGGTACCAAAACACTTCTTCTCCATTCCTGAGGCATCATCTCACCCGTCAAGATTGTGTTAAACAATCTGGTTAAAAAGTCCACTGCCATCTCTCTTAAACATCTCTGTACCGCCACAGGGATGTCATCTGGATCAACTGCTTTTCCATTCTTCAGCCTCTTCAAAGCTGTCCTCACTTCTGCATTGCTAATCCTGAGGACTTCCTTGTTCAACATCTTTCCTTCATCCATATTGCTCTCTCTCTCATTTTCTTTATTCATCAGCTCTTCAAAGTACTCCTTCCACCTTCTCAACACACTCTACTCATTTGTTAGTATACATATTACCATTTCTGTCCTTAATCAACCTAACTTTCTGCACATCCATTCCAGCTCGATCTCGCTGTCTAGCCAATCGATACAAGTCCTTTTCTCCTTCCTTAGTGTATAGCCTTTGATATAACTCACTATATGCTTTTCCTTTGCAACTTCTCTTTGTCATGCGCCTAGCTTCCAAATACTACTGTCTACTTTCTTCATCTCCCTGTGTCATACGGCTTGAGCAGTCAAGGCACGGGTAACAGAAGAGTTAGACTTCAAGAATTTGCAACAAGCATTTTTCCATTTATTTCAGACACTGTGTAGGCAACAACTCCAGTCTAAAACATCAAACACCCAACAACAACCAAATGAAAATCACCTGCTGATATACCCAGTGAGATAATTAGCCTGGCTAGAACATACCAATGTCCACAGGTAAGGCAATAAATATACACATTTTAAAAGAGTGGTTTTGACTGATCCTCGCGGGTGTGGACAGTAAATGGCTATAGTGGGAGACAGAATTTTTTTTTTGATTTTGGGGGGATTACCACGAATGTGGGAAGGGGGAATTTGTTTGTGTGTAGTTTGTAGGATGAATGTTCAACCACTCATGTTTTTGCTTCTCTGTATGAGCATGTTTATATTGCGAGGTAATCTCAAACTCCTTATTGATCATAGACCAAAGCGTTAATCTTAATTTAACTTCATGGAATTGCAGAGGTCTGCAAAATTTAAAAAAAATTAAACAAGTTATGAATAAAATAAAAGACATAGGTTCAAAAATTGTGTTTTTACAAGAAACTCATCTAATAGAGGAGGATGTAAAAAGAATTAGGAGAAGATGGCAGGGAAGTGTGTTCACCTCATCATTTTCATCTCGAGCCAGGGGAGTTATGACTCTCAAACATAAATCAGTCCCATTTCAAGTGAAAAATGTAATTGGAGACAAATTAGGAAGATATCTAATCATCCAAGGATCTTTGTTATTAGAAAATATAAATTTGGTGAACTTATACGGTCCCAATATAGATGATCAAAACTTCTTTGCTAATTTATTTCTTATTTTATCATCACTTACAGGGCAACATATAATAGCAGGGGATTTTAATTGTACATTGAATCCCGGTATAGACAGATCAACAGGACTGGACTGTACACACAGTGGATGCAGGATGATCATTAATCATTCTATGAAAGAATTGAGATTGCTAGATATATGGAGAGAAATGAAACCACAAGTTAAAGCCTACTCTTGCTATTCTAATACCTACAAGACATTCTCACGTATTGACTATTTTTTGATCTCCACAGAATTAAGGTCCAAGATTCAAAACTGTTTCTATGATAACATTGTGATTTCTGATCATGCACCCTGCTGTTTAATATATGTAGATAAGAAATTGACAAAGGAACCAGGTAGGTGGCAATTTCAGCATAAATGGCTTCAGGATGAGGAATTTGTTAAGTACATAGAAAAACAGATGAGTTCTTTGACATCAATACTACACAAACATCAGCATGTATAAAGTGGGAGGCTTTCAAAGCTTTTATTAGGGGGCATATTATTAGTTAGACAGGTTCAAAATCTAAGAGACTCAAGAGGAGAGAGCCCAGTTGGAACATAAAATAAAAATTCTCCAAGAAAAAGTGTATGCAGGAAGTGACCCAAAATTAGAGAACGAATTACTGATTCTGAGAGCTGAATATGACAAAAAATCAGCGAATAGAGCTGTCTCGAGTCTTCTAAGACTGAAGCAATCTTTTTATGAACAAGGTGAAAAATCAGGGAAATTATTGGCATGGCAGATTAAACAATTAGAATTTAAAACACCAATTACCAGTATTATAAGTAACGGACAGGCAGTTGTAGATCCTTTAGAAATTAACAGTGCCTTTAGAGATTATTATGAAAAACTATATGATACAAAAAATTAAACTGACTTAACAAAACTAAATGGGTTTTTGGACGGATTATCTATACCGTGTATTCCAAATGAAAACAGGGAGATACTGGAGTCTAAAATTAGTCAAGAAGAAGTTGGGCTAGCCATTGATAATATGAAATCAGGAAAAAGTGCGGGACCAGATGGTCTTCCGGTTGACCTCTATAAAAAACTTAAGAATAAATTAATAAAGCCATTTTTGGAAATGGTTTTAGAAGCATTTCAAAATAGTAATTTACCACTATATATGAATAATGCCTTAATTATACTGTTGCCAAAACCAGGTAAACCCTCTAATAAATGTGAAAATATGAGACCAATAAGTCTATTAAATGCTGACCTTAAGATAATCTGTAAAATTTTAGCAAGACGACTACAAGAAATATTACCAAATATTATTAACCGAGATCAGAATGGCTTTATAAAGGGAAGACAAGGCTTCCATAATGTAAGAAGACTATTTAATATTATCTATTCTAATAAAGAAGCACCGGATACAGCTCTCCTATCATTGGACGCCGAAAAGGCCTTTGATAGGGTCGAATGGCCCTTTCTTTTTGAAGTCCTACAAAGGTTTGGACTTGGAAATAATTTCATAAAATGGGTTCAGATAATATACAATAATGCTACAGCAGAAATCCTAACAAACAGCAATATCTCAAAATCAATAAATATCAATAAAGGATGTCGACAAGGCTGTCCACTTTCACCTTTACTGTTTACTATGGCAATTGAACCTTTAGCGATGGCAGTACGTTTACATCCACAAATAAATGGAATTAGAGTAGGACCAACAGAACATAAAATCTCCCTGTATGCCGATGACATAATTTTGTTTATGTCGAATCTTAAAAAAATCAATTCCGACCTTGTTGAATTTAATAAAGAATTTTGGGGAAATATCAGGATATAAAATAAATAAAACTAAATCTTCAATATTAATGCTAAATGAGACCCAGAGAAATCACCCAGCTCCTGAGGTAAATCAATTCAGTGTTGTAAATCAGTTTAAATATTTAGGAATTCAAATTGTGCCTAAGCTAGAATCAGTCGCCAGTGCCAACTACGAAGCCTTAATGACAGACATTAATGAGTTACTTCAGAGATGGATGTCACTACCAATGTCAATGATTGGGAGAATTAATATACTTAAAAGTAATATCTTACCCAAGATACTTTATTTATTTCAATACATTCCTTTACCACCACCTTCAGATCTATTCTCAAGAATTAAAAAAAAGTTAGTGGAATTTATATGGAATAATAGGAAGGCTAGATTCCAAACTTTATGTTGTATTACTGGTCAGCACAACTGAGGTCTATGACATATTATTTTTCATCAAATGATCTCCCTCACTGGACTGAAATGGAATCATACAATTTACCTTTACCTCTTCCCATATTCATATACTCAGACTCGGCAAAAAAAATTACAGAAACAAGTTAAAAATCCATTTGTAAAGTATATGATCAAAATATGGTGTGAAACCAAAAAATATTTAAAAGAACCACACTTATTGTCACAATTCAGCCCAATATGGGGTGATCAATATTTTAAACCAGGGAGAGTGGATGCTGTATTTAAAGTATGGAATTTAAAAGGGATTCAAAAGATTCAAGACTTGGGGGACTTCCGGTCTGGACGCCATGGTGATAGCAACTTAACGCTGAACCTCCCAGATCCATTCCAAGGAAAACATAGTCAAAATCAGACTTAACGGATTTTTGGAAGAATAAAAATCAAAAGACAAAAACACCATGCCTAACCACAAACAGAAGAAACTGGCATTCCCCAGGTCAGGACGCGCGGCGGCCGCAGAATCTGATCCCGAGGACCTCCATTCAGGAGACGAAGAGCTGGGCCTAGCTAACAAAAAGGTTAGCCTGAAATCGCTATATGACGAATTACGACGATTTCGGGCCGAATTTCACGAATTCAGAGAGGAACTAACAAGGACGAACAGCAGATTGGACCAGGCCAAAAACCGAATCTTGGAAGCTGAAGAAAGAGTAAAAGTGCTTGAAGATTCTATGCTGGATTTACACAGAAAACAGTCAAGGCTGGAGGCTAAGCTAGCCGACCAAGAAGGAAGACAGAGACGAAATAACATCAGAATTCACGGTCTGAAAGAAGGAGCTGAAGATGGTTTCAACACAGTGGCGGAATGCGTGGAATCCTTATTGAGAGAGAAGTTTGATATTCCACAAACCACCGATTTGAAAATAGAAAAGGCCCATCGTACATTAGCCGCAAAGCCAGCGGCAGAAGCACACCCGCGTTCAGTGTTGGTAAGATTCTCCGATTTCAAAATAAAACAAGAGGTTGTAAGACGGGCTTGGCAGAAAAAAGGATTTACGCATCAAGAAAGAAAAGTCTTCGTGGAGCACGATTACACCCCTGAGGTTCTTAAAAAGCGACGGGAATATAACGACGCCAAAAAGGTTTTACGGGAAAAGAATCTACGCTTTCAGACGCCATTTCCGGCGAAGTTAAGGGTCTTTTACGGTGAAGAGTCATGTCTCTACAATTCAGCGGAAGAAGCAACAACTGACATGGCGAGAAGAGGACTCCCGGTAACGGTGTTTAAACCCGCAGCGAATCTGAGCGAGAGGATCAGAGCTCAAACGTGGTCCACTCAAAGACCTTCTAAATCCACGGGCCAGCAGCGGGAAACCCAGCCCCAGAGCTACAAAGATAAGCTTTCCAGTTCCGGGAAGGAATAGCGACCTTTTTGTTTTTTTCTCTCTTTTCAGTCATTCTGCACTTCCATCCCCCCTCCTACAAGGTAACAAACATTAAAGGAGATGCAGAATCAGCATGTGGTAAAACCTTTCATGGAGCAGTTATAGCATTAGAAACAAATGTCTTCTTAATTTAAAGGAAAAAAAAAAATCTTGTTAAAATAGAAATGTAACAATGACCCACATGTTCTCCCCACACTAACAAATACTGTACTAGAGTGAAGGTTTGCTGTGATGGGGGTGGAAGGGTGCACACAATCTCATAGGGTATAGGCATAAAAAAAAATAAAAAATAAAAATCATTACAAATTCGGATTGGGATCTGAAATTCACGTTAAAAACATGGGACAACTTACAGGGGTAAGAGAGGGCCCTCAACACGTAAAAGAGTTTGAGGAATTTCCCTCAGAGCCTACACTCCATCAGGGCTCTTACAGGGTCTTTAAAGAGACCCCAGCTAAGGAAGCTTTTTTGACAGTTTTTTGTTTTAAAGTTTCGTACACTATGTTCTTAATGTTTTTTATGTTCTTAATGTTCTTTCAGTTTCTGAGTAGCAAAAAAGAGGGCCACCACACTGTTATACTAAATAAAAAAATACAATGGAGAAACAGGGAGTAACCAAAATAGCCTTATATAATGTAAAAGGGATCCTGAATCCAGTTAAAAGATCCAAGATTCTACGCAAAATGAAAAAAGACAAAGAAATAATATTTTTACAAGAAACCCACCTAACAGACGTGGAACACACTAAACTCAGTAGACAAGGGTTTAAAATGATCTCTTCATCTTCATATAAATCAGGGAGGAGGAGGGGAGTAGCGACATTGATATCAACCAAAATTACATTTGAAAAAAAATCAGAACACAAAGATAAAGAAGGGAGGTACAGTTTGGTAATTGGGCGGCTAGAGGGAGAAGATATCACCCTGCTGAATGTATATGCACCACCAGGGGCTAAATGGAAATTTTATAAAAATGTATTCGACCTAATGATAACTAAAGCCCAAGGTTTAGTGATATGTGGTGGAGACTTCAATCTAAGACTGAATCCATACTGGGATGCAACAGGTAATTCTTCACATAAAAATAACACTCAAAATAGGAAAACTCGGATGCTACTAAAAGAAATGGGAATCTGTGACGTATGGAGGGAATTCAACCTCAATGTAAAAGATTATACTTTTTATTCAACCCCACATTCATCTTACTCAAGGATTGATTACTTTTTTATGTTTAATAGAGACATTGGAAGAGTAAAAACATGTAAAATAGGACTGATGGATCTCTCTGACCACAGTCCGATCTATATGGACTTAAACATCCAAAAATACACAAATAATACATTTTCCTGGAGGTTGAATTCAAATGTCCTGAAAGGACCACTGAAAGATGAATTGGAATCAGATATTTTAAAATATTTGGAAGAAAACGATAATGGAGAAGTATCCCCTTTAATACTGTGGGATGCGTGCAAAGCTGTAATAAGGGGAAAAATTATTGCAAAACTGGCAACCCAAAAGAAACTGAGACAAGAAAAACTAATCACACTAGAGTCAGAACTCAAGAACCTAGAAAAAGAACACAAAGACAACACTCATTCTAATGGCTCGCTTAAGATTAAAGAAATTAAAAATCAAATAAATGAGATCTACACAATAGAAATCCAGAAGAAACTTACATTTCTGAAACAAAAACACTATGAAGCAGGCAGTAAATCGGCAAAATTACTAGCCTATAAATTGAGGAAACAACAAACAGAAAGAGCAATCTACAAAATCAGAGACCCAGTATCAAAGGAAATAAAATTCAGAATTCAGGATATTCTTAAAAGCTTCGAGAATTACTACAAGAACTTATACTCCCACAAAAAACATAAAAACGCATCCGAGACATTCCTAAACACATTACACCTTCCCCAACTTACGGAATCACAAAATAAAACACTACTGTCAGAAATACATCCTAAAGAATTGGAAAAAGCAATTATGAAACTTAAAGCTAACAAATCCCCAGGAGCAGATGGCTATAAGATAAGATAAGATAAGCCTTTATTAGTCCCACAACGGGGAAATTCCAGGATTGCAACAGCACAGGGATAGCAACACTCAGAGCAACAATCAGAAGGCAAGAAAAAAACAAGCAAGCAAGAGCGGCTAATATACATATGTACATATTACTATAAAATAAATATATACACACACACACACACACACACAGTGCAGAGCATTGTAGCTGGATGGAATAAATATATGAGTATATGAACACACAGTGCAGGGAAAAGCCAGTGTGAACACACAGTGCAGAGCATTGTAGCTAGATGGAATAAATATGTAAATATATAAACACCCACAGTACGGAGCATTGCAGCTAGGTGGAATAAATATGCAAGTATATAAACACACACAGTGCGGAGCAATGTAGCTAGATGGAATAATATGTAGATATATAAAAACACAGTGCGGAGCATTGTAGCTAGATGGAATAAATATGTAAATATATAAACACACACAGTGCAGAGCATTGTTGCTAGATGGAATGAAACAGCATAACCGTCTACTTAGTTATCCTACATGGTATGATTATGTGCCCATACATATTCTCACCCTCCATAGCGACCGGTATGTTCCTAGTTGTATGCCGGAGGGGACCATTGTGTAAGTCTATTGCATCTTTTGCATTCAAAAAACTATTAGTTTGTTACGTCTTTTTGCTATCTCTGCGAGCAGCCCTGCTTAGGTTGTACAGTCTGACAGCCGTTGGTAGGAAGGACCTACGAAACCTCTCGGTTGTGCACCTGGGATGATGTAGTCTGCTGCTAAATGAGCTCCTCAGTGCATCCAGTATGTCCTGCATAGGGTGGAACTCGGACTCCAGCAGAGATGACAGTTTAGCCACCGTCCTTCTCTCTCCTATCTCCTCCATCGGATCAAGGCGCTGCCCCAGGACAGAGCTAGCTTTCTTAATCAGTTTGTTCAGTCTCTTCCTATCGGCTGCAGTAATGCCACTGCCCCAGCAGACCACTCCAAAAGTGATGGCTGATGCCACCACCGTGTCATAGAATGACTTCAGCAGCGCCCCTTGTACACCAAAAGACCTGAGTCTCCTCAGCAGGAACAGCCTGCGCTGTCCCTTCTTGTAGAGTGCGTCAGTATTGTGTGACCAGTCTAGTTTATTGTTCAGATGAACACCCAGGTACTTATAGGATGTCACCATCTCGATGTCTGTTCCCTGTATATTTACTGGTGCTGTGAGGGGCTGCCCATGCCTGCGGCAGTCCACCACCAGCTCCTTAGTTTTCCTCGCGTTGATCTGGAGGCAGTTCCGATGGCACCAGTCCACGAAGTCCTGGATAAGCCCTCTGTACTCAGCTTCATCTCCATTGGAGATGAGGCCAACGATCGCAGAGTCGTCAGAGAACTTCTGTAGATGGCAGTGTGTTGTGTTGTGTGAGAAGTCTGCAGTATAAAGAGTGAACAGGAAGGGAGCCAGCACCGTTCCCTGGGGGGCCCCCGTGCTACTGATGATCGTGTCGGACACACAGTCCCGGGTTCTTACAAACTGAGGCCGGTTCGTGAGGTAGTCCAGGATCCATGATGACAGGTGCTGGTCCACCCCTGCTCGCAGCAGCTTGTCCTTCAGGATCATCGGTTGGATGGTGTTGAAAGCACTGGAGAAGTCAAAGAACATGATCCTCACCATATTCCCGGGCTTCTCCAGGTGGGACAGAGAACGGTGAAGGAGGAAGATCACCGCATCCTCCACCCCAATGCCATGCTGGTAGGCGAACTGGAGTGGATCCATCGCTGGTTCCACCAGGGGGCGGAGGTGAGCAAGGAGCAGTCTCTCCAGGGTCTTCATCAAGTGGGATATCAAGGCCACCGGTCTGTAGCTGTTCAGGTCTTTGGGGTGGGAAGTTTTTGGTACAGGTACCACACAAGATGTGGTACCTATACAGCAGAATGGTACAAAACCTTTAAACAGCAACTATCTCCTCTCCTCCTGAAAACATTTAACTATGTCCTCCACACAGGGGAAATCCCCCCCTCCTGGAGAGAAGGGGTCATTGCAGTTATACCTAAACCTGAAAAGGATAAACTAGAATGCTCCAACTACAGACCAATCAGTGTATTAAATCAGGACTATAAGCTTTTTACCATTATCTTTGCCAAAAGGTTAGAAAACATACTGACAGACTTAATTCACCTAGACCAAACAGGTTTTATAAGACAAAGCCAGACACAAGACAACATTCGACGCACTTTACACATAATTCATCATATAAAAAAATATAACTTAAATGCAGTCATATTGGGATTAGATGCTGAAAAAGCATTTGATTCGGTTGACTGGTCTTTCCTATATAGAATCTTATCCAGTTTCAATTTTCATAACAACTTCATTAGAACTATACAGGCATTATATAAAAAACCAACAGCTAAAATAAGGATTAACGGCAATTTATCATCATCTTTTGAGCTGGAAAGAGGATGTCGTCAAGGCTGCCCCCTGTCTCCACTGCTCTTTGCAATCTTCATAGAACCTCTGAGCCAATGGATAAGACAAAATCAAAAAATTCAAGGTATTACACTTGGTCAGAAGGAACATAAAATAGCACTCTTTGCTGATGACATTTTAATATACCTAGGGCAACCAGACACTTCTTTACCAGAACTAATCTCAGTTTTTTCAGACTATGGAGATTTATCGGGGTACAAATTAAACATGCATAAAACCCAAGTTTTAACATTCAACTATGACCCAAATCATTATTCACTAAGTGAACTCAAAACTAACTGGGAGCTGGAATCTATGAAATATCTGGGGATCAATATCCCGAAACAACTCAACAAAATTATAACACTAAACTATGATCCACTGGTGACAAAAATAAAATCTGACCTAGCAAGATGGAATATGATACCATTCTTAGGTACTGCACAAAGAATTGAAGCAGTCAAAATGAATATACTTCCACGTCTTCTATACCTTTTCCAAACAATACCGGTAGAACCCCCCCAAAAAACATGGCAGGAGCTAGACAGAAGGATCTCAAGATTCATATGGCAGGGCAAGAGACCTAGAATCAGATATAGAACCCTACAGCTAAACAAAGACAAAGGTGGGCTCGTGCTGCCAAATATCAGGGACTATTTTATAGCTGCACAAATTAAAACTTTAATAGAGATATGTAACCCAGTCTACACTGCACAATGGAAGGAGATGGAATGCCAAATAACAAGTGACATCCCCCTACAGGCGATAATAGGGAACAATGCCTTACCTAAACTCTTGAATAACACTAACCCGTGGATAGAGACCCCGCTAAAAATTTGGTTTAAGATAGAGAGAATCAAGCTAAAGAGCCCTATCGACTTCTGCAATGGATTGCCTATGATCAAGACTTTACCCCCAATAAAACAGACACTAGATTTAAAGAGTGGAAAGAGAAAGGGCTGATAAAATATTACGATTTCTTTAAGGGGCAAACTTTAAGAAGTTTTGAAGACTTGAAAAAACAAGGTCTAATAAATCAAGACCTTTACAGGTTCTTTCAGCTTAGACACCACATAAACAATATACTTAAAAAGGAGGATTTGGAAAGGGCCCAGTCAGGTGTTCTGAAGGTCTTCTTAATGGCATATAAAGGGATCCCAGGGATCAGATACATTTCTAAAATATACCAAGGTCTTCAAGACTTAAAAGGAGACAACACATCATATATAAAAGAGAGATGGGAAAAAGAGGGGAATTTCACTTTACAATTGGAAATATGGGAAAAGCTAAATAGACAGCAATGGAAAAGTACCTCATCCCTGCAGTGGAGAGAATTTGAATGGAAAAATTTGGTAAGATTTTTCAGAACACCTGCACAAAACAAATTTACCCATAAGGGGTTGAACTGTTGGCGCTTGTGTGGTGAAAAGACTGCAAATCATTTTCATGTGTTTTGGTCATGCCCAGTTATCCACCAATATTGGAGCAATGTACAGACAATATTGGGGAAAATATTCAAAATAACAGTTCCCTTTTCTTTTATAACTTTGTATCTGGGTTTACTACCGGACTCACTGGAAAGACGAGGAGATAAATACTTATTCAATGTTTTAATATTGGCAAGTAAAAAAGCCCTAACTAAAAAAATGGATGCTGAAGGACTGTCCTACACCTGAAGATTGGATTAACGTGATTCAAGACATTTACTCGATGGAAAAGTTGACATTCGCACTGAGACAGGACATGGATGGGTTCATGAACTTTTGGCAACCCTGGATCGCATATGTGTCTTCCATTAGATCTAATCTTTGACAAATACCATTTCGATGATGGTCCCACTCTTTGTTCCAACGCTACTCAGATGCTCTTTTACTTTTAATTACTTAATTTTCTGTTTGTTTGTTTTTTGCTGTTCTGTTTGTTTGTTTATTCGGGTTTTTTGTTTGTTTGTTTGTTTTTTTAATTTAATTCTCTTTAATTTCACTTTTTCTTTCACTTTAAAAAAAAGGGGGTGTTGTAATAACTATTCTACCAATGTTGTCAAATAGCAAAATATAAGGGAACGTACGATGAAAATGTTAACAATGCAATGCTGTAATGACCTGTATACCCTTTACAAAAACTTAAATAAAAAAAAAAGATTCAAGACTTATATTTTTCATGTTCAGATAACAATGTCTTTTGAAGAACTGAGGATCAAATTTAATCTTAATAGAACACATTTTTTTTTTTTTTAGTCTTTGTAACTTGAATTTTTATTCATTTTTCATCATACATATTACATTCAGATCACAGTCTATATTTAAAAAAAAGGAGCTAGAGTAAGAAAGAAAAAAAAAAAGGCGGGGGACAAATGTTGGAGCATCAAGTTTTTAGTTTCCATCTCTTAATTCTTCTGGTTTTCCCAGTGTCTTTGGTTATTCTTTCAATTTCTGTCTCGTTGTTGCACTTTGTAGTGTGTCCATTTCCGCCATTTTTTTCATATAGTCCTTCTTGCATTCTTTGTCGATATGTTAGTTTTTCCATCAAACGTATATCCTCAACAATGTCAGTCCATTGCTCTTGGTCAGGAAGAACTTCTGATCGCCATTTTCTTGTGATTGTTTTTTTACATGCAATCAACAAGATTTTAACTAGATATCTGTCCTCAGCCTGTATTACATTGTCTCTTTTAAGATCACATAAATACATCAAGGTACAGTTCATTGGTATATTATATCCTAATATCCTCTGTATTGTCACATGTATAGATTTCCAGAATGATGAGATTTTGCAGCATTTCCAAAACATATGTGAGTGGTCTGCATTTTGAGCCCCACAGCCCCTCCAGCATGAAGATTGGGTATTTGTATACTTTCTTTGAATCTGTAGTGTAATGAAATAGCGAATCAGGTTTTTCCATCCAAATTCCCTCCATGTCCTTGAATTTGTTGATGTGTGTTGTGTTTTCCATATTTCTTGCCAGTTTTCTTCTGTTATGTTTAAATTTAGCTCTTTCTCCCATTTCTCCATTATATAGTTACTTGAATGTTTGTTTGCCTATCTCTCTCTCCCTAACTGACTGGATCCCAGCTTGCTATCGTCTGTGTCTGCATGTCTTTACTGCTGATTTATCTAACAAAATTATGGATTTAATAAGCTGGGCTTTGAACGCAATTGACACTGTTTTTTCAACGAGGAAATCGGGCCCGGGGGAGCCTATCTGTCCTGCAGGAACTGCTGCTGCGGGTTATTTAAAGGACACAAGCAATTGGAAACTCTTGTGCCTGTGTGATCTTTCTATTGAAGATATTGAAGATTTATATCTTTTCGGAGCAATGGTCATCGGAATTCTACTGATTGGCTTTGGGATTGTTCTGGTGCACCGCAAATTGAAGAAGATGGACAGAGCTTATCAAAAAACGGACCCAGCGAAGCTCACTCATCAAATTGACCAACTGGGCAGGACTCTGACAGCGGCCAATGGAGAACTGTACAGGAAAATGGATTACATCACGATCACGCTGAGAGCTGTTCACAAATCGATTTCAATGCCTGGCCATGATGGAATTGGAGCACTGAATCCGTAAGAGAATAGAAAGTTTTTTCTCTGAAGTCAGTGCTATTCGACCTGTTTTTTTCGGCACCCCTCAGCATTCAGTCCTCCTGATAATCAACAGTATAATTGTTTTCATAACATTGGCGGGCAGCATATGACTCTCAAGGACAGCTGTCTGGCTCAACTATTCCATCTGCCGTGCTCAAGGACACGTGCCTTTGCTTCAGACTGCAGTCATAACATCTGCTGAGGAAGAGACTATTGTTGTCCACCTAACTGATTTGCCACTGATTGCACCCAACTCACACATACTGATCCATTTATACTGATTGATGAAGGCATTCACTCACTGCTTTCTTTGTGTCATTGTGTGGATTCTATTGTCTGCTAATTGTGCATTGAGAGTTTTTTTCTTGTAATCATAATATCGGTCATATATGAACTTTATTCTGATCAACAATGCTTTTTTCTCTCTCCTACTGTGTCCACCCTCCCCCTTCCCCCACTGCCTACTGTTCCCCTCCAGCTGACAGGCGCCTCCACGGCTCGCCACGTCATTGAGAATGTCATTTATGACGTTTTCAGTGTCAAGTCAAATTCCTCGTATATTTACCTGTTATTTACTTGTAAATGTGCTTGGCAATAAACTTATTCTGATTCTGCCATAAGTTTCTGATACCTGCATATGAGCTTAAAATGAATTGTATAATCTCGCTCAAATCTGTGTGGAGGTTATGCCTAATCTTCCTCATATAATAGTCTTTCATCTGCAGATATCTGAAGAGTTCCGATTTTTCTAGTTTAAATTTTCTTCTGATGTTTACAAAGCTCCCGAAATCTTTTTTTCCAATATTGCCCCATGCTGTGATTCCCTTGTTCACCAGATTTTTGTATCCCCTATCTTGCTTTGCCGGTTCAAACTGACTGTCAAATGCTACCCATTTCAATAGTTTTATGTCTTCCTTTACATTATACTTTTGTACTATTTTATACCACAGTTCCAAAGTAAATTTAGTGATTGGGTCTAATTGTTTGATTTGCTTATATGCATCCTTATCTCCTATTATGCTTTGTACTGGGAGTCCCTCAATTTCCTTTTCCATTTCTTTCCATTTTGCCTCGTATCCTCCGTCGCACCAACATATGATATATCTTATTTGTGCTGAGTAGTAATATTCCTTTAGACTCGGTAGGCCCATGCCTCCTTTCTCTTTTGGTAACTGCAGAGTTTTATATTTCACTCTTGGCTTTTTACCTCCCCAAACAAATCTCAATATCATCCTGTCCCACTTTGAGAACCGGGCACCAGGAATCTCTGTTGGTAGAGCCTGGAAGAGGTAAAGCAGTCTAGGCTGTATGCTGATTTTGACTGTCTCAATTTTTGAATTCAGATCCATATTTAAGATTGACCATCTATCAATATCTTTTTTTATTTCTTGTTCCAACCTATCATAGTTTGCTTTATAGATTTTGCTTAGATCTTTAGGTATGCTCACTCCAAGATATTTTATTTCTTTTTATTTCCAGTTTAGTTTGATCTTATCAGTTATCTGGTTTGGAGGGTTATAGTGGAATGTCAGTATTTGTGTTTTTGTTATGTTTATCTTGTATCCTGATAATTTTCCAAAATTTTCTATCAAGTTCATCATTTACATTATTGATTCATCTGGTTGTTCAAGGTAAACTATAATATCGTCTGCAAATAGCCCAATCTTGTGTTTTGCTCGCTTTACCGTTACACCTTTTAATTTCTTATTTTGTCGCATCACTTGAGCCAGTGGCTCTATGAACAGAGCAAACAAGGTGGGCGATAGGCAGCATCCCTGCCTGGTTGATCTTTGTATGTTTACTTTGTCTGTTAAGCTACCGTTTATCTTGATTCTTGCCACAGGTTTTTGATACAGTGTCTTTATGCATTGTACTGATTTTTCGTTAAATCCAAAGCGTTCCAGCACACTATATAGGAACTTCCAATTAACCCTATCAAATGCTTTTTCTGTGTCTAAACTCATTATTACTGCGCTTTTCTTTTCTTTATGTATTTGATTAATTATATGTATTGTTCTCCTGATATTATCATGTGTTTGGCGTCCCTCTATGAAACCAGTTTGATCATCTTCTATCAATTCTGTCAAGAATGTCTTTATTCGTTTACATATAATTGTTGTATATATTTTATAATCCACATTTAATAAAGAGATTGGCCTATAGTTTCCGCATTGCTCCCTATCTTTCCCTGGCTTTAAAATAACTGAAATAATGGCTTCGTTCCATGATGGAGGTATTTTGTTGTTGTTTAACGTTCAATTAAATGACTTTAGGAGCTGTGGTGTGAGTTCTTCTATAAACAGTTTATAAAACTCAGATGGGTATCCATCACTACCTGGTGATTTACCGTTTTTAAGTGACTTAATCACATCTTTAATCTCTTGTGTTGTTATTTCTGCTGTTAGCTTTTCATTTTGTTGGTTTTCTATTGATGGCAAGTCCAATGTGCATAGAAATTTTTTAATATCCCTAGCATTTGTTTCTTCAGGTTGCGAGTATAGTTCTTGATAGAAATTATGGAATATTTCTTCGATGTTTTCTGGGTTAACTGTGGTTTTATTTGTGATGGGGTCCTTAATCTTATATACATTATTCACTGTTTGTTGTTTTCTTAACCGTTTTGCCAGCAGTTTTGTGGCTTTTGGCCCCGTTTCATAATATTTTTGCTTTAAATATCTATTTTTCCTTTCAATTTCATCTATTTGTATTTCCTTTATCTTTATTTTTTCTTCCTTAATTTCTTGGTATATTTTTGGGTCATTTGTGCTTTGATGTTTACGTTCTAATTCCCTCAGTCTCTCACATCTTTGTTCATATGTTTCCAGTTTAGACTTATTTGCTTTTCCTGTTTCAACAATTAATTTACCTCTTAACACGGCTTTTAGTGCATCCCATAGTATTGTTGGGTCCACTTCTTCATTATCATTCTCTTCGATATACTCGTTTATGTTTACTTTTATTCTTTCTTTCATTTTCTCATCATTTAACAGTCCTACATTAAGTTTCCATGTTGTTTGTCGTTTTCTATTGTTTAAATATATTTCCATGTATATAGGATTATGATCTGATATTTCTGCCCCTCCAATCCGACAATTTCTCACCCTGTGTCTGTCACCTTCATTCATAAGGAAGTAATCTATTCTAGAGTGTACTTTATGGACTGCTGAATAATGTGTATAGTCTTTTTCGAGTGGGTGCAGGTCCCTCCATATGTCTACCATACCCATTTCTGCCAGTGAGGTTCTTATGAACTTTGTTACATGTTTTTTTGTCTTCTTAACACTTGTTGTGTCAACTTCATGATCTATGACGGCATTTAAGTCTCCTCCACAAATTAGGACTCCTTCACTGTGTGTTGCTATGAGATCAAACAGATGTTGAAAAAAACCCTTGTCACTTTCTGGTGGGGCATAGATGTTCACTAATGTGATCTGCATACCATCTATTCTTCCCTTTATTATTACATACCTGCCTTCTTTATCCTGGATTTCTTGTTCACATTCAAATTGTATTTTATTTGAAATTAGTATCATAACCCCCTTTTAGTTCCTCCCTTAAATGAACTGTAGTAGGAGTTCTTATAGCCAAATCTCTTTAGTTTCTCATGTTCTGTCTTGCTCAAATGTGTCTCTTGCATAAATATAATTCCGGCTTTTTCCTTCTTGAATTTTCTTATTATTCTTTCCCTTTTAACAGGTGAGTTCAGACCATTCACGTTTAATGTCATTATCTTAAGATTTTTACCCATATTCATGTTTTTCCATTTTTTTAACTTGTGCTCCTAACCCCTTTAACAACAAAACTAACACATATTTGTACAAAAACACATTAACGAATCTCGACCTCCGTACTTTGGGCCTTTCTTCTGCCCACTGGTCCCTGTTGGTGGGTGGAGGGAATGACCTCACAGAGTGAAGGGCCCTCCCTAGACCTGTAGTTACTATCCAAGTAATAGTCATTAGTCTAGAAACGTCCAACAAAAATCACTTAAACTTCTCCTAGCCGTTTGTTTCTATTTTACCTTGTCTTCTTGGCCTTCATTTCTTCTGTGTCCTTCTTAATCTTTGTTATAATCTAGGCTTTCCGTTGAAAGCCTTGCAGTTTTTCCTGGGCCCGGTGTGCCACGTCCGTCTCCTTCCTTCTGCCGTTCACTCGTCTCCACTCTGGCTGTCGTGATGCGTTCAGTGCCGCCGCTGCTCCAGCCCGGTACGCTCACCACAAAGCCTCGCTCCGTCATGTCCCGCGCTGCCTCTCTGGCCGTGTTGTATGTCTTCACGCCGTCCTCCCAATGAATCCTCATCTTCGTTAGCAGCGTTTGGAATCTAATTTTTTTCTCTTTCAGCGTTTTTTTAATGTTGGCATATTTCTTTCGCTGCTGCACAATTTCTGTCGGGTAGTTATGGTCAAAGAATATCTGTTTGTTGCCGATTCGTATCTTTTTTTTCCACGCTTGTGTCAGGATTCTTTCCTTTATGTCGTATTTCAGAAAGTTTACCACAACTGACCTGGGTGTAGAGTTTGGATTCGGGTTCTGTGCCGAGGCTCTGTGCGCTCTTTGGATCTGCAGGTCCGCTTCACCGGGCAGCTCAAGCTCTTTTTTTAAGAAATGATCCATGAATTTCATCATCGAGTTGCCTTCAATGCCCTCCGGAATCCCGAAGATGCGTATATTGCTCCATCTGGACCTGCTCTCCAGGTCGGTTATTTTTTCCTGCATCCTCTGTGTTTGCGCCGTCAGGGTCTGCAGCCGCTCGCTTGCCTCGGTCTTCCAGTCTTCCAACTCCGATATTCGAGCCTGTGCTTCTGTCATACCTGCCCGTTGGGTGCGCAGTTCCTCCATGTTTTCAGCTAGCTTGCGCTCCATTTCTCTTCGGAGACCCATAATTTCCTCCTTCATCTCTTTTTTTAGCTCTTCCTTAAGAGCCGCTAAATCCTGTTGGAGTTGTCGCTTGAAGTCTTTTAAGTCTTTACCTATATTGGCGATGCCAGTGTTCATGGTATCGAGTTTGGCGTCCTCCGTTTTCTCTGCTGTAGTCACCTCGTTTTTTTGGGCCTCGTGTTCACCGATTTCTCCTGCGTTGTTGAAGAGGGATTCTTTAATTTTACCCTGCTTTTGTCCGTGTGCCCGGCTTCTTCGTGTTTTCATCCCTTGGTTTATTGATCCATTTATGTCGAGTTGGCCATTTACCAATGATTTTTAATCCGACTAGGGAGAGCTCTCTGTTTAAGCATTATGTCTCTCCGCCATCTTCCCCAGAACACATTTTTTAAAATATCTTCAGCTTAGGAACTTTATTCGATCAAATCAAAATAATGCTCTCACCCGACCTACTTATTCATCCTTGGAAAAAATCTTGAAGAAAGATAGTAAGAGAAAGGGTATTATTTCAGAGTTTTATAACTCATTGACATTATCCTCAAGTGAAAACTCACAGAAAAAACTGAATTATTGGAAAGAAGACCTGCAAACTGAAATTTCAGAGGAACAATGGGAATTGGCTTGTACAGAAGCTCAAACCAAATCAATAAATGTACGTCTTAAATTGATACATTTTAAATGGTTAATGCGGATGTATGTTACACCGGTGGAGTTAAATAGATACAACAAAAACATACCAGATATGTGCACAAAATGTATGGAAAGTAAAGGAACCCTATTTCATTGTTTATGGGAATGTAGAAAAATTAGAATGTTTTGGGAAGAGGTGAGAGTAACAATTGAAAAAATAATTTCAAAACAAATCATATTGAATCCTAAATTGTTTTTGTTGGGTCTGTATCCAGAAAAACATAACTTTAATAAGAGTGAAAGAGCATTCATAGGCCTCAGTTTGCTTAACGCCAAAAAATGTATTGCACTATTGTGGAAAAAGACTCAAAGACCAGATGTGACTCAGTGGTTAAGACAGATGTTAACAAACCTTCTGACATAATGTCTGGCCCAGGAAACACCCACGCAGGCTCAGGATAGATTGAACAGCTTTATTCAACAAGCAGGTGTGTCTGAATGGATGTATGCGGTATGTGTATGTGTTGGGGATGAACGTCGATGCGCAGGAAGCAGAGCAGCGCGCCGTACAGCCGGACAACCCTATGGAGAGAGAGCAGAGGACAAGGGGTAAAGGGCACCACACCTGGACAGGGATAATGAGTAGTGTGTTGCTTACTTGTGGTTACAGGTGGCTGGCGTTGGCAAGGGAGAAGCCCGGAAGACAGCGTCCTGCAGAGCCTGCGTTGATGGTGGGGATTGGTTGGCGATGACAAGGAAATCCGCCGCCGGGGAATCCACCTGTGCACAGGGGTGAAGACTTGGAGAAAGGTAAGGTATGCTTACGTGGGGTTGAAGTCTTGCTGGTGATCAGAGGTTGATACACGAGCTACAAAGTGCCGATGCGAACAGACGGCTCCAGACCGCAGCACTGGGCTGAGTGGGCTAAATAGCCCGCTGCTGACGAGGCGCAGGTGTGCGCGCAGCTGAGGCCGCTGATGAGCGGCGAGTCATGACAGTACTCCCCCCCCCAGCAGCTCCTCCTGGCGCTGGTTTGTCCGGGTGCGCCCGGTGGAACTCCGTGATGAGACTCCTGTCCAACACCAAAGAAGAGCGCACCCAGGACCTCCACTCAGGACCGAATCCCTCCCAGTCCACCAAGTACTGCAGCCCGCGACCTCGGCGCCGGGAGTCCATGATGGAGGCGACTCTCCAGGCCGGGTGGCCGTCGATCATCATAGGCACGGGCGGCGCTGCGGGCGGGGGGGCAGAGGGGATCGGAGACAAAGGGCTTAATCTTGGACACGTGGAAGGTGGGACAAATGCGGAGGGAGGGGGGGAGGGCCAGACGCACAGCCACCGGGTTAACAATTTTAGAAATGGTGAAGGGGCCAATGAAGCGTGGGGCCAACTTCCTCTTTTCAGCCTTAAGGTGGATATCTTGAGAGGCCAATCAGACCTGTTAACCCACCTGGTAGGCAGGGGCCGGTCTCCTGTGGTGATTCGCCATGGTGCTATTGCGCGCCACCGTGCGTAACAGCGCGTCGCACGCCTTGGTCCACAGAGCCCGACACCGTCTCAGGTGCGCTTGGATGGAAGGAACCGCCAGCTCCGCCTCCTGCTCCGGGAACAAAGGTGGATCATAACCCAAGGACGCCTTGAAAGGGGACATCCCTGTGGCGGAAGACCGAGCCGTGTTGTGGGCGTACTCTACCCAAGCCAGGTGCGTGCTCCAGGAAGATGGGTTGGAGGAAGTGACGCAGCGTAGGGCAGCTTCCAGCTCCTAGTTGGCCCGTTCGCACTGCCCGTTGGATTGTGGGTGGTGACCGGAAGAGAGGCTAACTGTGGCCCCCAAGGCGTTGCAGAAACACTTCCACACCTCTGAGACAAACTGGGGCCCCCGATCCGAGACAACGTCCACCGGTATCCCGTGCAGCCTGACCACGTGCTGAACCAGAAGGTCCGCTGTCTCCCGCGCCATTGGAAGACCCCGAAGTGGCACAAAGTGGGCGGCCTTGGAGAATCGATCCATGATGGTCAAGACGGCGTCATAGGTGTTAGAGGTCGGGAGACCGGTGACGAAATTGAGGGCTATGTGAGACCAGGGCCTGCCAGGGGTCGGCAGGGGCTGGAGCAGACCCGCAGGGAGAGAATTTCCTGACTTGCCGGTGGCACACACAGGGCACGCCTGGACGTAGTTGGCGGCGTCCTTCTGCAGACCTGGCCACCAGAAGGAATGCTGGAGGAGATCCACTGGCCGGGATATGCCAGGGTGGCAGGCGAGTTTGGAGGTGTGAACCCAATGGATGACCTCCCCCCGTACAGAAGATGGAACGAACAGCCTTCCCTCCGGTCCGCCGCCAGGGTCCGGTTCGGTCTCCTGCGCCCTCCGGATCTTGTCCCTGATGGTCCAGGAAATTGCCCCTACCACACACAAGCTGGGCAGGATGGTATGACCTGGCTCCTCTGACGTCTCAGGGGCAAACTGCCTGGAGAGGGCATCGGGTAGGCCGTTCTTAGAGCCAGGGCGATAGGTAATGGTGAAGCGGAACCGGGTGAAGAACAAGGACCAGCGCGCCTGGCAGGCATTCAGACGTCTAGCAGATCGAAGATACTCCAAGTTCTTATGGTCTGTCAGCACCACGAATGGTAATGCAGCCCCCTCCAGCCAGTGGCGCCACTCCTGCAGGGCGAGCTTGATGGCGAGAAGCTCCCTGTCTCCGACATCGTAATTCCGCTCGGCCGGAGACAAACGCCATGAGAAGAAGGCGCAGGGTCGCTTGACCCCATCGGTGGGTGATCGCTGGGATAGCACCGCCCCCACTCCCGTATCAGACGCATCGACTTCCACCAGGCACTGCAGTGCGGGGTCGACCTGGGTCAGGACTCGGGAGGAGGAGAACTCCGTCTTCAATGCCTGGAACGCCGCAGCGACCTCTTCGGTCCAGCAGAAGGTGTTCTTGGGGGAAGTGAGACGGGTCAGCGGGGCAACGATGGAACCGAAGTTAGGCACAAAACGGCGGTAGAAATTGGCAAACCCAATAAATTGCTGGACCTGCCTCCTGGAGGTCGGCGTGGGCCATTCAACCACCGCTTTAACCTTCATGGGGTCAGGTAGGACCTGGTTGTGTGAGATTACAAACCCTAAGAAGGAGGTGGTCTTGGCGTAAAACTCACACTTCTCGGCTTTGACGTACAGCCTGTTCTCCAGCAGCCGCTGCAAGACCTGCCTCACATGCACCTGGTGTTCCTCCCGTGACCTGGAGAAGATGAGGATGTCATCCAGGTATACGAACACGAAGAGGCCGAGGAAATCACGCAGGACATCATTAATCAGGCGTTGAAATACAGCAGGGGCGTTGGTCAGTCAAAAGGGCATCACCAGGTACTCAAAGTGCCCACTAGGCGTCCTAAAGGCTGTCTTCCACTCATCCCCCTCCCTGATCCGGACGAGATGGTATGCACTGCGAAGATCCAATTTGGTGGACCAGGTCGCCCCCTGCAGGGAGTGGAAGGCAGTGTCCATCAGTGGCAGGGTGTAACGGTCCTTCTCCGTGATGTCATTCAAGGCCCGGAAGTCGATACATGGGCGGAGTGACCCATCCTTCTTTGACACGAAGAAGAACCCTGCGCCGAGCGGAGACGAGGAGGGACGGATGATTCCTGCGTTGAGTGACTCTTTGATATAACTATCCATCGCTTCCCGCTCCGGCGCTGACAAGCTGTAGAGGTGTCCGGAAGGCAGGGGCGCCCCCGGGCGGAGGTTGATGGCGCAGTCGTAGGGCCGGTGAGGAGGAAGAGACATCGCCCTGGACTTGCTGAATACGAGGCCCAGGTCATGGAACTCCGAGGGCACCAGAGTGAGATCCGGAGGCGCGGCGTCCTTAGCCGGGGGAGGAGAAGACGGGGCGCAGGCTACGGATTGTAAGCAGGTGCCCATGCAGAAGGAACTCCAGGCGGCGACTCTTCCTGTCTGCCAATCCAGCACGGGGTTGTGCAGACGCAACCAGGGGTACCCAAGGATGACAGGCGTCACAGAGGAGGACAGGACGTACAGGGTGAGATCCTCTCAGTGGTTACCAGAGATTATGACAGGGACTGGTTGCGTGCGATGAGTCACTTGTCCGAGGGGCGCACGGGAAAGGGTGATCAGGCTGAGAGGAGCGGCCAGAGGGTGGCAGGGGATGCCCAATTGGGTTGCCAGGCTCTTTGAAATGAAGCTCTGCTCTGCTCCTGAGTCCACCAGTGCGTGTGTGAGATGCCCCGTGGCATTGTGACAAAATCGGATGGGCAAGGATAGACTTGTGAGGGGATTTGACCGGTTAGAGCCCGCGAGGCCCCCTACAGTGACTCGCGGACCTCCCCGTTTGGCTCCTCCGGGCAATGCTCCATGGTGTGTTGATCTCCTCCGCAATACATGCAGAGGCCCAACTTCCGGCGGCGCTGTTTCTCCGCTAGGGGGAGCTTTGACCGACCAACCACCATCGCCTCCGATTCCTCGGAAGACTCCGGTGGAGGTAACGCCAGGGGGCGGTCTTGAGGCGTGCAGACGGGGCCTCCACGCGAGCGGCTGCTAGACTTCCGCTCGGTGGACAGTTCACGCAGCCTGTTATCTAAACTAATGGTTGTGGAGATCAGCTCTGCAAGCGTCTCCGGAAGATCTGGACCGGCCAGCTCATCCCTCAGACCTGAGCTGAGGCTGCGGAGGAAAATACCACAGAGGGCCGCCTCGTCCCAGCCTACCTCCTCGGCTGCGACCCGGAAGTCGATTGCGTAATCCACCGCTGACCGGCCTCCCTGTTGGAGGCCAAGGAGCCGGTCAGTGAGGACACTATCACGCCGGGAGTGGTCAAACACCTCGAGGAAGTTCTGTACGAACTGGCTATAGGAGAGGTTTGCGTAACTGGGCTTCGCCACAACGGCGTAAGCCCAAGTTAGCGCTCGCCCCTCCAGAAGGTTTCCAATGTAGCCAATTCGGCTGTGGTCCGAGGGAAAATCCCCGGGAACGCGCAGAAACACCGACTCACACTGCATAATGAACCCCCGCGCTCCGCCAAGCTTCCCGCTAAAGCGGGCGGGGGTTGGGATTGGTGTGAGTCGAGTGGGCGTCCCCGTGGCAGACTGACTGGGCACCGGAGCGGCAGGAGCCAACCCCCCCTGGCGAGCCGAGGGGAACGCCTGCTGGGGGTCCAAGCGGTCTAACCGGTGAGTTATGTTAACCAACTGGTTCAAAATCACCTGCTGTTGATGGGCTATTAAATCCACCCGAGCCTCGAGGGTGGAAAGACGGCGTGCGAGCCCGCTGTCTGCTGAGCCGCTCTGCTGGAGCCGTACTGACATAATGTCTGGCCCAGGAAACACACACGCAGGCTCAGGATAGATTTAACAGCTTTATTCAACAAGCAGGTGTGTCTGAATGGATGTATGCGGTATGTGTATGTGTTTGGGGTAAACGTCGATGTGCAGGAAGCAGAGCAGCGCGCCGTACAGCCGGACAACCCTATGGAGAGAGAGCAGAGGACAAGGGGTAAAGGGCACCACACCTGGACAGGGATAATAAGTTGTGTGTTGCTTACTTGTGGTTACAGGTGGCTGGCGTTGGCAAGGGAGAAGCCCGGAAGACAGCGTCCTGCAGAGCCTGCGTTGATGGTGGGGATTGGTTGGCGATGACGGGGAAATCCGCCGCCGGGGAATCCACCGCCGGGGAATCCACCTGTGCACAGGGGTGAAGACTTGGAGAAAGGTAAGGTATGCTTACGTGGGGTTGAAGTCTTGCTGGTGATCAGAGGTTGATACACGAGCTACAAAGTGCCGATGCGAACAGACGGCTCCAGACTGCAGCACTGGGCTGAGTGGGTTAAATAGCCCGCTGCTGACGAGGCGCAGGTGTGCGCGCAGCTGAGGCCGCTGATGAGCGGCGAGTCGTGACACCTTCCACTAGAAAGAATAACATACATACTGAAATCAAAGGAATTTGTGTTTGAGAATATATGGAGACCTTTCATTGATTATGTAAAGAATTTAAACATAACTTTTGAAGAAGAAGGTGAATGATCTGTGTAGACCTTGTAAATTCCAAACTGGTGAATGTATAATATGTATACTTATGTAATGAAGTACCTAGACTAAACAGAGGAGCATTGTTGAAGACCTGCTTTTGTTAGTGGTTGTTGGTGTTTTTAGTATATATATATATATATTTTTTTTTAATCACTTTAGTGTTAGTGTTTGATCGTTTGTGTTATGTTTGTAAAAAAGGTTCAATAAAAAATATTGTGGAAAAAAATATACACATTTTACATATACTCAACAATACCTTAAAATATTCATTAAACATATAAATAATATTTACATAATATTTACAAAATCACACATAATAAATAAACACCCATAAATAGTACCATAAATAGTATAAACCATTATTTACATTTAAATCCACCACCAACTTCCCCCTCTACTCATCTGTTGCATACTTTTCCCTCCTGGCACCACCCTTTATAAGGCACTCGAGCCCCCGGGCAATCTTTTGCCCGAGACACCACCAGGAAGTATGCTGGCAAAGGTAAGCGGTTTTTTATTTGCCTCACACAGTTGACTTAATTATTAACCTTAACTCTTTATATCTCACAGGTGGACTTCAACTCATCCAGAAAACAGATATCCAGCCCACAATAAATACCATTTACAACTTCCAACTCTGTGTATTTTTATACATTAGAATTTATTTTAATATTTGAAAGTTATAAATTACCTTCCACATATAATATACCATCTAATTAAAGCGGTCCATACCAGTGGCGACACTCTATCGTCACATCCTGACTATCCCACTTTTTCTTTGCTAACCTCTTCCTTTGAGTACTTTGCTGTAGCTCCTCATTCCACCACCAAGTCTCCTTGTCTTCCTTCCTATGTCCACTGGATACACCACATACCTTTCTACCTGTTTCCCTCAATACTTTTGCTGTACTTTATCAGTCATCTGGTAATTCTTCCCTACCACCCAGAGCCTGTATCAACTCCTTCCTTCTGTAACTTCCCCCACTTAACCTTTGGCTCTGCCTTCACTCTCTTCCTCTTCTTGCTTTCCAAAACCATCCTACAGACTACTATGCTGTTTAGCTACATTCTTCTCTGCCACCACTCTGGAGTCTCCTGTCTCTTTCAGAATTCTCCTTCTGCATAAGATGTAGTCCACCTGTGTGCATCTTCCTTCATTCTTGCAAGCCACCCTATGTTCCTCTCTCTTCTTGAAGTATGTGTTCACCACAGCCATTTCCATTCTTTTAGCAGAATCCACAACCATCTGTCCTTCCACATTTCTCTCCTTAGGACCATACCTATGTACCTAGCACCTCATCACCTCCGTTCCTTCCATTAAAGTCCACTCCAATCACCACTCTCTCCCCCCTGGGAACACTCTCTACCACTTCATCCAACTTACTCCAGAATTCCTCTTTCTCTTCTACCTGACATTCAACTTGTGGAGCACACGCACTGACAACATTCAACATCACACGTTCGATTTCTAGCTTCAAACTCATGATCCTGTCTGACTCCCTCTTTACCTCCTGAACACTTCACATACTCTTCCTTCAAGATTACCCCTCTCCATTTCTTTTCCTATCTACACCATGGTAGAACAGTTTAAATCCACCTCCAGTGCTCCTAGCCTTGTTTCCTTTCCATCTGGTTTCTTGAACACACAGCACATCTATCTTTTTTCTCTCCATCATATCAGGCAACTCTCTGCCTTTACCAGTCATAGTCCCTGCATTTAAAGTCTGTACTCTCACCTCCACACTTCTACCTTTCCTTTTCTCTCTCTTCCCTCCTAACACGCCTTCCCCCTCTCTTACTCCTTGATCTTTGACCCAACCACAAGGGGTGCACAAGCCAGTGTACTCCTAGTGCCAGTCCCAAGCCTGGGTAAATTGGGAGCAGTGTTGCCAGATGAGAAATGTTGAAGTATCGTACCAGCAGCTTAAAATTATCATATTTTGAGGAACATTATCCTACACACCTAGTTTTCATTCTGACATGGTTCAGGATCATCTGCTTCAGTAACACATTATCACAGATTGTGCATATCACAGCCTATAACACAGTTTTACCTTTAAATAATCTAACAGATCAGTTGGGGAAAAAAAGCACCTCTACTTGTGTGGAGTACAGGATGAGCCTGTACTGAACGGCCCAAATTATCAATCTTCTATATGCCTTCGGTTGAATCATCATATATCAAGGTCTTGCCTCATAAATATTTTGAGAAGTACTCCGTTTATACATTAGGAATAAACAATCAGTCCACCTAAACTACTGCTAAAATGCCTCTGATAATTGAAGCAGAAACTCGTTTCAGTTTTATTGAGAATTACAATTTAGTGACATTTTGCAGACATTTGCACGTTGCAGAAGCAACAGAAAACTTTAGTACTAATGCCACCAACAGGTTTGAATCACCCAGTAAAATCGGGCTCTGCCCCCACCCCCCACCTTCCCCATTCATTTCTCAACAGCCCGCACAGGTGAGATAATGCGTAAAAACAAGCATAGTTTGTATATGCAGGATCCGTATTCTGATTGTGTTTGCTAACTCTGTGTTTGCTGACTCTGCGATCGTTGGCCTCATCTCCAATGGAGATGAAGCTGAGTACAGAGGGCTTATCCAGGACTTCGTGGACTGGTGCCATCGGAACTGCCTCCAGATCAACGCGAGGAAAACTAAGGAGCTGGTGGTGGACTGCCGCAGGCATGGGCAGCCCCTCACAGTACCAGTAAATATACAGGGAACAGACATCGAGATGGTGACATCCTATAAGTACCTGGGTATTCATCTGAACAATAAACTAGACTGGTCACACAATACTGATGCACTCTACAAGAAGGGACAGCGCAGGCTGTTCCTGCTGAGGAGACTCAGGTCTTTTGGTGTACAAGGGGCGTTGCTGAAGTCATTCTATGACACGGTGGTGGCATCAGCCATCACTTTTGGAGTGGTCTGCTGGGGCAGTGGCATTACTGCAGCCGATAGGAAGAGACTGAACAAACTGATTAAGAAAGCTAGCTCTGTCCTGGGGCAGCGCCTTGATCCGATGGAGGAGATAGGAGAGAGAAGGACGGTGGCTAAACTGTCATCTCTGCTGGAGTCCGAGTTCCACCCTATGCAGGACATACTGAATGCACTGAGGAGCTCATTTAGCAGCAGACTACATCATCCCAGGTGCACAACCGAGAGGTTTCGTAGGTCCTTCCTACCAACGGCTGTCAGACTGTACAACCTAAGCAGGGCTGCTCGCAGAGATAGCAAAAAAGACGTAACAAACTAATAGTTTTTTGAATGCAGAAGATGCAATAGACTTACACAGTGGTCCTCTCCGGCATACAACTAGGAGCATGCCGGTCGCTATGGAGGGTGAGAGTGTGTATGGGCACATAATCATACCATGCAGGATAGCTGGGTAGACGGTTATGCTGTTTCATTCCATCTAGCGGCAATGCTCTGCACTGTGTGTGTTTATATATTTGCATATTTGTTCCGTCTAGCTGCAATGCTCCGTACTGTGGGTGTTTATATATTTATATATCTACATGTTATTCCATCTAGCTACATTGCTCCGCACTGTGTGTGTTTATATACTTGCATATTTATTCCACCTAGCTGCAATGCTCCGTACTGTGGGTGTTTATATATTTACATATTTATTCCATCTAGCTACAATGCTCTGCACTGTGTGTTCATATATTCATATATTTATTCCATCCAGCTACAATGCTCTGCACTGTGTGTCTGTGTGTGTGTGTATATATATATATTTTATAGTAATACGTACATATGTTTATTAGCTGCTCTTGCTTGCTTGTTTTTTTTTCTTGCCTTCTGATTGTTGCTCTGAGTGTTGCTATCCCTGTGCTGTTGCAATCCTGGAATTTCCCCGTTGTGGGACTAATAAAGGCTTATCTTATCTTATCTTATCTTAATGTATTAAAGGTCTGATGACACGATTTTTACATTTTTTAGCATGTTGTGTAAACCCAAAAGTCATTGTCGATGATCAATATAATATTTACAACCGCACCTGCATAAACTAGTTATCATCAAAAAACTGCATCCGCTGACTGGACTGTGGTGCCGCCCACCAAATGAAGGGCGGCACCACCATGACGTAAGAGACAGAACACATGCCGGTGTTGTTGACTGGAATGACAGCAGCTTTGTAGCTCACAGTTTCTCTAGTTTCTTGTTTTAATTTTACAGCTATGCCTTTGCGTTGTGTCGCAGGCTTAGATAAACAGCAGGCCGTGAAAGACCACATCACACGCTTCAGCTCCAACTGTCATAAGCCTCCTCGTGCACTCCTCGTGCGCTTTTACACAGGAGGAGCGCACGAGGAGGGGAAAGATTAATGGATTTACGTGCAGCTTTGACCTACTTTCTGTGATCGCATGCTGACGCTCGCCGGTCCGGCCACGTCCCCTTGATCATTATCAACAGCTGATTCAAACTGCCGCTGATCATGTTTCCCGGTCTTCGCCCAGGTGCTTCTCATCACACCAGCAGTGCGTGTCCTTAGCAGCCGTTTGTCAGTCATGCACTGCTGGTCCATAGTATTGTCATCTGTGCTGTTAGTCTGCCAGTATTTTCAGCACTCTCACGACGTGTTAGTCACTCTATGTTCGCCGTGGTTCTCGTGCGTCCTTGAAGGGATGTCGGCTCTGGGGCGCACCTGTGGCTAACACGTCTCCTCTCATTCGTTCTCTGGGCGATGCCGCCCCCTGAACACCGTCAGTAAGTGTGTTTGTGTTTTTTGTAAGTCTTCACCTTTTTGGGAATTGCCTGTCTTTCTGTATTAAATGTGCTGTGGTGAACCCTGCACGTAAATCCTCATTATTTCAGCCTCCCTCTCTGTGCCCTGCGTAAGAGCGCACAGAGAGGGAGGATTTATGTGTAAATAACGAGGATTTACGTGCAGGATTCACCACAGCACATATATTGAACATAAGAATGATGACAGCAGTTCCCAAAAAAGGTGAAGACTTACAAAAATAAACAGAAACACTTACAGTTGGCGTTCGGGGCTGACATCACCCAGCAAACATGGAGAGGAGACGTGTTAACCATGGTTGCGCCCCAGGGCCGACATCGCTTCAAGGGGCGTAACAGAACCACAGCTGTGTGGAGTGGCTAACATGTCATGATAGTGTTGGCAGTATTGGCTGGCTGACAACACGGCAGATGATGCACACAAAACATGTACACCTGACTGTCAAAGAGAGAGGGCACGTGGTCGGACCGGCGAATCTTGGACAGTGTCCACCTGAAAGTGGCTCAAAACGCACATAAAACACATGTATAAAACAAAAACAACAAGAACTCACAATACATAATAAGCCCGATGCCTGAGTCACAGAGAATACACTGCTATGATTTTATTGAAAAATCGGGTTTAAATAAATTATATTTATGAACAAATAATTTGTTGCAATATCTGTAACAAAAGCATAACACTCAGTGTTTCCCTGCCATGTGTTTGTCGCTGCTGCTGCGCCGGCCATGTGTGCCTCTCCACTGTCACTCTCTGAGTCTGACTTGCTAGGCACCATGCCCGCTTGGCACGGCTCAAACCTATACGGTCTGATGCCCCCAGATTCTTCATTATCATCCCATTCTTCTGAACTATAATTGTCTGAAGATTGGTCAACACAAATCAATTCCAGACTACATGTGCTGGAACCATCATTGATGTTTTCTACCGCTTCCATCCTGTGTGTACAATGGGCAACCAAGTGCTGTGTTCTGTTGATGACGTTACAACATGGCCAGGGGGGTTTCCAGCCACTGACGCAATTGGTGACGTGGCGCTCATGAAAACATCGGATATTTGCGTGAAAAAAAGCCTGTTTGACTTAGAACTGCACAGACCAACCTATTTCATCATATTGTATTATGTGCTGAAAAATTAGATGAAGTCAAAAACGTGTCATCAGACCTTTAACTTAGCTATGTAATGAAGGGGTGAAATTATCGTACATTAGGGGAATTTTGAAATTATTGCTCGTACATCATACAGAGGGCAAAATTATCGTACAAATATGATAATTATCGTACGTCTACCAATACTGATGGGGAGGGTTGGGCCAAGAAGGGCATTCGACGTAAAACCTTTGCCAAATCAAACATGCGGATCATGACGAATGAGACTTGCTGCTGCAATATTTTAAATTTCCCCATCGTAAGAAACAAATCACACACTCACTTTCAGCATGGCATGCTTGTAAAGGGGTCTCACATAGACTCCTTTGCATTCCGTGGGTCTTTTGTGGTCAGAAAGTAGCGCTTAAACTCTCTAACAATAACTGTTTAATTCATTTTGGCTAGCTAGCTTCAACGCTAACTACTGAAATAGTATGTGTATATGTCAAGACCAAGCAGACATGACATGCAGGAAGCCAGGCAGGATGAAAATATCCACTAAATTTTCAAAATACAGAGGAATAGAATAAATAATTAATTTTTTTTTCTCTGTGACTCTCTCTGACGCAGTACCAAGTGGTTCCCAGGGGATGAAGACCACTGCTGTAAGCTGTACTCCTTTGGTACACATCATGGAAGGTCACTGGTCAGTACTGTTACACCCCTAGTATGTGCAGTGTGAGATTGGGTTTTAAAATGTAGTTTTGGCAGTCTGTGAGACACTCGTTCATTTTTTCTTACACAAAATTTAAGGTGATACAATTGACGTTGAACAGAATATGAACAACTTAGATCTGATCAAACCTAAAAACATCTGCTGTTGTCAGTATTATTGTCATTAACATCTTCATTTCAAACTTGATCGTCTCCATTCAGCCGTGCTCCCAACAGCATCTCTCAACGTTACATCTCACTTGCTCATATGCAGATATTTTCAGGGTGCAGTAAAAGTCAATAAATTGCTACAGAAGCAGTCATAAAACTCTCTAATGGACACCAACTCCTCGGAAGCAGACTCACTTTGAATTTAAATCACCTGATGCCAGAATGAGGAATGTGTTTCAGCATATTCTTAAAAGTCATAAAAACAACTGAATATGCAAAAGTAAATCAAACCAGGAGGATGTGTGGAGCTGACTGCAACATTATTACCATGATGAAGTGGGTTTGCACACTGAATTATGTATTCATAAACATAATCTTTGTAACTGAGGATGCAGATGCAAAACAGGCTGTAATTATCAGTTTCATTTTAACAGATTTGGAGATTTTTAAAAAGATCTAAAATGTGGCCAGAAATTATATTGAGAATGACTGCTTCCAATCACTTATTATTACACCACTGAGTTTTGAAGCATTGACATTAACACGGAAGTTGTGGACATGTAATATGATCTAATAGCATACAAATATTCTTAAGGTAATTTATAATTTTAAGGTAGTCAGTCCCTGATGTGCAGAATAAAGTCACAACAGACTTGTTACCATGAGGACAACAGAAGACATGAAGCTGAACGATGACAGCTGAGGTGTTATATTACCCACGATCATAGGGAAAGATGTAAATTTAGAATATCTGACTTCCTTTCCAATAAATTCTTTTGACATGTTAATATCCATTCAAAAATAATTTAATATTTAAAAATATCTGAGAAACTTCTCAGTCAAACAGTTTTTTTAAGCTCCAATTGATATTTTTAAGTTCATGAGTAACTGTAACTATCACTGATCAGTCTTGTAAATGAAGTTGAGCAGTAACCATCACTACGTCCAAAAATATTTACTCAAGGTCCACAAGATAATTGGCTATCTAATATCTGTAATATGTCTCCTATCAATATATAGCATGTACATAGATACTATAAATTGTGCAATGCTCTGCATCAATCCAGGCTTGTAAACTACAGTCATGTGAAAAAATTTGGACACCTCTTTAAATATTCAGTTCTTTATTAAGAAATGTTCACACATCTATGCCTAACCTTGTTTTTGTTTACATTTTTAAAATTTATTTTAGCCATTTTAAGTGGGAATGAATGTGGGGGTGTCCTAAAAAAAGATGGGGGTGTCCTAATTTATTCCTCACTATTTGTTTAGAATTACATTTTACAGAAAATTTGGAAAAAGTGTTTAATTCATTTTTAATAGTTTAGTAGTATTACATGAATCTCCCAGTATTTTTAGCATTGATATTAAATATCCATATGTCCAAATATGTTTAAAAAAACACACACACAGGCTTATACAGGGTGTCCTTTTTTCACATGACTGTAACTCCGCTCTCTTCTGACACATTCATCAGTCCAGCATTTTTCAGCCTTGAAAATGAGACTGCTACTTAAGGGAGATGTCTCACTGAGATGAGACACGTGCTCCTGTGAAGGGGGTTCTTTTCACGGTAGACATACCTTTCCGGGGGTGAGTTTTCTGTTGAGAGGAGGGAGAGGAGGGATTGCGTTCATGCTGAATCCATGTACTCTTTGTTCTTTCCATATTTTGTTTCTGAAATGAAAACAGAAAAATTGGAAATAGTTTTAGAATATTATATGGTTTTGACTTGTCAAAATAAAATCGGAATTGACGCAACATGGGATAACAGATCTGATTTTGGTGGCTGTTTTTTTTTTTTCCCATTTGTTTTGGTCACAGCAGGAAGTGCATTTACCTTTTTCATATTTAGACTTTTCCTTTCTTTTGTAAAGTACCAGGATTAAAAGTTGCTTTTGCCAGTTATGTTGTTTTGTAGAAATTAAAACACTGACTTTTCAGTAAATTAACACAACACAAATTGTAAAGGAATGTTTTGGGGTTTTTTTGTAACTTCAGGCTGTTAGGTCTGGCTGTGACCAAAATGTTTTGGCTCAATTCTGATTTTATTTTGACAAGGCCAAAACCATATGGCTATTTCTAGTTGTTCTGTTTTTGTTTCAGAAACATCTATCTATAAATGCATGGAATATCTGTGTGTGTATGCGTCAGTGTGTCTGTGTATCTGTTCCACACATATCTCTTGAACCATTAGTCAGACTGACCTAAGATTTTATACGTGTTTTGCTGACGTTACAAGAGTGTGCATCCCCGAGTAAGGAGTTGTTTAATCAAAATATGTAATTTTTATCAATAAAGGTATATTCATCGCTCTCTCCTCATGCTCTGGCTTCTAGAGGTGTGGGCAGGGTTTTGAATTGACTCCATACTGATTGGATAATACAGTACGTGACATCACGGCATCAGTACCCACAGTGCACCGTGAACAAAACAAGGAAATGAAAAGCGACAAATTTGACTAGAAAAAGATAATACTGAAGATTTAATGCTTAAAAAAATTATACCATATAGTTGCCGTGATTGCGTAGGTCTAAAGGATAATTCAGCATATGTGGAGAACATGAGGCGTGTGAGCAGACTGGGCGGAGACTGGGCCTGACAAAGAACACTGGTATACAGTATCTAACACAGACATGCTGGGAGAAGCAGCGGTCCAACCGGGCAGACCACGGTCCTTCACGGGGAGGCAAGCCCAGCCTGTCCAGTCAGTGGTAGACGGGAGTCCCTGCTTCTGCTTCACCCCTGTGATACCACTGTACTATGTAGGACCACGACTCCCCCCTCCAGTGCGAGTATCTAAAAATTAAAAACTTAAGAATAATACCGCCATGATTGTGGAGCAGAATGGCCAGAATGACTTAACGACCAAACACAGGACAAAAAAAAAACGCCCAAATAACGAAATAAATCATTTTTAGTTAAATATTTACTGACAAATGGGCAACACTGATGCAACGTTGCAGTCAAGCGAGTCCTTCTGCTTTGGGTGTTTGGTAGTTAATTTGGTTGATTACAGTTTTAAAAAACCTTTTAATAACAAAATATTGCTAAAATATAAACTGATGCACTACATGGGTCTCAAATATTTGTAGACGTGTCCTGTTATAGTACTGCATGAGTTTATTGATGATAAACAGAACAAATTCACTATTACACTGAACCCCATCACTGAACAATGATATAAACTAAAATAATTATAATGATGACTGAACAACTCCCATTCCCCAAAGTGCAAGATACTCTATTATCTTGAATATAAGTGACAAGAGATCACAAATAAGTGATCTGACAAACAAACAAGGGATCTGAAACAGTCGCTAATAGTGGATGTCGCATTCATTTTCAATATTTAGGTATTCTGTAATTAATATTCACAAATAAATCTTAGTGCCATTTACTCCCTTTTATATTTGTCAAAGTCTAATGTGATTGCCTACATATAGGCTACACCTCTTTGCATTCCACTTTCAAACACAGCCTACATTTGGACCTGTAAAGCCTAAGTGGGATACCTGTTTCAGACAGGTATCCCACAGGTTTCTTTATTATCAGGCTGTCCTAAAACATCTTTAAAAAGTCTTCAGCTGATCCAAAATGCTGCAGCAAGAGTTTTAACAGGTACTAGAAAGAGAGATCATATCTCTCCGGTTCTGGCCTCCCTTCATTGGCTTCCCATAGAGTTTAGAATTAAGTTTAAAATCCTTCTTCTTACTTACAAAGCTCTAAACAATCAGGCTCCTTTTTATTTAAAAGATCTGATACTACCGTATCATCCTAACAGAGCACTACGCTCCCAAAATGCAGGTTTACTTGTAATACCTAGAATCTCCAAAAGTACAATGGGAGGCAGAGCCTTCAGTTATCAAGCTCCTCTCCTGTGGAATCAGCTGCCAATCTGGATTCGGGAGTCAGACTCAATCTCTGTTTTTAAGAATAGGGCTAAAACCTACCTTTTTGATATAGCCTACAATTAGGGAGGGATCATGTGTTTCTGAACCCTCCCTTGGTTATGCTGCTAATAGGTTTAGTCAGCCGGGGGACCTCCAGTAATGCACTGGGCCTCACTCCTTTCCTCACTCTCTATGAAATATTTTTTTTTTGCTGGTCATTAACATTTGTTTGTTCTCTCCCATAGATTGAGTCCCCATCATGCTGTTTGCTCTCTACATGTCTGTTCTTTTCTTCTTCTCTGTCCCCTCACCCCCCAGCCAGTCGCAGCAGATGACTGCCCCTCCCTGAGCCTGGTTCTGCTGGAGGTTTCTTCCTGTTAAAAGGGAGTTTTTCCTCTCCACCGTCGCCAAGTGCTTGCTCACAGGGGATCGCCTGATTGCTGGGGTCTTTCTGCAACTGTGGGGGTCCTCCCTACAGTTGATAGTGCTATGAGATGACTGTTGTTGTGAAATGGCGCTATATAAATAAAGTTGAATTGAATTGAATTGAATTGAATTGAATTGAATTGAATACTTGCATTCTATGGGTAATGCACTAGTAATATAGAAAGAACAAACAGAAGGCTACATGGATTGTGCTGCCACCCACTGAAATGGGTGTGCACAATATTGGCAAGTTGTTTGCAAATGTTTTGACCAATTAAGAAATGAAATTGGACAATTTCCTGCAGGACCCCAAATGTTCTCTTATGGACCCCTGGTTGAAAAACACTGCATCAGTCAATATGAACCTAAAGTAGGCATTTCTTATTAAATTTAAGCTAGGCTGTTGTAAAACTCACCAAACAAAAAGTGGACTTAGAAAAACATTTTAATGAAAGGAGCAAAGTAGAATGTCCAGTATATAAATCTCTGCGTGGGTTTACTCCGGGATTTCTCTGGTTTCCTCCCACATGCCAAAAACATGCAAGTTAAGTTAATTGGCATCAAACTGGGGATTCTAAATTGTCCTTAGGTATGACTGTGAGAGTGAATGGTTGTCTGTCTCTCTGTGTTGGCCCTGCAATGGACTGGCGATCTGTCCAGGGTGGACCCTGCCTCTCGCCCAAAGATGCTGGGACAGTCTCCAGCCCCCCCGTGACCCGAAAAGGATTAAGCGGAGGAAGATGGATGGATGGATGGATTATTCTTATTGTACAATTCACTGTTTTTACCATATCTTAACTACTGTGCAGAGGTCTGGGGAAACACCTACAAGACCAACCTACAGCCAATATGCACATTACAAAAAAAAGCTATAAGGATAATAAATAATGTAGGATATAGAGACCATACCAACTCATTGTTTTTAAAGTCACATGCCATAAAGTTCATGGATTTAGTTAAATATAAGACAGCACAAGTAATGGATAGGGCAATTAATAATCAACTCCCAACTAATACACAAAAAATATTCAAAAAAAGAGAATGATTATAATTTGAGAGGAGACTTAAACTTTACAAAACCTAAGGTACGAACAGCTAAGAAAAGTATGTGCATATCTGTCTGTGGGGTGAATATGTGGAACAGTCTGGAGCTGGAACTAAAACTATGCACAAACAGAAATCAATTCAAAAATAGGTATAAACATTATTTGCTGAAAGGATATATGCTAGAGGGGTAGTATTAATATGTACAATTCACTATGCTCACTCTGGGACACTATGGTAAGGTAGGTGGGACAGTACTGTGCATATAAGATAAGATAAGATAAGATAAGCCTTTATTAGTCCCACAACGGGGAAATTCCAGGATTGCAACAGCACAGGGATAGCAACACTCAGAGCAACAATCAGAAGGCAAGAAAAAAAACAAGCAAGCAAGAGCAGCTAATATACATATGTACATATTACTATAAAATATATATATATACACACACACACACACAGACACACAGTGCAGAGCATTGTAGCTGGATGGAATAAATATATGAATATATGAACACAGTGCAGAGCATTGTAGCTAGATGGAATAAATATGTAAATATATAAACACCCACAGTACGGAGCATTGCAGCTAGGTGGAATAAATATGCAAGTATATAAACACACACAGTGCGGAGCAATGTAGCTAGATGGAATAATATGTAGATATATAAAAAACACAGTGCGGAGCATTGTAGCTAGATGGAATAAATATATAGATATATAAATATAAACACACCCAGTGCTGAGCATTGTAGCTAGATGGAATAAATATATAGATATATAAATATAAACACACCCAGTGCAGAGCATTGTAGCTAGATGGAATAAATATGTAAATATATAAACACACACAGTGCAGAGCATTGTTGCTAGGTGGGATGAAACAGCATAACCGTCTATTTAGTTATCCTACATGGTATGATTATGTGCCCATACATATTCTCACCCTCCATAGCGACCGGTATGTTCCTAGTTGTATGCCGGAGAGGACCATTGTGTAAGTCTATTGCATCTTTTGCATTCAAAAAAAAAAAACAAAAAAAAAAAAACTATTAGTTTGTTACGTCTTTTTGCTATCTCTGCGAGCAGCCCTGCTTAGGTTGTACAGTCTGACAGCCGTTGGTAGGAAGGACCTACGAAACCTCTCGGTTGTGCACCTGGGATGATGTAGTCTGCTGCTAAATGAGCTCCTCAGTGCATCCAGTATGTCCTGCATAGGGTGGAACTCGGACTCCAGCAGAGATGACAGTTTAGCCACCGTCCTTCTCTCTCCTATCTCCTCCATCGGATCAAGGCGTTGCCCCAGGACAGAGCTAGCTTTCTTAATCAGTTTGTTCAGTCTCTTCCTATCGGCTGCAGTAATGCCACTGCCCCAGCAGACCACTCCAAAAGTGATGGCTGATGCCACCACCGTGTCATAGAATGACTTCAGCAGCGCCCCTTGTACACCAAAAGACCTGAGTCTCCTCAGCAGGAACAGCCTGCGCTGTCCCTTCTTGTAGAGTGCGTCAGTATTGTGTGACCAGTCTAGTTTATTGTTCAGATGAATACCCAGGTACTTGTAGGATGTCACCATCTCGATGTCTGTTCCCTGTATATTTACTGGTGCTGTGAGGGGCTGCCCATGCCTGCGGCAGTCCACCACCAGCTCCTTAGTTTTCCTCGCGTTGATCTGGAGGTAGTTCCGATGGCACCAGTCCACAAAGTCCTGGATAAGCCCTCTGTACTCAGCTTCATCTCCGCTGGAGATGAGACCAACGATCGCAGAGTCATCAGAGAACTTCTGTAGATGGCAATGTGTTGTGTTGTGTGAGAAGTCCGCAGTATAAAGAGTGAACAGGAAGGGAGCCAGCACCGTTCCCTGGGGGGCCCCCGTGCTACTGATGATCGTGTCGGACACACAGTCCCGGGTTCTCACAAACTGAGGCCGGTTCATGAGGTAGTCCAGGATCCATGATGACAGGTGCTGGTCCACCCCTGCGCGCAGCAGCTTGTCCTTCAGGATCATCGGTTGGATGGTGTTGAAAGCACTGGAGAAGTCAAAGAACATGATCCTCACCATATTCCCGGGCTTCTCCAGGTGGGACAGAGAACGGTGAAGGAGGAAGATCACCGCATCCTCCACCCCAATGCCATGCTGGTAGGCGAACTGGAGTGGATCCATCACTGGTTCCACCAGGGGGCGGAGATGAGCAAGGAGCAGTCTCTCCAGGGTCTTCATCAAGTGGGACGTCAAGGCCACCGGTCTGAAGCTGTTCAGGTCTTTGGGGTGGGAAGTTTTTGGTACAGGTACCACACAAGATGTTTTCCACAGCTGTGGTACCCTCCCCAGTTTCAGGCTCATGTTGAAGATATATGTCACAATCCCACACAGCTGGTCTGCACAGGACTTGAGGAGCTTTGCGCTAATGCCGTCCGGTCCCGACGCCTTCCTCGCCTTGATCTTCCTCAGCTCCGTCCTCACCTGGGTCTTGGTCAGGGTCAGGATGGGGGGCTGTGTGTTGGGAGTGGGGGGGGTGTCGGTGGAGTGGGGAGTGGGTAGCAGGACTTGATTTCTTAGAGGCAGCAGTGGTTGTTGTGCAGACAGGGGGGAGGGCGGTTGGTCAAATCTATTGAAAAACAGATTCAGGTTGTTCGCCCACTCCCTGCCCCCCGTGGCCTGGGGGGAGGTATTCTGGAGCCCCGAGATGGTTTTGAGGTTTCTCCAGACCCCGCTGATGTCGCTCTGTTGCAGCTTGTCCTCCATCTTCTTCCTGAAGCTGTCCTTGCCTTCTCTGATCTTTCTCCTCAGCTCCCTCTGTACGGACTTCAGCATCTCCCTGTTCCCCGACCTGAAGATCCTCTTCTTCTCTCTCAGAAGTGTTTTTATCTCAGGGTTGATCCAGGGTTTGTTGTTTGAGTGACGCCGTATGGTCTTGGTGGGAACGGATTTGTCCACACAGAAGCTGAGGTAGCCCGTGAAGGTGTGAATGAGGCCATCGATGTCCTCACCATGTGGATCGCAGAGCTGCTTCCAGGCAGTGGCTTCAAAACAGTCCTTTAGAGTGTCCATTGTCTCCTCAGACCATAACTCCACAGTGTGCATGGCCGGAGGTTGTCTGTGCACTAGGGGTTTGTACACCGGTCGGAGATGAACCAAGTTGTGATCCGATCTCCCAAGTGGGGGGAGTTGTGATGAGGTGTACGCCTCCTTAGTGTTTGCGTAGAACAAATCCAGTGTTTTATTGTCTCTAGTGTGGCATGTGACATACTGGGTGAAAGTGGGCAGAATGGGAGACAGTGAAACGTGGTTGAAATCGCCTGAGATGAGGAGAAGAGCATCTGGGTGTTCTGTCTGCAGCCTGCTGGTTACTGAATGGATGACGTCACGCGCTGTCCCAGCGTTCGCAGTCGGATTTGCATAAACAACAATGCAGATCACGTGTGAGTGTTCTCTCGGGAGATATGTAGGCCTCATGCTAACAGCTAGCAACTCAGTGTCTTTGCTGCAGTGTCGTTGTTTAACAGTGATATGTCCCGGTCTACACCAGTTGTTGTTAACATACATTATCACTCCACCGCCCCTAGTTTTGCCACTCTCTGGTGTTCGGTCAGCTCGTATCATGTGAAAACCCTCCAGCTCAATGTTAGCATCTGCTGCTAGTTCAGTTAGCCACGTCTCAGTAAACAAAAGGAGAGAGCACTCCCGGTAAGTGCTATCATAACGGGAGATAGCCGCTAGCTCATCTAACTTTCCCAGTATCAACCGTACATTTCCCATGACAACAGATGGAAGGGAGGGTCTGTACCTTATATTTTTTGTCCTCCGCCTTACTCCAGCCCGGCAGCCGCGGCGTTTTCGCCTCAGTTCTCTCGGTATGTCGAGTTTTTCCAGTGGGACCGGGTGGCGGTTAAATGCTAGCAGCTCTTCCCTGTTGTATCGAATCCTGCTATAAACAGTGGCTCCGTCCACCGGCTCAGGAGACATTTGGGACGATCTGTGTGTCCGTGATATAAGTGGGGTGAAAAAAAAAAAAAAAGTGATCAAAAGAGAGAGGAAGGGAAAAAAAAAAAAAAAAAAAAACCTCGGAATCGAGCCGCTGTTGCAAAAGGCAGCCGACTGGTGTGGCGCCGAGAGATGAGCTAATAAGAGCTAATAATATATCTGTGTATATCTGTGTTGTTTGGGGCTGGGTATAGATGTATGGACTGTATGTATGTAGGGATGGATGGGTGTCAATGTTGATATGTATAAAATATAGTTAATTGTCTACTTAGGGTCTTAACTGAGGTAACAGGTATATATTTCACATCGGTTGTATTTAGGGAAAAGAGGAGTTGGAGTAAATAAGTTAACTTCTTCCTTCTCCCTTTCGAGCACTGTATACTGTCACTTTTGTTGCACTTGTCATTTGTTTTTTTTGGGGTTGTTTTTGCTCTTTTGTTCAAAATAAGGTATCTATCTTATCTATCTACAGTGGGGTAAAAAAGTATTTAATCAGCCACCAATTGTGCAAGTTCTCCCACTTAAAAGATGAGAGAGGTCTCCAATTTTCATCATAGGTATACCTCAACTATGAGAGACAAAATTAAAAAAAAAATCCAGAAAATCACATTGAAGGATTTTTAATGAATTAATTGGTAAATTCCTCGGTAAAATAAGTATTTGGTCAATAACAAAAGTTCATCTCAATACTTTGTTATATACCCTTTGTTGGCAGTGACAGAGGTCAAACGTTTTCTGTAAGTTTTCACAAGGTTTTCACACTCTGTTGCTGGTATTTTGGCCCATTCCTCCATGCAGATCTCCTCTAGAGCAGTGATGTTTTGGGGCTGTCGCTGGGCAACACAGACTTTCAGCTCCCTCCAAAGATTTTCTATGGGGTTGAGATCTGGAGACTGGCTAGGCCACTCCAGGACCTTGAAATGCTTCTTACGAAGCCACTCCTTCGTTGCCCGGGCGGTGTGTTTGGGATCATTGTCATGCTGAAAGACCCAGCCACATTTCATCTTCAATGCCCTTGCTGGTGGAAGGAGGTTTTCACTCAAAATCTCACGATACATGGCCCCATTCATTCTTTCCTTTACACAGATCAGTCGTCCTGGTCCCTTTGCAGAATAACAGCCCCAAAGTATGATGTTTCCACCCCCATGCTTCACAGTAGGTATGGTGTTCTTTCTCCTCCAAACACGACAAGTTGAGTTTTTACCAAAAGGTTCTATTTTGGTTTCATCTGGCCATATGACATTCTCCCAATCCTCTTCTGGATCATCCAAATGCTCGCTAGCAAACTTCAGACGGGCCTGGACATGTACTGGCTTAAGCAGGGGGACACGTCTAGCACTGCAGGATTTGAGTCCCTGGCGGCGTAGTGTGTTTCTGATGTAGCCTTTGTTACTTTGGTCCCAGCTCTCTGCAGGTCATTCACTAGGTCCCCCCATGTGGTTCTGGGATTTTTGCTCACCGTTCTCGTGATAATTTTGACCCCACGGGGTGAGATCTTGCGTGGAGCCCCAGATCGAGGGAGATTATCAGTAGTCTTTTATGCAGGGATGGCAACAGGAAATTCTGATTTCAGCTGAAATCTAATTTGGTTGATTGACTTATGGGGGGCCAGGGGGGGCACAGCCCCCCTGAAGCTGAGAGGTTTTCAGTAAAACAGAAGTAATTTAGACTGAAAAAAATGATTAAAAAAAAATGAAATACTAGACTTAGATAAATCATTAAATTTAATGAAAAGTTAACTTACTTTTTCTTCAATGTTGTCTCACTGTCTTTAGTCCAACATATTTAACAGTTCTATAAGAGTTTATTACACTATTTACACTGGTCACCAAGTCACTTCTAGTGTGAAACTTTCTTCCTTTTGGCAGCAAGCTGTGTCAGTCTCTGAACTTTGAACTTCATCTCCTTTTCTGGTTTCTTCAGAAACTGTCCGAGTGTTTCTGTTACCTCGTTGAACTTTGAGCCAATTTTCACCTTTACCATCACTTTTCTCTCAAGCCAATTCCATTGGAACTTATTTTTGACACTTTTGTCTATTTCTAGCACTGATGACTCCTGATCCTTCGATAAAAATCTCATAATTCCGCTGAAAACAATACAGAAAGCTCAGAATTCCAACACGAACCAGGGATGTGATTTGGGGTTCGAGAAATTATCTGAAAATTTAGCAGGGGGTCCGGTGGACGCAGTCCCCCAGCGGGGTCCGGGGCAGAGCCCTGGTGGGGGGGCAAGGGGGGCTCGCCCCCCGAAGCTCCTGGGTTTTTATTATTTTTAAGTACCAGAACTGTGCTTAAATGACATAAAACAAACAGCTGAATGCCACTTATTACTGTATAATATTGACTTATGTTCCAAGAAGATAGCATTCCTAAAATATTTCTACAAGCATTATCCATCACATGCTTTAACACTTGATCAAATCAAAATCAGTTAATTTGATCTATTCCATAATAGAAATAAAATTCCAACATACCATTACTTTTTATAATTTCAGCATTCATTTCAGATCACCAGTTTCAATCTCCATTGAGTCTTGAGCAGTTCATTTTGCACAATCACTGATATAGCCAAGTCTTAGAAATATTCCAAAGTTATGAGTCATTGTCCACTGTGCACTGTCAAATTCAAACTGTTTGGAATCATAAAAGTAATGTAACTAAATTGTTTTGCTATTTTTTCCTCCTCAACATCAATGTCAGGGCGCTGCAGGAGTTTTTGGGGATGGTTAACTTTTATTACTGTTTCCTCCCCCGCGCAGCCCAGCTCATACAGCTGTTGTACGCCGCACTCAAGAAACGGAAACCGGCGGACAGAGTCGACTGGACTCCTGAGCGGGAGCAGGCGTTCTGCGGTTAAAACAGCTCTGGCAAACGCTGCACTACTGGCAGCTCGGACATGGGCATAGTGGCCGTCGTGGAGCAATGCGCTGCCGGTTCTTGGCAGCCGCTCACCTTTTTAGCAGGTCTTTGCACGACAGTGAGCGTAAATACAGCGTGTTCGACAGAGAGTTAATGGCTCTCCACCTGGCCATACGCCACTTCCAGTTCTGGCTGAAAGGACGCACTTTCACTGCGTTCGTGGACCACAAGCCGCTAACGTACTTAACGTACTTTATCTTCCTGGAAGATAAAATAAAGCGGAATTCGGCGAATTAGAGGAAAATCACATCCCTGAGAACGCCGCCATGAATTTTTGACAAAGCATACAACGAGCCATTTGATTGGTCCAATTGTTTGCAACTATCCAATCGCAGGGCTGTTTACAATACAGCAGTAGCTTGAACACAACACATCTGGGTTATCGCAGGAGACTTCCGGGGAAGCGCCGAGCGCTTATGTAATCGTGTTGATTTTCGCTAAAATCGGTAACAATAAGGTACCTTACCCCCCCGTAAAATTATCTCAACGGATTTAGACGATTCACAGAAATGATCAATTTGAAAATAAATCGGCGGAAGTCCGCGGATCGGCGGAAAATTGCCATCCCTGTTTATGTCTTCCATTTTCTAATAATTGCTCCCACAGTTGATTTCTTCACACCAAGCTGCTTACCTATTGCAGATTCAGTCTTTCCAGCCTGGTGCAGGTCTACAATTTTGTTTCTGGTGTCCTTTGACAGCTCTTTGGTCTTGGCCATAGTGGAGTTTGGAGTCTGACTGTTTGAGGTTGTGGACAGGTGTCTTTTATACTGATAAAGAGTTCAAACAAGTGCCATTAATACAGATAACGAGTGGAGGACAGAGGAGCCTCTTAAAGAAGAAGTTACAGGTCTGTGAGAGCCAGAAATCTTGCTTGTAGGTGACCAAATACTTATTTTACTGAGGAATTTACCAATTAATTCATTAAAAATCCTTCAATGTGATTTTCTGGATTTTTTTTCTCATTTTGTCTCTCATAGTTGAGGTATACCTATGATGAAAATTGGAGACCTCTCTCATCTTTTAAGTGAGAGAACTTGCACAATTGGTGGCTGACTAAACACTTTTTTGCCTTACTGTATCTATCTATCTAAATCTCAAGAATCTTTTGCATTTTTCCCTTTAATCACAAAGGTAAGCTGTGTTTGAAATGTTTGCACATTGTTCTCCATTATTGATCACAACTAAAATATTCTAGTTTTACTTGTTGGAGGTCATAATCTTATTTCTTTTGACTGCTTCAAAACCGTTTCATCAGAAATTATTCATTGTGACCTGTTTGGATAGACAGACAGACAGACAGGGGAAAATAAGTATTGAACATGTGAACATTTTTCTCATTAAACATATTTGTGATGGAGCCACTGACCTGATATTTCCACCGGATATCAGTAACAACCCAGATAATCCATAGATACAAAGAAGGCAACTGTGTTCACAAAACAAGTTATATTCAATAAAGTGGAATGACACAAGGAATAAGTATTGAACACATGAAGAAAAAGAGGTGCAAAAAGGCATAGAAAGCCAAGAAACCAGCTGAAATCCATCAGAATTTAGGAAGCCACCCCATCCCCTATCAGTGCAAATTAATTTCAGCTGGTTAAGTCCTGACTGATAGCCTTCAAAAAGGACTGTGAATATCAGATTCTCATACCACAAAGAACTCATGATAGGTAGAAGCAAAGAGCTCTCTGTAGACCTTCACAACATTACTGTTGCAAAATATAATAATGGTATTGGTACAGGCACATTTCTAAACTGCTGAATGTTCCAGTGAGCACTGTTGGAGCCATCATTCGTAAGTGGAAAGAACATCATTCTACTATAAACTGACCACGACCAGGAGCTCCTCACAAGATTTCTGACAGAGAAGTCAAAAGAATCATCAGAACAGTCATCCGAGAGCCAAAGACCACTCGTGGAGAGCTCCAGAAAGACCTGGACTTAGCAGGTACTGCTGTTTCAAAGAAAACAATAAGTAATGCACTCAACTGACATGGGCTTTATGCCCGCTCATCTCGCAAGACTCCGTTGCTGAAGAAAAAAGCATGCTGAAGCTCGTTCAAAGTTTGCTGCACAACATTTGGGCACGCCAGTAAAATACTGGGAGAACAATAGTGTGGTCAGATGAGACCAAAACTGAACTTTTTGGATGCCACAACATACAGCATGTTTGGAGGAGAAATGTCACTGTACATAAGCCCAAAAACACCATACCAACAGTTAGGTTTGGAGGTGGGAGCATCATGGTATGGGAGTGTTTTTCAGCACATGGTACAGACAGGCTAATTGAAAGAAAGATGAATGGACAAATGTACAGCGACATCCTTGATAAGAACCTGTTGCCATCTGCCAAGATGCTGAAGATGAAACAAGGGTGACATTTCAGCAAGACAATGATCCCAAACACACAGCCAAGGAAACTCTCAAATGGCTCCAGAGAAGGAAAATAAAGCCACTAGAATGGCCCAGTCAGTCACCTGACCTGGATCGAATTGAATATCTATGGAACAAACTGAAGATCAGAGTTCATAGAAGACACCCACGGAACCCTCAAGATTTGAAGGCAGTTTGTGTGAAAGAATGGGCTAAAATCACTCCTGAGCAATGCCTGCACCTAGTTTCTCCATACAGGGGGCATCTGGAAGCTATTATTACCAACAAAGACTTTTCTACTGAATATTAAATGAATTTCACCAAACTTGTTCAATACTTATTCCCTGTGTCATTCCACTTTATTAAATGTAACTTGTTTTGTGAACACAGTTGCCTTGATTTCTTTGTATGTATGGGTTACTTGGGTTGTCACTGATATCTGGTGAAAATCTCAGGTTGTGGAGAAAGGAGGCAGGCAAGAATATGAGCTGGACGACACAGTTACTTTATTCTTCCTCCAACATTTTACAGCAAAAAGTCGGGTCGCTGTGCATTCCTCTTTTATACCTTTATTCCCATGCATTGAGACCCGACACTTTTGACCATAACCATTGTTGTTTGAACAAAGAATGTGTGGCATATTAACATAACATAATATCGGCTCCGCTCCAACACACTTCTTCTCTCTGGCATTTACTCCTCTCCCCGGGGGGGGCGCATAGTCCTTACTGTCCCATCTGACACCCCCCAGTGACACCTCCTCCTTCGGTCCATTGTCCCTTGGGTGGAGAAGTCCAACACCATGCTCCCCCCTTCCTGAACACCCAGAATGGGCCTTACCCCCCCCCCCCCGTCCTTTGGGCTTCAGCTGGCGCTCATAGCGGCTGTGACAGGGGGTCTCCGATCCCGTCAAACTGCCCTGCTGGCGGGGTGTACAGGAGGGCACGTCAGTTTGTGGAGGGAAAAAGGGAGGGGGAGAAAACACATCAGCTTTGTGAGTGTCGATCCCTGCTGAGGAATCACCAACCTGTGGAGCCACCAACGGTGGGCGTCCGCGCCTGGGATCTTGGACCAACACCACCTGCTCGTCTGCCAACACAAAAGCGGGCTTCAGCCTGTCGATGCAGATGGTCTCCCTACGTCCCCCCAAGTCTAACACAAAATGTTTCGCCCCAGATTCCAACACCCTGAACAGTCCATCATACAGTGGGCGCAGCGGGGTCCAGTGCGCATCGTGCCTGACAAAAACAAAACTGGCGTTCTGCAAGCTTTTTGGGATGAATGTGGGGGGAAAACAATGGTGGGCCGGGCCCGGTACGCTCACAGCCTCCGTTCTGTGTAAAAATTGTGTGGGCGGATTAGCCTCAGGTGCAGGGTTTTCTGGTTAAAAACTCTCCGTGGATCCGCAGCTGCTGAGAAAAAATGAGCTCTGCTGGGGAGGCTGCCAAATCCTCCTTAGGTGCAGAATACAACCCTAAAAGAACCCAAGGCAGGCGGTTGACCCAATCTGTGTCCGTGAGCAAAGCTCTGAGCGCTGCTTTAAGCAACCTATGAAAACACTGGCATAACCTGTTAGTCTGGGGGCTGTACGCGGTAGTGCAGTGAATTTTGACCCCCAGGCTCTGAGCCATTACGGACCAGAGTTCTGAAACAAATTGTGGACCTCTGTCGGACGTGATGTCCGATGGAGATCCGAAACGTGCAACCCAAGCTGACAAAAAAGCGCGAGCCACTTCTGCGGATGTGGTAGAAGCCACCGGGACCACTTCGGACCAGCACGTGGTGCGGTCCACGACTGTCAAAAGGTGTGTGAAACCTTGCGACAGTGGGACGGGTCCCACCAAATCCACATGGACGTGGTCAAACCTCCTAGCCGGGATTTGGAACGGCTCAAGGGGGGCTCTGATGTGCTTGTGCACTTTGGCCCGCTGGCACACAACGCAAGCTGCAGCTCACTCTTTCATGTCTTTGCACAAGTGCGGCAAGATGAATTTCGCCCCCACTAGTTTCACCGAAGCGCACACTCCCAGATGCGAAGGAGTGGACTGACTCAAAAACGCGATGGCACCAAGAGCTCGAAACCACCGGGTGCAGGCGGCCGGTGGAGACGTCTCAGAGTAAGGGAGGGCACCCTTCTTGCACCACCCTGCTCTCCAGCCTTAACCCCGTTGGCGTAGACTGGAGCGAGCAAATGTCCGTGTCCCCAGCTTGATCTGCGGCCATGGCAGGGAAATCTATTCCCATGTAGACTGGGGTGATTAACGTGCAGGACAGGCAATCGGCCACGACATTGAGCTTGCAGCACTGTCACATCTTTAATTGCATCGCCCTTTTATGGAGAGAATGGTGACCACATAAAAGGAGATCCAGGGTATCTTAATTGATATGGTGCAATAATTATAGATACTCCATGCCATTGTTTGTGCATCTGTATTAATCATGTTCCACTTTTTGAATGCATGTATATATGGAAAAAACTAATCAACCTGTCACTACATCAGCTGGTAATGGGAGTGGCCATCAGCTGTTTTCCAGCAGCGGGTAGTGGCTTAAAAGGAAAGCGGAAGTGGCCGCGAGACACACACAGACACTCAGATACATTCAGATTGACACGAGCACTCTGACATAGAGAGCCGTAATCCATGGAAGAATGAAAAGCAGGGCCTGTAGGAGACTACCGGAGCAACCAGAGGGAGCGTCATATCGTAGGGAGTCCACGCGGGACCTACGAGGTGTCGACGCATCCCCACCGTGAAGCGGGAGGCTGGTTGGCCCATTAAGGACAACGCTAAGCCGAGGGAAGTCCACGGCACACCCGGAGCTAGGGGCAGTGGGAGCTTAAGACAGTGAGAGCGTTCCTGCTTGTCTCTCTTCATTTATTCATTTTGTCATCTGCATTTTGGACTGAGCTCAGGAGGGGGGGTTTGTGACTATTCATACCGAGACATCCGGTTTATTTTTTTGGGTGACAGTATTGGAACATTTCATTTTTTCTTTCTTTTTTTTGTGCCGGCGAAGATTTGTGGGACTTAGTTATGGACTGTGGAAACTAATATTTGAGTTATAAAAAAAAGAGAGAACTGACGGTTGTAAATAAATTGTGGGAGAGGTGAAATATATTATTGTAACGGCATTTCTTCTTTCATTAATCTTTTGTTGTCTTGATATTTCAATAACAAACCACAAAACCATAACAGCTTGTCCAGAGTGGAATCATTTTAGCCCTTGTTTGTTTAGTAATATTCTCTATTTCATAGAAGAGTGTTACAAGCATACCGGCGACATGTTGAATGTTGGTTGTAAACTCCAAAATTGCAGCAAACTGCCATTGCTGCCGAGTCGACCATGGTTCTGAGACCTTGGCCATTGCGTACAACTGCAGCTTATGGTCCACGAATGCGGTGAACTCGTACCCCTTCAGCCAGGATCGCCCCCTCCGGCGAAATGCGGTAGCCCAAAAAGTCAATCACTGGCACACTGAACTGGCACTTCGCCAGTTCGGAACCTGTGCGCTTCCAACCTCTGGAAAACTGTCTCGTGATGGGCAATGTGCTCCTCTTCGGACGCGCTGGCAACCAGAATGTCGTCTAAGTAGACAAAAACGAAGGACAAGTTGTGAAGCACTGCATCCATCATCCTCTGGAAGGTCTGCACCGCGCCTTTTAATCTGAGCGGCATGCATAAAAACTCGAAAAGGCTGAAAGGAGTTAGTACCACTGTTTTTGGAACGTCTTCCGTGCGTACCGGGACCTGGTGGTAACCGCAGACCAGATCCACTTTGGAAAAAACACACGCCCTGGCTCGGTGCACTGAAAAATCCTGGATGTGCGGAATAGGATAGCGATCGTGTTCCATAGTGTTGTTCAAGCGCTGGAAATCGCCACACGGTCACCACGATCCGTCAGCTTTAGGCACCATGTGTAGCGGGGATGCCCATGGGCTGTTGGAGCGCCTAACAATGCCCAACTGGTCTAAGTTGGCAAACTCCTCTCACGCGCTGGCCAGTTTAGCTGCGTCCAAACGCCGAGGACGCGTGAACACCGGCAGGCCTTTCGTCATTATAAAGTGCTCCACCCTGTGTTTCGTTACCATAGCTGAAAAAGTCGGGACCATGAGTGCTGGGAACTGTGCGAGCAAATCTTGGTACTTACCCCCTGAAGCTATAACGTTAGCCAGTGTTGTCGACCCAGCTTCCCAAGCTGTGCAGGGCAGTGAGGTAAAAGAGACAGCATCCACTAATCTCCTATTTGCAACATTGACTAACAGTCCATAAGCGCATCGAAAATCTGCTCCTAAAATGGGGCCGGAACATGCAGCTAACACAAAGTCCCACTGAAAGTTGCGTCCATGTAAGCATATCGTCAGTGTCCGCTCGCCAAATGTCCTGATGGTGGATCTGTTGGTGGCCATGAGCTCGGGACTACTGTGTCCTGCCACCCTGTCTACGTTGACGGGTAGAATGAGGCTCTTCTGGGAGCCGGAGTCCACCAAAAACCATCTCCCCGAACGTGTGTCTGTGGCATAAAGCAGTCTGTTCCTGTTGCCATCGGTTGCACCTGCCACTGAATTCCAAAAGTGCAGTCTTCCTGGCTCCTTGAATTGGCATGGCACCAGGCAGCGTTGGGCATTCGAGCCGAAACGGCAATGATAAAAACAGATCACCCCGTTCCTTCGTCTTCTGGTGTCCGTCCCGGCTACCACGAACGGCTCCTCGACCTCACTGGAGTCCCTCATGGATGCCAGTGCCACTGTCTGCAAGTTGAGAGTTCTGGTTGCCAAAATGATGCGGTCCACTTCCTGCGCCAGGGCACGATATTCCTTAGCAACCAGCCACGGCGAGTTGGCCAGGATCGCCCTCGCTGTAGCCGCTAGGTTTCTGAGGAACAAGTGGGCGAACAGGAAAGATTTATCATCCTCCCCCCTCAGCGCCAACATGCTCTCCATGAGCTCCACTGCTGATTTGTCCCCTAATTCCGAACGCGTTAAGAGCCCTTCTGCCCTCTCACTTTCAGAAAGGGTATAGCGCTGGAGAAGCATCCTCTTGAGCGCCTCATATTTTCCTTGGGCTGGCAGCTCCTGGAGCAGGCATGTCACCTGTTGCGTGGTGCGCGCATCCAGCGCAGTGACCACATAGTAATATCTGGTATCGTCCATTGTTATCCCGCCGAGTGCGAACTGGGCTTCTATGTACAAAAACCACGCGGCTGGGATGTGAAGCCAGAAGCCTGGGAGCTCAACTGGGACCACGCATGCAGCGCTGGTACTCTCCCTCCAGGCAGTCTCCGGGGCGGTGCTCGGCTCACTTCCCATGGCAAGTCCTGGGGTCACCAATGTGGAGAAAGGAGGCAGGCGAGACAATGAGCTGGATGACACAGTTACTTTATTCCTCCTTTAACATATTTTACAGCAGAAAAGACTGTCGGGTCTCTGTGCATTCCTCTTTTAAGCCTGCTTCATACTATATCTCCCTCTAGTCCGCTGTGGTCTGCGTAAACTTTGGACGAGACTGGCACGCACGTGGAGCTGGTCATGCTCACTTTTTTCATCTACCCAGGCCAAGCGTTTGACACATGCACACAACCATCATTTGTAGATTCACTCCCGCTCGATAGGTAGTGCCAAGGTGCTGACGCGCCATGATTTTCACCAACGAAGAAACAGCGGACTTCTTCACAAAATTTCTCTTCAAATATAGAGTCCATTTCTGCTGTTTGACTTCCCAGTTTTCACTCCTTTTTCACGAAGGTGCTGCTGCCGCTGTGAAAGAAGGTACGTATGTATGATTCATGTATGTTTTTATTCTCATTTTCCACCTCCTTGTTGTCCTCTTTGTCTGTTGATGTATTCTGTGTCAATATCGCCACCTCGTGAATGGGACGTTCAGTCTTGCGCATGTACTTTTCAACGCGTTCAAGTCGTGGGCAGGCGGTGTGGTCACAAAATTTGGGCTGCATGCGGTCGTCTGCGGTCGAGCACTGAGGACACTAGCAGAGTGGAGACGATGACGTAAATTTCGTCACACGAGGTTTCCGGTTACACATTCGCAGACAGCAGAGGTGTAGCATGAAGCAGGCTTTATACCTTTATTCCCATGCATCGAGACCCGACACTTCCGACCATAACCATTGTTGTTTGGACAAAGAATGTGTGGCACATTAATATAACATAACACCGGTTCTGCTCCAACACACTTCTTCTCTCTGGCATTTACTCCTCTCCCCGGGGGGCGCATAGTCCTTACTGTTCCATCTGATACCCCCCGGTGACACCTCCTCCTTCGGTCCATTGTCCCCTGGGTGGAGAAGTCCAACACCATGCCCCCACAAGGTCATTGGCTCCAACAGAAATATGTTTAATGAGAAAAATGTTGACATGTTCAATACTTATTTTCCCCACTGTAAATGGATAGCCACTTTTAATTGTCATTGTAAAACAATACAGCAAGATTATATTGCACAATGTGAGAATGAGCTTGGCAAAATAATAAATAAATAGATAAATAGTCTAAAAAATAAGCATTCACTCAGCCCATTACACACATTCCATACACACACACATTTAGAATTTACAAAAGCCAACATGCCGGAGTCATTGCACTACTATAGATAAAAGAAGAGTAAAATGTAATAAATACTAAAAGGGGCTCAGTTTTTTGTTATGGTCCCCTCTTTGACTGAGTTTGACACCCCTGAATAGAGAATTCAGATGTAGGAGACTATGAAAATAATGCCACTTTCAAGACCCAAAAGCAGGACTTAATTTGTGCCGGATTCTCCCAGAACATGTTCCAGCACCTCCCACATTGGGAACGGAACCTCTTTAATGGGACCTGGGACCTCTTGTTTCACTATAAAAATTTGTAAGTACGATTTTGTCTGTTATTCAATATTAGCTGCATTATTAGTCTTTATTTGTTGCACAAAAATCACTGGTTTGCCTTTTTTAATCTGCATTTTAAATCGTATTTTACCAGAGATGGAAAGAGGGGGCGGTAACGTCAACTGACAGAGAACACGATTTGAAATAGCTCTCAGCATCAAGGAGGAAATTAAATGCCTAAAAGACAGAAACTTTATTGAATTTCTTTAAACCAGCCAAACAGTCAGACCGTAAGGGGACCAAACCTTTCACTGGATGTGGATCAACAGTGTAGACACCCCAGTGAAGGCAGGATTACAGGTAACAATGCTGAGTTTGAGGTGTTAGCGTAGCTAGCAGAGAATACTGGTGGACAGTAATCAGAGATTTATTTCTGATGGACTGAAGAATCTTTGGGTAATATCATATCTTCTCTCCTCCACCATCTCTTCTTTACTCTTTCTTTGCCTTGCTGGGCCTCCAACTCCATTCTAAAAGGACACAAAACTGCCAGAGAAATTAAGATTGGTAAAGATAAAAACAGGAGAAAATAAGTTAAGGGTTCTGTGGCTAATTTATGGCCCGATATGAATAAATAAGCATGAGGGGAATGCAATTTTTTATTGTTTTCCTCTGCTGTTTCTGTGGTGATTGTTAATTTCGAGGATGGCTATGATATAATTAATGACCCATACATTGTGGTGGCATCGGCCTCTCTGTGTTCCAGGACCTCCATCTTTACAGATTAGCCACTGTCCAAAAGGTATTGTACATCTAAGACTCATCATCAGACATAATTACTACAATTGTGTACTATACCATGGTGCTCGATAAACTCCAAGAATAAAAGTATGGAGCTGGACTTATATAATAGGAGCACTCAAACATGTTGGCTTCAAAGCTCCACTTGTTCTTCATCGTGAAACGGCAGGTGAGTGCAATAACTCTGCTCCTAGGTCCATTACAGAAGTAGTTTATAACCTTTCAACTGTCATATGTCCTCAGTCACAAAAAAATAGTTTTGCTTTCATCTCCTTTGTTCTTTGCATCAAAACAAAGAATAAATGAATATGAAAAAGTATTGTTGATGATGAAGAAGAGACTGATGCTCTTTTGTGAGCTCTTCAGTAATTATGTTTACAATTTTTGTGTGATTTGTGTTTTTAGATCTGTTAAATTTGCCGACAGACTTTTATTAGTTTTTTTTCTCTATTTGGGTGTAAAGAAGGCAAACTGTGATGAATACACAATGAAAATGATCAAAATTGAAACCTTTGAAAATCAAATAAGAGTGCCTTAAAGTGGATAATTCAATAAGAACGTAATAAATTGGCTTGAAATCCATTCCTTGCTATATCAGATCTCACTTAGTGAATCACAGCAGGAAACCATGCATGTAGCCTTCTATTATTTTCTCAGAAAGCCGGAGCTTCTTTTTGATCATTCGCTCCGAGGCACAAGCTCTTCAGTTGCACTCAGCACCTCCAGTGAGCTGGCAGATCGGCTAGGAAAACGTTTCTCCTCGTCTCAGTCAGCGGACTCACTCAGTCACGCTACAATCCCTTCTTTGTGTTCTTTCACTCTAATGGCTTCTTTATAATTTTGTCCACTGTTCAAAGGGCATCCAGTACTTGACTGGCTGTAAATCTGTTCAGAGACTAATCTGCCACTACCTACCAGCTGCTCTCCTGGCACTTGCCAGGGCCAACATTCCCGTTGCCATGGAAATAACCAGCCATGCCAGTTACCCATAAGGCCTGGCACTGCGCCGAGCGGGGCGAGTATGGTGAGCACGTGTGTGTTTGTCATGTGTCTGGATAATGTGTCTGTTATATTAGAAGTTAAACCGAGACGTGTGTCTACCACCAAGAAGGTTCCTCATGAACTGCCATTAGCAGCTGTTTGTCAATCCAAGCCAGTTAAGTGGTTTAGCACACTACTGTATTTCTTTCTGTACACAGTGAGCACAAGAGTGTTGGCTGAAGTCAGTTGACTGCTTCCTTTTGTCTGACCGTCTAATTGCAGAAGGTCCAGCTTGGTATCTGTCTGCAGGAAAGACAACTGAAGTCACATTCAGGCATTCAGTACGTTTACATGACATTAGAAAACATCAGTTTATCTTCTAAATATCTACTCGTACTATAAAGATTGTCCCGAGCCTAATTCCAGAGTGCACTTCTTTTAAATAGTGTGCTGGCTCACAGATGTGGTTAAGTGTGGGCAACTCATTTGGTTCTGGAACACCAGGGAGAGGTGAGCTTCAGCCGTAGTTCATACACAGGCACATTTTACAAAGTAATGGCCGTGGGAGAGAGCTGTACCAAGAAAAAAAATTGAAATGAACCAAAAAAAAAAAAAAAAATCAGTGAATTTGAAGTGTTCACTGTATCGTTTTTCATAGCTCTATTTCTGAGACTTCATTTCTCCTAATCAAAAAGGTGCTTAAGCCCTTGTCACACCTTGATGATTTAAGCAGCGTATGCAGACGTTTAAAAAATTTGGCGACTATACTGGCATACGTCTAATAAGTTAAGGGTAATTTTTGTATAAGTTAAAAGCACACTGAAGCAGGCTGGTATATGTCGTAATATGGCGAGGTATCCAGCATATGGCTTATACGTCCTGTATACGCAGGCCATAAGTTGTAGGTAAGTTATGCAATCATTGACACACGTTCACACACACGTTACTTGTAAGTTACTCATAAGTCGAAATACATCGAGATAATGTCTAGCGTACCCAAAACTTATTTCTAACCTATGAGTAACACACTTTAAACCTATTTGTAACTTACTGAATGTGTTTCTAACTTACAGCTGCCATATAATGGCACATTGGCAGCTTTGGTTCACAGGAGGAAACCATCAACACTATATGGTGAGCAGATGTCCATGGCAAACTGGTCTTGTTCTTCGATTCAGACAAAGTAAAGAGATGTTTCATACCCTGACATGTTTTGACTGTCATCTGACATTCATGCCGTGCCACACCAGCTGTTTTATCCTTTCCGTAGGCATGATCGACCTGACAGATTTGACAGATAAATGGTAAATGGCATTAACTTATATAGCACTTTTTCTCATCTCTACATGACCAAAGCACTTTACAGATCCTGCTATCCACCCATTCACACACTGATGGTGGCAGAGCTGTCATGCACCGGTGCTGGCCAGACCCACCAGGAGCAACTGGAAATTCAGTGTCTTGCTCAAGGACACTTCGACATGCTAACTGCAGACAGAGCAGGTGGACCAGATCTGCCAGGTCGGTCATGCCTCCCGCCGTGTGATGGTTTTTGGACGAGAGAATCATCTCGGAGCCTTCATGCTCTCGCACACCTAAGATTCATGGATCGGGAGGTGACGGCAGTTTGGCATGACCACGCTATGCATAAGTTAGGATATGCATACAGTAAGTAAGACTATTGTTGGGCATAAGTTGTGAGCGCCAGCAACACACTAAGCATTCATTGGTATAAGTTATCTACAAATTATTGAAACATTCTATATGTTACTAATAGGTTATGTAAATGTCCAACTTGTTATGGATACACATTGCATATGCCCCAAATTGAAAATTTTGGCCGTATGCCAGCGTTTTAGAGAAATATTGACACATCGGCATACACTGCCTAAATCGTGAAGGTGTGATGGGGCCTTTACCAATGATGTGAAGCCATGCGTCTTGGTTATACTACCAACCAGAGCAACTGGCCCAGTGAGAGTTTCTCTTTAGACCCAGTGAAGCCAGACTTTCAAAATATATAATCATCTTAGTTCAGCTGAAATCATACTAAAGTGACTAACACATCTGAATAATACTCCTGTGTGTATACACCTCAACTGGACCCAAACTGGTGCTCTATTGATTCTGGTCGAACACCAAAATGAAACCATGTTTTCAGAGCTTGACATGTTACCAATTATCCATCCATGTATCTTCTACCACTTACCCAGTGTCTGGGTCACAAAAGCCTAAGCAGAGCAGCCCAAACTCCCACCCGGTTCACACAGCCCCATGATCCCTCCTGCAGTTGGTGAGTCCACTGGAGGGCAGACCCATGTGGCTCCTTTGGATACATTGGGTCCTTGATGTAACTTTTTTCATGGAGATTGTGAAAGATTTCTTTCTCATCACATTTAATTTTTTATATCATATTTTTCTCTATGACACTTTGTTCTCAAAACAACCTTTATCAAGTTCCTTCCTGTTCTGGACACAGAGCTTAGCCTCAAGGTTGGAGCCTCAGAGAAGTCCGGCGCTCCCACAACTTTCTTATCAGGCAGCTGTACAAGCCTATAAAAGCCTGCACTCATTATTTCTGTTTTGAACATTTCTGTGGAATCATGCTCACTGTAACTTCTGCTGAAATCTTCCCTTTTGCAACAAAAGATAATAAAATACAGAAAAGGCATCCAGCTGTTTTATTTTTCATCCTTCATTATTCTTTCACCAGATTAATAAGGGATTATTTATTAACAAGTAAAAATCCACAACAATTCTTTGGTAGCAGAGGATGGTTGGATCGTGCGTCTCCTTCCCCAGATTCTGGAATCCTTCGACGGGCTGATAACCCCACCGGTGAACTGGTGGCTCCAAACCTCATTGAAATTCTGTTTTGAGAGAAGCGGAGAGTCTTTGGATCCATCCAGGGAGGAGTCCACAACTCCAAGCTGAAAAGATCCCTTTTTTGTGGAAACTCTGGTGAGAGTAGAGATGAGATGAGATGAGATTCAACTTTATTGTCATTACACATGTATGAATACAAGGTAACGAAACGTGACTTGGCATTTGGGCACGCTCTGCAGAGCGCATCCAAGGCCGGGGCAGCCGCTAGGCGCCAGTCATAAAGAAGAAAGGAAAAAAAAAAAAAGAAAAGAAAGGATATGACACAATAGGCGAGAGAAAAAAACATGTTTTATCAAATTGACGCTTAATGAGTAAGCGAAATTTTGATTGCAGGCAAAAAAACCCTCAATGCATATTTAGCAGACATTTAGTAGACAGATCACACGCAGAGGGAGAGCAGTGTGTGTATATCGTATGCATGTAGTGTTGTATGCATTGTGTAGTGTAAATGTAACAGTTGTTAGTGAGCAGCAGAGGGCGCCTCCTGGCAGTGGATAGATGTTATAATCATGTGACTTATAAACAAGTCCAGAGTCCAGAGTCTATCTCTCTCTCTCTCTTGCTTGCAGAAGGCACATGGGCATTGTCCTTGAGGGTCCAATCCGCTGACGACAAACAACTGATTGTTGATTGTTTGGGTAGACATGAGCCGATCCTTCCGCTTATCTCAGTCAGGAGGAATGTAAACACGGGGCAAACAAGGTCAAATCAAATCAAATCAAATCAGCACAGTGCACTCAGAGAATAGAATTTGTCCTCATCCGTGTAGTTCTGTGCTTCCATTATATATGCAGGCTTAAACTGTTTTTCCATAGAGAGCACAGGGCTTCAGATGTATTCCTTCACTGAATCACTGTCATTCAGTTCACCGTTTGCCGCTACTCGTGCCCTCCCCAACTGGTCGAATTTGATGAAGGAGCTTGCCGGGTCCGCTTGATCAGCTCTCTCACTTTCCTTCAATTTCTGATGCATCAGGGAACTCCACAGCCAAAAATAGAAGTCCTGAGATCATAACCAATAATGTTTCCATAGACGCATGAATTCCAATGTCCATGAGTCTCCTCGTAGGTTCCAATTCTTGGGCTCCCCCTTGGCCCAATTCTTGTTGAAAAATAGTGACAATAGCACATTTAAGCCGCTTCCAAATCCATAATTTCCGTTTAGATTAAGATTCAGCAGAAGAAGAGCGACTAAACACAGACAAAAACGCAACATTGCAAAAGCTGGGAATAGATCAGGAAGGCAGGGGAGGAGGGAAGAAAAATGCGACTGCTCTCTCTCAAGGCAAGATGGAAAAAAAAAAATTAAAAAAAAAAAATATATATATATATATTAGTATATATATATAGTATATATTTCTATGACAAATTTCAAATCTGTTGAATAAGGAAGCTATTTTTTTTTTTTTTTTGTGGGGAACAGACAAACTGTGGTATTGGGAATAACCACTGTTTGTTACTGTATAACATATTTTTGCCTCAAAAGTTGGGTTAGAGGCGTTTAGATAAACCGCTGCAGAAATTCCCTTAAATGTATAGTTGTCTTTCGCCTTAGACAGACAGACAGACAGACAGACAGACAGACAGACAGACAGACAGACACACACACACACACACACACACACATATTGCATTCATCACTGATATATAAAATATAGCTTTCAGTCTCCAGAAAATCATACAAGACAATTTATCTGTTGAGGGTACAGGCAGCTGGCACTCTGACCTGTGTGTTTCACTTTAGGATTGTGAGACACCAGCTTTTTTTTACGATGGTTTAGCTGATGGTAAAACCCCTACACCTGGGACATATGCAACTATAGTATTTGTAAAAGCTCAGGTCAGTCGCACTAGGCTACTAGACTGTTGAGGAGGCCAACTGATAAAGGATAAGTAAACTGGAGGGTGGGTTTCCCTGCGCCGAGTTGGGTTTCTCTGCTTTAGCATGGTGTTGAGAGACAAGGTTTTTACGGCCGTTTTTATTCTCAGAAAAACCGCTACCGAGGGAGACGTCTCTAGAGTTTTATGTTGATGAAATATGGGAAAATCTGAAAGTAAGAGTGTGAGCCCTTACAGCAATTCCCATATACTGTATGAAACTATATGACGCAAAAATATGGTGTTGAAAGTGTCTGGCTGGTGCCTATCTGGTCTGAAATGGGTTTTCCAGATGGAGGATCATTTAGTCTCCATCAATTACATTATCTCCAAAAAAAAAAGTCAAAGGCAAAAGTGCCTTTATTGTCATTCCATTGTTACAAAACAATAGAACGAAACTGAGATGCTGCTCCCTAAAACAAACTATCACACTCACATTCATGCATTTAACATTCTCATAATTACAACAATAATGCCTAAAACAATGATATCTAAAGAAGTTAAATACAGTATACACATAACAATAATAAAAACATACTGAGCAATAAATAAATAAGACCAGCTCATACACAAGGTTATTGCCACAAAATAACCTAAAATGACATCAGAAGTCTGTATGTGTTACATAAGTCCGTTCAAAATACGTACTGCTGTTGGGAAAAAAACTATGATTAAACTTGGTAGTCCGGGTTTTATGGGATCTGTACTGCTTTCCTGAGGGGAGCAAGTGAAAGAAATCATGACCTGGATGAGTGCAATCCTTAATAATGTCAGTAGCTCTGCTGAGGTACCGAGACCTGGAAATCTCTTCCAGAGAACGGAGAGAATAGCCAGTGATTTCTTGCGCAGTCTCGATCACTCTCTGCAAGGCTTTGCGGTGTGCGGCTGAACAGCCCCCATACCAAACCATGATGTCATATGACAAAATGCTCTCAATAGCAGAGCGATAAAATAAAACCAGCAACTGTGCATTCAGGCCATTCTTCTTGAAGAGCCTCAAAAAATGTAGATGTTGTTGAGCCTTCTTTATTGTAGCTATGGTGTTAACTGCCCAGGTAAGGCTGTGAGAAATATGAACACCCAGAAACTTAAAAGCCTCCACTCTCTCCACACACTCCTTGCCTACACACGTGGACAAAATTGTTGGTACCCCTCTGTTAATGAAAGAAAAGCCCACAATGGTCACAGAAATAACTTGAATCTGACAAAAGTGGTAATAAATAAAAATTCTATGAAAATTAACCAATGAAAATCAGACAATGCTTTTGAATTGTGGTTCAACAGAATTATTTTAAAAAACAAACTCATGAAACAGGCCTGGACAAAAATGATGGTACCCTTAACTTAATATTTTGTTGCACAACCTTTTGAGGCAATCACTGCAATCAAACGATTTCTGGAACTGTCAATGAGACTTCTGCACCTCTCAGCAGGTATTTTGGCCCACTCCTCATGAGCAAACTGCTCCAGTTGTCTCAGGTTTGAAGGGTGCCTTCTCCAGACGGCATGTTTCAGCTCCTTCCACAGATGTTCAATAGGATTTAGATCAGGGCTCATAGAAAGTCACTTTAGAATAGTCCAATGTTTCGCTCTTAGCCATTCTTGGGTGTTTTTAGCTGTGTGTTTTGGGTCATTATCCTGTTGCAAGACCCATGACCTGCGACTGAGACCAAGCTGTCTGACACTGGGCAGCACATTTCTCTCTAGAATACTTGATAGTCTTGAGATTTCATTGTACCCTGCGCACATTCAAGATACCCTGTGCCAGATGCAGCAAAGCAGCCCCAGAACATAACAGAACCTCCTCCATCTTTCACAGTAGGGACAGTGTTCTTTTCTTGGTATGCTTCATTTTTGCGTCTGTGAACATAGAGCTGATGTGCCTTGCCAGAAAGTTCCAGTTTTGTCTCGTCTGTCCATAGGACATTCTCCCAGAAGCTTTGTGGCTTGTCAACATGCAGTTTGGCAAATTCCAGTCTGGCTTTTTTATGATTTGTTTTCAACAGTGGTGTCCTCCTTGGTCGTCTCCCATGAAGTCCACTTTGGCTCAAACAACGACGGATGGTGCGATCTGACACTGATGTACCTTGACCTTGGAGTTCACCATGAATGTGTTTAGAGGTTGCTCTGGGCTCTTTTGTTATCATTCGTACTATCCGTCTCCTCCTGTGGCCACATCCAGGGAGGTTGGCTACAGTCCCGTGGATCTTAAATTTCTGAATAATATGTGCAACTGTAGTCACAGGAACATCAAGCTGCTTGGAGATGGTCTTATAGCCTTTACCTTTAACATGCTGGTCTATAATTTTCTTTCTAATCTCCTGAGACAACTCTCTCCTTTGCTTCCTCTGGTCCATGTTTAGTGTGGTACACACCATGTCACCAAACAGCACAGTAACTACTTGTCACCCTTTAAATAGGCCGACTGACTGATTACAAGTTTGTAGATGCCTGTGATGTTAATTAGAGGACACATCTTGGTTGAACATGTCCCTATGGTCACACTATTTTCTATCTTTTCTAGGGGTACCATCATTTTTGTCCAGGCCTGTCTCATGAGTTTGTTTTTTAAAATAATTCTGTTGAACCACAATTCAAAAGCATTGTCTGATTTTCATAGAATTTTTATTTATTACCAGTTTTGTCAGATTCAAGTTATTTCTGTGACCATTGTGGGCTTTTCTTTCATTAACAGAGGGGTACCAACAATTTTGAATAGCAGATTATCTGAGCACCATCTCACCAGTTTCTGGACCTCATCTCTGTATGCAGACTCATCTCCTCCTGATATAAGCCCCACCACTGAAAGAAAAGTTAGATGAGAAAAAGCTGAAAATAAGAATCTATGATAAATAAAAGAGAGCTCCTTCCATCTGAATAAATTACAGTATGACATCATGCACATGAAAAGTAAATTAGTTTCATAGGACATTGTGTGAGAATGTGTTTGTGTGACAACGTGTACACAAGAAGTTACAAAAGTGAAAACAAAAGCCTATTTGCTAACTATATAGTTTTTTTTTTTGTTTTTTGTTTTTTTTGTTACTTATTTGTACCATAGGTAGACTTGGTTTGCAGTCTGGTGACAAGCCACCGGCTGCTGGTCGCTGCGTGCGCGAGCGCCCTAAACCTACATGTTTTTGGTATGCGGGAGGAAACCGGAGAAATCCCGGAGTAAACCCACGCAACACGGGGAGAACATGCAAACGCCACACAGCTCACTGTTGGTCGGGGGCTGGGATCGAACCCACGATCTCATGATCCCCGCGATCCCCCAGCCGAGGGTAAAACTGTGCTGCCACAGTGCTAAACCACTGCGCCACCGTGCAGCCACGGCCAGTTGATATTTATTTTACCAACAGTATCTGGTTTGAATGAATTAGAGGTGTGGGCTATTAAATGCTCTTATGACCCCAAGCATTAGAGCAAAATGCAAATGTAAATATGGATGTCACCAGACTGCAAAACAAATCTACCTACGGGTACAAATAAAGCAACCTGAATCTGAACCTGAAGTCAGAAAGATTTGAAATAAATAAATAAATAAATTTGAAATAAATAAATATAAACAAAAACAGAAAAAATAGGGCCCTATGGATGTATTTTTTTTTTAATGAATGTGTTTTCTTATTTTGATTTTTCTCTCCTCGACATACCTTTTTGCCAGCTTTGAATTTTTTTTAGGAATAATTCTGTGGCTCACATTTTATTTAAGGTTTCACTTTTATTGTTGAACTTGTGACTTTATTTAAAGTCCACAGATGCAGAAATTCATATGGCCCTACATTTCTAAGCAGAAAACACATTTTGTTTTATTTTATTTTGTTTTATTTTAGGTTCAGTTTAATTCATTGTGGTTCATAAAGCAAACATAATAATATCATTTATCAAGGTATATATATCACAACCTAATTTATCCTTTTCATTGTATTTAATAATCTTATAATTCCACACATTTTTTAATCAATTTCAAGGAATCACACTCTTTAATTGCATCAGGAAAGTAATCTCACAGACTGACACCCAAAACAGGGAAACAGTGACATTTTATTTAACTCCTAGTTTTAATTTCCATGTGGATGATATATGAACAGAATATACTTCTCAGGAATCTTTTTCTCCATTGTATTTTTTTAGGAGCGACCTGAACCATGGCAGACTAGTGCTATCTTTATTTTGCTTCATTGCCTTCCTGACCCCAGCATCATCACCCAGTATCAACACCAACATCATCACCAAATCCATCAATCAACCAGCACTAAAGCATGCATACCTTAATGAGCAGCTTTCCCTCACATGATGGACTAAGAACTCTTCTACTAGTCACCGGCGGGTGGCTGAAGACAACAACAGGCCAGTATTGCTTTGTTTATGGCACCTGCATCCAAGAACTGCTGAGTGACAAACATAACTCCACCTCTGTGTGTGGGTCATGAACATTCTCTGCTCTATGCGTGTGTGCCGAAGACATGATACCAGCTGAGTGCCAAAGAATGGACAAAGACAACAATAAGATGGACATTCTCTGTTTGCCGAAGAGAGGGAAAAATGGACACTGTTTGCCATGGCTTACTAGCCTAACAGATAGGATTTAAAAAAAAAAAAAAAACCTGTGGTAATATGCATTTACACCAACAATTTTTTTTTTCTCAGCATGACATTTTTTAAATGTAGGACAATAGTCAGACAAAGTACCTACACATCTGAGATATAGATTAGTTACTATGAGTACACAAGTGTACTAGCACACGGTAATAAGTATTTCTTAAGTAATTATACCTTTACTAGTACAAAAGAATGATAACAATTATGCCCTCACGCTTAATTGATTACACACCAGACAGATTACAAACCAGAACTGGAGTAGACGGATGAGTGAATGTGTGAACGAATGCTTGATGAGCTACAAACGAGAGAGAGAAAGGTTTTTAAACCACCGGTGTTGATAAATTTCGATCAAAAGTAAAGTGCAACATTATTTGAAATGGCAGCCAACACGTTTGAGACAATGGTTTACCTTTTAACATCTAAATATACTTCTAAAGTGTAAAAGTATATGCTTATATTTGAATTTTAAAATGATAATTACTAAAAGTTTTGTCTAAATCATGCATGGAATAAATATATTTTGAGATGAAAATGACAAAAATATAAACTGAAGGGCTCTTCCATTGCCTGAAAATTAAGAATCTTACTCATACCCTTTTCAGATTTCTGCCTTCAAGGATGACTACAAAGTAAATTTAGATAAATGACTGTTTTTCTCATTACAGGACAAAATTGATCATAGATTATGGAGAAAATCTTGAAAACTGGCATCCAGAAGGAGACAGTCCTGTGAACTGTATGATTAATTAATTTCATAAAATGTTAATCAACAAAATAGAAACTGCAAAGTCTAACAAGCAATTAGAATATTTTCACTACATGGCGATAAATTGAAATAAGTAAATTATAATTTGGTTTGTAAAACAAAGATTAATCTGAACTATGTGATCACATACAAAATTTAAAAGAAAATGATTATTAAATGACTGTATTTCTTTTTTTTTAAGATAAACAAAATGACGTCACAATAACAACAACTATGATACTTGGATACAATAACAATGTTTTTCTTTTTCAGACACTGAGACCTTAGTTTAGACGCCTCCCACTTGAGGTGTTTCAGGCACGTCCCACTGGGAGAAGACCCCAGGGCAGACCCAGGACTCGGTGGAGAGACTATGTCTCCCAGCTGGTCTGGGAATGCCTTGGTATCCTCTCTGAAGAGCTGGAGCAGGTGGCTGTGGAAAGGGAAGTCTGGGCTTCTCTGCTTGAACTGCTGCCTCCGCGACCCGGACCTCTGGAAAAGCGGTAGAAGATGGATGGATGGACGATTCAATATGTTGTGCGTGCAACTTTGTTTAGGCTGACAAACTTGAACAGTAGGGACACTACAGGACGTCGTTCATCAGGTTTTGTCAGAGATGTCAGGTGTGTCTTCAGCCTTTGGGAGTGATGAATCCAAATTTAAAATGTGGTTATCATCTTGAAATGGTTGGAATAAAGTCAGCCAACATCCAAAGCAGATCTTCAAGAAACATGGACAGCAATTCCTGAAGACTTCCGAAAGAAATGACAAGAAAACGTACCTATGACGGTTCAGAATGTGTTGAAGGATAAAGCTCTTCAGATACAATACTGACTTTCAAACTTGTTAAATTTGCAAATTCAGTTTTTGCTTTATATGCTGCATTTCTATTCATGTTTGCACGCTTCATTAAAGAATGAAATCAGGGGGTGTAACACACCCACAACAATAGTGTGTTGTCTATTGAGGCACATGAAAAAAGGACACAAATGCCATATTTCAGTGAAAAATCCATAGTGTAAAAAAGTACCAGTATTTTATCTCCTAAGCTTGATATACACACACACACACACACACACACACACACACACACACACACACACAAAAATGGTATGAAAAAGTGTTTACTCCCTTCCTGATTTGATTTCTCAGTTTTTTGTATGTTTGTCACGCTTAAATGTTTCAGATCATCAAACAAATTTAAATATTAGACAGAGATAACACAAGTAAACACAAAATGCAGTTTTTAATTGAAGGTGTTTATTATTAAGGGTAAAAAAAATCCAAACCTACATGGACCTGTGTGAAAAAGTGATTAAAAACATAAATTAACTGTGGTTTATCACATCTTTGGAAAGCTAGAGTTCAATTTTCTAGCCATTTCTAAAGCTTTGGGACTCGAGCGAAGCACAGTGAGAGCTATTATCCACAAATGGCGAAAACATGGAACAGTGTTGAACCTTCCCACGAGCGGCCGGCTGTTAGAATAATTTTGAGCTTAAATTATTCAAACAATCAGGTGGAAAGTTGAATTTATGTACATTTATTACAAAAATATAAATAGTCAACCCATTGGTCACCTTGGGGGAGAGGTTACTAGGCATGACATTCAGACACACCTAGAATCTCTAAAGGATCCATTCTTCAAGTCTGATATATATAGGTAGGAGAAAGGAGAGGGAGGATGAGGATAAGGGAAGGGAGAGAACGGGACAGTGCTGATAACTGAGCTTATCCAGGCGGACGTCAGACACTCTGGAGACATGGGTCATGAAGACATGAGATCCATAAAACTAACAGAATGTCCATCTAACACTGATCTGTACAGGCTGAGGAGTTCCTGTGCATTCCTGTGACCCAAAACAGGTTATGTCAAAGATTTATAATAAATGGCTTAGATCATTCCTTACGCGTGTACTGATCCTCAGTCTGAACTCGATGAAATTGCTCACAGAAACAGGCCAAGAATATATAAGCTTATCCTATATGGAATGCACATATAAACATTAAACATGGCATATGAAAGGTATGATACTTCTCAAATATAATAATACATTATTAATATCAATAATAGTATAGAAAATATGGAATTTTTCTATCACCAGCTGACCAAAATTACCCTAAGAGCGCAGCAGCAACTCATCCAAGAGATCACAAAAGCCCCCACAACAACATCTAAAGAACTGCAGGCTTCACTTGCCTCAGTTAAGGTCAGTGCTCATAACTCCACCATAAGAAAGAGATTGGGCAAAAATGGCCTGCATGGCAGAGTTCCAAGGCGAAAACCCACTGCTGAGCAAAAAGAACATAAAGGCTCATCTCAGTTTTGCCAGAAAACATCTTGATTATCCCCAAGACTTCTGGGAAAATACTCTGTGAACTGATGAGAGAAAAGTTGAACTTGTTGGAAGGTGTGTGTCCCATTACATCTGGCATAAAAGTAACACAGCATTTCAGAAAAGGAATATCATACCACCAGTAAAATATGGTGGTGGTAGTAGTGTGATGGTCTGGGGCTGTTTTGCTGCTTCAGGACCTGGAAGACTTGCTGTGGTAAATGAAACCATGAATTCTGCTGTCTACCAAAAAATTCTGAAGGAGAATGTCCAGCCATCTGTTCGTGACCTCAAGTTGAAGCGCACTTGAGTTCTGCAGCTGGACTATAATCAAAAACAAACCAGCAAGTCAACCTCTGAATGACTTAAGAAAAACAAAATGAAGACTTTGGAGTGGCCTAATCAAAGTCCTGACCTGAATCTGATTGAAATGCTGTGGCATGACCTTAAAAAGGTGGTTCATGCTCGAAAACCCTCCAATGTGGCTGAAACACAATTCTGCAAAGATGAGTGGGCCAAAATTCCTCCACAGTGCTGTAGAAGACTCATTGCCAGTTATCACAAATGCTTGATTGCAGTTGTTGCTGCTAAGGGTGGCCCAACCAGTTATTAGGTTTTGGGAGCAATCACTTTTTCACACAGGGCCATGTAGGTTTGGATAGTTTTCCCCTTAATCATAAACACCTTCATTTAAAAACTGCATTTTGTGTTTACTTGTGTTATCTTTGTCTGATTTGTTTGATGATCTGAAACATTTAAGTGTGACAAACATATATAAAAATGAGAAATCAGGAAGGGGGAAAACACTTTTTCACACCACAGTGGATATAAAAAGTCTACACACCCCTCTTTAAATGCCAGGTTTTTGTGATGTAAAAAATGAGACCAAGATAAATCATTTCAAAACTTTTTCCACCATTAATGTGACTTACTGTATAACCTGTACAACCCAATTGAAAAACAAACTGAAATATTTTAAGGAGAAAAATAAAAAACTTACAATAACCTGGTTGCATAAATGGTCTTAGCCCACCTGAAGCCGCAGGTGAAGATGTGGCTGGACCCTCTGCAGTTTGCATATCAGCCTCATTTAGGAGTTGAAGACGCTGTCATCTATCTGCTGTAACGAGCCCATATGCACCTGGATGGCAGAGGAGACACTATGAGAATCACATTTTTTGATTTCTCCAGTGCCTTTAACACCATCCAGCCACTGCTGCTGGGTGAGAAGCTGAGAGTGATGGGGGTCGACAGCTCTGTGATCTCCTGGATTACCAACTACCTGACAGGCAGGCCACAGGTAGTGGCCCATATCACTAACCGCCACTGACATGGTGGTTAGTGATATGGGAGCTCCACAGAGGACTGTGCTCTCTCCTTTTCTCTTCACCTTATACACCACTGACTTTCAGTACAACACAGAGTCATGCCACCTGTAGAAATTCTCTGACGACTCAGCTGTTGTGGGTTGTATAAGAGGGGGAGAGGAGGGGGCGTACAAGGCACTGGTAGACAGATTTGTGGAGTGGACCAAGTAGAATCACCTAAGGCTGAATGTCAGCAAGACCAGAGAGATGGTGATTGACTTCAGGAAGAAGAGGACGCCTTCTCAACCTTTGCAGATTAGGGGGGAGGATGTGGGGGTGGTTGAGGACTACAAATATCTGGGTGTCAGGATCAGCAACAGGCTGGACTGGAGATCCAACACCAATGCCGCACACAAGAAGGGGATGAGCAGACTCTACTTCCTGAGGAAGCTGAGATCCTTCAACGTGTGCAGCAGGATGCTGGAGCTTTTCTACCAGACTGTTGGTGCCAGCTCCATCTTCTTTGCTGCTGTGTTGAGGGAGCAGTATCAGGGCCAGCGACACCAACAGACTTGACAAGATTATTAAGCGGGCTGGCTCTGTAATTGGTCTCAGGCCGGAGACCTTTGAGACAGTGGTGGAGAGGAGAACACTAAACTGTGGTCCATCATGGACAATCCTGATCACCCCCTCCACCACACACTGGACAGACAGCGGAGCAGGTTCTCCAGTAGACTACAACAGCTTCGCTGTCGAATGGCCAGGTATAGGAAATCTTTCCTGCCGCATGCCATTTCACTGTACAATAACTCACTATGATGTTGTATTCTGGTCATAGCTATGCTACCATACTGCACCTTACAGTCTAACTGGTACCTCACATTTCACTCTGCTCCTGATTATCCTGCATTGTGCAGAGGGTATGATTCATGTGTTTATACGGGTCACTGCATATTCAGCTACAATGTATATAGGTTTTTATAGTAGTGTTAGTTTTACTTTCTATGGGTAATCCCTTTGTTTGTCATGCGTGTATTTCTGTCGTTTGGTTGTCTACTGTCATGCTGCTGTTACACTGTAATTTGCCAGTTTGGGATCAATAAAGTACATCTATCTATCTAAATATCCACACCCTGTTATAACTGGGGATGTGGCTGTGTTCAGAATTAACCAATCACATTCAAACTCATGTTAAATGAGTTTGAATGTACGGCAATGTACGTTACCAGAAGGATTTTAAGAACTGCTGCGTCATGGCTTTCACTGAATCTTGGCTTACTGCGCATGATCGGGATGCAGACCTGTGGATTGACGGCTTTGGAGCTCCGCTGCGCTCGGATCGGCAGGAAGAGGTAACTGGGAAGCGTCAGGGGGGCGGAGTATGTTTATACATTAATAAGCAGTACTGCACATCTGTCACGGTCAGAGAGCGCATCTGTACACCCCATGTGGAGCTGCTGTCTGTGTCACTACGCCCCTTTTATTTGCCTCGAGAGTTTCCCCAACTTTTCATTACAACTGTGTACATTCATCCGAGGGCAGACGCTGACTCCGCCTCCAGCACCATCTCTGATGTGGTGCAGCGGCTGCAGTCAATTTCTCCAGAGGCACCAAACTTCATTCTTGGGGATTTTAACCATGTTTCTTTAAAGAAGACACTTAAAAACTTTCATCAGTATGTCTCCTGCCCAACCAGGCGAAAAAAGACATTGGACCTGTGCTATGGATCCATAGAGAGGGCCTATAAATCACTCCCCCTTCCTCCTTTAGGATCATCAGATCACAACTGTGTTCATTTGCTGCCCATATATAAAACTGCTCTCAGAAGAGGCAAAGTGGAGACCAGAGACATTGATGTGTGGACAGAAGATTCAGAGCACAGCCTCCAGGAATGCTTTGACTGTACAGACTGGAAGATGTTCATAATGGCCTGCGGGGATGATTTGGACTCTCTGGCTGAGCTCACATGCTCATACATGGCTCACTGTCAAAATAAGTTTGTTCCACGTAAACGTGTCAAAATATACCCCAACAACAAACCATGGGTTACTAAATCAGTTAAATCCTGCTTACAGAGGAAAGCTCTTGCCTTTAAACAAGGGTCTGTTTCTGCGCTACAGGTTGCCACCAAGGAGCTGAAGGCCGAAATTTTAAGAGCAAAACAGAATTATAAATCAGAGTTGGAAAGCAAGATGGCAGCAAATAAACTTGGTTCGGCCTGGGCCAGTATGAAAACTATTGCAGGCCTTCAGAGCACAGAGCGCAGTAATCGTGTGTTTTTAGATGGTTTTAGTTCAGACACAGAGCTGGCTAATGCTCTTAATTGTTTTTATGGTCGTTTTGACTCCTTTGATTTTAGCACAGAAATCCAAGATTTGAAACAGAAACTCAAAGACAATCAGCACTTTAATATTGAGATGCAGGATGTTAAAAGGGAGTTCCGCGCTGTAAAAGTGAACAAAAGTCAGGGCCCTGATAATATATGTGGACGCCTGGTAAAGTCCTGTGCACATGAACTGAGTCCTATATTTCATTATATTTTCAATAAGTCCTTACAGACACAACATGTGCCTAAGATCTGGAAAGATGCCGTGGTTGTTCCCGTTCCAAAATCCAGCTGTCCTAAAACGGTAAACGACTTTAGACCAGTTGCTTTGACTTCAATTTTAATGAAAATTTTTGAAAAACTGGTCAGACGTGAGGTCCTAAGGCAGACTGAACATGCATTGGATCCTCTGCAGTTTGCCTATAGGCCTCACAGAGGAGTGGAGGATGCCACTGTCACTCTGTTTGACATGCTTTTTAAACATCTGGATTTTAATGGGACACACACCAGGCTTTTATTTGTGGACTTTTCTTCTGCCTTTAATACAATCCAACCTCATATTTTAGTTGAAAGGCTCCTGCAACAATTTGATTTAAGCAATAATCTGGTGGGTTGGATTCTGGATTTCTTAACCAACAGGACGCAGAGAGTAAGGGTCAATGGCACATTGTCTGACCTAAAGTGCTCTTCTATTGGCTCTCCTCAGGGGTGTGTGTTGTCACCACTACTCTTCATCCTGTACACAAACATGTGTCGGAGCAGACATGACAACAGACACATTATAAAGTATGCTGATGACTCAGTCATTGTCAGTCTCCTCCAGGATGGTGAGAGTGGCCACGGCCCAGTAGTTGATGACTTTGTTCACTGGTGTGAGGATTCCTACCTGCAGCTGAATACAACAAAAACGAAAGATATGATTATTGACTTTAGGAGGAAAACTCCCAGGCACAAAGTCACCATACTAAAAGGCCAGACCACCGAATGTGTACAATCGTACAAATATCTTGGGACAATTATTGATAGTGGATTGAACTTTGAGGTGAACTGTGAAAGGGTGTGCAAAAAGGGTCAGCAAAATTTGCATTGTTTGAGGAAACTTGCACGCTTCCAAATTGACCGAACCATAATGACTATGTTCTATCGGGCTTTTATTGAATCCGTTTTATCCTTTTCTTTAATGTCATGGTTTGGTCAGATAAAACTGAAACAGAGGAAATCCTTGGATCAGGTAGTCAGATGGTCCAGTCGTTTGCTTGGTGAGTCACAGCTGAGCCTGACATCCCTGTACACCAGACAAGTACAGAGGATGGCCGACTCGATTTTAAATGATGACTCCCACCCTTTGCACTGCAACTTTCAGCTTCTTCCCTCCAGACGGAGGTTTGCTGTCCCAAAAAGTAGAACCCAGCGCTACAAAAACAGCTTTGTCCCTGCTGCTGTCAAAGAGTTGAACAAGCTATAAAAATTATATTGTACATATTTTATATTTACCTATTTTGTAAGATGTGTGCCTGTGTTTGTGTCTATGTTGAATGTAATTAGTGGCTTGTAAATATGGATGTCACCAACTGCAAAACAAATCTACCTACGGGTACAAATAAAGTAACCTGAACCTGAACCTGAACCTAAATGGGAGTCAGCACACACCTGCCACCATTTAAAGTGCCTCTGATTAGCCCCAAATAGAGTTCAGCTGTTCTAGTAGGCTTTTCCTGACATTTTTGTAGTTGCATCTTACAGCACAAGCCATGGTCCGCAGAGAGCTTCCAAAGCATCAGAGGGATCTCATTGTGGAAAGGTATCAGTCAGGAGAAGGGTACAAAAGAATTTCCAAAGCATTAAATATACCATGGAACACAGTGAAGACAGTCATCATCAAGTGGAGAAAATATGGCACAACAGTGACATTACCAAGAACTCCAAAATTCCCTCCAAAATTGATGAAAAGACGAAAAGAAAACTGGTCAGGGAGGCTGCCAAGAAGCCACCAGCAACTTTGAAGGAGCTGCAGGAATTTCTGGCAAACACTGGCTGTTGAGTACATGTGACAAAAATCTTCCGTCTAGGATGGCAAGACGGAAGCCTTATCTTACGAAGAAAAATATCCAAGCCCAGCTACATTTTGCAAAAACACATTTGAAATCTCCCAAATGCATGTGGGAAAATGTGCTATGGTCTGATGAAACCAAGGTTGAACTTTTTGGCCATAATTCCAAAAGGTATATTTGGTGCAAACACAACACTACTCATCACCAAAAGAACACCATACCGACAGTGAAGCATGGTGGTGATACCATCATGCTTTGGGGCTGTTTTTCTTCAGCTGGAACTGGGGCCTTAGTCAAGGTGGTGAGAATTATGAACAGTTCCAAATACCAGTCAGAGTTGGCACAAAACCTTCAGGCTTCTGCTAGAAAGCTGAAGATGAACGTCATCATTCAGCACGACAATGATCCAAAGCACACATCCAAATCAACAAAAGAATGGCTTCACCAGAAGAAGATTAAGGTTTTGAAATGGCCCAGCCAGAGTCCAGACTTGAATCCGATCAAACATCTGTGGTGTAATCAGAAGAAGGCTGTGCACAGGAGATGTCCTCACAATCTGATAGATTTGGAGCATTTTTGCAAAGAAGGGTGGGCAAATATTGCCACATCAAGATGTGCCATGCTGATAGACTCCTACCCAAAAAGACAGAGTGCTATAATCAAAGCCACAGGTGCTGCAACAAAGTATTTGTTTAAGGGTGTACATATGTATGCAAGCAGGCTATTGTAAGTATTTTATTTTTATATTTTCCCCTTAAAAGATTTCAGTTGGTTTTTCAGTTGGGTTGTATAGGTTATAGGTCACATTAATGGAGGGGAAAAGTGTTGAAATGATTTATCTTGGTCTCATTTTTTACATCACAAAAACCTGGCATTTGAACAGGGTTGTGTAGACTTTTTATATCCACTGTGTATATACATATACAGTGGTGTGAAAAAGTGATTGACCCCTTCCCGATTTCTAATTTTTTTGTATGTTTGTCACACTTAAATGTTTCAGATCATCAAACAAATTTAAATATTAGACAAAGATAACACAAGTAAACACAAAATGTAGTATTTAAATGAAGGTGTTTATTATTAAGGGAAAAATAAAATCCAAATCTACATGGCCCTGTGTGAAAAAGCGATTGCCCCCGAAACCTAATAACTGGTTGGGCCACCCTTAGCAGCAATACTGCAATCAAGCATTTGTGATAACTGGCAATGAGTCTTTTACAGCGCTGTGGAGGAATTTTGGCCCACTCATCTTTGCAGAATTGTTGGGTTTCAGCCACACTGGAGGGTTTTTGAGCATGAACTGTCCTTTTAAGGTCATGCCACAGCATCTCAATCGGATTCAGGTCAAGACTTTGACTTGGCCACTCCAAAGTCTTCATTTTGTTTTTCTTAAGCCACTCAGAGGTGAACTTGCTGGTGTGCTCTGGATCACTGTCCTGCTGCAGAACTCAAGTGCGCTTCAGCTTGAGGTCACGAACAGCTGGCCGGATATTCTCCTTCAGGATTTTTTGGTAGACAGCAGAATTCATGGTTCCATTTACCACAGCATGTCTTCCAGGTCCTGAAGCAGCAAAACAGCCCCAGACCATCACACTACCACCACCATATTTTACTGGTGGTATGATATTCCTTTTCTGAAATGCTGTGTTACTTTTATGCCGGATGTAATGGGACACACACCTTCCAAAAAGTTCAACTTTTGTCTCATCAGTCCACATAGTCTTCTCCCAGATCTCTTGGGGATATCAAGATGTTTTCTGGTAAAACTGAGACAAGCCTTTATGTTCTTTTTGCTCAGCAGTGGGTTTCGTCTCAGAACTCTGCCATGCAGGCCATTTTTGCCCAGTCTCTTTCATATGGTGGAGTCACGAACACTGACCTTAACTGAGGTAAGTCAAGCCTGCAGTTCTTTGGATGTTGTTGTGGGGGCTTTTGTGACCGCTTGGATGAGTCATCGCTGCGCTCTTGGGGTAATTTTGATTGGCCGGTCACTCCTGGGAAGGTTCACCACTGTTCCACGTTTTCGCCATCCATCCATCCATCTTCTTCCGCTTAATGGGCTGCACGGTGGCGCAGTGGTTAGCACTGCGGCAGCACAGTTTACCCTTGGCCGGGGGATTGTGGGGATCGTGGGATCGTGGGTTCGATCCCAGCCCCCGACCAACAGTGATCTGTGTGGAGTTTGCATGTTCTCCCCGTGTTGCGTGGGTTTACTCCGGGATTTCTCCGGTTTCCTCCCACATGCCAAAAACATGCATGTTAGGTTAATTGGCTGTTCTAAATTGTCCTTAGATATCTGTTTCCTATAGGCCCTTAGAATAAAGGGTTAGTGTTAATGAAAGCGCTTTGAGTGGTCTTTGTGACTAGAAAAGCGCTATATAAGTGCAGGTTAGTTAGTTAGTTAGTTAATCCTTTTCGGGTTGCGGGGGAGCTGGAGCCTATCCCAGCATCTTTGGGCGAGAGGCAGGGTACACCCTGGACAGATCGCCAGTCCATCGCAGGGCCAACACAGAGAGACAGACAACCATTCACTCTCACAGTCATACCTAAGGACAATTTAGAATCCCCAGTTTGATGCCAATTAACCTAACTTGCATGTTTTTGGCACGTTTTCGCCATTTGTGGATAATGTCTCTCACTGTGGTTCACTGAAGTCCCAAAGCTTTAGAAATAGCTTTATAACCTTTTCCAGACTGATAGATCTCAATTACTTTGTTTCTCATTTGTTCCTGAAATTCCTTGGATCGCAGCATAATGTCTAACTTATGAGGATCTTTTGGTCTACTTCACTTTGTCAGGCAGGTCCTATTTAAGTGATGTGGCTAAAGAAACTGAACTCAGCTTTCCAAAGATGTGATAAACCACAGTTAATTTATGTTTTAATGGGGGGGAGGGTCACTTTTTCACACAGGGCCATGTAGGTTTGGATTTTTTTTACCCTTAATAATAAACACCTTCATTTAAAAACTTTATTTTGTGTTTACTTGTGTTATCTTTGTCTAATATTTAAATTTGTTTGAAGATCTGACATATTTAAGTGTGACAAACAGAAAAAAATGAGAAATCAGGAAGCGGTTGCACACTTTTTCACACCACCATATATGTGTGTGTGTGTGTGTGTGTGTGTGTGTGTGTTTTAACTGAAAGCATTACTCACTTTCAATGATGGGGGTTACTAAAAGTGAAGATAAATTAGTGGCTAGTTACAAAAAAACAAAAGTTAGACCATTGTAAGTGAGAAGTGTGGAAAATATTTACATAGTGTATGCACTTAATAAGATAAGATAAGATAAGATAAGATAAGCCTTCATTAGTCCCACAATGGGGAAATTTCAGGATTGCAACAGCACAGGGATAGCAACACTCAGAGCAACAATCAGAAGGCAAGAAAAAACAAGAGCAGCTAGTATACATATGTACATATTAATATATACTGTATATATATATATGACACAGTGCAGAGCATTGTGGTTGGTGGATGTGCAGCAGAAAGTCTAAGCTCTCTCTCTGCGGATGCGGCGGGCCAGCTGGATGTCTTTGGGCATGATGGTGACCCTCTTGGCGTGGATGGCGCACAGGTTGGTGTCCTCGAAGAGACCCACCAGGTAGGCCTCGCTGGCCTCCTGCAGAGCCATGACGGCGGAGCTCTGGAAGCGCAGGTCGGTCTTGAAGTCCTGAGCGATCTCCCTCACCAGGCGCTGGAAGGGCAGCTTATGGATGAGCAGCTCCGTGGATTTCTGGTAGCGACGGATCTCTCTCAGAGCCACAGTACCGGGCCTGTAACGGTGAGGCTTCTTCACTCCGCCGGTGGCCGGAGCGCTTTTCCGAGCAGCCTTGGTGGCCAGCTGCTTCCTGGGGGCTTTTCCTCCAGTAGATTTACGGGCGGTCTGCTTGGTTCTTGCCATCGCTCTTTATTATTCTGTCTTATATTTCTTGCACGCCGCCTAAACTCCAGCCCAGCACCCGCGTCGTTTTCGCTTCAGTTCTCCCGGTATGTCGAGTTTTTCCGTTAGCACCGGGTGGCGGTTGAGTGCTAGCTAGCTCTTCCCTGCTGTATCGTCTCCTGCTGTAAACAGAGGCTCCGTCCACCGACTCGGGAGACCTTTGGGGCGATCTGTGTGTCCGTGATATATATAGAGTGAAAGGTGTGCCGGATCAGAAAGTTATCACCGGATCAGAAAGAAGAAGGAAGATAAAAAGACTCAGAATTGAGCTGCTGTTGCAAAAGGCAGCCAACTCATGTGGCGCCGGAACCGGAAGGGTTAATGTCATGATCTCCCCGTGCGCTTCTCCACAGCGCATGGAGGAGGAGTGAAAGGATTAGGATTTAGGCGCAGGGTTTAAACCACACACATTTATTAAAGAACAAAAACTGACAAACAGTTCCAATGCAAGACATCAGCCATCAGAGTGATAAGGAGTCCTCCAGGACGCTCTACAGTCATGGGTGAGGACACCGGGAAAACACGCGCAGTTAATACTCACAATTTTTATTTGGACTCACACAGCTGTCCGAGTGAGTCCAAATAAAGCTCTGTGGGATTACAATCCTTCGTTGACCTTGACTTCACAAGACGATTAACAATTGTATGAAGCACAATGACCCAGCGATGCATGACTGGAAAAAGGCTCCTTAAGTACATGCATTGCTAGCTCCACAAATTGGGCACACCTGGGCGAGGAGCGGGGAGATGGTACACGGGAGTGGGAACAGCTGGCAGTAATAGAGAGGAGGCGTGGTCAGACCGGCAGACAGTTAGACAGTGCTCACTCCAGCGCAAGCCCAAAAGGCTGCCTCCCCGCTGCCGGCCAGGAAGCAGTGGGTATGGGTACGGCAAAGCACACAGAAATACATACTAACATACATACAACGTGGCCTGTACCCACAGAGAGGCCAGGACCGAGCCGGAGGAAACCAAGCCGGCTCGGCTCCTGACACTTAATGTCTTCACACAACTGGCAAGTTCCTTTGACTAAAGTCTCAAAAAGAGTAAAGAATCAGGAATGTTACAATGAGAAGGTAGTGTTTTTTCTCACTGTCAAGCTCCAAGTTTAGAATTTGCAGCCACATTCCAAAAATGTGTCACAAATTGAGCTTTTGATGTAATGAAAGGTATTCAGTCTTGAGCTTCATAACATTTAACTTTAGAAGAAATGAGTCACAGCAGCAGAAATGGGGCTCACTGGTTTGAGACAAAATCAAAAGATGAAAACAAAAGTAAAGTTATTGTTGTCCATCACAGCTCGACAGGCATGTGCAGCCCGTGCAGCGCTATTTTTGATTTTCCCGTGTCTTCTGAGTAATCAGGAGGCCTTTCACTGAACATGTATTGTGACATGAGAGGAGTGGGAGGGGAAAGGAAACTGCTGTGGTTTGGTTGCCGTGGAAACCAAGTGAGAGCATGTGCTGTGTGTGTGTGTGTGTGTGTGTGTGTGTGTGTGTGCGCGCTCTGAGGATGACATCATACATTCCATGACGTCAGCATGGCAACACTGATAAGCAGAGAGACAAGCAGGCGAAGTGAGACCTCAACCCATTCTGTGAGGGGAAAAATGGAAATGGAAGTCATTGCTATTCCCAGTGTTAATGTAATTGTTCCCCATCGTTTGACACTCTTCTCTGGTTCCAGTTGTTCACTCACATGATTGCAAGGATTTTTAAATTTAAACAGTGGCACACCATTTTAAAACAGTCTAATCACAGCTGTTTAACTGGATGTTATTTTACTGTTTCCTTCCTAAACCAAACCAAGTCGATTTGTAGGTCATGCGGTAAATGTAACCAGCTATTAAGTTAAAATTTTTTTAAAAAGAATTACCCTGAATGAACCTGTGTCTCGTGAATTATGAACCTGCACCTGCATTATGTGGTGATAGGAATGCATAAATATAACACGGTCATAATTCTTTGTGGAGCACCACAAGTTTCTATCTTTGGTCCATTGCTCTTTTCAATTTGCAGTTAGGATCTGGCTTATGCTTCAAATGTACTGCTAGCAATACTTTTTGCAGATGATACAAACCTGTTCATTTCTCTCATTTAAATATCCATACAAAAGACTAGGACTGGGGGATACACCGAGTGTACTTCAGCGGTACATTTGTCCATATGCATTACATAAAATGCCTCTTTCACGCCTACTGAATATAATTTGTCACTTTAATATACGTAACCAGACGTCGTGATGCAGCTTACTTCTCTCTCTCTCATTTTCTTCTTCGTCTGCTGCTGTGGCTCCTGCCCCATCGCTCTCCCCTGGCCATTCCAGAGAGAAAAAAGTTCAGGGTGTGTTTTAAACTGCACCTCAGGGAATGTCTTTCTTCTGAAAATTACTTTCGCACATTCACGCTTTCAAGTATCTTAACATTAGAAGTGCTGTATGACAATGACTTGCGAGGCAGCAGTTAAACTGTTCTGTGTCCGCCTCCAATCAGACTCAACTACTGAACAAACGTCTCACCCGTTTGTTTGGAAGGCCATCCTGATCAAAAATACACTGTCCACCTCATACAGTGGTGTGAAAAAGTGTTTGGCCCCTTACTGATTTCTCATTTTTTTGTATGTTTGTCAGACTTAAATGTTTCAGATCATCAAACAAATTTAAATATTAGACAAAGATAATACAAGTAAACACAAAATAAAGTTTTTAAATGAAGGTGTTTATTATTAAGGGTAAAAAAAAATCCAAACCTACATGGCCCTGTGTCAAAAACTGATTGTCCCCCTGTTAAAACATGAATTAACTGTGGTTTATCACATCTTTGGAAAGCTGAGTTCAATTTCTCTAGCCACACCCAGGCCGGATTACTGCCACACCTGTTCTCAATCAAGAAATCACTTAAATAGGACCTGCCTGACAAAGTGAAGTAGACCAAAACATCCTCAATAGCTAGACATCATGCTGCAATCCAAGGAAATTCAGGAACAAATAAGAAACAAAATAATTGAGATCTACCAGTCTGGAAAAGGTTATAAAGCCATTTCTAAAGCTTTGGAACTCCAGCGAACCACAGTGAGAGCCATTATCCACAAATGGTGAAAACATGGAACAGTGTTGAACCTTCCCATGAGTGGCCGGCCAATCAAAATTACCCCAAGACTGCAGCGGCAACTCATCCAAGAGGTCACAACAGCCCTCACAACAACAACCAAAAAACTGCAGGCCTCACTTGCCTCAGTTAAGGTCAGTTTTCATGACTCCACCATATGAAAGAGATTGGGCAAAAATGGCCTGCATGGCAGAGTTCTAAGACGAAAACCACTGCTGAGCAAAAAGAACATAAAGGCTCGTCTCAGTTTTACCAGAAAACATCTTGATGATCCCCAAGACTTTTGGGAGAAGACTCTGGACTGACGAGACAAAAGTTGAACTTTTTGAAAGGTGTGTGTGTGTCCCATTACATCCAGCATAAAAGTAACACAGCATTTCAGAAAAGGAACATCATACCAACGGTAAAATATGGTGGTGGTAGTGTGATGGTCTGGGGCTGTTTTGCTGCTTCAGGACCTGGAAGACTTGCTGTGGTAAATGGAACCATGAATTCTGCTGTCTACCAAAAAATCCTGAAGGAGAATGTCTGGCCATCTGTTCGTGATCTCAAGTTGAAGCGCACTTGGGCTCTGCAGGACAATGATCCAAAGCACACCAGCAAGTCCACCTCTGAATAAGATAAGATAAGATAAGATAAGCCTTTATTAGTCCCACAATGGGGAAATTCCAGGATTGCAACAGCACAGCAATAGCAACATTCAGAGCAACAATCAAAAAGACAAGAAAAACAAGAGCAGCGAATATACATGTGTACACATAAATATATAAATATATATACACACAGTGCGGAGCATTGTAGCTAGATGGAATAAACGGCATAACCGTCTACTTAGTTATCCTACATAGTATGAATATGTACCCATACATATTGTCACCCTCCGTAGCGACTGATATTGTCCTAGTTGTATACTGGAGGGGACCATTATGTAAGTCTACTGCGTCTTTTGCATTCAGTACTATTAGGTCGTCACGTTTTTTTTTGCCATCTCTGCGAGCAGCCCTGCTTAGGTTATACAGTCTGACAGCCGTAGGTAGGAAGGACCTGTGAAACCTTGGATGATGCAGTCTGCTGCTAAATGAGCTCCTCAGTGCGTTCAGTATGTCCTGCATAGGGTGGGACTCGGACTCCAGCAGAGATGACAGTTTAGCCACCATCCTTCTCTCTCCTATCTCCTCCACTGGGTCAAGGTGTTTCCCCAGGACAGAGCTAGCTTTCTTGATCAGTTTGTTCAGTCTCTTCCTATCGGCTGCTGTAACGCCACTGCCCCAGCAGACCACTCCAAAAAGTGATGGCTGATGCCACCACCGTGTCGTAGAATGTCTTCAGCAGTGCCCCTTGCACACCAAAAGACCTGAGTCTCCTCAGAAGGAACAGCCTGCGCTGTCCGTTCTTGTAGAGTGCATCGGTATTGTGTGACCATTCTAGTTTATGGCTTAAGAAAAACAAAACGAAGACTTTGGAGTGGCCAAGTCAAAGTCTTGACCTGAATCCAATTGAGATGCTGTGGCATGACCTTAAAAAGGTGGTTCATGCTCAAAAACCCTCCAACGTGGCTGAATTACAACAATTCTGCAAAGATGAGTGGGCCAAAATTCCTCCACAGCGCTGTAAAAGACTCATTGCCAGTTATCGCAAATGCTTGATTGCAGTTGTTGCTGCTAAGGGTGGCCCAACCAGTTACTAGGTTTAGGGGCAATCACTTTTTCACACAGGGCCATGTAGGTTTGGATTTTTTGATCCCTTAATAATAAACACCTTAAAAACTGCATTTTGTGTTTACTTGTGTTAACTTTGGGCAGCACGGTGGTGCAGTGGTTAGCACTGTTGCCTTACAGCTAGAAGGTTCCTGGTTTGAATCCCCAGGCTGGCAGGGGTTGGAACCTTTCTGTGTGGAGTTTGCATGTTCTCCCTGTGCTGTGTGGGTTTACTCCGGGGGCTCTGGTTTCCTCCCACAATCCAAAGACATGATGTTAGGTTATTTGGTTGTTCTAAATTGTCCCTAGATATCCGTTTCCTATAGGCCCTTAGAATAGAGGGTTAGTAGTAGTGAAAGCGCTTTGAGTGCTCTTTTTGACTAGAAAAGTGCTACATAAGTGCAGGGTAGTTAGTAGTAATTTTGTCTAATATTTAAATTTGTTTGATGATCTGAAACATTTGAGTGTGACAAACATACAAAAAAATGAGAAATCAGAAAGAACACTTTTTCACACCAGTGTGTATATACTGTATATATACATATATATACACACACACACACACACATACACACACATATATATATATATATGTATTTACATATATCTATAAACACACACACACACACACACACACACACACACACACACACACACACACACAAGCACAGAGACATGGAATTGTCATGATTTGGCCCTTGGGGGCAGAAACGAAGACCTGTGAATTGTGCATTAATTTAATAAAGGATACAAAAATGTACAAAGAACAAAAACACTTACAAAACCAAGACGAAGCAGGAATAAAAAGAGACACGCATGGAATAACCGTCTGAACTTGGTTTTAGAACACGGCCCTGAGTGGAGGAGCCGCCGCCCTTAAACAGGAGCAGAGAAATTATTGAAACTAAAGACAGGTGTGGGTCACAAGAGCAGGGAGTAATCAGAACAAGCAAATGACAGCTGTGCTAGGAGTGAACTTGGGCAGACAAAGGAAGCAATACAGTACACCGTCAAAACAAAAGCACAGGGGAACATAAACACAAAATGAGAGCTACTAAAGCTGTTGGAGATAATCATGAATACCACCCCTAGGATGGGGAACAACAGGTGGAGGCAAAAATAGGGTCAAGTCCAAAATCAGAATATATAATAATAAATACACCATACAACTCCCAAGAGAAACAAAAGCAAACTCAGATGACATCCTACATATTGAATACAAAACAGAAGTGGGAAAATGCAGAAAATAACCAGAATTATCAAAGGGGCGTGGGCACCGTTCCCCAACCGTGCTACACCTCATGACAGAGCCCCGTCCAAGGGGTGGATTCCAGACACCCCAAGGTAACATCAAAAGGAGAAAGAAAAAACAACAAGCCCACCCTCATAAGGAAATGAAAAATAACCCAACCAGAGAAGGCGGTGGGGGAAAACAGGCTAGGGGGGAACAAAAATAAGACCCTCGTTCTGGACCCACAACAGAGCAAAACAGAAACCTAGGCCAACTGGGCAGAAAAAAATGCAGTTTGGGTGGTCGTATAAGGCCCTTTTCCACTAGCCTCACTTGGCCCTACACCGCACCACTCAGCCCGCTTTAGGCGCTTTTCTACTAGCCCCAGCACCGGTTAAGCAGGTACTTTTTTCGTACCTGATCCAGGGCAGGGTCTAACCGGGCCGAGTAGGGCTGAGTATGGCTGTGATATGACTTTAAGAGACTGGTCGCCGCTGATTGGTCAGGTTGTAACGTCATGAAAGCGACTTTTTCTGCTGAATTTACTCCATGACCGCCATTTGTAATTGTTCAGCAGTGAACACAGTGCGCCCCTTTAATACGGTATATTATATTAATATACTGTATAATATACTTATATAATAATATACTCCTAATATTATATATTAGGAGGTGCGCAATTTTCTTTCTATATTAGGCAACGATCGCATCCAGCGCGAGTTGGACGGATCTACTTGAAATGCAGGTGTCCGAGCAGATGGCTTCCCAAGGGCACATCCGTACTGCCAAACAGTGTCGGGAGAAGCTGAAAAAGCTGAAAAGCGATTACCGAGCAGTGAAGGACCACAATGCTCCAAGTTCAGCGGATGGAAGGAGTGGAAGTGGTTCGCTGAGAGACATTGGGCTCCACACGTCACTGTCACGGTCACGGCCCTTGGAAACAGTGGATGGTGAGTGTTTATTTGATATTGCGCATCTGTTCGCCGCTTGATCCGTTCTGTGCCAAGCTCACTGTTTTTAAGAAATAGGAAGGTTGTTAGATTGTGAGTAATGGTTGTTACTGAGGCTTGCGTATTGTTTTGCAGCCAACTGCAGATTCACGCTTGCTTTGTGTTAAGTATTAGCGCGAACAAAACGCTGAATTACGCTTATTGTATTACGGTTAAAAACTTGAGAGTGTTGTGTACATGTTGCACTTTGGTGTTAAGTTTTAAATTGCGTGCATTTTCTTTCTAGAATCGCATTTCATATCACAGGGGTCCACCTCAGTGGAGATGACTGACACAGCAGACTCTCCTGGCGCTGCGTCTGCGTGTGCGTCTGGCTGAGCGCCAGCTGGATCAGCTCCACATCACCAGCTCCATCTGGATCACGTTCAAGTGCCGGTAAGGCACAATAACCACGATTTTTTTTTTTGGTTGAAACAGGTCCAGCAGCGGAAACCAGGGTCGACAATCCATCCATCCATCCATCTTCTACCGCTTAATCCTTTACAGGTCGCGGGGGGGCTGGAGCCTAACAAGTTATGTACCAAATTGATTAATGCAATTTCCTGTAGCTGCATATTAATTAATTGAAAATGTCTTTTTTAAATGTACAAAAAGGTTATTCTTTGGTCTTCACTTATCGGTGTTCCACAACCATTTTTAGGTGTGGTGATTGACGTGCTGTTGTAACTCCTGTTTTATTAAAAACAACTAAAGCTCATGAACTGCCGTTGAAATCAACATGCTTCATTGAAATGCTTTGCGTCAGCTGACTGTATTAACCCATTCAGATTTCTGCGGCCACACTACAAGCAACTAGTTTAAACATTATCCATCCATCCATCCATATTCTTAATCTTAATCCTTTTTAGTTTTGCAGAGGGGCTGCAGCCGAAGACAGCACCCTGCGTGTTGCAAAATCTGCTCTACTGAGGGGCAGCAACATGACAGTTCAGCTTATATACAGCAATGAAGCATAATATAATAGTGACATTCCACCACAGACTTTCACCTGTGTAATTCCATAATATATGTAGTGATCCAGCTTTAACAACCATGCCTTTCTGTCTTTCCATCTAGGCAAGATGAAAACAGACAACTCCCATCGCTGACCCTACATCAGCGATGGTCAACATGCATGACGAAGAGATGCGGCTCTTGGAACGGCAACATGACCAGCGGCAAGAATCAGGAGTACATGCAGTATTTGCGACAGGTGGCTGCAGATGTGCAGGCAGATGCGCATGAAGCCTTGGAACAGGACGCTGTGTTACGAAGGGAAGAGCTCGCAGAGATGTCATCGCCCAGTCTGTTTTTTTGTTTGTAAATTTTGCTTCTGGAATAAAATTGTATTGTTTGCATCAAAAGTCTGGTTTATCTGTTATGACACCGTATGAGAAAAGCCAATAATTACATACACATTCCATTCTCTGTTCACTCCACATGCTGCTGTTCATCAGGTCAGGTGTATAGCCTTCTAATGGTAATTTAATTTTTAACAACACAACGAAACGTAATGTCTTGGTAGGTTTTTTTTTATTTTAAACAAATTTGCAGTGCTGAATCCATTTCTCTTGAACGGGTACATTTTTTAGGTTATAAGCAGTTGTACAGGTGTGCTTGAACTTGTAGACACTGCTAAAGGTAAGTACATGTAAGTTGAATGTTGCATCACCAGTCAAAATTTAATAAATTAAGAAGGAATCTAGCAAAAATTTGGCACTAATAACAGTAGACAGATTGGACAAGGATACACAACTGTGTTTTTGTTGCACACAACTGTTGTTACCAACAAGTGCAAAATTTATATTCCCTTTTCCCAAAAATTAAAAATCAATTTGTAAGTAAAAGTGGGAGACCTTTACATGGGAAAATATGACATGTATCAGCACATGATTTATAGTTCAATTTGCATTTCCACCTAAGCAAAAGTGGCTTGTCGAGCTGGATTTTTGTGAAGATGGCCTGTGCGGTGTTTCTGCATGTAATTACATACCTGTCAAGTGATACGGTTTTGCCGTATTTTAATACGGGGAAAATGCAATTTTAGCAAATACGGGCGTATTGCCATTTCTGTACGCTAAAGAGAAAAATATACGGGAAAAAAATTTGAGAGTGTGGGGAGGAACACGTGTGTGACCCCCACAGCGTACGGGGCTGTCAGAGCGCTCAGCGTGAGCAATTATCACAACAGAAGTGTGGACTCATCATTAGGCTGATGGCTTCGCACCTTCTTAACAGATAAGCGTTATGAACAAGAGGACAGGTAGATGGACCATGCACAACATTTTATTTACAAAAAACATTTTTGAAATATGTATGCACATAAATGTGGACAAAATAGACAAGTATTGCATCGCATGTTATATTGTAACGTGCAGCTCAACATGGCAACGTCCCACCGGCAGGTTTGAACTCACGCCTCTCGCTCCGGAGTCCTGCACTCTACCTGTGTCGCCAATAGGGTCAACCCACTTGTCAAGCCAAGTAGGGTGCTTATATTGAGTTCACTACAATATCACCACCCTGCTCCTCTGCTCTCTGTGCCGCTGCCACCACTGGTTCATCTACTGCATCATCCAATGTAGTGTCAAACGTCTCTCCATGACTCTCACACAGATTGTGCAGAGCACAACAAGTCAGCATCATAGATTTAACCAGTTTCATGTCACAGTCATTCCTCCTTCCTTCTCTCCTCGTCATCAGCCATGTTTGTTGTGGAGGATTCAGTCGCGTGTGTTTCACGTCACGAGGGTGTGGCGCCGCCTGCTGTTCAACAAATCCCACCCACAGCAGGTGTGCCAGCAGGTGCGCCAGCAGTAGTTGAAAAGCAACTGAGGCTGAACCGAACCGAAGTGAGTAGAGCCGGGTTTTCAAACCGGGGCTGAGTGGGGCTAGTGGAAAAGCGCCTATAGAGTCCCAGACTTGCCAGATGATGCAGCTGAGTGAGTCGGGTGGCCTTCCGGAGTATGTGGGCCATCCAAACAAGCAGCACAGTCTGTCGGGAGGTCGACCAGAATTCTTAAGCCACCCGAACAGATGGAGCAGTTCATCAGGTGGCCTCCCAATGTCCCTGAGCCACCGGACCATGGGGCACAACGTGCCTCCACCAGGACGCGGTAGTTGGACCCAGTACCCTGCGCGGACCGCAGGAGCTAAGAGGTGGACACCCGATGAATAAGATGGCTGCCCAGCGAGGAAGCCCCCTTGGTGATGATGACCGAGGAAACCGGGCAGTGATGAAGATTGAAGAGCAGGGAGACCAGGCGATGAGAATGACCAGCCAGTGGAGACCTCCGGCGACGATAGATGGCCCTTGGAGACCTCAGGCAAAGCAACAGAATCCTTGGTGACCTCAGGCAATACAACAGGACCCGCGGTGAACACAGTCAAAGGAGGACCCACGACGGCCTCGGGTGGAGGAGAAAAACCCATGACGGCCTCAAGCGGAGAAGAGGAACCCTCTGTGGAACCGGGCAGAGACTGGGGGCCCACAGCGATCTTGGACAGAGGCGCAGCACTCTCGGAGACCCCAAACATAACAGCACCCACGAGGGCTCCAGACTGGGGTGTAGCAGCACTCGCAGCGGCCCCGGACTGGGGAGTAGCACCCACAGCGGACCCCAGGCTGGGGCGTAGGACCCATGACATCCTCAGGCTGAGGCGCAGCACCCACAACGGCCCCAGGCTGGGACGCAGCACCCACGATGTCCCCAGGCTGGGGCGCAGCACCCACGACGGCCCCAGGCTGGGGCGCAGCACCCACGACGGCCCAGATGGAAGGGAAGCAGCACCCACGGAGGTCTCGGATGGAGGGGGAGCAGCACCCTCGGAGATCCTGGACTGGGACAAAGCACCCGCGGAGACCTCAGCCGGAGGAGGAGCAGCACCCACAGAGGTCCCGGACTGGGAGGAAGCACCCGCGGAGACCTCAGACGGAGGGAAAGCAGCACCCATGGACACCTTGGGCGACAAGACTGAACCCAAGGAGACTTCTGGTGAAGTTGGATGATCCATGGTGACCCTAGGGAAAGGCTCCGACAGAAGGGACACTGACACCAGGTCAGGGTCGCCGGCGGCAGTGGAGCCTGGTGACGTGAGCTCAGGTGCAGCTGATGGCTGCACCTGGCCCTCCCCACCAAGAGCCAGGCAAGATTTCTCCAAAACAGAAAAAATGAAAACAAAGAAGAGCACTTGCCTGAGGCCAAGCTCCACCGCCGTCCAGGACTCCGGCAATTCAAGCCATGTCTCGAGCTCGGTCATCTGGATGTCCAACTCTGACTCTGCTGCGGTGACCCCTACAGCAGGCATGGTGGCAAATGCAGCCCCAGAACCTCCAGACGAAGCAACTGATGCAGGTGGCTCAACTGGCGTGGCAGCTGGAAGTCGCCTCACCGCTGGTGCCAAATCTCACACAGCTGAAGCCAGGGGACACTCCACTGTTGGCGCAGGCTTCAGGTTACAGGAAGCGCTCTCCCTCCGTCTGGACTGTGGCTGTGGGGCTGGGACCAAGTCCTCCAGGACCACAGGCTCCTCCATCATCCGGCGGCTCAATCCCGGGGCCGGCAGACACTCAGGGGAAATAGGAGGAGACACGGAGGTAGCAGGTGAGGAAATTATATCTGCAGCAGGCAGTGAGGGCTCAGTGGACTGCAAAAGCTGAGCCTCACCAACGGGAATCAGGCAAGATAATTTATTTTTAGATAATAGAGTATAAAAAAACACTTGCCTGCATTCCTGGGGCACGATGACCTCTGCTGCAGGAGGCCCAGAGCCATCCCTTCCAGTGGCTGCAGTGATTGTGGGCCCCCCTGAAGAACATGGAGGAGCCGCCCCTGCAGACGTGACGACGGGCGGAGCCGGGGAAGATTCAACCAGATTCTCAGCAGCGGGAGAATACACCGTGGAGGAGAGGGGAGCAGCAGGAACAAACAAGGAAGAGGAAGCTGACGGGACAACTGACGAGGAGAAACTTGGGCGAGAGGACAAAGCTGCTGCGGAAATTCTCTGACTCAGCGAAAGGGGAGCTGCTGGCTGAGAGGCGGCGGAGTTCTTCCAGATGGATGTAGCTGGGTAGCAGCGAGAAGCTTGCGGCGTCTGCACCCGGAGACTCTCCTCCGTCAGGAGTGGAGGTCGGTGCAAGATGGTGGCGTCTAGGAGCTGGCGAACAGTGGGAGGCGGAAGACATTTGTCGTGGGGAGTGCTTCCTCGTTGGCTCGGATACAGCGGAGGGTGAGCCTATCACCAACCCAGGAAATGACCACTGGAGGGTGGAGACGGTTGTCAATAGCTTCGCAAACTCAGGATATTTCTTCAGCCCTGGATGCACCTCCACCCTCCCAACCAGTGCCTCCACATTCTGCAGGATTCTCTTCAGGCTACGGGAGGCAAAAGCATCATACTATGTGCCCACTGGTTCCATCGTTTTTCTGCTTCCCATTCATTGTGTATTGGAAATGCAGTGAAAAGGATTTGGGTGCGAAGCGGTCAAAAAATCGTACTTGCTGTACTGCCGAGTCACCCGGGGGTACTCTACAGCTCATTTGCATAAAGATCTCCCTCAGTAAAGACTTTTTCCATACGGTCATGAACCAGAGGCAGCACTCTCGTCCTGAATTTTTAAACCAGTGGTTTTTGATGTCAAATAACGATGGATTCATTAACTGAATCTACTATTTCTCGCACGAAATGATGTTAGAAACACTTTTCGCCAGTTTGTTTTAAAGATATGGAGACCAAGGACGCCATATTGTCCGGTAGCAGCAGAGAGTTGAAGACCGCCTACAGCCGGACCTGTCAACCAATCCAGTGAACCAGCCAGCTGGAGGAGAAGACGAGGGGGGAGGGGGGGAGGGAAAGAGAAGCAGATCTGTACGTTACCTGTTGTTGTGAAGACTTGAAGGAGAAATTAATAAACGCTGTTTCAGGCAACCCGATACCATATGACCACTCCTTGCCATCATATAGAAACAACATAGAAAAGAACTAGGCATGGACAACAGTGGAACATGAGCTCATCCACCCGAAGCTCATGAAGCAGGTGGTCAAATTCGACATGCATTGTGCAGGTCTGTAGGACTGGGTGAACCCAAAACCGGCGGCGACAGCGACAAAGTCCCCTTTTGTAGTGCAAATATACCAGCACTATTAAAAATAATCTGCTCATGGTAATAATGACTATTCCATTATTTCCTCCCACATTGCTTGACACCACCTAGCCGAGAACTACGCTACACGCCCCTTTTCCATGCCTCAGAGGTTGTGGTATGCGGATTCCTTTCCGAAAAACCCAGACCAGTGGACATGTAGCATCAGTGATGCAGTCCTGGATGAAAAGAGCTGCCCACTGTTCCTCCAGGCTGGGACTCCCACTGTTATTAAAATGGGTAGAGATAATGACTAGGCCAGTATAAGTTCAGTAAGCTGTGGTTCTCACATCCCCAACACCTCACTGAATGAGACCTAGTGAGACAAAGGTTGACCCTAACAATGTGACAGAGATGTGTTTTTTCTGAATTTTTGTATTTGTAGCCACCGAAGGTACCCAAATTCTTGTGCAAAAGTACCGTAAAAGTTAAATTTTCATAATATTTATATGTATGATATGCCTGTCTGTATATAGTAACTAAATCTGTTTGTTCTAAGTAATTAACACAGTAATATAAATAATCAGCTTTGCCTCAACTCCAAAAATCAAAATGCCAAAAAAAAACAAGAGCGATTCCTGTACCACTACTTTGCGCTTCTAATCCCTCTTCTGTACTAGCATCATCTTGTTTAACTTATACAATTAAAGCTGCCTGAAATAAACCAACTCCCACTTACCTGACACTCCCATTTTCCTGTTCTGTGGATGTGATTACAGTTAGATTGTAGAATCCTCTTCCAGACACTGGAAAGACTATTACCTACTGTCCTATTCAGGTTCTGTTCCAGCTCTCAGCAGGTTTTTTCACCAATGATGAACCTCTTAAGAGCCTTTTCCCAGAGCTAACAAAACAGCAATATGTCCTGTGATGAGCTAAATAATGGGTGGTCAATAGATCTACAGGAGACTTTGGTGCTGTAATCTCACTGCATTAGCACTAAAGAAAAGATGAGAAAATGAGTGATAAGAAAATGTTTCAGAAAGTACAAAAAATACTCGATTATGGTGGACTCTGACAAAGAACTGACTATGGTAAATTAGAGCATACATATTTAGTCACATACAGCATTTTTTTTTTACAGCTCTGCAAATGTACAAAGCCTGTCAGATCTCCAAGATGGTAACTGAATGAATCTGGGAGCTAATGAACAAGAGATGAGTTTGTTCACAGTCCACCAAATTAATCCCTACATCCTGATCTGCATGCAACCAAATGCACATTGTCACCAGAAAGAATGTTAAAATGGGTGGAAATCATAGACTGGTGCTTATGTTAGTCTCCTCTTTAGTCCGTATTAATCCCCATCTCCTGGCTTCAGGCCATGGCGGGAAGCTGTATTGGAGGAAGGCCACGTGCCCTCTCTCAGCTGCCTCCTAATCTCACCCCCAGCCACAAGCTCTCTCCGACCCCGCGGCCCTGCCTGTGCGGTCCAGCCAATCTTTTCTTCTAGTTCTCTCCTGCCCCCTAAAGCACAGAAAGTAGAACAAGTCTGACAGTGGTCAGCCCCTGCAGAGCTCTGACTGATTTCCTGAGATGTTCTTGAGTGGAGCAGATGGAAAACGTAACACACACCTTCATATGGACTCTTTTCTAGTGCATTAAGTATGCTACATCATGAGCTTTACATTACAATAATTCATTTGACTGTAATCTTCCTCACTGTTGCATTAATGCCATCAGATGATAGCAGAGGGCGAAACAGCGCTTGGCAATCAAATATTCCCATGTCCGCTGTTTGTTGGCGTGCCTCTTTGAACCTTCCTGATTCACATGCATTCCTCTCGCAATAGGAGCTGTCACTTTGTGTGGACATTGTCCCCTCAGTGTGTGTGTGCGGCTATAGGGAGCGTCTGATGTACTCTCCGGGCCGCTCATTTCTGATGTGAATGGGAAGACAATGAGACCCCCAGTGGCTTCCTCTCTCCATGACCCGTTTGGGGTCTGATTCGCCTTGGCAAGGGGGACGGAGGCCCAAAACAAAGCTGAAGGAGTCTCCAAGTGAAGGGGTTCAGAGGTCAGCCCCGACGCCCAGCTAACAGGCTCGTCTTCTAGTTTGGGCTCCTAAATGGGGAAGGGACACAGAGGAGCAGAGACAATGGGATAAAAGGAACCTCCAAAACCATTAAATTCTGAGGAAGTGATGGCCGTGAATGATGACAGAGACTGAATAGGGACCCTTGAGGTGGGAGGTACGCTCCATTAATGACCATGGATGCTCCATTATGGCAGGCCTGGGAGGTGGTGATGAGGTGGTACATTTTTTCCCATTAGGCCTCTCTTCTCCGAATGAGGAGATAATTCCAGATAGATGCAGGGATCCCGGTTTGGGCCGCAGAGACCCCCACTGGGGACCTCAAGCACAGGGAGGGTCAGCGTGACACCACACGGGCCCCTTTAGAGCTAGGACGAGTCAGATTACTGTTTGCGCAACGTCAACCCTTTCAGAGCGCCCCAATGAGACACTTTGATTGATGGACTTTCCCTTTTACACTGAGTAGATGAGAGGATGTGGGCAGACAGTCTGTGGCTTCAAAGTGTGTGAGATAATGGATCTGCCTCTGATCGGTGACATCTTGGTGTAACTTTTCTAAAGGTTAACCGTGATCCAAGTGATGACTGATTCATTGCTCTGGTTAGCAATAAAACAGCAGGGCAAATCATAAAATTACATGTGCAATAAAGGACAAGACAGCTCGACAGGATGTTTGCAATATCCTAAACATCCCATGAACGAATCCCTGATGATACATTTAGGTGTCTACATTAAGATTATATTACCAGCATATGTTGCTCATTTATCCTTTGCTTTAAGTGGACTTTTCCCTCTCTCAGGGGTGCATCTTAAATCCTTCTTTTAGCAACAGATTTAGTGTCATTTATTGCCACTTTGAGCCATGTAATGTACCGATATATGAAGTGAAGCCTAAGATTGCTTTCTAAACACAAATGATGAACATTTTAATGGTTTTCATGTGTGCAAGGTTGATTCATATCTGGGAACTGAAACCTGCAGCTCTAAAGCCATGCAGCTGGTTTGTCTTCAACCAGTCACTCATTGTGGTTTTGGTGCAGGGAAAAAAAAAAAAAAACTTGCCAGAAAAATCTTGCAACTGTACAAGAAAAATGTCAAAAAAGAAATATTTTAAGTTGCAACTGTATGGAATGAAGTCTCAAATTTGCAAGAAGTCACAAATCTCTGAGAAAAAAAACAACACGATTATTGCCTTATATTTCTCTGTCAGTCTTCACTCTGTAGTCTTTGTGATTATGAAATAATAAAGAGGCATTTAGTAGTTTGCAGAATATAATAAGGTGACACTTCATGTGTGAAACCAACCTGTTTAGGATAATGGTGAATCCAGTTAAGCTGCCGGCTGCATCCCATTACTTCATCAATTTCTACAAGGCATCCAACTTTTTATTATACAATATATAGTCTTGGGGATGTTCACTCTCAGCAGACTCCCACCAAAGCTCATCACACCAATATCCTCCCTGTAATCTGGAGGTGAGAGTACTGTGGGGTAGTTTCATTTCTGGACTTTTTGGGCCCTGTTAGGGATGTTTTTGGGCTTGTGCGCTCTGGATTCTTTGGTGGGTGACAGACCACACGAGTATCATTTCAGCCCAGGTTCATAGCAGGCACATAATATGGTGCCGTTTGGTCAGGGCCCTTCTTCAGAACCAATGCAGAGAGGGTGATCTTTTGCTTCACAGGATGAAGCACTGGACCATGGTATTATGAACACAGTCAAAACACTTCCCATACCAAAGCACAGCGTTACAATTGTAACTTTATTATAGTAAATCTACATCATTTCTTAACCTTACCAAATTTTATTCAAGTAGTTTTAATGTTTAAACATAATGTTGTGTTCATACCAAACGAAGGGGATTTTTTGTCGGTGTGATTACATACAAAGTCAATGGCAAGACACAATTATACTTGCTCTGAACAATGTATATGTGAACATGGTGTCCACAGGAGTTGAACTTTGTTCAACTTGTTTGAAAATTTTGTTTGATGCTTGTCTACAATAGCCAATCAGCACTGAGATTCTGCCATCAACAGGAGGGACTATGAATCATGGAGGATGAACTATTTGTGAATGAGACCGCCACTCACCAGAGACAGATGGACAGGCATTCCGCAGCTGAGATGGGGTGTCTCTAATTTGTATCCACCCATTATTAACTTCTGCCACTGATCTGTAAATGAGGACTAGTAGCTCACTAAACTGGGCAGCAGTCAGCCTCAGTTAGCATTGAAAATAGCCTGATCAAAATGCAGTTTCTGGAGGAGGCAATGAAATTCTCCCAACTGTGTGCACCACTGGATAATGTGAATTCAAACAAGACAGCGTTTTGTGGATTTTTCCAGCAGGGACAAGGCAGTAGCAGAAGTTATGAAGGTAACCTCACCCCTCCGCCAGATAGATATTTGCTTGTCACTCTCTAGCAGCTGTATTTGGGTCAGCAGAGTGACGTGAATTTTTGAACTGCGTTTGGTCTGAACACATAAGAAAGTGCTTAATGTTTGCCTTTTGTTCTTATTAAAGGCAAATAATTAAAAGAAGACAAAATGAACCTACTCGAGCTACAAACTGCTTAATGCCTTAAGTATTGAGGAAGTGAAAGTGAAACTCAAAACAGAAAGTGTAAGTGGAAAATAGGAAACAACAGTGCTCAGGCTGTGTCTTTTGCATTATAGACTATTGTTTTCAACTCAGCATCATGGCCAAGTGAGTCAGAGTGTGAATTTTTAACACCACCAACCACCCCAGTATTAAAAACCGCATGCTCACTCAGTAAGCCCAGGTTTGTATCCAGCCCCTTTTGGAATTCAATACACACATCTACATTGTTAAGATTAGGATTAAGATTAAGATTATGAGGCACTCCTTACAGTCATGAGCCCCGTTTCCACGACAGAAAACAGGAACCAATTTCAGGGGACAGGAACTAGATAAGGACCAGCCCTGTATCTGGCCCCCTCCCCTATCATATCTCCATTACGGCAGTAGAAACCATCAGTATCTGGAGGATTCAATGCAATCGCTTGAAAGTTTTGACTCTGATGCAGCACGGCACACTAAAACATGTTTAAAATATGTTGAAAGCATACAGAAATGATAATGCATGGAATGAATGTAAAGTGGAGTACATGTGACCAATTTACCACCATTGTTGTCTAATAATTGCACAGAGGACTGGATCAATTATCCTGCATAGCTGCACAAGCACACCAGGAAAGGCATTAGTGGGGACTCCATCTCTTGTTGTCCGACTGTGTAGGTTCACATCCCAGCAGTAGCAGCCGGTGTTATTGTGCTGTGCCGCTTCACTGTAAAAGTGTATTCAGACCAAATTCACACGTTCACAATTACGTGTTAACTCAATGTAAACCTGCAAACAGAGATGAATTTGAGTTTCCTTTATAACTTCTACAGCTGTGTTCTACCTGCTGTGTAAACCCCCAAAACACCATCATGTTTAGGTTTACATTATCCAACAAGGTGCTCACCTGGAAAAATTATCCGTGCCTCCAAAACGTCACCTGGATGAGGGTTGTTTACATTGCTAATCTGCTAGCCCTCGTTAGCATGTCCGTGGCAGAAGTCTGTGGATGGAAATACTTCAACACTGATTCAGCTGCAGAGCTCCCGGTCCATCTGTCTGCAGGTGTGCAGCAGTCTCATTTTCATATTAGTATCTATTAGTATTAGTATTCAGTATTAAGTTTTGTGTTTATTACCTTTATTAGCATTTATTACCTTTATTAGTGTTTATTACCTTTATTAGTATTGATGTGTATCTATTACCTTGGCGTTCGTTCAGACAGCAAAGTAAGAATTTCATTGCTCAGGAAATGTTGCATTTCTTAACTGTGCACATGATAATCAAGCCTCTGAATCTTTTCAAACTAGTTTACACTCCAGTTTTGATACTTTAACTCCGGTGATGGCAGAATCTCAAGCTCAGCGCCAATACCTGAATTCACGTGTCTTCCACATGTTTACATTAACTTTACATGCAGTGTTGCCAGGTTTCACGAGAGAAACAAGCAACCAGCTCTATGGACACAAGCCCAAAAAAAGCCCAGCAGGCAACCTACGACACTGTAAAAGAGAGGCTGCTGCTTGAGAACATACAGTATATTGGATATACTGTATAGATTTATTTTTGTTTGCAGTGAATTAACAGTAAACAGTCAGCATTGAATAATGGAATTTTATAAACTCCAATTAAAGGAAAATACATACACATTCTGCATAAGCTACAGCAAATTTATAGTAAACACAGTCAACACAAAAACTCTGAATAAATTAAAATTTTAAATTCTGATCAAAAGAAAAGACATGTACATTCTGCATAAGTAACAGCACTAAACACGATTACAGTTTAGTAATGTGGGATGATGGGAGTTGTTGCCTGCTAGTCCTTTAAACAAAAACTAAATATTACACGACAGCCGACAACTTTAATTACGTGGAAAATTATATCTTTTAAATTGGCAAACATCATATGTGTAACTCATGGCAAAATTTGATCGGGATCAAAAGATAATTTTGCTCTTACCATTCATTTCAATGGAGAATTTTTTTTTCAATTTAAGGTCCCATATGCACTGATCTGTATATAAAAAAATCTGGATATCTCACGCTCCATTAGCAAGTAAAGAGCCGAGTGGAGCTGGGCGGGCCACTGATCTCTATAGAAAAACTGGATGATTATTGGCCGCCAGAAGAGAACCCTGTGGCCGGCCACTTTTACCTCAGTAACTTCCCCAAAAATTAACAGATTCTGAACTTCTTGCTATGGAGAGACAGCTTATAATCTTGCGTAACCGAGCTGGGAGAGCTGTCACACAGGCAGCAAAGCAAGCCCAAATAAGCAAGTACACGTTAAAAAACAAGGCCAAAAACCCACGACTGACAAGATTTGCAAGCGACTTTAGAAAAAAAACAAGCCCAAAGTCGCTTACAATAAGCGGACTCGGCAACTATGTTTATATGTATTTTCATTGCACGTTCGCATTCACTCTGAATGCACCTTAATGCTCATGTCCTCCCGAAGCTCACACTGCATGGCCACATATACCAAATAATCATTCAGACTAGGGCTGCAACGATTACTCGAATAATTTGATTACAAAAATTCCTTGATTCAAAATCTATGCTTCGATGTGCCGTTTAATATATGACCTTCTTCCGGTCACCCTACGTAAACAAGATGCAACTTTGTTTAATGGTGTGGGGACACGGTGAGGGTTTCTCCACCCAGAGAGGGCAGGGGGAAGGGGGAACAATGGGCCGAAGGAGGAGGTGTCACTGGGGGGTATCAGACGGGACTGTTGGGTCTACGCGCCCCCTGGGGAGAGTAAGAGCTGCTGGAGCCGCTGAGGGTAGAAGGGTGTAAGAGCGGCCCCAGCGTAATGTCATGTTAATGTGCCACACGTTCCTTTGTTCAAACAACAATGTGTATGGTCGCAAGTTCCGGGTCTCGATGCTTGGAAATAAAGAGATAAAAGTGGAATGCACAGAGACCCAGGAGCACTGTTTGGTGTACTTCATGTTGGAGAAAGAATAAAGTTTCTGTGTCTTCCAGCTCCTTGCCTCGCCTGCCTCCTTTCTCCACATTGGTGACCCTAAGATGTGCCATGGAAAGTGAGCCAAGCATTGCCCTGGAGACTACCTGGAGGGAGAGCACCGGCACCGCGTACATCAGCTCAGTCAAGCTCCCAGACTTCTGGCTTCACAACCTGACTGCGTGGTTTCTACACATAGAAGCCCAGTTCGCACTCCACAGGATAACAACGGATGGCACAAGATATTACTACGTGGTCGCTGCACTGGATGCGTGCGCCACGCAACAGGTGACGAGCCTGCTACAAGAGCCGCCGGCCCAAGGAAAATATGAAGCGCTCAAGAGGATACTTCTCCAGCGTTATACCCTATCTGACAGTGAGAGAGCAGAGAAACTCCTAACGCGTTCGGAGTTAGGGGACAGATCAGCACTGGAGCTCATGGAGAGCATGCTGGAGCTGAGGGGGAAGGACGATGAATCGTTCCTGTTTGCCCACTTGTTCCCCAGGAACCTACCGGCTACAGCGAGGGCGACCTTGGCCAACTCGCCGTGACTGGTTGCTAAGGACTACCATGCCCTGGCACAGGAAGTGAACCGCATCATTTTGGCGACCAGAACTCGCAGCTTGCACCAGCATCCATGAGGGACTCCAGCGAGGTCGAGGAGCCGTGGGTGATAACCGGGACGGACACTAGGAGACGAAGGAATGGGGCGATCTGTTTTTATCATCACCATTTCAGCTTGAATGCCCAACGCTGCCTAGCACCATGCCAATTCAAGGAGCCGGGAAGACGGAACGTTTGGAATTCGGTTGCAGCTGTGACCGATGGTAACAGGAACAGACTGCTTTATGTCATGGACACACATTCGGGGAGACGGTTTTTGGTGGACTCCGGCTCCCAGAAGAGCCTCATCCTGCCGGTCAATGCAGACAGGGTGGCAGGAGGCTGCGGTCCCCAGCTCACGGCTGCTAACAGATCCACCATCAGGACATTTGGCGAGCGGACATTGACGATATGCTTACATGGACGCAACTTTCAGTGGGACTTTATGATAGCTGCATGTTCCGGCCCCATTCTAGGCACAGATTTTTTATGTGCTCATGGGTTGTTAGTCGATGTTGCTAATAGGAGATTAGTGGATGCTGTCTCTTTCACCTCACTGCCCTGTACAGCTCGAGGAGCTGGGTCGACAACACTGGCTAACATTATAGCTCCAGGGGGTAAGTACCAACAGTTGCTCACACAGTTCCCGGCACTCATGGTCCCGACTTTTTCGGCTATGGTAGCGAAACACGGGCTCGAACACTTCATAACGACAAAAGGCTCGCCGATGTTCACGCAACCTCGGTGCTTGGACGCAGCTAAACTGGCCAGTGCGCGAGAGGAGTTTGCCAACTTAGAGCAGTTGGGCATAGTCAGGTGCTCCAACAGTCCATGGGCATCCCCGCTACACATGGTGCCTAAAGTTGACGGGTCATGGCGACTGTGCGGCGATTTCCGGCGCTTGACTAACACCACAGAACACAATCGTTATCCCATTCCGCACATGCAGGATTTTTCCGTGCACCTGGCCAGGGTGCGAGTTTTTTGAAAGTGGATCTGGTCCGCAGATATCATCAGGTCCCGGTGAGCACGGAAGATGTCCCAAAAACAGCAATAATAACTCCTTTCAGCCTTTTCGAGTTTTTACGCATGCCGTTCGGATTAAAAGGTGCGGCGCAGACTTTCCAGAGGATGATGGACGCAGTGTTTTGCAGCTTGTCCTTCGTTTTTGTCTACTTAGACAACATTTTGGTAGCCAGTGCGTCCAACGAGGAGCACATCGCCCATCTCGAGATACTTTTCCAGAGGTCAGAAGCGCACGGGCTGATAGTTAACCCGACAAAGTGCCAGTTCAGTGAGCCAGTGATTGATTTTTTTGGCCCACCGCATTTCGCCGGAGGGGGTGATCCCATTGCCAGATAAGGTGAGCGTTGTGTCGGACTTTCTGCATCTGCAGACTGTGAGAGCACTACAGAAGTTTTTGGGAATGGTTCATTTTTATAACCGTTTCCTTCCCCAGGCAGCCCAGCTGATGCAGCCGTTGTATGTTGCGCTTAAAAAAAAAAAAAAAGAAGCCTCCAGAAACCGTTGACTAGACTCCCAACCGAGACCAGGCTTTTACAAACGCCAAAGCAGCGCTGGCAGATGCCGCGTTGCTAGCCCACCCGGATCCGCCTGCACGGATAGTACTCACTACGGATGCATCTGATGTTGCCATGGGGCAGTGGTGGAGCAGTGCATCTCAAGTTCGTGGCAGCTGCTCGCATTTTTTAGCCGAACTTTACATGACAACGAACGCAAATACTGCATGCTTGATAGAGAATTGCTGGCTCACCACTTGGCAACACGCCATTTCCAGTTCTGGCTGGAGGGGCGCGAGTTCACCGCATTTGTGGACCACAAGCCACTGACGTACGCGATGTCCAAGGTCTCAGAACCATGGTTGGCCCAGCAGCAATAGCATTTGGCCGCAATTTCAGAGTTTACGACCGACATTCAACACGTTGCCGGTAAGCTCAACGTCGTGGCCAATTGTCTGTCACACACGTTAATTGCCCCGGTATACAGGGGAATAGATTTCCCTGCCACGGCCTCGAAGCAAGCCAGGGACACGGACATTTGCATGCTCCAGTCTGCGCCAACTGGGTTAAGGCTGAAGAGCAGGGTGGTGCAAGAAGGGTGCCACTCCCTTTGTCTGTGATGTCTCCACGGGCCGTTCTGAGCTCTTGGTGCTGTCACGATTTCAAGTCGGTCCACTCCCTTTCGTATCCAGGAGCGCACGCTTCAGTGAAGTTAGTGGGGGGCAAAGTTTGTCTGGCCGCACTTGCACAAAGAGGTGAAAGAGTGGGCTGCAGCTTGTGTTGCATGCCAGCAGGCCAAAGTGCACAAGCACACCAGAGCCCCCCTCGAACCGTTCCAAATCCCGGCTAGGAGGTTCGACCACATCCATGTGGATTTGGTGGGACCCCTCCCACCGTCACAAGGTTTCACGCACCTTTTGACAGTCGTGGACCGCACCACGCGCTGGCCTGAAGTGGTCCTGCTGGCTTCTACCACATCCGCAGAAGTGGCTCGCGCTTTTTTGTCAGCTTGGGTTGCACGTTTCAGATCTCCATCGGACATCATGTCCAACAGGGGTCCACAATTTGTGTCAGAACTCTGGTCCGTGATGGCACAGAGCCTGGGGGTCAAAATTCACTGCACTAGTGCGTACAACCCCCAGGCTAACGGGTTATGCAAGCATTTTCATAGGTCGCTTAAAGCAGTGCTCAGAGCTTTGCTCATGGACACAGATTGGGTCAACCGCCTGCCCTGGGTTCTTTTAGGGTTGCGCTCCGCACCTAAGGAGGATTCGGCAGTCTCCCCGGCAGAGCTCATTTTTTCTGAGCTGCTGCGAATCCCCAGAGAGTTTTTACCGGAAAAACCCCGCGACCGAGGCTGATCCACCCGTGCAATTTTTGCACAGTATGGAGGTTTTGAGTGTACCGGACCTGGCCCACCATTGTTTTCCCCACACATTCGTCCCAAAGAGCTTACAGAACGCCCGTTTTGTTTTTGGCAGGCACGATGTGCACCGGACCCACTGCACCCACTGTACAACGGACCGTTCAGGGTGTTGGAACCTGAGGCGAAGTATTTTCTGTTAGACTTGGGGGGACATAGGGAGACTGTCTGCATCGACAGGCTGAAGCCCGCTTTTGTGTTGGCAGACGAGCAGGTGGTGTTGGCCCAAGCTCCCTGGCGCGGACGCCCACCGTTGGTGGCTCCGCAGGTTGGTGATCCCTCAGCAGGGACCTGCACTCGCGAAGATAATGTGTTTTTCCCCCTCCCTTTTCCACTCCACAGACTGATGTGCCCTCCAGTACACCTCACCAGCAGGGCGGTTCAACTGGACCGGCGACCCCCTGCTACAGCCACTATGGATGCCAGTTCAAGCCCAAAGGACGGGGGGGTTCCCCTTCTGGGTGTTCGGGGGGGGGGGGGTGCTGTGTGGGGGCACGGTGGGGGTTTCTCCACCCAGAGAGAGCAGGGAGAAGGGGGAACAATGAACCGAAGGAGGAGCTGTCATCAGGAGGTATCAGACGGGACTGTTGGGTCTATGCCCCCCCCCCTTCCCCCCCGGGGGAGAGTAATAGCAGCTGGAGCCGCTGAAGGTAGAAGGGTGTAAGAGTGGCCCCAGCGTAATGTCATGTTAATGTGCCACACATTCCTTTGTTCATACAACAATGTGTATAGTCGCAAGTTCTGGGTCTCGATGCATGGAAATAAAGAGATAAAAGTGGAATGCACAGAGACCCAGGAGTGCTGCTTACTGTACTTCATGTTGGAGAAAAAATAAAGTTTCTGTGTCGTCCAGCTCGTTGCCTCGCCTGCCTCCTTTCTCCATAATGGCGCCATATCAGAGGGACATAGTAACGGGCCGGCAACAAGGAATAAAGTCAGAAAAAAACGACAAAAGTATCTCAGGTCTGGGATCATTTCAAGCTCATCTTGAAGAAAAACATTGTGCAGTGTGTACTTGGTAAAGCCGAGTGGTTAGCTAGCATCCTACAATGTTGATGTTACAATGCCTCGGCAGAAAGCATCCCACATCATGCACAGCTAGCGCACCCGAGACAAGGTACAGTACGTAATTGAGATTTTAAATTAAGATGAAAAGAATGTAGTCAGTGTAGTCAGCTATGCTAATTATGCTTGTACGGCCAAAGAACATATAGCCACCGCCGCTAGCAGGACAGCACTTTATGATGTAACATAACGTTTAAAGGCCAAATGCCACGTAATTTTTTTTTCTAAATGACAACGAATTTAGATAAAATACACATAGCTTAAACCAAATATTCATACCGGAGACCATATCACCCACCTGTATTTACATAATTGCACAAAATACACCAGGTGAAGGCCCCACCTTGCTTGCTGGCTTGTGACAGCCAGTCCAGACCACGCCCATGTTTTTGACATCACCAGTTGTACCCTGGCTGCCCTGCCTATCCACATTCACACTTATCAACATTGGACAATCATGACGGAAAGTGACAGCGATTGTGAACAAATTAGTTTAGTTTTGTCTTTTTTTTTTGTCTTTTTTTTTGTCAGTGGTTCAGACAGTGACAGAGGCATAGAACCTTACAGGTTCGAGCCGTCCGAGACGGAATCAGATGCTTTGTCTGATGACAACAGTTCCACCGATGACCAGAGAGCAGAACCAGTGGAAAATGTCATTGAACTGGACATTAATCGCCTCCAGAATTGCGAAGCCGAAGGGGGTCTGTCGAGGGCGCCCCATAAATATTGATTTTTCGAAAGCCATTATTATTACAGTGGAGGAGAGCCGCTGCTGTCAAGAAATTGACCAGATCAATATGAAAATGGAGGCGCATGCCTGTCAAGGGAGACGTTTTCGCCGTATTTTGGTGGGTGGAGTGGTGGTGGACACTTTTCTGGGAAATGTTTTAAATGTAGTTCGTGTTGTTATTGTCAAATATTTTAAGGAAAATACGGGGAAAATGCAATTTTAGCAAAAACGGGCGTATTGCCATTTCTGTACGCCCAAAAGGAAAAATATACTGGAAAAAAAAATTGAGTGTTTTGCGGAGCACTCCTGTGTGTGATCAGCCACAGCTGGTGCTGGCAGATCGCTCAGCGTCAGCTATTCGCACTACCATGAGAAGTGTGGAGTCACTCATTAGTTTAATTGTCTGGGCGGGCTGATCGCTCAGCTTGAGCTGTTCTCACTACAATGAGAAGTCATTAGGACAATGGTTTAACACGTTGAGCTGTGCAGCGGTTGCGGAACAGACAGAGATCCCAGAGAGGTGTCCCTTGTTGCTCCGCCGTTCCTTATAGCCGCTTTTTACGGTGTTGAAGTACGGCGAAAACATCTCACTTGACAGGTATGAAAACATTTCCCAGAGAAGTGTCCCTTATTACCCAGCTGTCCCTGATAGTCCCGTTTTAAGGTATGGGTGAAATAGCCAATTTTTTCTTTCTTGTTGCTCACTTCAACCTTCCAGTCTCCATATAAACAATCAATTGAAATACCCCAAGCATTAAACTAGGGTACAATCGATTTCGTCACTTCCGCCTTCTTCCCCAGGCGATTCCAGGGGCCATGTCAGGCCAAGCGCGGCAGTTTTAAATTAACGAATATTCCGTTGTTACTGAAGCATATGCACCAAGACCCGAACGGATCGGTTCCCTTTTATATCTAGTTTCAAGATATTTAAAGTACACTGTTACGTGACATTTGGCCTTTAAAGTTACATTCTATGTAGTAAACATTGCAATAAGCATTGCAATAAATGTGTACCTATGTTACTGAGTGTTTGGTACAATTTCTACTGCTCTTTAGGAAAGAAAGTTCCACACATGTTGGTCAATGCAAGTTTCTTTTTTAAGAAAGTATCCGATTACTCGTGTAATCTTCGATTAGAGTGGGTGATTACCCGAGCCATAAAATAATCGTTAGCTGCAGCCCTAATTCAGACCCTCCACAATTACGGTAGCATTATATTTAATGTTAAATATATATTTTTAAGCATCTTTTTCTGGTCAAATTTCTCATTTCCTTGTGTTTTGTTGGTGATGATGAGTTTTATCCAATCTGTACTGAGTTAATTGTAAACCACACCCAGCAGTTTTTGGGGTTACCCCTCCCTACCCAGGGCCTTATTTTTGCCAGAAAACTTCTTTTGGGGAGGTTCCTGTAAAATTGGCTCCCATGGTTAGGTTTAGGCTTAGGATAAGGGGCTCCCTTTAAAAGATTTTTTTAAAACTCTTCTTACTGTATAAGAAGAATTTTTACCTACTACACTGTGATGCTTTCACTAGACAAACATTCACTCTCACATTCATACATAGAGGCAATTCTGACTCCCCAGTTAGTGCCTATTAACAGGCATCACCCTACCATAACCCAAACCATTACTATAAAGAATGCCTCACCCTGACCATGTCCCTAACCTTAACAATGTACAAGAGTGTATAGATTGCCAAAAGAAAGTGAACTGCAGAGAGGGAGGTTAAAACAAACAGATGGGACGGGATGCAAACTCCAGCTTGTTGCGTCAGAGCTTGGTTTTTAATAGCACCAACCACCATACCCCTCCACTTCCGTATGAGGATGATGCTACCAGGACTGTCAGACATGCATGTAACCCCCATGCATTGCAGGGAGAAAAGCATGTCACTGCTACTGTGTCCTATAGTGGATCATGGGTCAATTACATGCTTGGCCATTATGCCGGATTGCCCAATTAGCACTTGTGTCAGGCATGATAAACAGGGAAATCAATTTACTTTAATTTATTCACAACGCTCTTTTCTCCCAAAGGGAAATACTCATTCTTTCTGTCCCATTACAAGAAATGTAACATTTAGTACAAATATTTATACTGTGACTGGATTTTCTCCTCCCTTGAGTGACAATATTCCATGTTTTTTCTTTTTTTTACTTCAAGTCTATGCAACTGTCTAATCTGTACATTCAGATTTGACTTGAGGTTCATGCTAAGAAACAGAAGCATGTCTAGACTGTAATTACGTAGCCACAAATAGCTTGATTTTAAGGAAGCCAGACAGATGTTTTACAGTAAGAGTCCTTTAAAGCAACACTTCACAGCTGGCTGTGACTGCTCAACAGTGCTGTCAGGAGGGTTTGGCTTTTTTCCACAAGGAAAAATGCACCAGTGCAGCCAAAAATAGACATTCCAGACTGTGAGGAATTGCTTGCAGGATGATGGTCTATAGCAGGTCTCCAGAGCCACACGTAACTCTCACCCTGGCCAGCAAACTTTAGGCAGAGATAAGGAATGTGTCCTAAAACTCACTCACTGCTCACTTGGACATATGAAAGGGGGGAAACATGTACAAAATCCACGCATGTCAAAGCCAAGTCTGCACGCTCCCCATACTCTTCGTTTTGATGGCACTTTCAAGAGAAAGTGCACTACTGACTAAAGTGCACCTGCAACCTCTTTGAGGTTAAGTGCTCTGCATGCTGTTGTCTCTTCTGCACCAAAATGAGATACTGCGATGGCAGAACATTTCTAGATGTTAAGCTGGGGGACTCAAGAGCATGAATGCAAATGGTTTTGTTTTCCAGCATTTGTTGGAATAAAGCAGCAGAAAGTACATAGGATTTATCTGATCAAAGACAAAGCACTAAACCTTTCACTGTCTGCAGATGTAGATCCAGGCTGCTGACTGAGCTAAACAGGCTGCTGTGGGACTGACGGCGGGGGATCAGCCAGACTGTAGCTGTAAGCATGCTAATATGCTAGTGTTGATATGCTAATCACAATCCCTGCACTGGAGCAGGGATTTAGCTGGCTTAATGAGCAATTTAACAAGAGTCAGGCTTGGCTTCTGGGAAATGCAGGAGTGAGTATCATGGCTAAGCGTAGCCTGTGTTGACTGGCGTGAACTGACATAAAGTACACCTACTACACTGCAGGTTTATTTACGCTAGTCACATTTTCTTGTCCTCTCTGGGTTGGGGACAAGCTCTTGCCCCAAGTGGACGGGTTTAAGTATCTCAGGGTCTCATTCACAAGTGAGGGTAGAATGGAGCAAGAGATTGACAGACGGATCGGAGCAGCATCTACAGTGATGCAGACATTATACCAGTCTGTTGTGGTGAAGAGGGCGCTGAGCTCTAAAGGAAAGCTGTCGATTTAGCGGTCAGTCTACGTTCCTACCCTCACCTATGGTCATGAGCTTTGGGTAATGAATGAAAGAATGAGATCGCGGATACAAGCAGCTGAAATGAGCTTTCTCCATAGGATTGCTGGACTCACCCTTAGAGATAGGGTGAGGATCTCAGTCATCCAGGAGAGGCTCAGAGTAGAACTGCTGCTCCTCCACACTGAAATGAGCCATTTGATGTGGTTTGGGCATCTGATTAGGATGCCTCCTGGACACCTCACACTTCAGGTGTTTTGGGCACATCCCACTGGGAGGAGACCCCGGGGAAGACCCAGGACATGCTGAAGAGACTACGTTTCCCAACTGGCCTGGGAACGTCTTGGTATCCTCTCTGAAGAGCTGGAGCAGGTGCCTGGGGAGAGGGAAGTCTGGGCTTCTCTGCTTGAGCTGCTGCCTCCGTGACTTGGTCCTCCGGAAAAGCGGTAGAAAATGGATGAATGGACATTTTTCTTGTTAGATGAAAAGAGTGGATCCACTCCCCACTTGTTTTAGTAGCTTAGCATAAAGCTGTCATAACTGCCCCTTCGGGGAGAAGGAGAGGACCCAATTGCGTGGCAAAGTTCAAACATAATTTACTGAAAAGTCAACACAAAGCTGCACGACAGGAAAAATGGGAAAAGAACCTCAACCGTGAGCAGCTTGGAAAAATAACAGTTCGCTGTGCCAGACAAAGTGGTAAAGCAGCTAACAGTACACCGTTGTGGCAGTAACAGTCAACTAAACAGCAGATCACCGCAGACCTGAATGGAGCAGGAGGTGATTAGCGTGATCATGTGCAGCCATGAATAACTAACACCACAACAGAACTAATCACAGAAAATCAAGGTGCTGTCACAAGTAAACACAAGATGACAGAATGATGGCAATACTAATAATACAAAAGATAACATGACAGAGTAGATAAAAGTGAGGTAGAATATAACCTAACGCCAGGGCATGAGAGTACAAATAATGATGATAAACTTGGCAATGAATCCAAAAGAAACATAAAGCATGGGCAGGGTCAGTGACCCTCTCCAGACCCCTACAAAAACTGGAAACACTGTGAGAAACAGCAGGGATAAATCCCAGTCCAACCACCAGTAGGCTCTCACGTCTACATCTGCCTACCTCTGCTACTGATTTTCTCATCTACGGGTGCTTTCACACCTAAATTTGTTTAAGTTGGTCCGAATCAGCTGACAAGTTTGTTACTTTGTATCATTTTCTCCTTGGTTCGGTTCCCTTTCACACGAGCAAAAATTCAAGCAGACCAAATTGCGTCACGTTAAATCCCGCAAGACTTGCGTCAGAACATTTTCTGTTCTTATTGGTCAGATTTTTTTGCTGCAAGAACAGGAAAGGTAAATACAGGAAGTAGGATAACTACTGTGTATTTATACATTTCTAGGGAGAAAATAATGCAAATCGTAGCGTAATCTACGGGGGGGGGGGGGTTCATCACCCTAGTTGTTTATTACATACGTGCATATACCACTTCCGGCAAATCACACAGTTTGAAAATGAAGCGCTGCTACAGATGGGAAATAACATGTTAACATTCATTAATCCTCCAGAACCGTGACGTACTCAGCCACAGATATTTTCAAAGATCTATCAGGTATGTACAGTGATAAAAAATGTTTTACTGTTTGCTGCTGGTCCTGTTTTAGTGCAGTTGCTTTCTCAATTGCAGGACCACACCAGAGTTCGCCATTTGATTCGAACAGGTGGTCTCGATACGGTTGTTTTGGTATGCACTTGAGTGCGATTACCGTGTTCTCACCAGACAAAACGAACCGCACTAATGGAGAAAACGAACTTGAGATCAATTGAAACGGACTACAGCCTGCAGGTGTGAAAAGCACCCTAACTCTCAGCCAGAATCCAAACAAGCTGATCTATTTTATTTATATTCCCTGCTCTGTGCTTTTTCTCCATTTTGATTTTAAATTTCTAAGGTATTTCATTAGTTTTCCTGTTAGAATAACAGGTAAAACACAAATACTGAGGCTTCCTCACGTTTGACGGCCTTTGTTTGTTAATTCAATTGGGAATTTGCTTTTGTGTTCAGTCCACTGCAGCATGCATAATTTAATTTTCCACCATAACTGGTGTCATGGCCCTGGAACTGGTGAACTCATCTTCCTTTTGATTCTGCTGTAATTAAATTGGACTTACAGACAATTAGTGTGGTGTAATTTCCAGGACGGTGCTGGTCCTACATTCACCTCTGAACCTCATGGCTTGACACCAGTCTGACCTACTCGGCTGAGTCTATAGACAGCCGTGTCGGGGTCAGCAGGGTGGAGAGGTCATCTATACTTTGTTGGGCCTTTGATTTTGCTAAGGCTTGTTTGTGATGATGTGACTGATGGGCATTCATCGACTTTTTTTTGTCTGTTTAATGAGTCATCAGTGACATGAGAGAGGACAGAAATTTACACGGTTTAATGCAAGGGTCAGCAACCTCTACTATGGGAAGAGCCGTTTTGAGTAATTTTTCGCCAAAATCTGCATGATTTGAAAAATATATTTAACCTTTAAATAAAGGTAAAACACAGAGTTATACAAGTCTAAAAATTGTCAACATTAGTAAGAGGTGAGTTTTTTTCTCTCTAAAATATGCAACTTTACTCTAATGAAACTGGATGCTTTCTTATAAATTCGGATGTTGTTTCTTCAAAATTGCAGCATTTGCAAAGACTTTTTTCTTGTACATTTCAAAATAAATTCCCATATTTTTTTCTTCTAAATTTGCAACTTTTTATTTGTAGGTTTGCAACTTTTTTCTTACAAATGTGTGACTTTTCATATTAATTTCTGGGGGGGGGGGGGTTCTCTTGAATTTGCAACATTTTTATCAGTAAATTTCCTGTTGTTTTTATACATTTTCACTTTTTCCTCATAAAGCCATAATTTTATTCTTGTAAATTCAATACTTGTTTGCTACTTTTTTCATGAATTTCAGATTTATTTCTTCTTTAATTTTCCAACTTTTTCTTGTACATTTGCAACATTTGTAAATAGATTTCCAACTTTTTTCAGGCAAATTTGCAACTGTGTTTTTGCAATACTTTTGAATTTTTTTTCTCTTAAATTTGCAACCTATAAACCAGCAATTCTCCCTCTTTTTTCCATAGATTTGTGGGTATTTTTTAATACATTTCCTATGTTCTTCTAAATTTATCAACTTCTTATTTCTTGTATATTTTTGTACACGTATGAGGACAGCGGGATGGTGGTGAGGTGTGCTGTAGGAGTGGCAAATGATTCAAGGTGGAGGTGGGATTACATCAGGGATTGGCTCTGAGCCCCTTCTTGTTTGCCATGGTGATGGACAGGCTGGCAGATGAGGTCAGGCAGGAGTCTCCGTGGACCATGATGTTTGCAGACAACATTGTGATCTGTAGTGAGAGTAGGGAGCAGGTGGAAGAGAACCTGGAGAGGTGGCAGTATGCCCTGGAGAGAAGAGGAATGAATGTCAGGACAGAATACATGAGTATGAATGAAAGGGAGGGAGATGTAATGGTGAAGATGCAAGGAGTAGAGGTAGCGAAGGTAGATGAGTTTAAATACCTGGGGTCAACCATCCATAGCAATGGAAAATGCACGAGAGGTGAAGAAGAAAGTGCAGGCAGGGTGGACTGGGTGGAGAAGAATGTCAGGGGTGATTTGCGACAGAAGGAGAGCAGCTAGAGTGAACGGGAAGATTGACAAGACAGTTGTGAGACCTGCTATGATGTATGGTTTGGATACAGGGGCACTGACAAAAAGACAGGAGGTAGAGCTGGATGTGGCAAAGTTGAAGATGCTAAGATTTTCATTGGGAATGACTAGGGACAGGATTAGAAATTACTGTATCAGTGGTACAGTTCAGGTTGAGCGTTTGGAGACAAAGGAAGAGAAGCAAGGCTGAGATGGTTTGGACATGCGCAGAGGAGGGATAGTGGATATACTGGAAAAAGGATGTTGAAGACTGAGCTGGAGGACATGGGGAAGGGTTGGTGTTACAGAGAAAGATGCAAGGGACAGTAGTAGTAGTATTAGATACTAGTAAATTTCCATCAATTTCTCATAGATTTGCTGTTTTTCCTCATCTATTCTTAATACGTATTTGTTCTCATTTGCCTTTAATTTGTAGTTTGTTCTAGTACAATTGTAATTTTGTTCTCTTTTCTTTGTCAAAGCCCCACTGGTCTCGGGCATCTGCAGCCTCCCTGCTCTAATGTATTATTAACTTGCCTTCTTTAAATTGAGCTGATTACATACTGCTCTTAACTCCACTGGTCTGTTAGAAAAAAATACATAAAAGATAGCAGACTTTAACCAGATATGATCCCCAAACTGCTTCAAATTTGTTTCCCTCTGAATAATGCACAGCCACAGTTTTGACCCTGCAGATGTGTGTGATGTTAAACCCTCAAACTGCAGATGTTAAACTCCGGACTGGAGACTCTGGAGCACCGAGCTTTTCCTTGTGTTAGCAGTGAATTATTTAGGACGCTTGTTATGAAAAACAGTTTTACATATGAGAGCAGCATGTATTTAAACTGTGTTATTTATTATTTTTGGACAAAACTGAGAAGACTCTGTGGAGTCAAGAGGATAAACACTTGAAGTCAAATATTTTTAGTCTCAAAAGTAAAAATTTTGGAACTGATTTGATTGTTTAACATAAGATGCAGCCTATATATATATATACTGTACAGTATATACATGTGCACACTGATATCTTTCCAGTGAAGCGTACAAATATGCTCATTAGGTCTACTTTCTTATTGAATCTTTTTGCTTCTCTAAAGGAAACCAACTCATGTTAAACAAAAGTCCTTTGTGCATGTATGTTAATGTATGCACATGTCATCAGATGTGTGTTTACGGTCAGAGCACAAAAACACAACGCAAGTCGCCTGGAAACAAATGAGCATTGAACAGCAATCGAGGTAATCAGCCTCCCCTCAGCGCAGACTGTTGCAAGGCGCTTGTTTTAAAACTCTTCTGAGGTAGAAAATTTCAATTAAAAACAGCCCTCGGGAGGTTTGGGGATGAGCAGGTGACAGCATTATCGCCCTGAGACTAAGAATCTGGGGGGAAAGGAAAAAAGCATTTACATTTTATTAAGGTAATAACTGTATTTTATGTACCACTCTTGGTTATGATGCACGTGACAGCGAGAGTGGTGAAAGGTAATTAAGTTGTGATGGAAACAGGCAAATTGCTCACACTATGAGATGGACTCCATTTGCCAAGCCAAACTCTTGGTGCTTTACATTGTCCTGTTTCTATTTTTAAGTCTGCAGTTAACACTTGCACCACACAGACTCTTGACACATTGCTTACTGTGAAGTCAAAACCCGTAAAAGTGAAATTCACACGACGAGACGGCACGAGCCAAGTCATAGAGGACCAGTAATGAGCTGACATGACGAAATTCTGACATGCAGCTATACGTAGAACAAAGATTTATTTACATACATGTGCTTTTGTTTTTTTTGAGTTATGTCATATTCGGAGAAAATGGCGAGATACTTCCACAGATCTGGGTGGCAGCAGCAAAAGATACTAATGTGTTTATGCAGATTAACATAAGGGTTAAGTATGCCAGCATGGGATGAAAGCTCTTTGAAACCGAAGAGAATGAAGAATCCCACTCGTCGGACCCTGATTTACGTACAGTTTGAAGCTCTCACAGTGCATTCATACAAAGAGAGGCATGCATCTAAAGCAGGGCTGTGCATTGATTGAAAATTAACTAATTGGTTGCACATTTTTCTATAATTGTGTGGAATTGCTAAACTTGCGTAAAAGAATCAATGAAAAATTTATACTGTATATTTTTGCAACTTTTTAATTGCATTTTCATTCATTGAACATACGTTCAAGTTCAACAAAAATACTGATAGGGATACATAAAACACTTGATATTCATGAAAATGCATATTCAATTTAAAACATTACAATTTATGATAGCAATTTCTAATATTCTTTTTTCAGTTCTTTATAAATATATACTGGAGAGGCGAGTCCCACCGCTGATCGAACCTCGGATTCAGGAGGAGCAATGCAGTTTTTGTCCTGGCAGTGGCACATCAGACCAGCTCTTTACCCTCTCGAGAATCCTCGAGGGTTTGTGGGAATTTACCCAACCAATCCACATGTGTTTTGTTGACTTGGAGAATGCATTCAACCGCATCCCTCGTGGTGTCTTGTGGGGGGTGCTACGGGAGTACAGGGTATCAGGCTCATTGTTACAAGCTATCCGGTCCCTATACGACTATAGCAAGAGTTTAGTTCGTATTGCCAACACCCGGTCAAACACGTTTCCAGTGAGAGTTGGACTCTCACTCAGGCTCAGAGTAGAACCACTGCTCTTCCTCATCGAAAGGATCCAGTTGATGTGGTTTGGGTATCTGATCAGGATACCTCCTGGACGCCTCCCACTTGAGGTGTTTCGGGCACGTCCAGTGGGGAGAAGACCCCGGGGCAGACCCAGGACACGCTAGAGAGACTACATCTCCCAGCTGGCCTGGGAACATCTTGGTATCCTCTCTGAAGAGCTGGAGCAGGTGGCCGATGAGAGGGAAGTTTGGGCTTCTCTGCTTGAGCTGCTGCCTCCGCAACCCAGACCTCCGGAAAAGCGGTAGAAAATGGATGGATGGATGGATGGATGGATGGAGTTCTTTATGAAGAGGAAGTTGATTTTTCTGCAAAACTACCATTTTTAATAATATTGTCACATTTCCTGTTTTATTTTGAAACTGTCAAAGAGGAAGTCAGTGCTTCTACTTAAGGTAACTTTTCTAATTGTAACCCATGAACAACAGATGGAAAATAGCCACTGGCTACAATCTGGCAAGTTTACATTGATTGATATCAATATTCATCAACTTGCACTGTCCTGCATGTTGCTCCAGACCCCCATCCATGCATCTTGCCCACAACTGAGGTGCCATAAGCAGCGGGACAGAAAGCAGAAAAGGGGTAAACGCAGGGGTACCTGAACTAGGCTAGCAGCTAATCCACATAAGCCAGCTATCCCCACCACTGTACTGGCCAACGTACACTCTTTAGACAACAAGCTGGACCACATCAGTTTACAACGCTCAGCCTCAAGGACTGTGAGAGAGTGCTGTGTTTTTGTGTTTGTGGAAACATGACTCAACAACAACATCCCGAACTCTGCCATCCAGCTAGACCGGCTAACATGCTACCGAGCAGACAGAGCTGTCGTCAAAGGAGGTAAGACCTGTGGCGGCGGGCTCTGTGTTTACATCAATGATTTTTTTTTTGATTTTTTTTTTTTGTACTTATTTTGTACCCATAGGTAGATTTGTTTTGCAGTCTGGTGACAAGCCACCAGCTGCCGGTCGCTGCGTGCGCAAGCGCCCCGTATCCCTAATGATGCCTGGTGCTGTGACGCTGTTGTGGTCTGTAAACACTGCTCACCATTGTTGGAGGTTATGGTTATCAAATGCTGGCCGTTCTATCTTCTGAGGGAATTTACGGCTACACTGCTAGCTGTCATTTATTTCCCTCCCAGCTCCAACAACAACAGGAGTGAGGCAATGAATGAACTGTACCAGCACATCAGTGAGCAGCAGACAGCCCACCCTAATGCTTCTCACATTTTGACTGGAGATTTCAACCACATAGACCCAACAACTGTGTTTCTTACATGGGAAAACAACACACTGGACCTCGTTTTCACCAACCAGAGAGGTACGTGTAAGGCCCTCCCCCCTCCCCCACCTCGGTGCCTCTGACCACATCACTGTTATGCTAATTCCGGCATACAGACTGTTGTATAGTTCAATGTTATTTAAATACTCTTATTTGTGAGATGTGGTGCAGCGGCGCCCACTTCCGTTTCTGCCACTACACCGCTCCTATAAATATCAGCGGGCATGGAAGCTCGGCCCTTTGCCGATGCCCCTGCCCGGTGGCTGTACATTGTGCGTTCTGACCCCAATAAAGTTGAGTTCCATCGTGCACCTGGCCTCGTCATTTACAAGGTAATTACAGACATAACACAGACCACTGGCTAAAGTCACCAAACCAGTTCGGAAACAGGTATAGTATGTGTGTGGCCAGAAGGTCCTTAGACGAGACGAGAGGAGTGGCTGATGGCGGAGAAGACGAGGCGCATCAACATCTGCATGATAAGCTGCGGCCCCGGAGGCATGCCGCCTCCAGGGGCGGACTTGCTGAGAGACTGTCCGGGGCCCCAAAGGCCAGTTCCAATACTATCTCGCCAAGTGGAGTGTGAGTTCATATATAATACAAAGGGAAAGGAGTTCTAATAGTGTGGTTATTTGCAGGTGTTTAGAAAAAATATAATAGTAATGGAAAAAAACGTTTCAATGTTTATGTTTGTGCATGTGTGAAAAAATAAGAGTTCTAATGTTCATACAGTTGTATATTGTTCTGGGATTATTTTGTGTGTTTTATTTAGTTTAGGAACGCAACAGTAATTTTAGTTTATGTATGGACTTTATTTACTTTAGGTGGAAGAATAACCCACCTTGCCGTGTGGGGTAGGACAGTAGTCCGCCCTTCCCCCCTAGCTTAGGTTTGTTGTGTGTATGTGATAGGCCTTTAGTGTTTTCAGTTTTAGTTTTCTACGGGGGAAGGGGGTGTTGTGTAGTTCAATGTTATTTAAATACTCTTATTTGTGAAGTGCGGTATAACGGAACCCACTTCCGTTTCCGCCACTACACCACTCCTATAAATATTAGCGGACATGGGAGCTCAGCCTCTTTGCCGATGACCCTGCCCGGTGGCTGTACATCATGTGTTCTGACCCCAATAAAGTTGAGTTCCATTGTGCACCCGGTCTCGTCATTTACAAGGTAATTACAGACATAACACAGACCACTGGTTAAAGTCACCAAACCAGTTCGGAAACAGGTACGTGTGTGGCCAGAAGGTCCTTAAAGGAACTTCAAGACTGCTTCACCACCACTGACTGGAACATATTCAAGCAGGCTGCCACCTACAACAACACCACAGATCTACAGGAGTACACAGAGACTGTTACTGCCTGCAATGATGTGCAGTGATGATCTCATGGACACCAAGACCATCACTGTCCGGGCCAATCAGAAACCATGGCTCACAGGGAAGGTCTACAAACTTCTGAAAGCTCGGAACGCTGCCTTCAGAGCTGGGTATGAGGCGGGTCTGAAGACAGCTGGGCCAACCTGCCCCGAGGCATCAGAAAGGCCAAGAGGCAGTACTCCAGGAGGATAGCCCACTGTTTCAACAATGGCAGAGACACTCGGAGTCTGTGGTGGGGAATACAGACCATCGCAGGCTACAAGCCCACACCGCAGACCTGCGACAGCGCCACCTCTCTGCTGAACAACTTCATTTCTCATTTCAAGGCACTCAACAGTACCCCTGCACAGAAGTCACCACCTCTTCCTCGCAACCAGGTGATTACACTGTCCCCGGACAGCATGAGGCGATCCCTTGGCAGGATCAATGCACGCAAGGCTCCAGGTCCTGACAGCATACCTGTTTGCATACCAAGAGCCTGTGCAAAGGAACTCACAGGTGTCGTCACAGACATCTTCAGCATCTCACTGAGACAGGCTGTTGTCCCCACATGCTTCAAAGCCACCACCATTATTCCAGTTCCCAAGAAGTCGTCTCTCTCCTGCTACAATGACTACCGTCCAGTTGCACTCACTCCCATCATCATGAAGTGCTTCGAGCGGGTGGTCATGCAGCACATTAGGTCTGCCCTGCCCCCTCCCTGGACCCATACCAGTTTGTATACCGGTCCAATCGCTCGGCCGATGATGGCATCTTTACTGCCCTCTACTCAGCTCTCACACACCTGGACACAAAGGACTCCTATGTCAGAATGCTGTTCATAGACTTTAGTTCAGCATTCAACACAATCATCCTCCAACAGCTCATTCACAAACTGGACCAGCTGGGGCTCAACACTTCACTGTGTAACTGGCTGTTGGGCTTCCTGACGGGGAGACTGCAGGCAGTATGGGTTGGCAGTAACACATCCAGCACCATCATTCTGAACACAGGGGCACCCCAAGGATATGTGCTGAGCCCCATGACTGTACACCGACACACAGCTCCAACCTCTTCATCACGCATGCGGACAACACAACTGTGGTGGGTCTCATCAACAACAGAGATGAGACAAACTACAGGAGCGAGGTGAGCCGCCTGGCCATGTGGTGCAGAGACAACAATGTCTCTCTGAACATGGAGAAGAGGAGGGAGATTGCTGTGGACTTCAGAAGAGCACACACCCAGCATGCTCCCCTGACCATCAATGGTACTGCTGTGGAGAGGGTGAGTAACACCAAGTTTCTGGGTGTGCACATTACAGAGGACCTCTCCTGGACCACCAACACTGTATCATTGGCCAAGAAAGCTCGGCAGTTTCTCTACTTCCTCCACAAACTGAGAAGAGCCAAAGCCCCGGCTCCCACCACGCATACCTTCTACAGAGGCACCATCAAGAGCATTTGACCAGCTCCATCACCATGTGGTACGGCACCTGCACCGTGTCCTGCTGCAAGATCCTCCAGCACATAGTGAGAACAGCTGAGAAGATCGTCGGTGCCTCTCTCCCCTCCCTTGAGGCCATCTACAGCACCTGTCTCACCCGCAAAGCCTTCTGCATTGCAGGTGATCCCACCCATCCATCACACAGCTTATTCAGTCTGCTGCCAACAGGGAGAAGACTGCGGAGTCTCCGGGCCAGGACCAGCAGACTCAAGGACAGCTTCATCCACCAGGCTATCAGGAAGCTCAACTCTCTCCCTGCTCTGCCCCCTCTCCCCCTTCTGCCTCCCACACACAAATCCTGGACTCCCCACTCCCCTTCAACAACTGAACTCTGTCATCCCCAGGTACTGTTCACTCACACACACACACACACACACTGATTTCAGAAGCTTCAAAAACTGAACTGTCATCCAGGAACTGTTCACTCCAACACACACACACTGATCTCAGGGCTGCACCAGTCACTTTATGCAGCAATGGACTGCTCTCTTTGCACTACATGCCACTTTAACCCTCTATGTGTCCTGATATGTGCCTGATAAGTGCAAGTTTATGCAACACTTTGAAGATGAATATTTAAATAAAGATTCCGATGAAATTCAAAGTGCCACTTTATGCATGAGGTAAAAAAATCTGTAGATCTGAAAATAAAGGAAAATAAAGGAACTAACCCTTTACACTGTATTTTTGACATTTATTATTATTATTATTATCATCATCATCATCATCATTGATACTGGGAAAGTTAGATGAGCTAGCGGCTATCTCCCGTTATGATAGCACATACCGGGAGTGCTCTCTCCTTTTGTTTACTGAGACGTGGCTAACTGAACTAGCAGCAGATGCTAACATTGAGCTGGAGGGTTTTCACATGATACGAGCTGACCGAACACCAGACAGTGGCAAGGCTAGGGGCGGTGGAGTGATAATGTATGTTAACAACAACTGGTGCAGACCGGGACATATCACTGTTAAACAACGACACTGCAGCAAAGACATTGAGTTGCTAGCTGTTAGCATGAGGCCTACATATCTCCCGAGAGAACACTCACACGTGATCTGCATTGTTGTTTATGCAAATCCGACGGCGAACGCTGGGACAGCACGTGACGTCATCCATTCAGTAACCAGCAGGCTGCAGACAGAACACCCAGATGCTCTTCTCCTCATCTCAGGCGATTTCAACCATGTTTCACTGTCTCCCATTCTACCCACGTTCACCCAGTATGTCACATGCCACACTAGAGACAATAAAACACTGGATTTATTCTACGCAAACACTAAGGAGGCGTACACCTCATCACAACTCCCCCCACTCGGGAGATCGGATCACAACTTGGTTCATCTCCGGCCGGTGTACAAACCCCTAGTGCACAGACAACCTCCGGCCATGCACACTGTGGAGTTATGGTCTGAGGAGACAATGGACACCCTAAAGGGCTGTTTTGAAGCCACCGCCTGGAAGCAGCTCTGCGATCCACATGGTGAGGACATCGATGGCCTCATTCACACCTTCACGGGCTACCTCAGCTTCTGTGTGGACAAATCCGTTCCCACCAAGACCATACGGCGTCACTCAAACAACAAACCCTGGATCAACCCTGAGATAAAAACACTTCTGAGAGAGAAGAAGAGGATCTTCAGGTCAGGGAACAGGGAGATGCTGAAGTCCGTACAGAGGGAGCTGAGGAGAAAGATCAGAGAAGGCAAGGACAGCTTCAGGAAGAAGATGGAGGACAAGCTGCAACAGAGCGACATCAGCGGGGTCTGGAGAAACCTCAAAACCATCTCGGGGCTCCAGAATACCTCCCCCCAGGCCACAGGGGGCAGGGAGTGGGCGAACAACCTGAATCTGTTTTTCAATAGATTTGACCAACCGCCCTCCCCCCTGACTGCACAACAACCACTGCTGCCTCTAAAGAAATCAAGTCCTGCTGCCCACTCCCCACTCCACCAACACCCCCCCCCACTCCCAACACACAGCCCCCCATCCTGACCCTGACCAGGACCCAGGTGAGGACGGAGCTGAGGAAGATCAAGGCGAGGAAGGCGCCGGGACCGGACGGCATCAGCGCAAAGCTCCTCAAGTCCTGTGCAGACCAGCTGTGTGGGATTGTGACGTATATCTTCAACATGAGCCTGAAACTGGGGAGGGTACCACAGCTGTGGAAAACATCTTGTGTGGTACCTGTACCAAAAACTTCCCACCCCAAAGACCTGAACAGCTACAGACCGGTGGCCTTGACGTCCCACTTGATGAAGACCCTGGAGAGACTGCTCCTTGCTCACCTCCGCCCCCTGGTGGAACCAGCGATGGATCCACTCCAGTTCGCCTACCAGCATGGCATTGGGGTGGAGGATGCGGTGATCTTCCTCCTTCACCGTTCTCTGTCCCACCTGGAGAAGCCCGGGAATATGGTGAGGATCATGTTCTTTGACTTCTCCAGTGCTTTCAACACCATCCAACCGATGATCCTGAAGGACAAGCTGCTGCGCGCAGGGGTGGACCAGCACCTGTCATCATGGATCCTGGACTACCTCACAAACCGGCCACAGTTTGTGAGAACCCGGGACTGTGTGTCCGACACGATCATTGTTAGCACGGGGGCCCCCCAGGGAACGGTTTTGGCTCCCTTCCTGTTCACCCTTTATACTGCAGGCTTCTCACACAACACAACACACTGCCATCTACAGAAGTTCTCTGATGACTCTGCGATCGTTGGCCTCATCTCCAATGGAGATGAAGCTGAGTACAGAGGGCTTATCCAGGACTTCGTGGACTGGTGCCATCGGAACTGCCTCCAGATCAACGCGAGGAAAACTAAGGAGCTGGTGGTGGACTGCCGCAGGCATGGGCAGCCCCTCACAGTACCAGTAAATATACAGGGAACAGACATCGAGATGGTGACATCCTATAAGTACCTGGGTATTCATCTGAACAATAAACTAGACTGGTCACACAATACTGATGCACTCTACAAGAAGGGACAGCGCAGGCTGTTCCTGCTGAGGAGACTCAGGTCTTTTGGTGTACAAGGGGCGCTGCTGAAGTCATTCTATGACACGGTGGTGGCATCAGCCATCACTTTTGGAGTGGTCTGCTGGGGCAGTGGCATTACTGCAGCCGATAGGAAGAGACTGAACAACTGATTAAGAAAGCTAGCTCTGTCCTGGGGCAGCGCCTTGATCCGATGGAGGAGATAGGAGAGAGAAGGACGGTGGCTAAACTGTCATCTCTGCTGGAGTCCGAGTTCCACCCTATGCAGGACATACTGAATGCACTGAGGAGCTCATTTAGCAGCAGACTACATCATCCCAGGTGCACAACCGAGAGGTTTCGTAGGTCCTTCCTACCAACGGCTGTCAGACTGTACAACCTAAGCAGGGCTGCTCGCAGAGATAGCAAAAAGACGTAACAAACTAATAGTTTTTTGAATGCAAAAGATGCAATAGACTTACACAATGGTCCCCTCCGGCATACAACTAGGAACATACCAGTCGCTATGGAGGGTGAGAATATGTATGGGCACATAATCATACCATGTAGGATAACTAAGTAGACGGTTATGCTGTTTCATTCCATCTAGCAACAATGCTCTGCACTGTGTGTGTTTATATATTTACATATTTATTCCATCTAGCTACAATGCTCAGCACTGGGTGTGTTTATATATTTATATATCTACATATTATTCCATCTAGCTACATTGCTCCGCACTGTGTGTGTTTATATACTTGCATATTTATTCCACCTAGCTGCAATGCTCCGTACTGTGGGTGTTTATATATTTACATATTTATTCCATCTAGCTACAATGCTCTGCACTGTGTGTTCATATATTCATATATTTATTCCATCCAGCTACAATGCTCTGCACTGTGTGTCTGTGTGTGTGTGTATATATATATATTTTATAGTAATACGTACATATGTATATTAGCTGCTCTTGCTTGCTTGTTTTTTTCTTGCCTTCTGATTGTTGCTCTGAGTGTTGCTATCCCTGTGCTGTTGCAATCCTGGAATTTCCCCGTTGTGGGACTAATAAAGGCTTATCTTATCTTATCTTATCTTATAAGTATTCTCCTGGTCCTCGGTTTATTAAGTAGCAATTCTAATATTATTCTCTGTCCATTCTTAGATTGTAGGTTTGCTCTTATTTTGAAGTCATTCCTGTTCCATTTCATGTAGCCTTGTTTTTCTAGTTCTGCTTCCAGTTCACTGTTATAATTTGCTATTTATGTTTCTGTACAGCACCGCCAGAGCCAACCTGAGGAAAGGCATAAAACTCACTAAGAACGCCTATAGGAGGAAGGTGGAAGTCTTCCTCACAGACAATAACTCCCAACAGATGTGGCGAGACATCCAGGCCCTCACCAACTACAGGGGCAATGGGCCCCCTACATCAGACAACAGCTTCTTTGCCCGGTTTGAGCACACCTCCCCCCCAAACTCCCTTCTCCCCCTCCCATCCCCTCCCCCCTCTCTCAACATGTGCACAAGGTGAGGAAGCAACTGAGAACAGTGAACCCTTCGCAGAGCTGCTGGTCCAGACGGCATCCCAGGAGCAGTGGTCAAAGTATGTGCAGACCAGCTAGCAGGGATCCTCACCAAGCTGTTCAACCTCTCCCTGATGCACACCACCATCCCCTCCTGCCTCAAGGCCTCCACCATCATCCCCATCCCCAAAAAGTCCGTAACTGATAGCCTGAACAACTACAGAACCATAGCACTCACGTCTGTAGTCCTGAAGTGTTTTGAGCAACTGGTGTCCCAGCACATCAGGGACTGTCTCCCCCCCCCCCCCCCGACCCCCACCAGTTTGTCGCCAGGGAGAACCGGTCTACAGAAGACGCCACTGTCACCACTCTCCACAGAGCGCTGAGCTACCTGGAGAACTCGAGGAGCTATGTGAGGATGCTTTTAGTGGACTACAGCTCAGCTTTCAACACCATCATCCTGGACATCCTGATCAACAAACTGCACCTCCTCCAGATCCCCCCCCCCCCACCTGCTCCTGGATAAAAAACTTTCTCACCAACTGCCCACAGTCCGACTTGGCCTCCACTACTCCTCCACACTGTCTCCCATCAATGGCTCCACCACGGCTATACAGTTAAAGTACTGTTAGTACTGCTACTTCTGGCAGGGGATATTCACCTTAACCCTGGACCTACCACTATTAAACAGCAGACCACTGGGTTAGCACAAACATCTGAGCCGGCGGATTGGTTGTTGCTATCTACGGCCCGGCTAACATCTGAACCAGCTGATCACCCACTGCTATCAACGACCCTACTAACATCTGAACCGGCTGGTCGCCCGCTGCTATCTACGGCCCTGCTAACATCTGAACTGGCTGGTCGCCCGCTGCCATCAACGGCCATGCTAACATCTGAACCGGCTGGTCGCCCACTGCCATCAACGGCCATGCTAGCATCTGAACCGGCTGGTCGCCCGCTGCTATCAACGACCCTACTAACATCTGAACCGGCTGGTCACCCGCTGCTATCAACGGCCCTGCAAACATCTGAACCGGCTGGTCGCCCGCTGCTATCTACGGCCCTGATAACATCTGAACCGGATGGTCGCCCGCTGCCATCAACGGCCATGCTAGCATCTGAACCAGTTGGTCGCCCGCTGCTATCTACGGACATGCTAACATCTGAATCGGCTGATTGCCTGCTGCTATCAACGGACATGCTAACATCTGAATCAGCTGGTCGCCCGCTGCTATCATCGGCACTGCTGACATCTGAACCGGCTGGTCGCCCGCTGCTATCAACGGCCATGCTAACATCTGAACTGGCTGGTCACCTGCTGCTATCAACGGACATGCTAACATCTGAATCGGCTGATCGCCCGCTGCTATCAACGGCCATGCTAACATCTGAACCGGCTGATCGCCCGCTGCTATCAACGGCCTGGCTAACATCTGAACCGGTGGAGCAGCATAATACCGGTCTTCGCCCCAGTACAGCTGGACATAGCGAGTCGGATGAGTCGAACTGCACTGAACAGACTCACATATCTGATCCTGCTGTAAACAGCTGCGCTACGTCCAAACTTTTGGAAACAGGAGGGGTTAAACAAAATGCAAATGAGGCGAGAGCCGAAAACTGAGCTGTACAAAAGCAAAAATGACATTTATTTTTCCAAACTGTTAATCATGCATGAGGGGACACAAAGGCTAAACCAAAGGGGATCCTCGGCGGACATTTAAACATACGGAGCATAATCCCCAAAAGAGATGAGATTTCGGTGTTGCTGTCTGACTCAAATCTGGACTATCTTTGTCTTTCAGAAAGCTGGCTACACAGGAACATAGACACTAATATGATCGATATTGTGGGTTATCAGTGTTTTAGAAAAGACAAGCAGGTAGGGAGGGGAGGAGGTGTTTTAATTTACATCAAAGAGAAATTTAAATGTCAATTGGTTGATTTGAATACTTCACTTGAATGTTTAGCTGTTAATGTATGTCTCTCACCGGTAATGAATTTCAACACTGCAGTATTGTACAACCCACCCTCACACAATTCTTCTTTTTATAATGAATTAAGTGATCTGGTTAAACAACTTGAGAGGAGCAGAGAAACAATATTTTATGGTGACTTTAATATCAACTGGTCTGATAAAAAGGACAAACAGAAACTGAAAAGCCTCATGACTAAATTTAATTACCAACAAATGATCAAAGGACCCACCAGGATAACCAAACAATCTAGAACACTTATTGACATGGTATTTGCTAATAAACCAGAACGAATAACCAGAACCTATAATCTTGTAACTGGTCTCTCATGCGGCGGATGATAAAATAAGGCAGCGATGCTGAGGTTTTAAGCAGGTTTTATTAATCATACCGCCGTCACGGGAACTCGGCTCCAGCCCATAGCGTGAGCAGGCTGAAGCCGAATTCCTCAGGCTCTCAGTGAAGAGGGGACACAAAGTCTGTGTCCAGCAGCAGCCGTTGTAGAAGTGAGAATTGAGAGGATGAACATGAAATTCAGACAGCTTATATACTCAGCTACAACAATACATCAAAGCATTCACAGCAGTTGGTATGATCAAAGAGATAACAGAACAGGCATGAGACATTTGCATTTGAGAGACATATTGATCTCAGTCCCTAGGTCACAGTAAGGACAGGATGCATGAACACAATGCATGAAAGGCAACATTAACATCACAGAAGTGAGCCAGACGAAGCAGGGCTGCCTGTAGACATTAATACACATTTCACTGTTCTGTTATTTGCTCTAGCCGAGCGCTGTGTTTGACCAGTCTGTTTGTGGGGGTTTACACCAAACCGCCACAGCTCCCCCCCAGAGGGCTCGGCAGGTGGCCGAGACCTCGATAGTGCAGTTTGGGCAGCGAGCAGGGAAAAGCTCTGTGCAGGAGGGGGGTGGGGGGTAGTAAAAGCCGGCCGGAGACGATGAAAACGTCCGGGCCACGCAAAAATTGCTTGTGGGTCCGCGATGTCGAAGGGCTGTCCTGTTGAATGTGCAGAGGTCCACAAGAAGAAAAATTAGTCACTGGCTCCTCCCGCGATTAAGTCCTGCAAGGATTAATAGCGGCCATGAAGAAAAGACGAGGCTGCGTGGCGGCTGTGATGAGAGCAGAGGGACTGGCGTGTTGGCTTTAGGTGCGGGCACAACCTTAAAGCTCTCGGGAACCGCAAACCGCTGAATTTCCCTTGTGTGCCGTGGCTAAGACCATAAAATCCAGTGAGCAAGCTGCGTGCCTCAGGTGAAAGAGCAAGCCTGAAGGGCCAGTGTGCAGCAGAAGGAAGGCGGTCAGAAAAGCCGTATTTGTCCCGTGCGTGGTGCACCATCCCCGTAACTCCCCGGTGTGTGCGCCGGGGTTCCGTGATAGGTGGCCCAGCTGGAGAGGAGAACCAGAGTCAGGGAGCTTAATCATCCCTGTTCAGTGTGTTGGAGCGGTGAAGGGAAGTAGACGCTCCGTCACTCGCTCGGTCATGGTGCGTTCAGGTCCACGTGTGCTCCGTCGGCCATGGGGATCGCCGCCGTGGAGAGGGGACGAGGTGCATGCGCTCTCGTGTGGAGGAGCTGTGAGCGCGGCCGGTCCAGCGTGGATGTGCCGATCTAGGCGTGCAGATCTCACCATGAAACGTTGCTCAGCTTTCCCGGTCGTGGGTGTTCTCCGGGGAGTTTCACCTGGAAACTCCGCATTGAGGTCTCCCTGAAGCAGAAGGGAGGGCAGATCAGTCAGGCTGCCGCGTTCGTTTGTCGTCGGAGAATCACCGCCGGGTGTTGCGTTCGCTGGCAGCGTGTTCGTTTCAGCGTCGGGTCACCAGTGCGGCGATGATAAAATAAGGCAGCGATGCTGAGGTTTTAAGCAGGTTTTATTAATCATACCGCCGTCACGGGAACTCGGCTCCAGCCCATAGCATGAGCAGGCTGAAGCCGAATTCCTCAGGCTCTCAGTGAAGAGGGGACACAAAGTCTGTGTCCAGCAGCAGCCGTTGTAGAAGTGAGAATTGAGAGGATGAACATGAAATCCAGACAGCTTATATACTCAGCTACAACAATACATCAAAGCATTCACAGCAGTTGGTATGATCAAAGAGATAACAGAACAGGCATGAGACATTTGCATTTGAGAGACATATTGATCTCAGTCCCTAGGTCACAGTAAGGACAGGATGCATGAACACAATGCATGAAAGGCAACATTAATATCACAGAAGTGAGCCAGACGAAGCAGGGCTGCCTGTAGACATCAATACACATTTCACTGTTCTGTTATTTGCTCTAGCCGAGCGCTGTGTTTGACCAGTCTGTTTGTGGGGGTTTACACCAAACCGCCACATCTCAGATCATAACATGGTTCTTGCTGTCAGAAAACTTACTAAAAAGCGACTACAGTATTTTGGGGGAGTCGATATTGACAAATCAAATTTTATTATTCCCAAATCAAAAAATGAGGAGTTTGAACATTACTTAGACAATCAAAATTGGGAGCAGCTCATGTCAATATATGAAGTAGATGATTGTTGTAATTTTATAACTGCAACAATTACAAAGTCTATAGAAAAATTTACAAAGCAAATTAAAAGTAGACAACAGAAGATTAACCTACCATGGTTAAATAATGAAATAAGAAAACTTATGAAGAGGCGAGACTCTGCATTGAAAACATCATTAACCTCTAAACTACAAAATGATCACCTTGTGTACAAAAGCTTAACCACTTGCACTCCGTTGTTCCGCGGGCGGGCAAGTCTCTGCGTTCTAGGGCGCACGAGGGCGCACGAGAGCGCCCTCGTGCGCGCTTGGACGCATGACGCATGATGGTGGTGATGGTGATGTAGTGGCGTCCAAGCGCCACTAAAAAAAAAACTGCAGAGACAGCCGCGAACAGATTAGTTCATCTGATTGACCTCTCATTCGACTAATAAGAGCCTTGAATTGGGTTTCTGAAACCTTGAACAGCCAATGAATGAAAATCTAGGAAGGAGGACCCGCCTACTGTGAACGCAGGAGCCAATTGAAGCACAGAAATTCAGGCTGGGTGAAGAGAGATTTACTGCTGCAGCAGATGAAAACAAAGGACGCTGGACGAATCTACTACAGACCCCGCAGCATGGAGACCACCCACAAGTGGGACCTGCACTCATTCCAGCAGAATAGACATTTAGGATTCTCTTCCGTCATCATAGACCGACTGAGGCCGACGACAAAGGTCGTAAATCATTCACCAAAACCGCAATAATGGAATTATGTTTTGATCGGGATCCACGAGCCGAGCAGCGTCGCGTTCGTCTTACAATGGGGAAGAGAAGTTCGCCACGACTCTGCTGCTGTGAAGAGGTAAGGTGTTATAAGCTAAATTATTATTTCTCCCTGAAAACTGTAATCCAAAAATGACTTTTGACCGATCGGTAAATTACAACTGTACTGCGCACGAAGTACGAAGTGCGTGCGCCGCGATAAACGGTTCATTTGCCGTGTTCGGACCGTGAACGCCCCCCCCCCCCCCGCTGCAGAAGAGGAGCGGGGGGGGGGGCCTTCACGGTCCGAACGCCCCCGGTCCGCGGGGGGAAGCATATGAGTCTATTCCTTCATGTAGCGATGGCCGTCTTCTGCAGCGAGGGGGGGGGGACAACCCCACACACACACACACACAGTAGCGAGGGGGGGGGCGCTGTGAAAACATGCAAGGAGTGTAATCCATCATGTGGCGAGGGCTGAACTCCCGTCTTTTTTAGCGGGGGGGGGGACAACCCCCCCCCCCACACACACACACACAGACACAGCCCTGAGTGTGACCTTTCATTAGAGCCCAAAATGAAGATTCTACATTGAATTATTCAAAAGTTACAGATGTTTTTCCAAACTGTGCCATTTGGCACAATTTGGCACAGTTCCAAAACGCCTGGGAACTACCTGAGAACAAAGCTGTGTAAAATATTCATTTTTTGTGGTATTGTTACCAAATTTGGATCTCAGCTTGATAACACTTGGTTCTACATTTCTGTTGCATTTTCCAGCCGGATCGGACAGCTGTGTGTTATTTGTAAGCATTTGTATCCAAAAAAACACTGTGTCCAAATTTATTTTCTTCAAGTTCAGTATGTTTAGATGACTGTAACTCAGTGGCCGGAGCATGTAGAGAGATTATGTTTTTTTTGCCAAAAAATTCAAAGTGTTTTCTTTTAAATGAGACCAACCCCATGAAGATGCTGCAAAGGGTTGAATAACAGCTTTCGATTTACTTTGGGCACGTTATTTTTTGGCATTTTTAGGAAAATTGCCCGGAGTGCAAGTGGTTAAGAAATAAAGTGGTACAAGAGCTGCGAAAATCAAAAGTATCTTATTAAAATAAATTGATAGATCATGCAAAGGGTAACAACAGTTCCCTATGGAGGCATTTAAATAACTAATAAAAAAAATGTTCAGAAGGGGGTAAAGGAACTTAGAATCAATGGCAAGACCATCAGTGACAAGGCTACGTTGGCAAATGAATTTAATTCATATTTTGTGGACTCTGTGGAAGCCTTAACAAAAAACTTTAGGCCCTTTTCCACTAGCACGCTTTAGCACAACACGGGACGGCTCAGCACACTTTGTACGCCTTTCCACTAGCCCCAACACGGTTTAACAGCCGCGATTCTCAGCCCCGCTCAAGGGCAGGGTACAACAGTGTTGAGCTGTGCCGTGTTGTGACGTTAACAGACTGGTCGCCGCTGATTGGTCAGGTCGTAACCGGCGCTGATTGGTCAGGTTATAACCGCCGCTGATTGGTCAGTTCGTAACCGCCGCTGATTGGTCAGGTCGTAACGTCACGAAAAGTGACCTCTTCTGCCGAATCTTCACGACCGCCATTACTCAGCGCGCAACCACTGTGGGCGGTTTATTTTCAGTGTATTGCTGTGCTATTTTCATTTATTCTCTATCAAAAATGGCTTCGCGTAATAAGGGTGTTCCATGGACCAATGAGGAGGTGCAGTGTCTGCTCACTGCATTGTCAGACGAACGCATCCAGCACGAGTTAGACGGAGCCACCCGGAATGAGAAAATATACCAGGAGGTCTCGACATCGGAGTCCTTTAACGGTGATTTTTTTTTTTTTTATTGTGCGTTTTTTCGCAAATATATTCGGTAAGACGCTCAGTTTATTTATGCAATAAAAAAGCTGTTCATTTGTGGATGATGATCGCTCTGCTTTATCGCAGCACACTGCGGACTCACGCTTTTCTTTTAAGTATTCATGTGAACAATGCGCTGAAATAAGCTTATGTAATCTTGTTAAAAACTGTTGTCTTTTCTGTATATCTTGCACTTTCGTGATGTATTTTATTGTGTGCATTTTCCTTGTAGAATCATCCCACGCGTCCGCCGCGCCAGCCCGCCCGGATTCTCCAATGTGAATCTGTCCCGCCACCAGGCGCAAAATCTATTCAATGATAAATATTTGCAACATTTAAATGAGGTTGCAGAAAACGCGAGGGTAGCCCAGGAGCAGGATGTTGCCTTGAGAAGGCAGGAGCTGGCAGAGACGGCTTCATTCAACCGAGCCTTCCTGACCCAGTTTGGGAAGCTGGTAGAGGCACTCAGTGGTCGGCGTGTATAAAATGTCGATTAACCTTCTTGTTGTGTTGCAAAGTTTTTTTTTAATTTTAATATTTTGTATATAATAAAATGGAATTGTTTTGGATCAAAGTGTGGTTTGTCTGTTATAACACTGAATTATAAAACAGTATAATTACATAGAAATTCCATTGCCTAGTCTGATCAAAATGATGCTGATCATCCTGTCAGGGGTCAACCATTGTAAAGGTAATGTAATTTTTAACTAGACCAAAAAACAAATGTTTTTGTAAGCTTTCTGTTCTTTTTATTGAAATATCATAAAAAATTAGCACCACATGATCCAGTTCTAAACTTTGGGTACATTTTTTATGTTAACTTATAAGAAGTTGCACAGTTGGACTTTAAAATGCAGCAGGAGAGACTGATCAAGCTTACAAGTCAAAGTAGGTAAAAAAGTAAGTATATGTAAATTGAATGTTCTATCGGCATTCCAAATTCAGAGAATTACAATACTTTAGAAGGAGTATAGCATCATCAAAACGGAAAATACCAATACTGTTGTTCCAAACGTTGACCTGAAGGTGAAAAACATGAATTTTTTTTATTCAGTACATCCAAAATGCCCTAGGATGTAAAAAAATAATACAATTTGGTGTTGGCCAGTGTGCCACTGTCTCATTATTTAATACGAATAAAAACAAGTTTCAGCTCATTATTTCTAGGTCATTTGGCAGTTAATTCAAACCAAAAGTGACTTGTGTTGTTGCAGCTTTTTTTATCAGAGAGTTTCTCCAGTTTTGGAGCATATAATCATCCGTCCCTTAACTGTTAAACATTAAATAACAGCAGACAGATTGGCAAAGGATACACAATTGTGTTGCTGTTGCCCAAAACCGCTGTGACCCACTGCTTGTGGTGCTACCTTTTGCATGTGTGTGCTTTTTATGAATATTCACACTTTTTTGTAAGTACAAGTGGGATAGTATTAAATTGAAATATAACATATTTCTAATAATGTGTGCTTTTTGCAAATATTTACACTTATTTTGAAAGTAAAAGTTGGATAGGATTAAATTGACATATAACACGTTTCTCAATAGTGACAGTACCAGTATATGGAGGAATTCTGGGTCATATTAGCATCTGCTCTTCATCATAATGGGTTTGGGCGGGGGGGGGGGGGTGTCTAATCATGTGCCATGGAGGGCCAAGACCCTGCAGGCTTTACCTCCAACCAGTGTCTTCAACAGCAGATTCCACTGAACTTCTTCCACTGACTGATCAGTGACAACACCTGCTGAAGAGACTGGGTAGAAGAGAGAACCTGCAGGGTCTTGGCCCCCCATGACACATGATTGGAAGCCCCCGGATTAGGTTTAATGGGATTTAACATTTTAACACAAACTGCTTTATGGTTCATAATTCTGTTGACAGACTTACACCAAACCAAAAGTGATTTCTCAAACTGCTGGATTATTCTTAGCTTTTCCAATCTTTCAGTATTTAATTTATGGTGGTAACCTTCACATATAAAAAAAGAGACATCTGCAAAAACTTCAGAGGTTTATTGTCAGTGCAAATCCCAGTGCAATACAACATGAATGCATATCTAGTACATTGTTGATGCAGAGAATATACAGTATATTTCTACAGTACATGTTTCCATGTAACCTTGTGACTGCATTATTTTAATTGCTTTTAATCCTAGATCAAGTTTGTTTTTGCCTAAAATGCATGATAACTGTCAAACATATCTTATTATACCTAACTCAGTAAAGTTTACTTTTTGAATATATATTTTGTGGCTAATATAGTTATTAACCTGGCGATCAAGTTGTGTCAGCTGATCATTTTTTTCTATGACACCATCTCAGACTCTGTTGCAGAAGCAGGTAAGTCCATGATGTCTCAACAGTCTCTCCATGATTTTCAAGCAGATCAGAGCAATTTGTTGTACAGGAAATAAAACGTTTCTACAGACATTCTTAAGCTCTATAACCACTGCTCGTTTGTGAAGCTGTGCTGACATCAGTGACAGGCTGATGTCATCCATGACAGGCACGCCCAGAGCGAATGAAGCAGTAATTTCCCCACCACAGAGCCATCTGAAACACACACAGCGTACATATTTTAGTACCTAACAGCGATAACTTGCAGACGTTAAAGTGTAGCACGACGTACTTATAGCAAACTAGCATTAGCAACCATTAGCTTAACGTCATATACGACCTAGTTTGTATCCTCACGCCTTTGGCTCTCCCAGAAGCTGCAGAACTATTCCAGAGTGTTTTCATCTCGCTGCCTGTACCCTTGTCTAGCGGTCCTTTTTGGCGTTTACGGTGAAAAAAGCCACAGACCGAGGAGTGGCCTTGTACAGCTGTGTGTTATGTTTTGCTTGGGTCGCGTGCGTTATGTCACGGGAGTGTGGCGCCGCCTCGCTGTGGCGCCGCCTCGCTGTTATAACCATCCCAGCCCAAGCACAACACCGTGCTAATGGAGACAGAAGCATTCCGAGCAGTGTTGAAGTGAATCGAGCCGTTCCGAGGTGTGCTGGGCTAGTGGAAATGAGGCGTTTGTGCTGCCAAATGCGCTCAACAACACAAAATCAATACTTCCAACAGATTCTTTTCACATCAATGAGGTAAATGAGGAGTTAATTGCTGGTATTGTTAAAACACTGTCAAACTCAAAAACTAATGATATCTACAATATGAGCACTTCCTTTCTCAAAACGCACAGCAAAATATTAATCAAACCACTGACTCATCTCATTAATCTCTCCATTAGGTCTAGTACATTTCCATCTGGTTGGAAAAAAGCTGTCGTCATACCAGTTCATAAATCAGGCAGTTAAGACGATATATGCAATTACCGCCCAATCTCTATTTTACCAGTCCTGTCTAAGGTTCTTGAAAAAGTTGTAGCTACACAGCTGATAGACTGTTTACAAGACAGTCAACTTCTTCATCCACATCAATTTGGTTTTAGACCAGGATACTCAACAGAAACAGCAAATTGTTGCCTTATTGAAAATGTCAAACAGTCCTTGGACAGGGGTAATGTGGTAGGGGCTGTTTTTCTAGATCTCAAAAAGGCTTTCAATACTGTAAACCACAGTTTGCTTTTATCCAAAATGGTATCTTTTAACTTCTCTCCAGATACATTAGAATGGTTTGCATCTTATCTCCAGAATAGAGAACAGTGTGTAAAAGTTCACCAGGATAAATCCTCATTTTTAAACAACCGTATGGGTATCCCACAAGGGTCCATTCTTGGTCCTTTACTTTTCAGCATTTTTATTAATGACTTGCCGCTACACTGCTCAGCTGCAACATTTCAACTTTATGCAGATGATGCAGTTATTTACACAGCTGCCAAGACTCCAGCACAGGCTGCAGATGTACTGTCTACAAGTATGGTTGATGTTCAAGAGTGGCTCTTCCAGAACCATCTATTGCTGAACCTTCAGAAAACAGTTTCAATGTGCTTTTCAATCAAAAAATGTAACCTGCAACGTTTTAAAGTTAATATACATGATCAAGTCATCAGTTTAGTTACAGAATTCAAATACCTTGGCATTGTACTAGATCCTCAATTCAAATGTAATCTCCATATAAAGAAAATTTCAAAAACAGTAAAAAAAAATCTGAACTGCTTTAAATTAATTAGATATTACATACCATACGAAGCAGCTGTACTGTATATGCATTCTATGGTTTTCTCTCATATATCATACTGTTTGACAGTCTGGGCTCAAGCAGCCCCTTCCACAATAAGACATATAGGTTCATTATATAATCAAACTCTAAAAATCTTGGACAAAAAGCCCATTAGGTGGCATCACTGTTATATTTTAAAAAAAATACAATCTATTGAGTTTTGAGAGTTTCATTGACCTCTGTTTTCTGAAATTAACTTTCAAATGTTTCCATAAATCAGCACCCGAGCCACTTGCTGGTTTCATCCAAAGACAGGACAGCAGCAGAGCCACCAGGAGTTCTGTTAACAATAACTGTAAAATATTCCACCGCAGAACCACATTTGGACAAACAGCTTTCTCTATAAAGGGCAGTCACATCTGGAACACAATGCCAAATGAAATTAAAATAATAACGGACTTTAAAACATTCACTAAAAAGGTTAAAAACTGGCTGAAAAATAAACAAGAATGTACCCATATATGAAATGATTGTCTGCAGGGTGAGAGTGAATGAAGGGAAGGAATGAATGTGTTTGTTTATAGTGAGTGACGAAGGGAGGGAGGCCTGAAATAGGCAAATGTGAGTCAGGCTGTTATATTGTGTATTTATAATATTTATAATTGTGTATTTATAATGTATTTATAATCTTTTTTGCATTGATGTATGTGGTTATTGTTTATTCTGTTTTCATTTTTTTATCTTTTCCTTTCCTTTTTTCTTTTTACTTGTTTCTCCTCTCTAAAGCCCATCCAGGGACAAGAGTTGCAAATTAGCTAATAGCTATACACTCTTTGTGCAACACATCAGATTGATTGTCATTTGATTAATTGTCTATGTTTATTGCACTGTCCCTGTCAAATAAACAAATAATCTAAATAATCTAATCTAAAAAGTCTTCAGTTGATCCAAAATTCTGCAGCAAGAGTTTTAACAGGTACTAGAAAGAGAGATCATATCTGTCCGGTTCTGGCCTCCCTTCATTGGCTTCCCATAGAGTTTAGAATTAAGTTTAAAATCCTTCTTCTCACAAAACAAAACAAAAGCACATGCGTATACAGAAAAAGAGTAATAACCAAAAGACCCGAGCCTGGTACAGACCCGCGCTCAGCATTATGACAGTGACCCTCCCTTAAGGGGTGGATCCAAGACACCCAACCGTAACATCAAAAGGAATGAACATACACCCCCCACCACCACCACCAAACAGGAATAAATTCAAAAACCGACCCCGGGAGGGTGGTGGGAGGATCCAGGCCTGGAGGGAGAGACACGAAAACAAACAAAACAACCCAAAACACACATGACCCACAACACTGACAAAACAAGGTACTAAGAAAACTAAGCAATACTGGGTAAATAAGGAAACAGTTCTGGTGGCCTTCCAGAGTCCCGGCTCCACCCGACCATCAGGTGGAAAAGGTCAGGCGGCCTACCAGGTCTTCAGAGCCACCAACCTGGATGAAAGAGTCCATAGGATGGTCTACCAGGATTTAGAAGCCACCCAAGTAAACGAGAGAGTTCGGGCGGTCTTCCTGCATCCCTGGGTCAACGGGTCATGGAGCACCACAAACTTCCCCCTGAAGGCGGCAGTTGGAACCAGTGCTCACCGCGGGCCCCTGGAACCAGGAGATGGAGACCCGATGAAGGAGATGGCGGTGGAAGAAACATGACGGGCCCGGATGTGGACAGAAGACCCACCGCAGCCTTGGACATAGGCTCCACACCCTCAGTGACCCCAGACTGGGAAGAAGCGGCACCCTCGGTGGTCCCAGACTGAGGCGTAGCGGCATCCTCGGACACAGGCAGACTTACCCCTAAACAACGTAACTACAACTACCAGATGAGCCATGCACGTTCAGTTGTGGAAACGGCTTTCAGCGGCTTGAAAGGACAATGGAGGTCCCTCCTGACAAGGAATGACTGCAAACTGGAGCAGAGCAAGAAAATGGTGCTCACCTGCTGCATACTTGATAATATTTGTGAGGAACATGGTGACAACTTTGGACTCCCAGACACACCTGATCACAGTCAGCCTCCAGTTCAACCACAAGCGGACCATGGCAGTGTAGAATGACATTAGGGCAGATTTAATGGAGTACTGTAACAGTGGGGAGCAATAACCTGTTTAATGCCTGCCATGTCATTTACAAAATATAACGAAGTAGTTCAAAATAATTAATGAATAAAACATTCAGCTGACAATCAGTCCTCAGTGTACTCCGTTTTAAAGTATTTATGTATTTTATAGGCACATTTACAGAGTTGTTAAAGGTATACCCTTCTGTACTTGTATGTCATCTATTCTGGTTAAAGTACTGATTCAAGTTTTTATTCATGTAGGGGTAACCAGAGACAGACAGTAAAGTGTACAAGTTAAAAGTACTTTCCCCAGAAATGATCTTGTCCAGAGATGATAGAATGTCATGTGGTAGGTTGTCAAAAGAATATAAACTCATTATCATTTTTGAAGCTGGCAACTTGGAACATTTTCCACTGAAAAAGTGCATAGATTTAAAGTTTGTTGCCGCTTGTTCTTTAGAAAATGTGAAAAAGTTGTCAAAAATATGAGTGTCCACAAATACCTGATATATTGTCCAATACCTGAAAAAATGAACTTAAGTGCAGCAATTCAGTACTTGTGCTTTCACTTCCCACCACTACAATGTTATAGTGATTTGCATTGTTTGTCTTAAATAGCTTTACATTTCATGCATATGTTTGGTGTGAGGATAACAATTAATGTAGAAGCAGAAAAACAATTAAGGAAAGAAAGCTTTTATTTCCAAAATGTGCAAAAACTTAAGACTGCTACATAAGAAATATTATGTACACACAGCCAAAAATATCAATGCTGTGATAGCTACTTTGGTTGCAGTCCCTCAAGCACAGACACAACGTGTCCCATCACTCCAACAAGGGTGTTGGTACTGTCCTCCTTCTTCTGGATGCTTTGCAGCAAAGCAGAGGTCAGCTGCTCCTCCCTCCTACTCTGCTCCTGCTGTCTCTCATCTGACTTCTCCAGGTAGTCAAGAAGGAGGTCCATGTTTGTGTCCCACTTCTGTTTCCCTGTTTTAAAGTACAAAAATAAGCAATATAAAATAACCACACACTGAAAAATGCAGGAATTGTCAATACAAGATTGAATGTGTCTATTCAACATCCATTTACTGTTAGTAGTATCACAACATTCAAATCAAGTGTATAACTGGTTTAATTCACTCCCTCCTTTGTGTGAATGGGTCATGACCTGAACATATAAGATAAGATAAGATAAGATAAGATAAGCCTTTATTAGTCCCACAACGGGGAAATTCCAGGATTGCAACAGCACAGGGATAGCAACACTCAGAGCAACAATCAAAAGGCAAGAAAAAAAACAAGCAAGCAAGAGCAGCTAATATACATATGTACATATTACTATAAAATATATATATATACACACACACACACACAGACACAGTGCAGAGCATTGTAGCTGGATGGAATAAATATATGAATATATGAACACACAGTGCAGAGCATTGTAGCTAGATGGAATAAATATGTAAATATATAAACACCCACAGTACGGAGCATTGCAGCTAGGTGGAATAAATATGCAAGTATATAAACACACACAGTGCGGAGCAATGTAGCTAGATGGAATAATATGTAGATATATAAAAACACAGTGCGGAGCATTGTAGCTAGATGGAATAAATATATAGATATATAAATATAAACACACCCAGTGCTGAGCATTGTAGCTAGATGGAATAAATATATAGATATATAAATATAAACACACCCAGTGCAGAGCATTGTAGCTAGATGGAATAAATATGTAAATATATAAACACACACAGTGCAGAGCATTGTTGCTAGGTGGGATGAAACAGCATAACCGTCTATTTAGTTATCCTACATGGTATGATTATGTGCCCATACATATTCTCACCCTCCATAGCGACCGGTATGTTCCTAGTTGTATGCCGGAGAGGACCATTGTGTAAGTCTATTGCATCTTTTGCATTCAAAAAAAACTATTAGTTTGTTACGTCTTTTTGCCATCTCTGCGAGCAGCCCTGCTTAGGTTGTACAGTCTGACAGCCGTTGGTAGGAAGGACCTACGAAACCTCTCGGTTGTGCACCTGGGATGATGTAGTCTGCTGCTAAATGAGCTCCTCAGTGCATCCAGTATGTCCTGCATAGGGTGGAACTCGGACTCCAGCAGAGATGACAGTTTAGCCACCGTCCTTCTCTCTCCTATCTCCTCCATCAGATCAAGGCGTTGCCCCAGGACAGAGCTAGCTTTCTTAATCAGTTTGTTCAGTCTCTTCCTATCGGCTGCAGTAATGCCACTGCCCCAGCAGACCACTCCAAAAGTGATGGCTGATGCCACCACCGTGCCATAGAATGACTTCAGCAGCGCCCCTTGTACACCAAAAGACCTGAGTCTCCTCAGCAGGAACAGCCTGCGCTGTCCCTTCTTGTAGAGTGCGTCAGTATTGTGTGACCAGTCTAGTTTATTGTTCAGATGAATACCCAGGTACTTGTAGGATGTCACCATCTCGATGTCTGTTCCCTGTATATTTACTGGTGCTGTGAGGGGCTGCCCATGCCTGCGGCAGTCCACCACCAGCTCCTTAGTTTTCCTCGCGTTGATCTGGAGGCAGTTCCGATGGCACCAGTCCACAAAGTCCTGGATAAGCCCTCTGTACTCAGCTTCATCTCCGCTGGAGATGAGACCAACGATCGCAGAGTCATCAGAGAACTTCTGTAGATGGCAATGTGTTGTGTTGTGTGAGAAGTCCGCAGTATAAAGTAAATAAATAAAAAAAAATATAAAAATAAATATATTACCTAATCTGGTCTGATGAGAAGAGGAGGAAGAGCAGGAGGAGGACAAGCTTGGTGCTGGTGAAGGTGAGCTGGACACCACAGGTCTGGCTGGTTCTCCCTCATCATCCAGCTGTGATAAATCTGTAAATTTAAAAAAAAAAAAAGTGTTTTAGTTTCTGTAGTGTCCAACTTAAGCCTTCCATTAAATGTGCAGACATAGAAGGCAATTTTATTCAACATCAATATTAGCAAAGCTTACATGTCTGATTATGGAATAGAAGAATAGGAACAGAATAGGCTTTATTGTCATTGTACAGTTGTACAGTACAATGACATTGTAGGTGTTCCACCAGGCTACTGCGCAATAAAGTAAGAAGGATTAGATAAAACATGGTTACACAACACATAATTAAATGAGTGAAATAAAAAAAAAAATGGCCCAAGATTATGGAAATATTACCAAAATAGTAAAAAAGACAACGTTACTAGTGTCACTGGTAGAAAAATCTCCCATAACACAACACAAGGCACCCATTCATACACAGTATTGATAGCACAAAAAACGTATTTTGTGCTGGATGTCTTTATAAAAAAAAAAAAAAAAAAGTATTCTCTAAGACGCTAAGATTTTTGTTCTCGTTTTCTCTCAAATGAGCATTTCAAGATATATGGCAACGCCACTAACGTAATTTGAGACAACAATAATCAGTATTAATACTGAACAAACAGCATATTTTGCACTGGATATCTTAAAGTATTCTTCTGTAAGACGCTAAGATTTTTGTTCTAGTTTCTCAAACGCACATTTCTTTATGGCGAGGAGAAACGTTCGTAGTAAAAACACTGTTAGCGTGTTAGCATAGCTAACCAAAAATACTATAGGCACAAGAGTGACTAAAAAAATATCCGCACTTTGGCCTTTACATATCAATACAAGCGATATACATTTGTCAGCAGAGACGGCCTGTTCATTTCTTTATGGCGAGGAGAAACGTTTGGTCGTAGTAAAGGCACTGTTAGCTTGTTAGCATAGCTAACCGAAAACACTATAGTCACAAGAGTGAGTAAAAAAATATCCGCACTTTGGCTGTTACATATCAATACAAGCAGATGTATATTATATATGTATGTATGTGTGTGTGTGTGTGTGTGGAGTTTGCATGTTCTCCCCGTGTCTGCGTGGGTTTACTCCGGGATTTCTCCGGTTTCCTCCCATATGCCAAAAACATGCAAGTTAGGTTAATTGGCATCAAAACTAGGGGATTCTAAATTATCCTTAGGTATGAATGTGAGAGTGAATGGTTGTCTGTCTCTCTGTGTTGGCCCTGCGATAGACTGGCGATCTGTCCAGGGTGTACCCTGACTCTCGCCCAAATATGCTGGGATAGGCTCCAGCCCCCCCGCGACCCGAAAAGGATTAAGCGGAATAAGATGAATGAATGAATGAATATATATACACACACACACACACACACACACACACATATACATATTCGTTAACTTTTGGCATTTTAAAGACAATACACTTACCAGTGTGTTTTGAGCAGTTTGTTGTACGGACTCAACCATGGCAGTTCAGATGGTCCGGCTGGCTGGCCTGTCCTCCAAAAAAGTTCATCACATGAGTGGCCCCCTCCAGCTTATCTTGTACTTCTGCTCATGTTCATCGAGCCAAGAAATGTGTCTCCTCTTCGCTCTAAATCTGTTTGGTTTTGGAATCCGTCGCTTGCTCCGCTGTTTGGAAAGAAACATGGCAGTCAGTAATGTTTTGAAGCTGGTCAGTTAACCACGCCCATGGCCGTGGATGTAACCAACGTAAACTGGTGCTCCCGCTGGCCCAGCTAGGAGTTGGGGCCACGATAGCCCCACTTTTGAGAGGCTGGGAATGGTGCTTCAGGCGGTGGAAAACCAAAGAACTGGTGCCAATCAGGCTCTGGCTCCAGTTAAGCACTGGAACCGTTTTGGTGGAAAACACCTAAGAGAGAGCAGGTGAAGTCTTTGTGGCTGCAGCAGGCAGTGAGAACTCAGTGGACTGCAATAACTGAGCCTCACCCCCGGAATTCAGGCAAGATAATTCATGTGGAAATGTTGGAGAAGGAAAAAACACTTGCCTGTGTTCCCAGGGCCCGATGTCTTCTGCTGCAGCCTGTCTGGAATCGACCCTCTCCGTGACTACAGTTGTAGTGGGCCCCTCAGAAGAACGTTGAGGAGCCACCCCTGCAGGCACGGTGGTGGGCGGAGCTGAGTAATGGCGGGAGAGTTGCGATGACTGGACCCGGTGATTCTCCTCTATCTGCTTCAGTATAACTGTGTCACGGGGAGCAGTGGAGGTCTGCACCAGGAGGCGGCGTCTACGAGCTGGTGGAGCAGGAGCTGGAGCCGGAGCCTGACGAGGAGCCGATCTAGGCTTCCTGGTAGAATTCTTCTCCAACTCACGGTTCTCCCGTTGCAGAGCCCACATCAGGGATATCCTCTCCCTTCCCTTGGCATGCTCCGAGAGGCGAGGATGATGCAGCACAGCCGCCTCCGCGAAGTCCAGATACCACAAAGCGTCTTTTGGAGTGGAATATCGACGAGCTATGGCTAGGAGGTCATCAATTTCCATTAGAGTCTGACAGAGCTCAAACCCCAGGCTCATTGGATACCCCCTCCCAATCGAGGCCATTCCAGAACAGCGGGCACCCAAAAAAGGGGAAAAATAGAACAGTGGTAAAGGGAAAAAAGGCAAACTCACAGCCACTGGCACCTACTGAATGCGACCTACTGTCATAATTGGCCCTTTCGGGCAGAAATAAGGCACCATTCGCCTGCTGTGAGTTTGCTCATTTAATAAATAATAATGAACACAAATATTAGCCACGAAGGGCGATTTACAAAAAAGGCAATAAACATGGATCATGTGGGGTGACTACAGAAAAAAGCAATCAGGGAAAATCATGAAAGGTTACTTACAATTAGACTGACGAAGCAGAGAATAAGGCAAAGACTAAAACAGGAATCAGACATGGGGATTCCTGTCTAAACACAATGAGATCGCAGCGAGGAATGAATCTCACCAGCGAGCTTAAATAATACTAGGGGAAGAACAAAATGTGAACCAGGTGTGGATGCATGCGTGAGAAGTAATTAACGATAACTAACAGCTGTGACAGGCCACAAACCAATCTGACAGGCGGAAGTCCCATCTCGACACTGTCAAAATAAAAGCACAAGTCATAACAGGAGAAAAACAAGAACAAATACATATCCACCTTATTCCTGGGGGTGCCACTGCAAGAACGATTATGGGCGGAGCTTCCATTTTCAGCTGACGTAGTGTTAAATCAGTCAATAAAAGTGGAGTAGCAGGAACATTTAAAATAGCATTTTTAAAAGTTTTTCAAATTCATTTTAATGTATAGTCCACATACGTGTTTTGCACTCAAGTGGCAGCTAATTTCAGCTCTTCTAGTTTTTGTATTTTTTGAATGTTTTGGCATAGTTCTGGTACTTGTTGCTGGTGTCCGTGGCTGTGCCAATAGACTGGATAAATGGAGGTTTCTCACCACACGGTGACAGACGACATCCAAGCACGGTGTTGTGGCGTATATCTGCTCCAAGGTAAATTTGATTATGTCCACCATATTTTAACAAAATGCAGCCGACTTTATTGCAGTGGAGACATGCTGGTTAGAATGCACACTGTGTCATTATGAGTACAGGCAACGAGAAATCATAAATCAGGACTCTTTCTTTATTTGGTGTAGCAAAGTCCCAGGAAAACCCCCATGAGTGCCTCATATCATTGGAAAGCTTAGAAATTGGACTTTCTAAAAATATCTATGTTTCTGCGGAAGATGTAACTCCCGACCGATCGAACGCGAGTTTTCAACCTAGCTAAAATATAAACAAATTGGCTTTTTCTGGGTCCATTTTCGCGTACGTCCTACAAATTAAATATCATTTTGAAGATCTTTCAATACAGAATATGGAAATAACATTAAATCAAATCAAATGGGTGGTGCGGTGGTGCAGTGGTTAGCACTGCACCAGCAAAGCAACTCACCCTTGGCCATGGGATCCCGGGTTCCCAGCCCCTGACCAACAGTGATCTGTGTGGAGTTTGCATGTTCTCCCCGTATCTGTGTGGGTTTACTCCGGGATTTCTCCGGTTTCCTCCCACAGGCCAAAAACATGCAGGTTAGGTTAATTGGAGACTCTAAAGTGGCCCTAGGTGTGAATGTGTGTGTGAATGGTTAAGGAATAGCGCTGTACCGTGGCTGCTTCATCCATCCAGGTGGATGCCCTCAATTTCCCCTCTGGGGATCAATAAAGTATACAAAATCAAAAAAAATAAATAAAATGAAATAAAATCAACCTTTATTGTCATATTGTTGTACACACAACTGTAGTGCAGGCAAGATGAAATTACGTTTCTCTAGGCATCCATATAAGTAAATAGAACATAATTTAAGACACACTCACACACACCCTCACCCCCCACCCCAACACTGCCATTCACACATCCCTGAGACATACTTGAAACTAACTAGAGCTATAATATACAAATAATGTACATAATGTCCATAAGGTGCAGCAGTATGTATGAAAGATTCCGGATCAACTGTTCAGCATCCTAACCGCTTGTGGAAGGAAGCTGTTAATCAGTCTGGTGGTTCTGCCTCTGATGCTCCGGAATCGTTTGCCAGATGGCAGCAGTTCAAAGTGTTTATGCAGAGGGTGAGAGTGGTCCTTGACAATGTTCAGTGCCCTGCTCCTACAACGGTTCTGAAAAAGTTCTTGGACAGAGGGGAGGGAAACTCCAATTACCCTCTCAGCTCCCTTGACTATCCTCTGCAGGGCTTTTTTGTCTGACATACTGCAGCTGGAGTACCATGTAGCAATGCAGTACGTCAGAACACTCTCCACCACACCTCTGTAGAAGGTCCTGAGGATGCAGATGGGGAGAGAGGCCTGTTTGAGTTTCCTCAAGAAGTGCAGTCTCTGCTGGGCCCGCTTCCTGATCCCCAAGGAATTCTTGCTCCAGGTCAGGTCCTGCGAGATCTGCACTCCAAGGAACTTGATGTTCTCCACTCTCTCCACCAAACGGCCGCCGATGCTGAGAGGGACGTGTTCAGGCCGTGACCGCCGGAAGTCGATAATCATCTCCTTCGTTTTGTCCAAGTTGAGCACCAGATTGTTCTCCCTGCACCAGCCTTCCAGGTCTCTAACTTCTTCCCTGTACATTTTTTTTTTATTTATTTATTTATGCAGGGACATGCACAATATACACTGACCTTAAAAAGGAAAGATGCATTGTACCAGGTTATAGCACAAGTGCTAATTTCCACCTGTAGTCCCTGGGCAGGCTGGTGTTAGCATTAATAAAAGCAGATATTTGCTAAAACTACAAGTAAGCATTAATAAAAAAAAATAAAACCAAACATTGATTAAAAAACTAAAACCAAGCATTGCTAAAAACTAAAACAGACATTAATAACATTGATAAGAAACCAAAACATTGATAAAAACTAAAACATATACAATAATACATTTTTTTTTCCACAATATCTTTATTGAACCTTTTTTTTTTTTTTAACAAACATGATACAAACAATCAAACACTAACACTAAAGTACTACAAAAAAAAAAAAAAAAATGCACTAAAAACACCAACAACCACCAACAAAATCAAGTCTTCAACAATGCTCCTCTGTTTAGTCTAGACAATCCAATACATAAGTATACATATTATGTTCACCAGTTTGGAATTTACAAGGTCCACACACATCATTCACCTTCTTCTTCAAGAGTTATGTTTAAATTTTTTACATAATCAATAAAAGGTCTCCATATATTCTCAAACACAATTTCCTTTGATTTCAGTATATATGTTATTCTTTCTAATGGAAGGTTTGTTAACATCTGTCTTAACCACTGAGTCACATCTGGTCTATGAGTCTTTTTCCATAATAGTGCAATACATTTTTTGGCATTAAGCAAACTGAGGTCTATGAATGTTCTTTCACTTTTATTAAAATTATGCTTTTCTGGGTACAGACCCAACAAAAACAGTTTAGGATTCAATATGATTTGTTTTGAGATTATTTTTTCAATTGTTACCCTCACCTCTTCCCAAAACATTCTTATTAATCTACATTCCCATAAACAATGAAATAGGGTTCCTTTACTTTCCATGCATTTTGTGCATGTATCTGGTATATTTTTGTTGTATCTATTTAACTCCTCCGGTGTAACATACATCCGCATTAACCATTTGAAATGTATCAATTTAAGGCGTGCATTTATTGATTTGGTTTGAGCTTCTGTACAAGCCAATTCCCATTGTTCCTCTGAAATTTCAATTTGCAGATCTTCTTTCCAGTAGTTTAATCTTTTCAGTGAATTTTCACTTGAAGATAGTGTCAATGAGTTATAAAACTCTGAAATAATACCCTTTCTTTTACTATCTTTCATCATCATTTTTTCCAAGGATGAATAAATAGGTCGAGTGAGAGCTTTATTTTGATTTGATCGAATAAAGTTTCTAAGTTGAAGATATTTAAAAAAATGTGTTCTATTGAGATTAAATTTGATCCTCAGCTCTTCAAAAGACATTATGTTGTCTGCACATGGCAAATATAAATCCTGAATCTTTTGTATCCCTTTTAAATTCCATACTTTAAATACAGCGTCCGCTCTCCCTGGTTTAAAATATTGATTACCCCATATTGGACTAAATTGTGACAATAACTGTGGTTCTTTTAAATAGTTTTTAGCTTCACACCATATTTTGATCATATGCTTTACAAATGGATTTTTAACTTGTTTTTGTAATTTTTTTGCCGAATCTGAGTATATGAATATGGGAAGAGGTAAAGGTAAATTGTATGATTCCATTTCAGTCCAGTGAGGGAGATCATTTGATGAAAAATAATATGTCATAGACCTCAGTTGTGCCGACCAATAATACAACATAAAATTTGGACATTTCAGACCTCCACGATCAAATGGTAAATATAATAAAGACAAACGTAATCTAGCCCTCCTGTTGTTCCATATAAATTCCACTAACTTTTTTTTTATTCTTGAGAATAGATCTAAAGGTGGTGATAAGGGAATGTATTGAAATAAATAAAGTATTTTAGGTAAAATATTACTTTTAAGTATATTGATTCTCCCGATCATCGACATTGGTAGTGACATCCATCTCTGAGTTAACTCATTGATATCTGACATTAAGGCTTCATAGTTGACACTGGCGACTGATTCTAGCTTAGGCATAATTTGGATTCCTAAATATTTAAACTGATTTACAACATTGAATTGATTTACCTCAGGGGCTGGGTAATTTCTCTGGGTCTCATTTAGCATTAATATTGAAGATTTAGTTTTATTTATTTTATATCCTGATATTTCCCCAAAATTCTTTATTAAATTCAACAAGGTTGGAATTGATTTTTTTAGATTCGACATAAACAAAATTATATCATCGGCGTACAGGGAGATTTTATGTTCTGTTGGTCCAACTTTAATTCCATATATTTGTGAATGTAAACGTATCGCTATCGCTAAAGGTTCAATTGCCATAGTAAACAGTAAAGGTGAAAGTGGACAGCCTTGTCGACATCCTCTATTGATTTTTATTGGTTTTGAAATATTGTTATTTGTTAGGATTTCTGCTGTAGCATTATTGTATATTATTTGAACCCATTTTATGAAATTATTTCCAAGTCCAAACCTTTGTAGGACTTCAAAAAGAAAGGGCCATTCAACTCTATCAAAGGCCTTTTCGGCGTCCAATGATAGGAGAGCTGTATCCGGTGCTTCTTTATTAAAATAAATAATATTAAATAGTCTTCTTACATTATGGAAGCCTTGTCTACCCTTTATAAAGCCATTCTGATCTCGATTAATAATATTTGGTAAAATTTCTTGTATTCGTCTTGCTAAAATTTTACAGATTATCTTAAGGTCGGCGTTTAATAGGCTTATTGGTCTCATATTTTCACATTTATTAGAGGGCTTACCTGGTTTTGGCAGCAGTATAATTAAGGCATTATTTATGTATGATGGTAAATTATTATTTTGAAATGCTTCTAAAACCATTTCCAAAAAAGGTTTTATTAATTTATTCTTAAATTTTTTATAAAGGTCAACTGGAAGACCATCTGGTCCTGCACTTTTTCCTGATTTCATATTATCAATGGCTAGCCCAACTTCTTCTTGACTAATTTTAGACTCCAATATCTCCCCGTTTTCATTTGGAATACACGGTATAGATAGTTTGTTCAAAAACCCATTTAGTTTTGTTAAATCAGGTTCATTTTTGGTATCATATAATTTTTCATAGTAATCTCTAAAGGCTCTATTAATTTCTAAAGGATCTATAACTACCTGTCCGTTACTTATAATACTGGTTATTGGTGTTTTAATTTCCAATTGTTTAATCTGCCATGCTAATAATTTTCCTGATTTTTCACCTTGTTCATAAAAAGATTGTTTCAATCTTAGAAGACTCGAGGCAGCTCTATTCGCTGATTTTTTGTCGTATTCAGCTCTCAAAATCAGTAATTCATTCTCCAACCTTGGATCTCTTCCTGCATACACTTTTTCCTGAAGACATTTTATTTTATGTTCCAATTTAGCTGTCTCCTCTCGAGTCTTCTTAGATTTTGATCCTGAATAACTAATAATATGTCCCCTAATAAAAGCTTTGAAAGCCTCCCACTTTACACATGCTGATGTTTGTGTAGTATTGATGTCAAAGAACTCGTCTATCTGTTTTTCTATATACTTGACAAATTCCTCATCCTGAAGCCATTTATGCTGAAATTGCCATCTGCCTGATTCCTTTGTCAATTTTTTATCTACATATATTAGACAACAGGGTGCATGATCAGAGATCACGATGTTATCATAAAAGCAGTTTTGAATCTTGGACCTTAATTCTGTGGAAATCAAAAAATAATCAATACGTGAGAATGTCTTGTAGGTACTGGAATAACAAGAATAGGCTTTAACTTGTGGTTTCATTTCTCTCCATATGTCTAACAATCTCAATTCTTTCATAAAATGATTAATAGTCATCCTACATCCAATGTGCGTACAATCCAGTCCTGTTGATCTATCCACACCTGGATTCAATGTACAATTAAAATCCCCTGCTATTATATGTTGCCCTGTAAGTGATGATAAGATGAGAAATAAATTAGCAAAGAACTTCTGATCATCTATATTGGGACCATATAAGTTCACAAGATTTATATTTTCTAATAGCAAAGAACCTTGAATGATTACATATCTTCCAAATTTGTCTCCAATTACATTTTTCACTTGAAAAGGAACTGATTTATGTATGAGAGTCATAACTCCCCTGGCTCGGGATGAAAATGAAGAGGTGAATACACTTCCCTGCCATCTACTCCTAATTCTTTTAACATCCTCCTCTATCAGATGAGTTTCTTGTAAAAACACAATTCTTGAACCCATGTCCTTTATTTTATTCATAACTTGTTTAAGTTTTTTTAAATTTTGTAGACCTCTGCAATTCCATGAAGTTAAATTAAGATTAACACTTTGGTCCATGATCAATAGAGAGTTTTGGATTACCTTGCAGTGTAAACATGCTCATACAGAGAAGCAAAAACATGAGTGGTTGAACATTCATCCTACAAACTACACACAAACAAATTTCCCCTTCCCACACTTGTGGCAAACCCCCCAAAATCAAAAGAAAAATTCTGTCTCCCGATATAGCCATCGACCGTTCCACACCCACGGGGAACAGCCTAAGCCACTCCTTCTTCATCCTCCCAATCACCCTAACTCTACTGCTTTTAATGACGTAACATTAACTCTCCTCTGTAGTTTTCCAACTTAACTCCAAAATTTTTAACAACTTTGTACATCATAGTTTTTTTTTTTGTTTGTTTTGTTTTTGTTTTGTTTTTTTAATATATAATACAATCTATATTTTGTAAACTTACTATTTACTTCAAGTCAGTCAGATGCCTGTGCAAATGCTTAATTATTCTACCTTATATTTTGTTCATTCTTAGCTCCCACCAGTCTCTTCTTCTTCTTTGATCTTCTTGATGAACTCCTGCGCCTCCTCTGGGGTCTTGAAGATGTGGGTTCTGCCCTCATACGTGGTCAGCAGTCTCGCAGGATAGATTACACCATGACGAATCCCAAGGTTGCGCAGCTCCTTACGTACGGGATCAAACTGCTTCCTCAATTGCTGGATTCCTGTGGCCAAATCTGGGTAGAACCGCACCTGCTGGTCCTGGTGTTTAATCTCTCCTTTAGCACGTGCAGCGTTGAAGATCTTCCTCCTGTCTCTGTTGCTAAGAAACTTCATAATTAAGGTCCTCGGCGGTCCCTTATCTCTCCGTGGGCCAATACGATGTGCTTTTTCCAGAACCACTGCTGATTGCAACTCCTCGCTGCCCAGCACCTCCGGAATCCACTTTTCCAGAAAGGAACATACGTCCCGACCTTCTGATTCCTCTGGAAGACCCACCAGCCTCAAATTATTCTGTCTTGACCGAGATTCCAAATCCAAAATATTATCTTCCAGAGATTTATTTTTTTTTTCCAAAGTGCGCACCTTTAATTGAAGACGGGTGACGTCATCTTCAGCACTAGCGAGACGGAGCTCCATCTGCGCCGTTCGTTCTACACAGTCACCCAATTCCTTTCTTATTCCTTCCAACGCTGTCATAATCCCATCAAATCTAGAGGAAAAGTCCGCTCTCATTGAACTCATGGCAGCCATCAGCGCATCTGCGCCTCCCCGCGCAGACATCGCACCGTTGCCAGCCTCCTCCGCCATATATGGAGTTTTGTTTGCTGCGTCACAGATCTGAAAGTCCGTTAATTTGGACTGTTTCGGCGGCTCGCTTTTTCCTTTTCCTGGTTTTCCAGCCTTAGGCTTCGCTGACATATCCTCGCCCAAATGCTGAGATACGTTCTGTCCCAAATGAGAGAGTTATTTGCCGATTTTTTTTCTCCAGGAGCAGAGCAGAGCGAGACACGTCCGTCCTACGTGGCAGCCATAACCGGACAATAATACATTTTTATAACTTCATCCATATAAACAATTTTTCACATCTAACCACTGACTCTTATTGATCCCACTGTCGTCATCACACACTCTAACACCTTTACATCACAGTACATTATGGACACAGGTTTGCTTAGAGATTAACTGTTTTTTCACCAAACGTGAAAATGTGTGATAATCTGTTACTGCAAGTAACTCTGTTGGTAACATGTTCCACTGTCGCATAGCCACACATGAAAATGTTGAATTTGCTAATGTTGTCTTGTGCTTAGGAATCCTGCACTCGCCGCATGCTGTTGATCGAGTTGTCCGAGATGTATTTACAGAACTTAATGAAACAAACCTTTTTAAGGGAGGAGCAGCAGAGTTATGGATTACCTTAAACAAAAGACACACATTTGTATACATGATTAAATTGTCAAAGCTCAACAGGTTATATTTAGACAGGATTGGGCAGTGATGGAATGTTCATCTTTTCTTGTCATGAATCTTGATAGAATATTTGTATAATGATTCCAGAGGCCTCAGGGCAGATTTACACGCCTGTGACCAACTGGTCATACAGTAAAGAAAATGTGGAATTATCATAGCATTTAGATACATACTTGATGCTTCAGTAGATAGTGAATTTCTGATATGTTTGAAATTAGCACAATTAAATTTGACCGCGTTTGTCATCTTTTTAATGTGTTTTTTAAAGCTTAAATTTGAGTCAAGTGTAACACCTAAATATTTAAATTTAGTCACATTCTTAATTTTTTGTCCTTTTATCAAGATATGACAAGAATTCTTGGATGTGTAGCGATTAGTAAAAAACATTGACACAGTTTTATCGACGTTTAAGGTTAAACAAGAATTCCTCAACCAATGTGAGACTTTCTCCATTTCCTGTGTTACTTTTTCAGTCACCTCTTCAGTCGTTTTACCATGAGTACAATGGGGTAAAAAAAAGTATTTAGTCAGCCACCAATTGTGCAAGTTCTCCCACTTAAAAGATGAGAGGTCTCCAATTTTCATCATAGGTATACCTCAACTATGAGAGACAAAATAAGAAAAAAAAAACTCCAGAAAATCACATTGAAGGATTTTTAATGAATTAATTGGTAAATTCCTCGGTAAAATAAGTATTTGGTCAATAACAAAAGTTCATCTCAATACTTTGTTATATACCCTTTGTTGGCAATGACAGAGGCCAAACGTTTTCTGTAAGTTTTCACAAGGTTTTCACACACTGTTGCTGGTATTTTGGCCCATTCCTCCATGCAGATCTCCTCTAGAGCAGTGATGTTTTGGGGCTGTCGCTGGGCAACACAGACTTTCAACTCCCTCCAAAGATTTTCTATGGGGTTGAGATCTGGAGACTGGCTAGACCACTCCAGGACCTTGAAATGCTTCTTACGAAGCCACTCCTTCGTTGCCCAGGCGGTGTGTTTGGGATCATTGTCATGCTGAAAGACCCAGCCACGTTTCATCTTCAATGCCCTTGCTGGTGGAAGGAGGTTTTCACTCAAAATGTCACAATACATGGCCTCATTCATTCTTTCCTTTACACGGATCAGTCGTCCTGGTCCCTTTGCAGAAAAACAGCCCCAAAGTATGATGTTTCCACCCCCATGCTTCACAGTAGGTATGGTGTTCTTTCTCCTCCAAACACAATAAGTTGAGTTTTTACCAAAAAGTTCTATTTTGGTTTCATCTGACCATATGACATTCTCCCAATCCTCTTCTGGATCATCCAAATGCTCTCTAGCAAACTTCATACGGGCCTGGACATGTACTGGCTTAAGCAGGGGAACACGTCTGGCACTGCAGGATTTGAGTCCCTGGTGGCGTAGTGTGTTTCTGATGTAGCCTTTGTTACTTTGGTCCCAGCTCTCTGCAGGTCATTCACTAGGTCCCCCCGTGTGGTTCTGGGATTTTTGCTCACCGTTCTTGTGATAATTTTGACCCCACGGGGTGAGATCTTGCGTGGAGCCCCAGAGCAAGGAAGATTATCAGTGGTCTTGTATGTCTTCCATTTTCTAATAATTGCTCCCACAGTTGATTTCTTCACACCAAGCTGCTTACCTATTGCAGATTCAGTCTTCCCAGCCTGGTGCAGGTCTACAATTTTGTTTCTGGTGTCCTTTGACAGCTCTTTGGTCTTGGCCATAGTGGAGTTTGGAGTCTGACTGTTTGAGGTTGTGGACAGGTGTCTTTTATACTGATAACGAGTTCAAACAGGTGCCATTAATACAGGTAACGAGTGGAGGACAGAGGAGCCTCTTAAAGAAGAAGTTACAGGTCTGTGACAGCCAGAAATCTTGCTTGTTTGTAGGTGACCAAATACTTATTTTACTGAGGAATTTACCAATTAATTCATTAAAAATCCTTCAACGTGACTTCCGGGAAGATGGCGGAGAGACATAACACTTAAACAAAGAGCTCTCCCTAGCCGGATTAAAAATCATCGGTAAATGGCCAACTCGACATAACCGGATCAATAAACTAAGGGATGAAAACACGAAGGAACCGGGCACAAGGACAAAAACAGGGTAAAATTGAAGAATTCCTCTCCAACAACGCAGGAAAAACCGCTGTACGCAAAGCCCAAAAAAACGAGATGTCTACAGCAGAGAAAATGGAGGACACCAGACTCGACAACATGAACACTGGCATCGCCAGTTTGGGTGAAGAGTTAAGAGAATTCAAGCGACAGCTACAACAGGATTTAGCGGCTCTTAAGGAGGAACTGAAAAAAGAAATTAAGGAGGAAATCATGGACCTCCGAAGAGAAATGGAGCGTAAATTAACGGAAAACATGGAGGAGCTGCGCTCCCAGCGGGCGTGTATGACAGAAGCGCAGACCCGAATTTCGGAACTAGAAGATTGGAAAAGCGAGGCAAACGAACAACTACAGACCCTGACGACGCAAACGCAGAGGATGCAGGAGAAAATAAACGACTTGGAGAGCAGATCCAGACGAAGCAATATGCGCATCTTTGGAATTCCGGAGGGCACTGAAGGCAACTTGATGACAAAATTCATGGATCAGTTCTTAAAAAAAGAACTGGAAATACCCGGAGAAACGGATCTGCAGATTCAACGGGGGCACAGAACACCGGCACAGAACCTGAAAACAAACGCTACACCCAGGTCAGTTGTGGTAAACTTTGTGAAATATGACATAAAGGAAAGAATCCTGACGCAAGCATGGAAAAAAAAGATACGAATCGGCGACAAACAGGTATTTTTTGACCATGACTACCCGACAGAAATCGTGCAGCAGCGGAAGAAATATGCCAACATTAAAAAAACGCTGAAAGAGAAAAAAATTAGATTCCAAACGCCGCTAACGAAAATGAGGATTCATTGGGAGGAAGGCACAAGAACCTACAACACGGCCGAAGAGGCAGCGCGGGATATGATGGAGCGGGGCCTTGAGGTGAGCGTGCCGAAGGAGACGGCTGGAGCAGCGGCGGCCCTGAACGCACCACGACAGACGGAGTGGAGACGAGCGAGCGGCGGAAGAAGGGGGAGAGACGTAGAGAGCGGGCCCAGGACAAGCTACAAGGCTTTCAACTGAAAGCCTAGATCATAACAAAGATTAAGAAAGGCACAGAAGAAATGAAGGCCAAGAAGACAAGGTAAAAGAGAAACAGACGGCTAGGAGAGGTTTAAGTGATATTTGTTGGACATTTCTAGACTTATGACTATTACTTTGATAGTAATTAGAAGTCTAGGGAGGGCCCTTCACTCTGTGAAGACAAACCCCCCACCCACCAACAGGGACCAGTGGGCAGAAGAAAGGCCCAAAGTACGGAGGTTGAGATTTTTTAATGTGTTTTTATATAAATATGTGTTATTTTTGTTGTTAAAGGGGCTAGGAGCACAAGTTAAAAAAATGGAAAAACATGAATATGGGTAAAAATCTTAAGATAATGACACTAAACGTGAATGGTCTGAACTCACCTGTTAAAAGGGAAAGAATAATAAGAAAATTCAAGAAGGAAAAAGCTGAAATTATATTTATGCAAGAGACACATTTGAGCAAGGCAGAACATGTGAAACTAAAGAGATTTGGCTATAAGAACTCCTACTACAGTTCATTTAAGGGAGGAGCTAAAAGGGGGGTTATGATACTAATCTCAAACAAAATACAATTTGAAAGTGAACAGGAAATCCAGGATAAAGAAGGCAGGTATGTAATAATAAAGGGAAGAATAGATGGTATGCAGATTACATTAGTGAACATCTATGCCCCACCAGAAAGTGACAAGGGTTTTTTTCAACATCTGTTTGATCTCATAGCAACACACAGTGAAGGAGTCCTAATTTGTGGAGGAGACTTAAATGCTGTCATGGATCATGAAGTTGACACAACAAGTGTTAAGAAGACAAAAAAACATGTAACAAAGTTCATAAGAACCTCACTGGCAGAAATGGGTATGGTAGACATATGGAGGGACCTACACCCACTCGAAAAAGACTATACACATTATTCAGCAGCCCATAAAGTACACTCTAGAATAGATTACTTCCTTATGAATGAAGGTGACAGACACAGGGTGAGAAATTGTTGGATTGGAGGGGCAGAAATATCAGATCATAATCCTATATACATGGAAATATATTTAAACAATAGAAAACGACAAACAACATGGAAACTTAACTTAGGACTGTTAAATGATGAGAAAATGAAAGAAAGAATAAAAATAAACAAACGAATATATCCAAGAGAATGACAATGAAGAAGTGGACCCAACAATACTATGGGACGCACTAAAAGCCGTGTTAAGGGGTAAATTAATTGTTGAAACAGGAAAAGCAAATATGACTAAACTGGAAGCGTATGAACAAAGATGTGAGAGACTGAGGGAATTAGAACGTAAACATCAAAGCACAAATGATCCAAAAATATATCAAGAAATTAAAGAAGAAAAAACAAAGATAAAAGAAACACAAATGGATGAAATTGAAAGGAAAAATAGATATCTAAAGCAAAAATATTATGAAACGGGGCCAAAAGCCACAAAACTGCTGGCAAAACGGTTAAGAAAACAACAAACAATGAATAATGTATACAAGATTAAAGACCCCACCACAAATAAAACCACAGTTAACCCAGAAAACATCGAAGAAATTTTCCATAATTTCTACCAAGAACTATACTCGCAACCTGAAGAAACAAATACTAAAGATATCAAAAAATTTCTAGACACATTGGACTTGCCATCAATAGGAAATCAACAAAATGAAAAACTAACAGCAGAAATAACAACACAAGAGATCAGAGATGTGATTAAGTCACTTAAAAACGGTAAATCACCAGGTAGTGATGGATACCCATCTGAGTTTTATAAACTGTTTATAGAAGAACTCACGCCACAACTCCTAAAGTCATTTAATTGGACGCTGAACAACAACAAAATACCTCCATCATGGAACGAAGCAATCATTTCAGTTATTTTAAAACCAGGGAAAGATAAAGAACAATGCGGAAACTATAGACCAATCTCTTTATTAAATGTAGATTATAAAATATACACAACAATTATATGTAAACGAATAAAGACATTCTTGACGGAATTGATAGAAGATGATCAAACTGGATTCATAGAGGGACGCCAAACACATGACAATATCAGGAGAACAATACATATAATTAACCAAATACATAAAGAAAAGAAAAGCGCAGTAATAATGAGTTTAGACGCAGAAAAAGCATTTGACAGGGTTAACTGGAAATTCCTATATAGTGTACTGGAGCGCTTTGGATTTAACGAAAAATCAGTACAATGCATAAGGACGCTATATCAAGAACCTGTGGCAAGAATCAAGATAAACGGTAGCTTAACAGACAAAGTAAATATACAAAGATCAACTAGGCAGGGATGCTGCTTATCGCCCACCTTGTTTGCTCTGTTCATAGAACCATTGGCTCAAGCGATACGACAAAATAAGAAATTAAAAGGTGTAACAATAAAGGGGGCGGAACACAAGATTGGGCTATTTGCAGACGATATTATAGTTTACCTCGAACAACCAGATAAATCAATAATGGAAATGATGAACTTGATAGAAAATTTTGGAAAATTATCAGGATACAAGATAAACATAACAAAAACACAAATACTGACATTCCACTATAACCCTCTAAACCAGATAACTGATAAGATCAAACTAAACTGGAACCAAAAAGAAATAAAATACCTTGGAGTGAACATACCTAAAGACCTAAGCAAAATATATAAAGCAAACTATGATAGGTTGGAACAAGAAATAAAAAAAGATATTGATAGATGGTCAATCTTAAATATGGATCTGAATTCAAAAATTGAGACAGTCAAAATCAGCATACAACCTAGATTACTTTACCTCTTCCAGGCTATACCAACAGAGATTCCAGATGCCCAATTCTCAAAGTGGGACAGGATGATATCGAGATTTGTTTGGGGAGGTAAAAAACCAAGAGTGAAATATAAAACCCTCCAATTACCAAAAGAGAAAGGAGGCATGGGCCTACCGAGTCGAAAGGAATATTACTACTCAGCACAAATAAGATATATCATATGTTGGTGCGACGAGGGATATGAGGCAAAATGGAAAGAAATGGAAAAGGAAATTGAGGGACTCCCAGTACAAAGCATAATAGGAGATAAAGATGCATATAAGCAAATCAAACAAATAGACCCAATCACTAAATTTCCTTTAGAACTGTGGTATAAAATAGTACAAAAATATAATATAAGGGAAGACATAAAACTATTGAAATGGGTAGCATTTGACAGTCAGTTTGAACCGGCAAAACAAGATAGGGGATACAAAAATCTGGTGAACAAGGGAATCACAGCATGGGGCAATATCGGAAAAAAAGATCTCGGGAGCTTTGTAAATATCAGGAGAAAATTTAATTTAGAAAGATCGGAATTTTTCAGATATCTGCAGATGAGAGATTACTATATGAAGAAGATTAGGCATAACCTCCAAACAGATGTGAACGAGATTATACAACTTATTTTAAGCTCATATGCAGGAAATAAAATAAGAATTATTTCAAAACTATATCAGAAACTTATAACAAACAATCATACAAGTAACTATATAAAGGAGAAATGGGAGAAAGAGCTCAATTTAAACATAACAGAAGAAAGCTGGCAGGAAATATGGAAAACACAACACACATCAACAAATTCAAGGACATGGAGGGAATTTGGATGGAAAAACCTGATTCGCTTTTTCATTACACCACAGATTCAAGGAAAATATACAAATACCCAATCTTTATGCTGGAGGGGATGTGGGGCTCAAAATGCAGACCACTCACATATGTTTTGGAAATGCTACAAAATATCATCATTTTGGAAATCTATGCATGTGACAATACAGAGGATATTAGGATATAATATACCAATGAACTGTAACCTGATGTACTTATGTGATCTTAAAAGAGACAATGTTATACAGGCTGAGGACAGATATCTAGTTAAAATCTTGTTGATTGCATGTAAAAAAACAATCACAAAAAAATGGCGATCAGAAGTTCTTCCTGACCAAGAACAATGGACTGACATTGTTGAGGACATACGTATGATGGAAAAACTAACATATCGACGAAGAATGCAAGAAGGAATATGGGAGAAAAAATGGCGGAAATGGACACACTACAAAGTGCAACAATGAGGCAGAAATTGAAAGAATAACCAAAGACACTGAAAAAACCAGAAGAATTAAGAGATGGAAACTAAAAACTTGATGCGCCAACATTTGTCCCCCCCCCCCTTTTATTTTTTATTTTTTTTATTTTTTTTATTTTTCCCTACCCTAACCCCTTTGTTTTTTAAATGTAGAATGTGATCTGAATGCATTATATATGATGAAAAATGAATAAAAATCTAAGTTACAAAAAAAAAAATCCTTCAACGTGATTTTCTGGATTTTTTTTTTCTCATTTTGTCTCTCATAGTTGAGGTATACCTATGATGAAAATTGGAGACCTCTCTCATCTTTTAAGTGGGAGAACTTACACAATTGGTGGCTGACTAAATACTTTTTTGCCCCACTGTATATACCACAGTGTCGTCAGCATACATAATTATATTTGCATTACACACAGACGGGAGATCATTAATATATAATGTAAACAGCAAAAGCCCTAAAATAGAGCCCTGCGGTACACCCATGCTGTATGCTTTTAAGGGAGATGTAACATTGTTTACAATTACACACTGCTGTCTGTCACTGAGGTATGACCTTATCCAATTTTGTGTACTTTTATGAAGGGAGATTTGTGATAATTTGTTTAAAAGTAACTCATGGTTGACTGTATCAAAAGCCTTTCGCAGGTCAAGAAAAACAGCCCCCACTACCCCTCCCCCATCCAGGCTGGATTTGATGTTTTCTAATAGATAGCAGCATTCTGTTTCAGTGGAATATCCTTTCCTGAAACCAAAATGAAAGGGGTTAAGTACTGCCATGGAGTCAAGGTGGTCCACCAGCTGTTGTGCTACAGCTTTCTCCAAGCCTTTGGAAATGGTTGGGAGTATGCTGATGGGTCTGTAATTTGCGACCTGGAGCTTATCACCTGATTTGTACACTGGCCGTACAATGGCTGTTTTCAAAATTGAGGGAAAGGTACTCTCATTTATGGATTGATTTATAATTTTTGTTAATACTGGTGTTAAAATTTCTTTGTGCCCTTTCAGAAAAGCTGTATCCATTCCAAATATGTCTTTAGCTTTACTATTGTTAAGACTGGATATGATTTTAGAGATATTCCCTTCATCTACATTACTCAATTTAAAAGAACGAGCATCACAGTGGAATTCATGAGTGCAGTTTGGCTTAGAAAAACTCTTTGCCAATTGTGACACAGAGTTTATAAAATAATCATTAAAATGTTTTGCCAGCTCAGTGTTGTTATTTTGGATAACAGAATTTATTTTTAGTTTTAAGTCACCACATTTTGGTTTTTCTTTTCCCAATAGCTTATCCATGCTTCTCCAAATAAGTTTATTGTTGCCTTTTGCATCCTTTATTATATTGAGAAAAAAGTTAGCCTTTGCTTTTCGAAGTTGTATAGTGACTTTATTTCTCAAGCTTCTATAAGTGTAATGATCAGGGGTTAGCCCTGACTTAAGAAATTTTTTGAGGGCCATATCTCTTTGTTTCATGAGGCCCCAAAGAGAGGTGTTAAACCATGGCAGCTTCCTTTTATTGGACTTTCTTTGTTTCAATTCTGTATATTTTGCAATAATATCTGTTATAGCTGTTATAATATTTCTACATGACTGGTCACAGGTTTTGTCATTTTGAAACGCTGTGTTTATTTTGCTTAAATCATTCTCAAGGAAGATTTGATTTTTCTTTGGAATGTGAGAAATTTTAGATGATTTTTTAATTTGCTGTTGATCCCTATACCTTAGTTTGTTAAATTTTCTGGCTACTAAAGTAAGATTATGGTCTGACAAACCTGTTATCAAATTATATGTTTTGGTTACCCTATCTGGCTTATTACTAAAAATTAGGTCAATCAAAGTTTGTGAATTTTTAGTCTTGTAGGTTTATTTATTAATTGTGTCATTTGTGTAGAATTGGTGATATCTTTCAGCTTTTTTCTTCGTGCTTTATTGAGCCAGTTTATATTAAAATCACCCATTAGCAATATTTCCTTATACATTGATTCCTCATCCCTCTGAATAAATCCCACCACTGTGGTGTCGTCTGCAAACTTAATAATCTGGTTCCCCTTGTGTCTGGATACGCAGTCATGTGTTAGAAGTGTAAACAACAGTGGACTGAGTACGCAGCCTTGAGGGGATCCAGTGGCTTAGCGTGATAGAGTTGGAGATGTTGTTTCTAACACGGACAGACTGAGGTCTCTCGGTCAGGAAGTCCAGGATCCAGAGACATGTGGCGGTGTTCAGACCAAGAAGGAGTAATTTCTCCATCAGTCTCTGGGGAATAATGGTGTTGAATGCTGAACTGAAATCAATGTACAGGAGTCTGGCGTAGGTGTCTTTCTGATCCAGGTGGGTGATGACAGAGTGCAGGGTGGTGACTATAGCATCCTCTGTGGAGCGATTTGAATGATATGCAAACTGGAGCGGGTCATGTGACATTTTCAAAACATCAGTTTTGAAAATGTCCTCAAAGTGACTCATTTTGCCATCACGGGTCATTTGTTTACAGTGTTGGTATCTTAGCAGTGGCGCTAACTAATGGAGCTACTGTCTACGAGGCCACTTTATAAGGTCACCTTCCCATCCCTCGATAGTTGTGGGAAGTGGTATGATTATATTACTGTTTTGAGGTGCAAGAGGCCATGCTCCCACATTTCTGATGCCGAAGTCATTGTTTTTTAACAAGGAAAAGTGTCTCGTTTCAGTGGATACAGAAAAAGAGTAATAACCAAAAGACCCGAGCCCGGTACAGACCCGCACTCGGCGTCATGACAATTTACTAATCACCCACACACACAATAGGGATGGGAAAAAAACAAAAAAACAAGATTATTTATTTCAGTTAACTGCCCAGCCCTAGCTGACGTACTTACAATTTTCTCATGAAAAAAATTAGTTGTTTCTTTGAAAGATAGGTGTTATGGAACATTAAAAGATGAAAGTGTCACGAGCTGAGTTCTGGATGTTCTGCCAGACTCAGTCTCATGTCTCAAATTAAATATGGTAGACTTAGAAAAGTTGGACCAGTTGGAGACCCAGCTGCTGTGAGTTTGTGATTCTTTTTTTTTTCTTTTTTTTTTTTTTGTTCATCTGTGCTGGAGTTCATGTCCCTGGCTCGCTGGCCTCACCTATCCAACAAAGGGAGACTGGCTGTGGGGTCTCCTAGCTTGGAGGAGGAGTGGACAGCAGAGTTTATCCAGAGTTTCGTGGATGAAGGTCTCGCCGCCCACAGACCTTTGAGAGTTTAAATGGAGCGGTGGGGATTCTGGAGGCACATCCCAGCCTTTGGAAATATCCCCAATATGCGGGACTTCTGGCCACAGTCACCACGCTTCAGCAATCGTTCCCCGGGCTGATAGTGGGGTCCCGCCACAACAAAGCCATCACAGAGGTGCGCTCCTCAGCAGACATCCATCTCCTCTCCCAGTGCACCAGCTCCAACGCCTGTGTGCACGTCGTCAGCTTCATGACAGCGCCGTCGTCCCACTCCGGACCACCGGAGGGAAGCATCCACTTCCTCACCAGCAACCCGTCCTTCGTCGAGGCAGGAAACTTCCGAAGCAACCTCCCTCTCTGACTCTTCCTCTCCAGCTGTCCCACCAGCCAATTTCTCTGCTGTAATTTTGTCTCCCTCCTCCTCGGCAACTCCTCCCACTGTGCAGGAATTGGTTGCCTCCCTATCGGTCCCATCCGTCTCCGTGACTACAGGGGTGGCTCCTCCACAATCCACTGAGGGGCCCAAGTTCACCTTAGCCATAGACGGGGACAACTCTCCATACACAGCAGCAGGCAACATCAAGATCCGGGAAAACAGGCAAGTTTTATTTCATTCAATGTCAATTTATGATGATACGCCTTGCCTGATTCCCGGTAGGGAAGCTCAGGAAAAGCAGTCCCTTGAGTTCTCCCCACCTGCTGCTGTTACTAACTGCTCACCAGCCCTCTCTGTGTCCTCTCCTGTGGCCCCTGAGTGTGTGCCGACCCCGGGATTGAGCCAACCCCCAGCTGCCATGCCGGATGAGTCACCAGCGTGGACCACTTCGCCTGGGGGCCCCAAGACTGCTACCACCATCATGCCTGCTGCGGAGGCTGCCGCAGCAGAGTTTGAGGCAGAGCTGGCCCTCCAATGGACCGGCCCCAAGACATCGCAGTTACCTGGATCAACAGAGTCTTGATCGGTGGTGGAGCTCGAGCTCAGGCAAGTGCTCTCTCTTGTGTTTCTCTTATCAGTTTTGGAGAGGTCTTGACTGGCTCTTGGTGAGGAGAGCCGGGTGCAGCCACCTGCTGCATCTGAGCTCGCCTCAACAGGCTCCGCCGCTGCCGGTGACCCTGTTCCTCTGTCTGTTTCCTCTGAGCTTTCTCCCAGGGTCACTGGAGATGTTCCAGTACAGCAAGAGGTCTCCATGGGTCAGGGTTCACCGCACGAGGTCGCCATAGGTCCAGCCTACCCCGCTGTGGAGGTTGTCGTAGAAGTTCTGTCCCAGCCCGGGACCTCCGTGGGTGCAGCTTCCTCTCTGCCCAAGGTTGTCGTGTGGGTCTTTCCTTGGTCCGAGTCTCCATGAGTGCTGCGTCCCAGCCGGGGGCCCTCGTGGGTGCTGCGCCCCAGTATAAATCCAACATGGGTGCTGCGCTCCAGCCTGGGTCCACCATGGGCGCTACGCCCCAGCCCGGGTTCCACCAAGGGTGCAGCTCCTCTCTTGCCTGGAGCCACCGAGGGTGCAGCTCCACTCCTGCCTGGAGCCACAGAGGGTGCAGCTCCTCTCCTGCCTGGAGCCACAGAGGGTGCAGCTCCACTCCTGCCTGGAGCCACAGAGGATGCAGCTCCGCTCCTGCCTGAAGCCACCAAGGGTGCAGCTCCGCTCCTGTCTGGAGCCATCGAGGGTGCAGCTCCGCTCCAGCCCGGAGCCACCGAGGGTGCAGCTATGCTCCAGCCCGGAACCACTGAGGTTGCAGCTATCCTCCAGCCTGGAGTCACTGCGGGTGCTGCTTTGCTCCAACCCACAGCCACCACGGGTGCTGCTATGCTCCATCCCGGAGCCACAGCGGGTGCTGCTTGGCTCCAGCATGGAGCCACCGCAGGCGCAACTTCGTCCCAATCTGGGACCGCTGAGGGTGCTGCTGGCCAGACTAAGGGTGTCGTGGTTTCTCCTTCTCCTCTGCCTGACACCATCATGGTTTCCCCGGCTCCTCCATTCTGCCCAGAGCTTGCCCCACCCGTTGGGCAGCTGCCTCCTGAACCACCCCTGGAGTTCGGGTGGTTGAAAGACAAAGACAGACCATCCAGCAGGTGGCACTGCAGAATGGGGTCGCCCATGTTCTCTGGGAGGCCACCCAACTCGGGCCATGGGACCATCTGGCAGGCCTGGGACTCTGGTCAGCCCCTGGACAGACTGAGTCATTGGGTTGGGTGGCCCATGTTCTCCGGCAGGCCACCCGATCCAGACTACCTTGCCGTCCACCAAGCCTGGGGCTTTGGCCACCCGCCCCCGAGCCCTTTCGTTCTTTGGCCCGGGGGGCCTAATCTATTGGGGGGGGGGGGTCTGACTGGTGTGGGTCCTGAGCGGGACTTTGGTTCATTCCCTCCTAGCCTGTTTCCCCCACCACCCACCCTGGGTGGGTTATTGTTATATCCCTGCTGGGGGGACAGGTTTTTTCCTTTTTGGTTGGTGTTACCTTGGGGTGTCTGGGTTCCACCCCTTGGGAGGGGGGGGCTCTATCACAAGCTGAGTTCTGGATGTTCTGCCAGACTCAGTCTCATGGCTCTTTCCTCGTATTTACATATACTGTATTTACTGTATTTTGTGCCCTTGAGGTTTAGATTTGTTCTCTATTTTTCTGTTTTTGCTTCAGTTTTGTTTCATTTCTATTTGTAATTATTTGGTCTGTTATCGATCATGTTTACATCTTATTTTGTGGTGTCCTTCCCTGGCTTGACAGCTGTCAAGCCACATTTTCGGGTTTGTGCTCTGTGTGGGTGTTTCCCTGTCAAGCTGTCAGCCTAGCCACTCCTCCCTCATATCCCTCAGCTGATCCCAATCACTCACATTATTCCCCTTTTGCTCGTTCATGTGAACCCACACCTGTCCCTTATTGTGTAATGGTTTTGACCCCTATTTAAGGGAGATTATTCTCATTTGCCTTTGTCGCTGCCTCATCTACCAGTCTCTCTTCGCCTCTGCCAGAGCCCTGTTCAGATCTGGCGCATTTTTTCTGTCAGTCTCTCCATCGTTGTTATTTTATTATTTGAACACTTAATTGCACTGTATGTTTGCTACTTTTGTTAATAAACCTCACAAGCTCAAAGTCCAGCACCTGGGTCTTGTACCTCTGCCCCGAAGGGGCATCCATGACAGAAAGAACAGTTTATATACATCCAAATCAAATGCAGTTTTTGTCATTGTTTACTTGCAGTATAGGGTTTAGGGCAACTATGAGCAAAATTAAATATGGTAGACTTCGAAAAGTTATGAGTTTCTTTTTAAATACCAAATGTGCATCATTTTATTTATTTTTATTGTAGGTATTTGCTGCTTAAACAGTTGTAATGATGCTGTAGAAATAAAGGACACGTTTCATTTCTATACTCAGTCAAAAAAGTTCTCCTCTTGCAGCCTGCGGAAGAATATTCCTCTATCCATCCCTCCATAGCGGTGTGTTTGCATGTTCCCTTTGAACAGTGGGGCTTCGAGCCTATATGAGTTCTGAGAAGCATTTTGTGTGTGCAGACTGACAGTTGATTGCACTATGGTTTAATCTTGTTAGGGATTTTCAAAAGTGCTGCGTCCACTCTGATGTGGAGATACGAGCACCGTGCAGCCTTTGTGTGCAAAATTTCAACGCTTCATAAAGGGGGACAAAGGGCCCCTCCAGTGATGTCATTCCACTGTCAGCAAGCAGGCCCTCACCAGAGGAGAGGGGCCTGGACTGGGCATACTGTGACCACCAGCCCCTCACAACCTCCATCATAGCACCAGTGGACTTCACCCTGACCCCCAATTGACTAACATTTCACCCCCTCCTGTAGGGTTCACTGAAATCTGAGGTGGCCACATATAAAATCAAAATAACTCTGACCTCAAATATGCCAAATCTGCCAAAAGAATATCAAACAGTTTGATATCAACTGGTCTTCATACCCCTGCAAATAATGCACACATGTCATGTTCTTCTATGTCACTCCTACAATATTCCAGTCATATTAAGTTACCATCAGCATCACGGAAGTGCAGCTGCCAGTTGGATATGTTCCTTAAACTCCTATATTTATCAGAGCAGCATCTATCCTGCACAGAAATGGCAGCCCATCCCAGTGTAACACATGCAGCAGGACACACGTGCTGTCTAACAGCGCCAACATCAGCATGAGTGATCTGCCCAGTAAAGTTGATAATTTGATATTAGTCGATTTATTATTTATTAGCAGTTTGGGCATATGTTTCATTTTAGATTCTATCTAACTATAATTTTGAATATGCACAAAAAACTCTGAATAGAAACATAATTTATACGCTTGGCAGAGGTGGATTAACTGGTGGTTTGCTTAAAGGTCTAATTCACTGCACTTTTCCCACATTTTGACAGCTTCCACGGGTCTTAATCAAATGTTTGTGACATATTTTGGTAAAATTGCTTTAAATTTTTGCAGCATTATTGTGAATCATCTTTTGCAGCCTTACTCAGAATGGCTCATTTCAGGGCATGTCTCTTTAAATTCCTAAGAGCTACATTTAACTCCATTTTCCCCCTTAACATCACTATTGCTAATCTTAGTTGGCTAGCTCATACCTTGAATAGCGAGCCTGAGCCAATGAAATGATAAAATGGTAAATGGTGTTCACTTATATAGCGCATTTTACTCATCTCTGGATGACCAAAGCGCTTTACAGATCCTGCTACCCACCCATTCACACACTGATAGCGGCGGAGCTGCCATACACAGGTGCTGGCCTGACCCACCAAGAGCAACTGGGGGTTCAGTGTCTTGCTCAAGGACACTTCGACATACAGACAGAGCGGGAATCAAACCCCTCATCCTCCGATCAGTAGTCAGCCACACTGCATCTGCGCTACAGCCGTCCCATAAATAAACTAACATAAATTTGTCTCAAAGAATGAATAAAATAATGCATCATTGGTGGACAGTTGTAAGTGGTTTCAGTGGTCAATAGGATATGACCAGTCCCTGGAGTACAATAAGCACAGAAACATTTGTGAATAATGCTAGTTTCAGCTAGCCGGCAACTGCCTAGCCAAACTAATGCTAACAGATGGATGAAGCATCACAGTGAAAATATAACGAAGCTGGAATGAGGCAAGATATATTATCAATTGTGGATTAGGGAACCAGCTGGAAACAGGGATGTTCATTAGGGTAAATGAAATCTAAAGAAAAAAATAACAATATAAGCTGTGCATGGTAAGCTAACTCCTTAGCACTGTTAGCTTGGGCTCCCCACTCATCTGTGTTTGCAGACAGACAGCTATGCTGGCAAATAATAGAGCAGCGGCACATATCACATATCAAGACTGGGCTTACTTTTTCTTGACGTAGAGGAACAAATGCTAAGCGTTAAAATGGCTAATCGGGCACAGAAATGATATTAAGATTGTGTGTGTGTTTTTTTAAGAGAATTGAGTACTTTGATGTTTTTTCATTAATCATGTGATCAATAGACCAATTTCAGAAGGCTAAAACCTACAAAAACACAATTTTTCAGTGAATGGGATGTTTAATACAAAATGTGCACAAAACCACATAGTTTATTGTTCTTAGTCAATAAACTCTTGAGGGCAGCTATGGCGCAGATGTGGCTGACTACTGATCAGGGGTTTGATTCCCGCTCTGTCTGCATGTCGAAGTGTCCTTGAGCAAGACACTGAACCCCCAGTTTCTCCTGGTGGGTCAGGCCAGCGCCTGTGCATGGCAGCACCACCGGCATCAGTGTGTCAATGTGTGTGTGAATGGGTGGATAGCAGGATCTGTAAAGCGCTTCGGTCATGTAGAGATGAGAAAAAGCACTATATAAGTGAACGCCATTTACCATTTAGTCAGAGTCCTTTGCATCTTTTAAAAGTGGGTATTGTCAAATATTGATGCAGTGGATATGCAATAAAGGATACAGCTGAAGGATTGTTTATGTCAATAAAACACAAAAGTAGTCATAAGCCTGGCCCCAGAGATTTATTAAAGATTTAAGCTAAACAACTGGCTTCTCCAACAATATTATAGTCTTGTGGAGCGTGTAAATAACGAGGCGGATTTGGCTTAGACGATTTATTACACATCTCACACAAGAAGCATAGACAGAATGACATCCCAGCAGAGACTCTTCTCTTAAATAACATGGCATTCCTCTAGAAGCTTCTAACACACAAAAGGTCACATTGCATTCACTTCCTTAATCCTTTACCATTCCTCTAGAAGTTTCTAACACACAAAAGGTCACACTGCATTCACTTCATTCATCCTTCACACCTCCCTGTTATCTCACCAGGGAAACTCTGCTCTTTGTTCTTGTCTAAGATGTTACACAATTATGCTCTCCCCATGCACCGCCATAGTCTGGATATTCCCATTTAAAAAGTTCACAGTCCCTCCAAAAACATTTTTTCTGTCAACTGGACTTCTTCCTCACCTCTTCACAAGTCAAACCCCAGCATTGCCATAAAAGAGAAGGAAAAACTTCACTGTTTGGAATTTACACTGCAGTAGCATTTTAAAACAAAAGTTGTCACAATTACATAATGTTCATTTAAAGTGTATTATAGACCTTAAACATCACAGGTCCAAAAAGGAGGATGGGCTTCGACCGAAGGGCAAGATACACACCCAGAATCAGACCTGGCAGATATGATATAGTGTGCAACTGCTTTGCCTCTGCCATGCAAAATCCCAGAGATGGCTCAATACACTGCACAACTGTTGAATATTTTACCTACAGGCAACCAACTAAACATCGTTGGGAGCAATGTGCCACTCAGCTGGCATAGAAAGTTGGTGGTCAGCTCAGTGGAGGTTTGATTATGTCATGCAAAACTGTCCAAAAGTAAAAATGGCTAAACCCACCACGTCTCTGTGAAATTATTTTTCTGTATTTTCTTTTTCTTTTTTTTTTTTTTTTTTACAAAAAAGGTAGTTTACAGAGATTTCCTGTGGCGTACAATGATAGTATGAGACTACTGCTGAAAGTCTTAAGAAGCTGCAGTGCAAGCCAAATATTTGTTAATCTTCATGTACCAACTTGTTCTGCTGTTTTACAGAATCTTATGTATAGATTTATGTGTAGGGTGTCGAACTCTGTTAATTACATCATATTGTCTATTACCAATCCTCAGTGGAGCTCAGTTAGATATGAATCCAGAATATGGAAGCATGGGCATTTTGTCTGTACAATATATGAATTTTTGTTTGTGAATGTTTATCATTCTTTTATCATATTTATATTTTATTTTTTATTTTACTTTTCTTTGTTCTATGGACCCCTTTTTCTTGTTGCTAATAAAATTTGAATGAAAGAAAATTCACACAAATAATCCACCAGACTGGTTGCAATCACCAGCACTCCTTGGTGCATGAAATAGCAGTCTCCTTCAGAAATATTTTGTATATTTATCTTGTTTGCAGTGGTGATGGACAGGCTGACAAAGTCAAGCAGGAGTCTCTATGGACTATGAAGTTTGCAGATGACATTGTAATCTATAGTGACAGTAGGGAGAATGTGAAAGAGAACCTGGAGAGGTGGAGGTATGGACTGGAGAGAAAAGGAATGAAAGCCAGTAAAAGTAAGATAGAATGTGTGTGAAGGAGAGGGAGGCAGCTGTAACTGAAGATGCAAGGAGCAGAAGTAAAGGTTAATGTTTTAAATTAGTGGTGTTGGATGATTAAAATTTCAAATCGCGATTAATCTTTTGGAACGTTGAGTTAATCTCGATTAATAACGCATTAATCGCATGTTCTTCCATTCAGATACAGTATACCTTAAGTTGGTGATTTTTCGAGTTTCTCATACTGTTATAAACATGGGAGTGGACAAATATGCTTGCTTTCTTCACCTGCAGGTTTATTAAGATAAGCCTTTATTAGTCCCACAATGGGGAAATTCCAGGATTGCAATAGCACAGGGACAGCAACACTCAGAGCAACAATCAAAAAGACAAGAAAAACAAGAGCAGCGAATATACATATGTACACATGAAAAAAAAAATAAATAAATAAAAAAAAAAAATATATATATATATACAGTATATATATATATACAGTATATACACAGTGCGGAGCATTGTAGCTAGATGGAATAAACAGCATAACCGTCTACTTAGTTATCCTACATAGTATGAATATGTACCCATACATATTGTCACCCTCCGTAGCGACTCATATTGTCCTAGTTGTATACTGGAGGGGACCATTGTGTAAGTCTATTGCGTCTTTTGCATTCAATATTATTAGGTCGTCACGTTTTTTTGCCATCTCTGCGAGCAGCCCTACTTAGGTTATACAGTCTGACAGCCGTATGTAGGAAGAACCTGCGAAACCTCTCGGTTGTGCACCTACGATGATGTAGTCTGCTGCTAAATGAGCTCCTCAGTGTGTTCAGTATGTCCTGCATAGGGTGGGACTCGGACTCCAGCAGAGATGACAGTTTAGCCACCATCCTTCTCTCTCCTATCTCCTACACTGGGTCAAGGTGTTTCCCCAGGACAGAGCTAGCTTTCTTGATCAGTTCGTTCAGTCTCTTCCTATCGGCTGCTGTAATGCCACTGCCCCAGCAGACCACTCCGAAAGTGATGGCTGATGCCACCACCGTGTCGTAGAATGTCTTCAGCAGCGCCCCTTGTACACCAAGAGACCTGAGTCTCCTCAGTAGGAACAGCCTGCACTGTCCCTTCTTGTAGAGTACATCGGTATTGTGTGACCAGTCTAGTTTATTGTTCAGATGAACACCCAGGTACTTGTAGGATGTCACCATCTCAATGTCTGTTCCCTGTATGTTTACTGGTGCTGTGAGGGGTTGTCCTTGCCTGCGGCAGTCCACCACCAGCTCTTTAGTTTTCCTCGCGTTGATCTGAAGGCAGTTCCGATGGCACCAGTCCACGAAGTCCTGGATAAGTCCTCTGTACTCAGCTTCATCTCCGTTGGAGATGAGGCCGACGATTGCAGAGTCGTCAGAGAACTTCTGTAGATGGCAGTGTGTTGTTGTGTTGTGTGAGAAGTCCGCAGTATAAAGGGTGAACAGGAAGGGAGCCAAAACCGTTCCCTGGGGGGCCACCGTGCTACCGATGATCGTGTCGGACACACAGTCCCGGGTTCTCACAAACTGTGGCTGGTTAGTGAGGTAGTCCAGGATCCATGATGACAGGTGCTGGTCCACCCCTGCGCACAGCAGCTTGTCCTTCAGGATCATCGGTTGGATGGTGTTGAAAGCGCTGGAGAAGTCAAAGAACATGATCCTCACCGCATTCCCGGGCTTCTCCAGGTGGGACAGAGAACGGTGAAGGAGGAAGATCACTGCATCCTCCACCCCAATGCCATGCTGGTAGGCGAACTGGAGTGGATCCATCGCTGGTCCCACCAGGGGGCGAAGGTGAGCAAGAAGCAATCTCTCCAGGGTCTTCATCATGTGGGACATCAGGGCCACTGGTCTGTAGCTGTTCAGGTCTTTGGGGTGGGAAGTCTTTGGTACAGGTACCACACAAGATGTTTTCCACAACTGTGGTACCCTCCCCAGCTTCAGGCTCAGGTTGAAGATGTGCTCCACAATCCCACATAGCTGGTCTGCACAGAACTTGAGGAGCTTCATGCTGATGCCGTCCAGTCCCGAGGCCTTCCTCGCCTTGATCTTCCTCAGCTCCGTCCTCACCTGGGTCTTAGTGAGGGTCATGTTGGGGGGCTGTGTGCTGGGAGTGGGAGGGTGTTGGTGGAGTGGGGTGTGGACAGCAGGGCTCGATGTCTTTAGAGGCAGCAGTGGTTGTTGTGCAGTCGGGGGGGAGGGCGGTTGGTCAAACCTATTGACCTATTGACCTATTCGCCCACTCCCTGCCCCCCGTGGCCTGGGGGGAGGTATTCTGGAGCCCAGAGATGGTTTTAAGGTTTCTCCAGACCCCACCAATGTCGCTCTGTTGCAGCTTGTCCTCCATCTTCTTCCTGAAGCTGTCCTTGCCTTCTCTGATCTTCCTCCTCAGCTCCCTCTGTACGGACTTCAGCATCTCCCTGTTCCCCGACCTGAAGATCCTCTTCTTCTCTCTCAGAAGTGTTTTTATCTCAGGGTTGATCCAGGGTTTGTTGCTCAAGCAACACCGTATGGTCTTGGTGGGTACGGTGTTGTCCACACAGAAGTTGATGTAGTCCGTGATGGTGTGAGTGAGGCCATCAATGTCCTCACCATGTGGATCGCAGAGCTGCTCCCAGGCAGTGGTTTCAAAACAGTCCTTTAGAGCGTCCATTGCCTCCTCAGACAATAACTTCACTGTGCGCATGACCGGAGGTTGTCTGTGTACTAGGGGTTTGTACACCGGCAGGAGATGAACCAAGTTGTGATCCGATCTCCAGAGTGGGGGGAGTGGTGATGAGGTGCACGCCTCCTTAGTATTTGCATAGAATAAGTCCAGTGTTTTACTGTCTCTAGCGTGGCATGTGACATACTGGGTGAACGTGGGTAGAATGGGGGATAGTGAAATATGGTTGAAATCACCTGAGATGAGGAGAAGAGCATCTGGGTGTTCTGTCAGCAGCCTGCCAGTTACTGAGTGAATGACGTCACGCGCTGTCCCAGCGTTCGCCGTCGGATTTGCCTAAATAACAATGCAGATCACATGAGTATTCCCTCGGGAGATATGTAGGCCGCATGCTAACAGCTAGCAACTCCATGTCTTTGTTGCAGTGTTGTTGTTTAACCGTGATATGTCCCGGTCTGCACCAGTTGTTATTGACATACATTATCACTCCTCCGCCCCTTGCTTTCCCACTGTCTGGTGTTCGGTCTGCCCGTATTGCGTGGAAACCCTCCAGTTCAATGTTAGCATCTGTTGCTAGTTCTGTTAGCCACGTCTCCGTAAACAGCATCAAACTGCTCTCTCTGTACATGCTCTTGTAAGCTCTCAACATATCCAAAATGACAAAACTATCCAGAATATTCTCCAGAAAATCCTCAAAAGTACTACCACATGTGCAAAAAACAACAGAATGCCAGGGCTCAGTAACGTCACTGCAACACAACTACACTCGCATAGCAAATATCCACCAGCTGAACACAAATCAATGGACCTTGTATGTCACAACAGACACAATTTCCCTTTTAATAGAAAAATTGTAAACATAAACAAGCAACTATCTCGCCCATGACGTCGCCAACCACGCAGCAAAGAAGGGCATGGGAGTGAGTAGACATTACGAACACAGCTTGAGAATTTTAGACTGCTACTCACCTACCAACAGTTGGACCCAAAACTATGCAGATGAAACAGGTGGTGTGTCTGTCCTCAGCTGCTGGCAGCCACCACATCCATAGCACGTAGCTGTTTACTGCTAGCCGGCTAGCCGCCTTCAAAAAAATAACAACCGACATCCAGGCGAAGTTTTGGAGGAGGCTGTGACGATTATCCAGGTGAGAGCTCCGACAGATAACATTGTAAACTTAAACATGACAGCATTCTGGGGATCAATAAAGTACACAAAAACAAAAACAAAAAAATTGGGGGGACTTCCATGGCAGTGATCCAGTTTGTTTGACTTCGTAATGTCTGCACGGCACGCACAGTGTCTGTCACTACCCAGAGCGGCTTCCGTAGTTCTGTACAGAGTGCAGTTCAGGCCAAAAAACTACTGTTTGTGCTTTCTGCCGTTAACTGCCGTTAACTGCAGTTAACCGTGATCACAAAATTTGTTGCCGTTAACGGGGGCAAAGCATTAATGGGCAATTAACATGATAACGCCAACACCACTAATTTAAATACCTGAGGTCAATCATCCATAGCACTGGACAGTGCACAAGAGAGGTGAAGAAGAGAGTTTAGGCAGGGTGGAGACGAGTGTCAGGGATGATTTGTGGTAGAAGCATGGCAGCAAGAGTGAAAGAAGGTTTACTCGGTGGTAGTGAGACCTGTTATGATGGTTTGGAGACCGTGGCACTGAAAAAACAGACAGGAGGCAGGGCTGGAGGTGGCAGAGCTGAAAATGCTGAGATTCTCAAATTCATAGGTCAGGTTGAGTGGTTTGGAGACAAAATAGGAGTGTCAAGGCTGAGATGGTTTGGGCATCGTTATGTCTGGAAGCAAGGACCAGAGGATACATTCTGGGTGTTGAAGTTTAGCTTTAATAAACAAGTTAGCTTGTTCTGTATGTGCCGCTTGTTGCTAACAGTATGCTTACTGGAGTGAGATACAGGCAAGTAGGCAGGCTAGAGACGGAGCGCCAAAGACCACGTCTCCCACCGTTAGCCCCTTAATATATCCGCGGCGTGGTGACGTCATCACGTGAATGCGTCCCCACGTCCATGGCCCTTAAGGTGGTATTAGCAGCATGCCACATTTACGCCCCCCCCCCCCCCCCGGAAAAACCAGAACTCCTGGTGATGGTTTTACCTTAGCTGGATGTGGTGATGTAGTGGCATAGAGCTAGCACAGCATAAACGTGACTAGAACCATTTCATGCAATGCAGCACATAACTAGCCAACAAACATGCATGGCCTGGCTATTGGCAGGTGATATAACTGCGTGTTGTACACATGTATACGGCAGTATACCGTTACCAGTAACAGTTAACATAAGCATGATGTTAAGCGTTATATTTAGCCAATGTTTAATCAGCATTTGAATACACATATTTGCTTGATGTCAACAGCACAATATGGTTGATTAGCTTATAAACCCACACCATAAATTACTCAAGGTTCCATACACCATAACATTACTTTTTAAACCATTATGTGAACCTGGGCAATCGGGTAGACTGCCAGTAAGGCCCTGCATGGCTGAGTGGATTATTCTGTCACTGTTATCAACCATGCCCTGCTTAAACTTTTTCAAAAACAGAGTCACTTTAAAAGTTCAACCTCAGTGGCTTTTGGCAAGCCTGCGGTGGGCGCAGCCCTAGAGGTGCTGGTTGTGGTAAACCTGAGTGCCATTTTGCTGGAATCACTCGCTCGTCAGCAGAGTCCCAGTCCCAGTCCTGGCAGGGTTGGTCCCAGCATCACGTCTTGATCAGAGACAGCCGCTGCTCTTACCTTCTGCAAACAGCTGGCATCCCATTTCAAACCATCGGCTATCTGGAAGGTGGGGGGCCCCAACTGCACAGTGATCTGCATCGGCAGGGACAGGAACATCTGCAGGTCATCTGGGCATTCGTATCGGTGGACCAGAACCCATCTGAGCACCATGAGTCTGGACCTAATCGGCTTCATGCTGCTGCTCTCTCGCCTTGATGCTGGTTGCAGTTGTGGTGGTTCTCATTGGCGGCAAGACACACTTCGGGTTGGCAACGTTCATCAGGGTCCTGGTTGGCCACGGACTCTCTCCCCTGCAGCTGTACAGTGGCTCCATGAGGCTTATGCAGGGCAAGGATCTGAGACGAGTCCGTATTATACTCTCTCTCCTCTGATGCTAGTTGTGATTGCGGCGGCATGATGTTCTCACCGGCGGCAGGATGCTCTCCGGGTTGGCATTGTTCATTGGGGTCCTGCATGACTGTGGACCAGATCTCCTGCAATGAGGCAGGAGCTTGAGAATGCTCGTGCTGCGTGAGGTGCTTCTGTCCTACTGCTGGTGAAAAGCGCTGTTTACTGGGGTATCATCTGGTAGGTCATCCGGTGGCGGACATGGAGGCAGATCGGTCTTGTCGCTGACGGGGCAGATCCTACCCTCCTCCAGGTCCAGCGTGACTGTGGACAGCATCTCCTGCAATGAGGCAGCAGCTTGAAAAGGCTCATGCTGTGTGAGGACCAACTCTGGGTCCTGTGTGGGTGCAGTCTGAAGCTCTCGCGGTGGCTCCGGTTCTACATGGTTCTGCTTGGCATGCGGTGCGAAGCCGGGAGTGGCTGTGTCCACGTCTGAGTGCAGTAGACTCGAGCTATCATTGGCCAAACTGAGTTTACCACTGGGTCGGCGAGCTGTGGTGCCCTGTTGTCCTGCAGCATCCACCTCGGACCCTCTTGAGAAGACATGGGGTCGATGGGCTCAGCAACCGTCTGTACCGGCGGAGCTGACTGTGAGGAGCGTGGGCCGGGACCCATTAGCTGCGATGCAAACTGGGCAGCCTCTTCTAGCTCTAGCTCGGACGCCATCTCCAGTGCTTCAGTCAGCGTCAGGCCGCCTGGTGCTGTCACTAACTTCTCCCGCAGCTTCGCATTTATACTGTGCTCCGCCAGGTTGTCTCGTACCATCTTCTCTTTCAAGTGTCCATACCCACATGCACTACCCAAACAGTGGCGGTCGGCGACAAATTGCTGGACTGACTCACCCGCTCGCTGTTGGCACCGGCAAAACTTGATTTGTCTAACCATCACACCCTCGGGGTTCACAAAATGTACGACTAGCAACACAATACATTTATCATAGGTATATATGCTGGTCCCAGTGTTCTGAAGACATGTCGTCCCTCACTGCTGAGGCTGCGAATCAGCATGGCGCGCAGCCTTGCCTCGCTAGTATTAGCCAGGCCAATGGAGCACACGAACGACTCAGTCTGCGCCAACGAGACCAAGGAATGGGCGGCTCACCTGGCATGGCAAGGAACGGTGGAAAAATTGGCAACTACACATCCATACTACAGGAAAACTTAATTTTCCTACGAAAGTCCAATTTTTCTCCTCGTCATCAATTGTTTTGTCTAGAAGCAAGGACCAGCAGATATGTTCTGGGTGTTGACGGTTAGCTTTAATAAACAAGCTAGCAACACGTGGCACGTACAGAACAAGCTAACAGTATGCTAACTGGAGTGAGGTACAGGCAAGTAGGCAGGCTAGAGGCAGAGCACCAAAGACTATGTCTCCCGCCGTTAGCCCCTTAATATACCCACGGCGTGGTGACGTCATCACATAAATGTGTCCCCAAGTCAATGGCACTTAAGGTGGTATTAGCATTATGTCACAGACATGTGCAGAGGAGGGACAGTGAATATACTGGACAAAGGATGTTGAAGCTGGAACTGCCAGGCAGGAGAAAAAGAGGAAGACCACAGAGAAGATTCATGGATGTAGTGAAGGAGGACATAGAGAGGGTTGGTGTTACAGAGGAGAATGCAAGGGATAGGGTGAAGGAGAGAGAAATGATCTTCCGTTGGAAACCCCAATAGAAAAAGATGTCCTTTAACAAAATTATTAGAAATGCACATTAAAAAATGCAAACAGGCTGGATGGAATTCTAGAGCACGCAAAGAAAACACCATAAACTAAAATGATGAGCGAAAAGGTTCAGAATCTCAGAAATGTAAAGCCACAGTGCTGCTTTTCCACTGTGCCATCTCATAGTAAGTAATAAATGTCTAACAGTGTAATCATAAGTTGTGAAAATGTCCTCATGCTGTGTCATGTTCACTGTAACACACGTGTACACTACTTACCCTTTAATGATGATCCTTTACTCAACGTAACCTCACATGTGACACAAGCTGAGTTTTGGCCTCTTGGCAAGTTTGTATCTTTTTTAAAACTGTAATATGAGCATTGTGAGGAATTGTTGAGCCAGCTTTGCATTCCTTAAGAACCACTCCATAAATCTCAGCTGTGCATTTGTGTGTGTGTGTGTGTGCACGCGCGTGCGTGCATGTGCGAATACATAAACAACCAGATATGTCCTAACAGCGAACGACACCGTGAAATAAGCCCTGCTTCCAAGAAAATGCACCTCACCAAGTTCTCCACAAGTTTAGGCAACGAATCTGGAGACACATTGCAGGCTTATGTTACGTTACATATCACACATGCATTTAAGTATATACGCATAGCTTGTTTTGCTCACTAGGTGACATCGTATACCTGGTTTCAGATTTACAGCCTCATATACGTCTGAGTGTTTATGTGTATTTATGAGCATAAGTCACGAATGTTCATCAAAACTGCCATTCGTTCTCTGCCACACGTAGCTACTCCACCTCAAAACGTGTCAGCCCACGTGGTGTCCCATTTAAGTCTGACCCCTTCTCTGCTAACGTATGTAAATCACTGTCTGCTCCAACATCAGCAGGTCCCTGGGAGTTGGCATTAAAACAAGCAGGCCCTTCCTATGGTGATAACACGTGCGACACGAAGAGTTCTGTGCATGACCCTGTGGACAAATTTTAAAAATCATTTCTTCTGTGCAGACCTGAAAGTTGGATTTGCACCGTTTTTCATCACAAATACAGTACCACTCAAGACTTCATAAGTATTTTGAATTCTCAAGCAACTAAATAAAATATGGGATGAATGAATGAATGACATCCCAATGATATACAGTACACCCAGTGGTCCCATTAACTGGCAATTCTCCTTTATTGACGATTTTTTTTAGCAGTGACAGAAAATTTTAAAGGCCGCCTGTCATCTTGACAGATTGTGATTTAACTCCTAACTATAATTCCATGTAATGTTGGAGCTTCATCTGTCTGCTGACTTAGATTCAGTTTGACCACAAAAAACAAAGAATCTTTGCCCCTGCTAATATCTTAAATACTGGCTTACCTTCTGAGCTCCAGCATGCGGAGGAAGATTCCCAGATACCAGGATATGAAGCTGAGGGCCTGTTTGTCCGGCTCCTCACACAGCACGGATCGGTTCCTATTCTCTTTGCTTCGTGGGCTCAGTGGACCCTGCCGACTCCTGGATGGTCCCCGTCCTTGGCTCGGATCAACGTATACAACCCCAGTGCCTCGTCCACTGCAGACAAACATCCAGTAGCTGCTCGTACACACTCCACCTTCTACTGCTGCTTGGACCCAGCACCCATCAGGACGGATCTGGTCAATGCCAGGCTACAACAGATAAAACTGCAAATTATTTCTTCGATCTGGGAATTGATTTCCTCTGCGTGACAGAAATTAATCCCAAATCCAGGTGAGTCCTGTGTGTTTTCTGAACATTTTTTTCCTCATTTGTAAGTATTTTTTGCTAGAAAAAAGTGCTTTTTTGTAAAAAAAACAAAACATTAAAACAAAATTATTATTAAATAATTTTGTTTATATCAGACATTATCATTTTATTAATTAAATAGCTGAAGGAAGTTGTAATTCACTGCTGACACTGTGCTCCTGGTGATTTACAGCACATTTTCTTTTAAAAATACACAAATAATTATTTAAATACAACCTTTTTTGATGACGGATTATAATAGGTCATGAGAGAATTTTTACAACCCTCTTCATCATCTTGATGGGCAGCAATAAATCCTAGAGCAACCTTTGTATACACCAATATATTTTTACATCATTCTAAAGGCTTTGACCTCTTCCCCATTCCAGAAACATTGATCCAAAATGCAATCTTACATAGCACCACCAAAAAGCTAGAAACGGCCAACTTCCATACTGAATGCCTATTATTTATACCATAGTGCAAGCAGAGAAACAAAAGCAACAAACTGGCAAACTGTTTACATGATATGAGTATTATTTCCTCAGGTTAAACATGTAGGAAGGGTTACTTTAGAGCAGAGAAGTCTTCCTCATGGAAAACCACCTCTGCCTGTTCTGAAAGGCTGCACAATGACGGGGGCGATCGCTCAGATGAGTCAACCACCTGTGGCTAAGTGTTGGCGGAAACTTCACGTAAAATCCATTGACGGCTTTAAAAACGCTGGGCTGGCTTGGGGGTCCTGAAACTTAGAAACAAGAGAGGAGTGTGGGACTTGGAGAGGAAGGGCGGTATTGAAGCCCGTCATTCAGATCATTTCTGAAGTAGCAGGGAGGAAGCATCGTCTCAGGTTCATCATGGCAGGGAATCTGTGGGTCTGCCATGGGTGTTTGCAAACAGAAACGGCTTAAATCTGGGGGTGTAAAAGGTGTGTTCTAATCTGCTCCTTAAAAAATAAAAGCTGTAGATGGGCATTTTTGCTGAATGACTCTCTTCCCATTATTCTTTCACACTCACTTTGAAGCTCTTTTTTCCTTGTACCACTCCAGCTGAGACAAAGGCTGCATTCAGACCAGGTTAGTCCAGGGGTGTTGGTTCAACTGGGTGGGGAATGCCGAGAATTTTCACACCGTCATTTGGTTTGGTTTGCATTCACACTGCAGCGGACCAAAGTGCCTGGACAACGTCACACAGTTACAACAACGGCTCATTTGGGGCACTCTAGCCGAAACCACCACTAACCAGGAAGAAAACCAGGAAGAAAAAACCAGGAAGAATTTTTTTTTTAACTTTTTAAACTTTTCTCCTCATCTTTCTCCAGTAAAAGGATTTCTCGGATTCACGCAGTTGTCTTTATTGTTATTTTCTACCCAAACTGTACTACGGTAAATGCCACTTCCTCTTCTCAGACTACGTGTTGCTATGGTTACACAAATGCCGAGGGGCACTTCCACCCTTTGGTCCACTGAATAGTCCGTTTGGATTCACACTGCAAGCGGAGCGCATCAGACTTTGTTTGCAAGTGAGCCAAGACCCGCGTTTTCAGAGGGACCAGACTTTGCTTGTTTGGTGTGCACCAGAGTTTCAACGCGCATTCAGACTGCACCAAACAAACCGAACTATACGTGGAAGCCACTGTTTGGTCCTTTGGTCCAGACCAAACAGTGGCCGTCTGAATGTGCCCAAAGATGTTTGGTCGCACAAGCATGGTGGTATGGTGAAGTGGCAAGTATAAACGACAGCTACCATTAAAATAGAGGACAGCATTAAGGCTTTTAGTATATAAACTTGCTTTTTTTGGAAATTTGTAATTTTTTTTTCCTGTCATCAAACTTTATTGTCATAAAAAAATGGTACTTCCCACCTTCTAGCTTGGTGCTCAGCATAATTGAATGGGGAACAGAAAGTTGGTTATGCAGCCATGGAGGGAGCACAAGCCAGTGTCCTCCTTATGCCAGTCTCAAGCCCAAGTGAATGGGGAGGGTTGTGTCAGGCACACAGCTGGGAAAATGTCACTACCTCCTCCAGAAACTGCACCTGGATGACGGTTGTTTAAACTGCTAACCTGCTAGCCCTTGTTGGAGTCCCCCCGCCCCCCCGTCGGCCTCCGTCGGTCTATGATGACCATGGAAGAGAATCCTAAACGTCTACTCTGCTGGAACAGCACCGCCTGTGGCTGAACAGGCCGATGCGCGAATGGCAGTCCCTGTCACACAGGTCGCACTTGTGGGTGGTCTCCGTGCTGCTGGGTCTGTGGCAGTTCTTCCTGTGGGTCCTTTTTTTGTCTGCTGCAGCAGTCAGTCTCTCTTCACCCACCTTGAGCTGTCTGGTCAGGGTGCCTCTCCATTTGGAGCGGTCCGTTGCAAGGTCCTCCCAGCGCTCTGTGTTGATCTCCAGGGCCTTCATGTCTCTCTTGCAGACGTTTCTAAAGCGCAGCTGTGGGCGGCCAATGTCTCTCCTGCCAGTCGCCAGTTCTCCGTAGAGGAAATCTTTGGGGATTCTCCATCCTCCATACGGTGAACGTGGCCTAGCCAGCAGAGCCTGCGCTGCCTGAGTAGAGTGAACATGGAGGGAAGGCCGGCGCGGGACAGAACTTCTGTGTTGGGCACTTTGTCCTGCCAGGATATGTCCAGGATGTGGTGAATGCAGCGCAAGTGGAAGGAGTTCAGTCTCTTTTCCTGCCGGGCGTATGTTGTCCACGTCTCACTCCCATAGAGCAGTGTGCTGATGATGCAGGCGTTGTACACTGCCATCTTCGTCTTGACAGAGAGTTTGGGATTCTCCCACACTCGAGTGGTGAGGCGAGCGAGTGTGAAGGCTGATTTTCCAATCCTCTTGTTGATCTCTGTATCAAGGGAGAGGTTGTTGCTGATCGTGGACCCCAGGTACATGAACTGATTCACGACCTCCAACTCGTAGTCGTCGATGGTGATGGTTGGTGGTGCTTCTGTGCCTTGCGCCAAGACGTTAGTCTTCTTCAGGCTGATGGTAAGCCCGAAGTCCTTGCATGCCTGGGAGAAGTGGTCCATCAGGGTCTGAAGCTCCTGCTGTGTGTGGGTTGCAATGGCAGCGTCGTCTGCGAACAGCATGTCTCTGATTAGAGCCTCGCGTACTTTGGTTCTGGCTTTCAGGCGGGCGAGGTTGAAAAGACTGCCGTCAGATCTTTTGTGCAGGTAGATTCCCTCTGTTGCTGTGCTGAAGGCATGCCTCAGGAGCATAGCAAAGAAAATCCCAAAGAGGGTTGGCGCAAGTACACAGCCCTGTTTCACTCCGCTGCGTATGTTGAATGGTTCTGAGATGTTGCCATCGTGCTGCACTATCCCCTGCATGTTGGTGTGAAACGATTCGATGAGGCTTTGCAACTTTGAAGGGCATCCTATCTTTGGCAGGATCTTGAAAAGGCCCTCTCTGCTGACCAGATCGATCGCTTTGGTGAGGTCGATGAAGGCGACGTACAGGGGCATGTTCTGTTCTCTGCATTTCTCCTGGAGTTGGCGGATGAAGAATATCATGTCTACCGTCGATCGCTCAGCGCGGAAGCCACACTGAGACTCGGGGTAGACACGTTCGGCAAGCTTCTGTAGATGAACGAGAACAACTCGTGCGTAGACTTTGCCAACAACGCTGAGGAGGGAGATGCCCCTGTAGTTGTTGCAGTCGCTTCTCTCCCCTTTGTTTTTGTAGAGGGTGATGATCTTGGTGTCCCTCATGTCCTGTGGTACAGCACCTTCCTTCCAGCACTGGCAGAGGACGTCATGCAATGGCAGCAGTAGGGCGGTCTTGCAGTGCTTGATCAGGTCGGGGGGTATGCCGTCGTTGCCGGGTGCCTTGCCAGCGGCCAAGCTATCAATGGCCTTGCTGAGTTCGTTGATGGTTGGCTCGGCGTCAAGTTCGTCCATGGATGGCAGGCAGTCGATGGCATCAAGGGCTGACGGGGTCATGGTGTTCTGTCTGGAGTAGAGGTTGGAGTAGTGTTCCACCCATCTCTCCATCTGCTTATTCTTTTCTGTGATCATCTCCCCAGTGGAGGATTTGAGGGGGGCCGTCTTGTTCTGAGCCAGACCAAGTGCTTTCTTGATGCCATCGTACATACCACGGATGTTCCCTGTTATGGCAGTGGTTTGAATGTCTTGGCTGAGCTGAGTCCAGTACTCGTTGGCACAGCGCCGAGCAGTCTGCTGAACTTTGCTTCTCGCAGCCCTGAGAATCTGGAGATTCTTCTCGTTTGGGTACTTCTTGTACTCAGCAAGTGCTGAGCGCTTGGCTTCAATGACGGGGGTCATCTCGGTCAACTTGGCATCAAACCAGTCCTGTGACTTCAAGGTCTTCCTCCCAAAGGTAGCCAAGGCTGTGCGGTGGATGGTGTTTTGCAGCTTTTCCCACTTCTGCTTTGCAGATTCTCCTTTTTGTGGTACACCAAGTTCCTTCTCAAAGGTGGAGGCAAACTGCTCAACAAGTTCTGGTTGGGCCATCTTGCTGGTGTCAATCCGTGCCTTTCCAGGCTGTCTAGCACGATGGAATTTCTTCAGCTGCAGCTTGACCTTGCAACACACCAATGAATGGTCTGTGTCGCAATCTGCACTCTGGAACGAATGGGTGATTAGCACGTTCTTCAGTGAGGTGCGCCTGGTCAGGATCAAGTCCAGCTGGTGCCAGTGCTTTGAGCGCGGATGTCGCCAGGAAATCTTGTGTTGGGGCTTGGTCTTGAAGAACGAGTTTGTGATGCACAGATCGTGATATGCGCAGAACTCGAGCAGCCGCTGTCCGTTGTCGTTCATTCTGCCCACGCCAAATGGTCCAAGACAGGAGGGCCAGGAGTCGTGGTCAGCACCCACTCTGGCATTGAAGTCTCCAAGGAGAATGAGTTGTTCAGAGTTGGGGATGATCCTGACAGTTGCTGCGAGATTCTCGTAGAACTCGTCTTTTGCCTCTGGTGTGGCTGTCAGTGTTGGGGCATACACACTGACGAGGGTGACTGGGCCTTGAGTGGTGTTGAGGCGGAGGGTGAGGAGTCGTGCAGAGCCATTGCTGCCCGGTTCCACCATCTTCAGCAAGGTGTTCTTCACTGCGAAGCCCACTCTGTGTTCCCTGTGTTCGTCACTGCCCTTTCCCTGCCAGTAGAACGTGTAGTCCTTCTCTCTCAGTGTGCCTGCGTCAGCCAACCGTGTTTCCTGGAGAGTGACGATATCCACTCCCAGTCTCTTCAGCTCATTATTGATGATGGCAGTCTTCCTGGTGTCGTTGATGTCCTTGAGGTTAGCAGCAAGTCCTGTCATCATAGTGCGGATGTTCCAAGTTCCCAGTTTTAGAGTTGGTCTCTTTTGTTTTTTTGTCTTGCCTGGTGCGAAGGTTCTCAGCCTGCTGTTCGGACTTCTCCTCATCCCCATGCACCCAATGAGGAAAGCAAGCTGTGGCGGGACAACACCTTATTGGTTGGGGGCTGCTCAGCTTGAGGCGGGCGGTAGCTGTCCAGTGAGATCCGATGATCCCTTCCACTGTCGGGAACAACCCCTGGCGCCGCGCTCTACGCCAATTGAGCAGTGGCTTATAACCGGTAACTGTCATTCCCCATGTTTTGTCTATGCCAAAGGCGAAGCTGGAGTGTCCTCTCCAGTGATCCGGTGTTCTACCTTCCAGCGTTGGTAGGATTCAAGCCTGGGCAGGAAGATATGGAGGACAAGATGTTGCCCATGCAGCATGTCCCCCCTCTCCACGTCACTGATGAATCCAAAGGAACAGCAGGGCTGCTACAGTTTGGCACCAGCGCAGTCGCAGGAGCTGCCAGAACGATGTTGAGCACAACAGAGAACTGCCTTAGGGGCTCCGACTCCGGATTTTTCCTCAGGGTTGACTCCCGAAGCCTTTCCCGTGACCGGGTGTGCCGCAAGGCAGCGGAGGTTTGAAATCAGGGTTTACCTTCCCCTAGATGGGCTACCTTCCCAGGTTGACGAGCCACCATCTACCCGAAGCATCTGGTTTTAAGGCGCCAGAGATCTGCCCTCGCCCCTTCTCCTATTAGTAAAAGCAGTTCCGCCGGGCTTAGAGACTAAATCACACGGGCAGGCTAGGAGTTGGACTTAGTTGTCAGAGGCTTTTCGAGACGCACGCCATAAGGAGCATTTTATGAGCACTGGGAGCTTAACCCCAGTGCCGCTCCTGGCTATGACAACCTTGGAACCAACTCCTTGTTGGAGTACGTGGGTGGATACAAACTACAGTCACTCCATTTCAGCTGCAGAGCTCCGGTCCATCTATCTAAAGGTCTTATTTTCCAACTAGTTTACTCTCCAGCATTGATACTCTGGTTACAGCAGAATCTCAAGGCTAATTAGCCATCGTGACCAACTTGCTCCAATGCAAATTTGTGAATTTCTGTGTATTAACATCTTTAGATTGACTTTAAATGTGATTGCACTGCATGAAAATTCACTTCGCTTTTGGTATGAATGCACCTAAACCCTTCTGTTAGCTTCTTTTTAGGACATTTTCACACCTGAAAGTCCGAACCAAGATTCGTGTTTTTGTTACATTGTCTACATTTGGTCCGGTCAAGTTTGAGTTCACACTGCTCCTTTCCCAAGTGAACTAAACAATTTTACATGGCCATCTACTTCTTTTTGTCATGGTGACACCCTGTTGTCATGACGATGTTTGTGTTGTTAGCACAGACTGGTAGTTAGCAAACATGCTACTTGCCCTCCAAAGTGTTTTCTGCAGCTCTGGGCACATCGGTAACTACACTTTAAGTTGAAACTGGTTCAGACTCCATCATATTAGTTGTGAACTAGTTTAGTGAGGCTGGAATATCATCCTGGTCTTCATTAAAAAGGACATTTTTCCTTCTCATCAGCCGTGATGATTTTCAGTATTGCTCATCAGGTTTTTTTTCCCCCATCAACTCTCTTGCATCCACTTTGAAAATATCTGAATTCTGCATTGTTACGACTTTTTTAGTTGACCATTTATGCCACCAATGGCCATATTTCCATTTCCGTTCTCTTCCCGACTGCTGCAACGGATCCTTTTCCCTGATTTTGGTTGCTATTGGTGTGTTCCAATCGCCCAATAGTGTACTCTTAAATGGACTGCACAGGGTATTCCGCCATATTAAGTGAGATTCCAAACCAAAGACAGCGAATGGTCTTCAGTTCAAAGGGAACTGAGAACTGACCAGGGGAAGTGAACAATTGTACATCACTTCACTGGAAGTTGACAAGAAGATTACTCATAAGCCATTGTGCCTCAAATACGAGTAAAACAAACTATTTTTGCTAATGTTAATAACAAGCTAAATTGGTCCTGCCACCATCAGTGTGTGAATGTGTGTGTGAATGGGTGGATTGCAGGATCTGTAAAGCGCTTTGGCCATCAAGAGATGAGAATAAAAGCGCTATATAAGTGAATGCCATTTACCATTTACCATTGTTTACGTCAACTGATATAATAAAAATATATTTGTATTAATATTTTATTTAAGAAATATAAATTATCCACCGCAGTATCAGTACATGTACATGGTTACCGTGGTTAACGCAAGGAAGAGGGGGCTGACGGTTACAGGGTGTTTCAAATGGAAAAATTTTGTGAAGAGCAGTTAACTGATCTTCCCTGAGAACAGAGCAGGGAGTAGGGAATACAGTTGAAGTACACTGTGGATCAGAATGTAGCTTGTAACTTCCTGTGATTGGTCCAACAGTCCAAACCTTTCTGAAAATTGCTTTCACACTGAACAAACCGGACCTAGGTTCAGTTTAGGGCTGTGCGATATGACAAAAAATTCACATCATGATATGTCATCTTACATTATGATAACAATATATATCACAATATGCATTTTCTGAAAATTCTACAGTTTAGATAATCACATAAAAAGGAACATTGTGGAGAGTGTGAATAAGGAGGCAGGTTTATGAACAGACGACTTTTATTACACTCTCTCATCAGTCATCACAGAAAAAGCATGTTACAATCAAGCATGGTTTCTCCTTTTATCCCAACCGCTCATCTCACATTTGCATGACATTTCACATCACCTTGCATGACATTTAACATCACAAAACATCCATCCTTTAACACCCCCCCCCCCCCCCCGGCTCCTTCTTCCTACTATCTCCCCATGATCTCTCTAGCTATTGTTCTCCTCTGTTTACCCTCTGCATCCTGTCTGAGATGATTAACCCAGTCTCTACACAGCCCCCCCCCCCCCCCCCCCCCAGAATCTTAGAGTTTCAGTCCTCACGTCTTTTTGGCTTCAGTCTCCTCCCATATCTGCTGTAACGGGGGTTTACCACCTCCGAGGCGCTGCTGTGCCGGCAAGGGGCTGCTGGGAGTGTGTCTGACTGCGGGTGGGCCATGGTGAGGGGGAGAGAACTCCGATTTGCCCGTGTGGCTGTCCTGGTGAATCGTTTGCCTGGGGAGTTCTCAGTGGGGGTCTTCCACGCCGAGGGGCCTGAGCCAACAGCACTTGCTCGTCTGCCACTGCAAAGGCGGGCTTAAGTCTGTCTATGCATATTTTCTCCCGACGACCCCCTAAGTCTAACAAAAAATGCTTGTCCCCTGTTTCCAGCACTCTGAACGGGCCATCGTAGGGTGGGCGCAATGGCGGGCAGTGGGAATCGTGCCTGACAAACACGAACTCCGCGTTCTTCAACGTTTTTGGCACGAAAGCGCATGGAAAACAGTGGTGGGCCGGGTCCGGCAGCGTGCCTGTGTCTACACTATGCTGCAAACGCTGAGACGGGCAGTTGTCCGGCGCGGGATTATCTGGCAAAAATTCCCCGGGCAGCCGCAGTGGCTCGGAAAAAACAAGCTCCAAAGGGGAAGCCTCCAAATCCTCTTTTGGTGTGGAACGCAACCCCAATAAAACCCACGGCAACCAGTCTACCCAATTTGCATCCGTCAGCAAAGCCCTGAGTGCTGCTTTCACTGACCTGTGAAAACGCTCGCATAACCCATTGGCCTGTGGGTTGTACGCGGTTGTGCAATGAATTGCAACACCCAGGCTGCGGACCATTGCGGACCAGAGGTCGGAAACAAACTGAGGGCCCCTATCGGACGTGATGTCTGACGGGATTCCGAAACGCGCTACCCATGTTGTCAAAAAAGCGTGCGCCACGTCCGCAGACGTGGTTGCCACCAGCGGGACTGCTTCTGGCCAGCGTGTGGTGCGGTCCACCACTGTCAGAAGGTGCGTGCACCCCTGCGATGGCGGGAGGGGGCCCACGAGGTCCAAGTGAACATGGTCGAATCTTTTAGCCGGTATACTAAACGGCTCCAAAGGAGCCTTCGTGTGTCTGTGCACTTTGGCTCGTTGGCACGCTACGCAGGCTGCAGCCCACTCTTTTACTTGTTTGTGCAGACCTGGCCACACGAACTTCGCTCCCACCATTTTGACTGTCGCGTGCACTCCTGAGTGCGCCAAAGCGTGAACTGACTCAAACACGCGGCGGCGCCACGCGACCGGGACCACCGGGCACGGGCGTCCCATGGAGATGTCGCAGATTAGGGGGGGCTTGCCGTCTTGCAGCACTCTGCTCTCCAGCCTTAACCCTGTTGGTTCAGACTGGAGCACGCGCACGTCCGAATCGCCAAGCTGCTCTGCGGCCATGGCTGTATAATCTATCCCCACGCAGACCAGGGCCACTACCACGCGAGAGGCAGTCCGCCACCACATTCAGTTTACCCGACACAAGCTGAGTATCAGTTGTAAACTCCGAGATCGCGGCCAGCTGTCTCTGCTGCCGGCCTGACCATGGTTCCAAAACCTTGGCCATCGCGAACGTCAGCGGCTTGTGGTCCACAAACGCAGTGAAGCTGCGCCTCTCCAGCCAGAACTGGAAGTGACGTATGGCCAGGTGGAGAGCCAGCAACTCTCTGTCGAACGAGCTGCATTTACGCTCACTGTCGCGCAAAGCCCTGCTGAAAAAAGCGAGCGGCTGCCAAGAACCGGCGACACGTTGCTCCACGACGGCCCCTATGGCCACATCCGAGGCGTCGGTAGTGAGTGCTATCCGGGCTGCCGGGTCTGGGTGCGCCAACAGTGTGGCGTTTGCCAGGGCTGTTTTAACTTCCAAGAACACCTGCTCTCACCCCGGAGTCCATTCGACTACATCCGCGGGTTTCCGTCTCTTGAGCGCGGCGTACAATGGCTGCATGAGTTGAGCTGCACGGGGGAGGAACCGGTTATAAAAGTTAACCATCCCCAAAAATTCTTGCAGCGCCCTGACCGTCTGAGGCCGGGGAAAATTCGCCACGGCGCACACTTTGTCGGGCAAGGATATCGCTCCCTCCGGTGAGACGTGGTGCCCCAAAAAAATCAATCCCCGTCACGCCGAACTGGCACTTTGCCGGGTTGATTATTAAACCGTGCTCCTCCAACCTCTGGAAAACCGTCCTGAGGTGGGTTACGTGTCCGTCTTCAGACGCACTGGCTACCAGGATATCATCCAGATAGACGAACACGAATGGGAGATCGCGCAGCACCGCATCCATCATGCGTTGGAACGTCTGTGCCGCTCCTTTTAATCTGAATGGCATGCGCAGAAACTCAAACAAGCCGAACGGAGTTATTATCGCTGTTTTGGGTACGTACTCCGCGCGCACTGGGACCTGGTGGTAACCGCGGACCAGGTCTATTTTAGAAAAAATGCGTACTCCGGCGAGGTGAACGGAAAAATCCTGAATGTGGGAAGTCGGGTAGCGGTCGTGTGCTGTGGCGTTATTCAATCTGCGGAAATCACCGCACGGTCGCCACGACTCCTCAGCCTTAGGGACCATGTGTAGCAGGGATGCCCATGGGCTGTTTGAGCGCCTGATGATGCCCAACCTTTCCAGGTTGGCAAACTCCTCGCACGCTATGGCCAGCTTAGCTGCGTCCAAGCGCCGAGGTCTTGCGAAAACGGGCGGCCCGGTGGTGGTTATAAAGTGCTCCACTCCGTGTTTAGCGATGGCCGCTGAAAACGTCGGGACCGTGAGTACTGGGAACTGAATGAGTAGTGTGTGGAACTTACCGCCTGGAGCTGTGACGTTGGCTTGTGTTGCTGGCCCGGCCCCTCGAGCTGTACAGGGAGAGAGTCAAAGGACAGTGCATTAACTCACCGTTACAGGCCCGGTACCGTGGCTCTGAGAGACATCCGTCGCTACCAGAAATCCACGGAGCTGCTCATCCGTAAGCTGCCCTTCCAGTGCCTGGTGAGGGAGATCGCTCAGGACTTCAAGACCGACCTGCGCTTCCAGAGCTCCGCCGTCATGGCTCTGCAGGAGGCCAGCGAGGCCTACCTGGTGGGTCTCTTCGAGGACACCAACCTGTGCACCATCCACGCCAAGAGGGTCACCATCATGCCCAAAGACATCCAGCTGGCCCGCCGCATCCGCGGAGAGAGAGCTTAGACTTTCTGCTGCACATCCACCAACCACAATGCTCCGCACTGTGTGTCTATATATATTTATATTAATATGTACATATGTATACTAGCTGCTCTTTTTTTTTTTTATTACTTATTTTGTACCCGTAGGTAGATTTGTTTTGCAGTCTGGTGACAAACCACCAGCTGCCAGTCGCTGCGTGCGCAAGCGCCCCTTAACTCCCTAACCTGCATGTTTTTGGCATGTGGGAGGAAACCGGAGAAATCCCGGAGTAAACCCACGCAAACACGGGGAGAACATGCAAACTCCACACAGATCACTGTTGGCCGGGGGCAGGGATCGAACCCACGACCTCACGGTCCCCGCGATCCCCCGGCCGAGGGTAAAACTGTGCTGCCACAGTGCTAACCACTGCGCCACTGTGCAGCCACCGGCAGCCCGTGTTGCTCTGAGTGTTGCTATCCCTGTGCTGTTGCAATCCTGGAATTTCTCCATTGTGGGACTAATAAAGGCTTATCTCATCTTATCTTATTAACCAGGCGCTTGTTAGCAACATCAACTAGTAAACCATGTGCACACAGAAAATCAGCTCCCAGGATTGGGAAACTCAGTGCTGCTATGACAAAAGTCCACTCGTACGAGCGGCCGTGTTGAGATAAAGTCAGTGTTCTCTCACCAAAGGTCTTAATTTCCGAGCCGTTTACCACCACTAGCCCGGGGCCGCTAGGTCCCGCCAGCCGGTTGGCGTAGGACGGCAGGATGATGCTCTTCTTGGCTCCGGTGTCTACGAGGAAGCGTCTCCCTGAGCGCGAGTCCGTCACGTAGAGCAGCTTGTTCTCTTCGCCGGTGGTCGCAGCTGCTACCGGCTGCCGGCCTTGGCGTTTCCCGAGCGCTTGAATTCGCACGGTGGCGCACATCTGCGTGCGTTCTCTCCGAAGCGGCGGTGGTAAAAGCAGAGTGTGTCTCTCTGGCGCTTCCTGGCCCCCGCTGCTGCCACCATCGGTGGCTCCTCGCCTCCTCTGGTCGTCTCGCTGGGTTCCGACGCCGCCGCGTTGACTGTGAGGGCTCTGGTGGTGAGGATGATCCGATCTGCCTCCTGGGCTAGCGCACGGTAGTCACGCGCGGCCAGCAACGGCAAATTGGCAAGAACCGCTCTCGCCTCTGTTGGGAGGTTTCGGAGGAAAAGGTGGGCAAACAGAAAATGCCCGTCGTCCGTGCCCATTAACGCCAGCATCTTCTTCATCAGATCGACGGCCGAACCATCTCCTAACTCAGAATGCCTCAGGAGCCTCTCTGCTCTCTCACAGTCCGAGAGCGTGTAGCGCCGAGTCAGCGCAGCCTTGAGAGCCTCGTATTTGTTGTGGGCTGGGGGCTGATCAAGCAGGCTCGCTACCTGCTGGGCTGTGCGAGCGTCCAGTGCTGCAACCACAAAGTAATACTTGGTGTTGTCTGCCGTTATTCCCCGGAGGGCGAACTGAGCCTCGGTGTGGTGGAACCAAGAGCGCAGGTTGTGCTGCAAAAAGTCCGGTAGTTTGACTGAAACAGCGCACACGTTGCTGGGGGTTCCCGTCCGGGCCGTCTGTGGGATGCTTGCCGCGTCGCTGGGGCTTCCCATCCGGGCCGACTCCGGGGTTCTTGCCTCGTGTTCCATAATTCGTCCAGGGTCACCAGTGTGGAGAGTGTAAATAAGGAGGCAGGTTTATGAACAGACGACTTATTACACTCTCTCATCAGTCATCACAGAAAAAGCATGTTACAATCAAGCATGGTTTCTCCTTTTATCCCAACCGCTCATCTCACATTTGCATGACATTTCACATCACCTTGCATGACATTTAACATCACAATACATACATCCTTTAACGCCCCCCCCCCCCCCCGCTCCTTCTTCCTGCTATCTCCCCATCATCTCCCTGACTATTGTTCTCCTCTGTTTACCCTCTGCATCCTGTCTGAGATGATTAACCCAGTCTCTACAACAGGGGTGTCAAACTCATTCCATGGAGGGCCAAGACCCTGCAGGTTTTACTTCCACCCAGTCTCTTCAGCAGGTGTTTTCACTGATCAGCAATCAGTAGGAAGAAATTCAGAGAAATCGCCTGTTGAAGACACTGGGTGGAGGTAAAACCTGCAGGGTCTTGGCCCTCCATGGAATGAGTTTGACACCTGTGCTCTACAACATCTTTTTTTTTTAAACATGTGCCTTTTTCCCCTCATAATTTTGCAGTGTTGTTATAAAATAGTTTTTTAAAGTGCATTTGAGACTTGATTCTCATAAATTTCAGGTTTTTCTTCTAAATCATATATGAATAAAAAGTAAACATCAACAAGTTAAATATTTCCTGAGCCAGAAGAGAAAAGCAAAAAAACAAAGAAGAAAAAAAAAAACACGGATAACATCAAAAAATGTCTGAAAATGAGAAAATTACCCATGGCTGTCACCTACAGATATAAATTAGCTGTTAGTTTAAATCAGTGAAAATTTAAGCGTAGACCTGCAGCCTGCCATTTTGACCTGATTTAACCTGTTTGCTTCTTAGTAAAAATATTCCAGATTTGTCATGATCTGAAAATCAAAGATACAAAATGTAATGTAATAAAATACATGTGACGCCTTTAACTTTATTAATTATCAATACTTGACTAATTAAAATGATCAGAAATCAAATAAATTACATTAAGAGCCAACTTGCTCCTCCGTTTTAATGTATTTATTATTTTTCATGTATGTGCCACCATCATGCACTTTTGCAGCTTTAATATTTTTTTCAGACAAAACTAAGAAACTCAGCAGTAATTTAAGCCAAAAACAAACAAACAAACAAAAACAATGGTCTGCTACGGTTTCCAGTTAGCACAACTTAGCACCGTCATTTAGCATTTTATAATTAGACATGGTGTTAATGCTACTTACCTCCTATTAAAACGAGGTTAGCGAACTATCCTCTCTAATGCAGCACGATGGAAAACAGTCCCACATCCCTGGCAAACAGGAGTAGCAGCTATCTGAACCGGTAGTTTGGAGTTAGCATTAGCATCCACCGGACTGAAGCCAAGCTACCTACAACACACCTGTTCCCCTGTGCGCACTGCAGAGGAGAGACGGGGCGCTGACAAGACAAGTGATGAAGAGCTTTACTGAATAAACGGGAGTATGTGCATTTTAAATAACGATAGAGTATTCTATGAAACGATAGACGTTTTTATACCGTCATTCGATATATATCATCATATCGCACAGCCCTAGTTCAGTTTGATCTGGACTGAGACCACCTCTTTCTGCTGGACCAAATTTTGGCTCTTTGGTTCGGGACTTGGTTTGGGGGAGGGTTCACACCTAAAATTTTGGTCTGCATCTAAAAGTCCAGACCAACCAGATTAGGTGTGAAAGCCCCCATGGTGAAGCTAAGTTGTATCCACTCAGCACAAAGTCAACCCCAAGTACCACTAAGCAGTATTCTGTGGAAGTGCCCCAAGGCAGAGACTTATTTTGGCCCATACAAGTTCTTGAAAATTTTCTCACCAAGGGCGGTTTCTTCTGTGGAAACACATATCACAGGTGAAGTTCCAATAAAACTGATTCCAAGTTACGTTGGTGGAAACGGGCCTCATAATAAAAGACAAATACTTGGCTATAATGGCTGCACGGTGGCGCAGTGGTTTAAGCACTGTGACAGCACAGTTTTACCCTCGGCCGGGGGACCACGGGGATCGTGGGTTCGATCCCAGCCCCCGACCAACAGTGAGCTGTGTGGAGTTTGCATGTTCTCCCCGTGTTGCGCGGGTTTACTCCGGGATTTCTCCGGTTTCCTCCCGCATACCAAAAACATGTAGGTTTAGGGCGCTCGCGCACGCAGCGACCAGCAACCGGTGGCTTGTCACCAAACTGCAAACCAAATCTACCTACGGGTACAAATAAGTAACAAAAAAAAAAAAAAATACACTAACCCTGACAATCAAGTAAAATAAAACCACATTTTTAAAAAAGCCAAACATAAAATCAACACAAAGTAAACACCAAAACTCAAATCATAAATTAGAATCATAAATCATCAGGAACTACCATTAGTCTCTGGTACTCAAAAAGCTCCTGTGGTATGAACACAGCTAATGATGACGTTGTGGTGGCACGGGTGGGGGATTCTCCACCCAGAGAAGGCAGCTGGGATAAGGGGGAACAATGGACCGGAGGAGGAACTGGCACCGGGGGGTCTCAAACGGGACGGTATGGACTATGCACCCTCCGGGGAGAGGAGGAACCGCCAGAGCCGCTGGAAGAGAGAAGGGTGTGAGCAGCGCCGCCAGCGTTATGATGTTAATGTGCCACACAGGTCTTTGTTCCAAACAGTGTATTATAGTCGGAAGTTCCGGGTCTCACTGCATGGGATTAAAGGTATAAAAGAGGAATGCACAGAGACTCAAGAGCTCTTTTTACTGTATTGTATGTTGGAGATGGTATAAAGTTCATGTGTCGTCCAGGTCGTTTCCTTGCCTGCTTCCTTTTTCCATAATGGTGACCCTAAGACATGCCATGGAAAGCAAGCCGAGCACCGCCCCGGAGACTACCTGGAAGGAGAGCACCAACAACACATGCGCTGTCTCAGTCAAGCTCCTAGACTTCTGGCTTCACAACTCGACCGCATGGTTCTTGCACATAGATACCCAGTTCGCACTCTGCGGGATAACAACAGACAGTACCAAGTATTACTATGTGGTCGCTGCACTGGATGCGTGCGCCATACAACAGGTGACGAGCCTGCTCCAGGAGCCACCGGCCAAAGGAAAATATGAAGCGCTCAAGAGAATGCATCTCCAGCGCTATTCCCTTTCTAACAGTGAGAGGGCAGAGAGACTCCTAACGCGTTCAGAGTTAAGATAAGATAAGATAAGATAAGCCTTTATTAGTCCCACAACGGGGAAATTCCAGGATTGCAACAGCACAGGGATAGCAACACTCAGAGCAACAATCAGAAGGCAAGAAAAAAAAAAACAAGCAAGCAAGAGCAGCTAATAAACATATGTACGTATTACTATAAAATATATATATATACACACACACACAGACACACAGTGCAGAGCATTGTAGCTGGATGGAATAAATATATGAATATATGAACACACAGTGCAGAGCATTGTAGCTAGATGGAATAAATATGTAAATATATAAACACCCACAGTACGGAGCATTGCAGCTAGGTGGAATAAATATGCAAGTATATAAACACACACAGTGCGGAGCAATGTAGCTAGATGGAATAATATGTAGATATATAAATATATAAACACCCACAGTACGGAGCATTGTAGCTAGATGGAATAAATATGCAAATATATAAACACACACAGTGCAGAGCATTGTTGCTAGATGGAATGAAACAGCATAACCGTCTACTTAGTTATCCTACATGGTATGATTATGTGCCCATACATATTCTCACCCTCCATAGCGACCGGTATGTTCCTAGTTGTATGCCGGAGAGGACCATTGTGTAAGTCTATTGCATCTTTTGCATTCAAAAAACTATTAGTTTGTTACGTCTTTTTGCTATCTCTGCGAGCAGCCCTGCTTAGGTTGTACAGTCTGACAGCCGTTGGTAGGAAGGACCTACGAAACCTCTCGGTTGTGCACCTGGGATGATGTAGTCTGCTGCTAAATGAGCTCCTCAGTGCATTCAGTATGTCCTGCATAGGGTGGAACTCGGACTCCAGCAGAGATGACAGTTTAGCCACCGTCCTTCTCTCTCCTATCTCCTCCATCGGATCAAGGCGCTGCCCCAGGACAGAGCTAGCTTTCTTAATCAGTTTGTTCAGTCTCTTCCTATCGGCTGCAGTAATGCCACTGCCCCAGCAGACCACTCCAAAAGTGATGGCTGATGCCACCACCGTGTCATAGAATGACTTCAGCAGCGCCCCTTGTACACCAAAAGACCTGAGTCTCCTCAGCAGGAACAGCCTGCGCTGTCCCTTCTTGTAGAGTGCATCAGTATTGTGTGACCAGTCTAGTTTATTGTTCAGATGAATACCCAGGTACTTATAGGATGTCACCATCTCGATGTCTGTTCCCTGTATATTTACTGGTACTGTGAGGGGCTGCCCATGCCTGCGGCAGTCCACCACCAGCTCCTTAGTTTTCCTCGCGTTGATCTGGAGGCAGTTCCGATGGCACCAGTCCACGAAGTCCACCAGTCCACCAGTCCACGAAGTTAGGTGACAGATCAGCAGTGGAGCTCATGGAGAGCATGTTGGGGCTGAGGGGGAAGGACGATAAATCTTTCCTGTTCACCCACTTGTTCCTCAGGAACCTAGCGGCTACAGCAAGGGCTATCCTGGCCAACTCACCACGGCTGGTTGCTAAGGACTACCGCGCCCAGGTGCAGGAAGAGGACCAGATCATTTTGACGACGACCAGAACTCTCAGCATGCAGGCAGTGGCACCGGCATCCATGAGGGACTCCAGCGAGGTCGAGGAGCCATTGGTGGTAACCGGGACAGACACCAGGATATGAAGGAACAAGGCGATCTGTTTTCACCATCACCGTTTCGGCTCGAATGCCCAACACTGCCTGTTGCCATGCCAATTCAAGAAGCCGGGAGATGGCAAGTTCAGAATTCAGTTGCAGCTGCGACCGATGGCGACAGGAACAGACTGCTTTATGTCACGGACACACATTCGGGATACAGTTTTTGGTGGTCTCCGGCTCCCAGAAGAGCCTCATCCTGCCTGTCAACGCAGACATGGTGGCAGGAAGCAGCGGTCCCAAGTTCACGGCCATCAACAGATCCACCATCAGGACATTTGGAAAGCGGACACTGACGATATGCTTACACGAACGCAACTTTCAGTGGGACTTTGTGGTAGCTGCATGTTACGCCCCCATTTTAGGTGCAGATTTTTTATGTGCTTATGGGTTGTTAGTCAATGTTGCTAATAGGAGATTAGTGGATGCTGTCTCTTGTACCTCACTGCCCTGTACAGCTCGGGGAGCTGGGTCGACAACACTAGCTAACGTTATAGCTCCAGGGGGTAAGTACCAACATTTGCTCACACAGTTCCCAGCACTCACAGTCCTGACTTTTTCGGCTACAATAACGAAACATGGGGTCGAACACTTCATAACAACAAAATGCTCACCAGTGTTCACGTGACCTCAGCGCTTGGACACAGCTAAACTGGCCAGCACAATAGAGGAGTTTGCCAACTTAGAGCAGTTGGGCATCGTCAGGCACTCCAACAGCCTGTGGGCATCTCCGCTACACATGGTGCCTAAAGTCAATGGGTTGTGGCGACCGTGCAGCGATTTCCGGGACTTGAATAATGCCACAGAACACGATCGTTATCCCATTCCGCACATTTCATGCCATTTCAGCCAGGATTTTTCCGTGCACCTGGCCGGGGTGCGTGTTTTTTCGAAAATGGATCTGGTCCGCGGATACCATCAGGTCCTGGTGCACATGGAAGACATTCCAAAAACAGCGGCAATAACTGCTTTCGGCCTTTTCGAGTTTTTACGCATCCCGTTCAGATTAAAAGGCGCGGTGCAGACCTTCCAGAGGATGATGGACACAGTGCTTCGCGACTTGTCCTTCATTTTCTTCTACTTAGATGACATTCTGGTAGCTAGCGCATCTGAGGAGGAGCACATCACTTATCTCAAGATGGTTTTCCAGAAGTTGGAAGCGCACAGGCTTATAGTGAACCTGGTGAAGTGCCAGTTCGGTGGGCCAGTGATTGATTTTTGGGCCACTGCATTTCGCCGGAGGGCGCGATTCCGCTCCCGGATAAGATGCGCGCTGTGTCGGACTTTCTGCGTCCACAGACCGTGAGGGCCCTGCAGAAGTTTTGGGGGATGGTCAATTTTTACCTCCGCCAAAGGGGGAGGTTATGTGATCATCGGCGTTGGTTTGTTTGTTTGTTTGTTTGTCTGTTTGTTTGTTAGCAAGATAACTCAAAAAGTTATGGACGGATTTTCATGAAATTTTCACAGATTGTCAGAAATGGGGTATCCTACAGATGATTAGATTTTGGTGGTGATCTGGATCAACGTCTGGATCCAGGAATTTTTTGTTTGTTTGTTAGCAAGATAACTCAAAAAGTTATGGACGGATTTTCATGAAATTTTCACAGATTGTCAGAAATGGGGTATCCTACAGATGATTACATTTTGGTGGTGATCCGGATCACCATCGAGAAAAAAACCGCTATTACGGAAAATGCCATTTTCGTCAATAACTAATGAACCACTAATCCTATCATTGTGAATCCAATTGCTTGTCATATGTTTTCATGGTCAAGGAATCTGAGAACGTACACACAAACACTGTATGGGGGGAACTGTGGCGCTAAACCGCCATTACGGACAATGCGATTTTCGTGAATAACTACTCAACCACTAATCCTATCATTGTGAATCCAATTGCTAGTCATATGTTTTCATGGTCAAGGAATCTGAAAACGTACACACAAACACTGTATGGGGGGAACTGTGGCGCTTGGTGGAGGTCTGCGCTCTCCGAGTGCTTTTCTAGTTATAACTGTTTCCTTCACCGGGCAGCCCAGCTGATGCAGCCATTGTATGCCGCAGTAAAAAAAAAGAAGCCTGCGGAAAACGTCAGCTGGACTCCTGAACGAGTCCAGGCTTTCACGAACGCCAAAACAGCGCTTGCAGATGCCGCGTTGCTAGCTCATCCGGATTCGTCGGCATGGATAGCACTCACTACGGATGCGTCTGATGTTGCCATAGGAGCAGTGGTGGAGCAGTATGTCTCCGGTTCGTTCGGCATTCAACATTCAACCACATTTGTGGTTCGGCATTCAACACGTTGCCGGTAAGCTCAACGTCATGGCCAATTGTCTGTCATGTGCGTTAGTCTCCCTGGTCTACATGGGAATAGATTTCCCTGCGATAGACGCGGAGCAAGCCGGGGACACGGACATTTGCGCACTCCAGTCTGCACTTACTGGGTTAAGGCTGGAGAGCAGGGTGGTGCAACAAGGGTGCCCCTCCCTTGCTCTGCGACATCTCCACCGGCCGCCCGCACCCGGTGGTTCCGAGCTCTTGGCACCATGACGTTTTTGTCAGTCCACTGCCTTTCGCATCTGGGAGTGCACGCGTCGGTGAAGCTAGTGGGGGCAAATTCGTCTGGCCGCGCTTGCGCAAGGACGTGAAGGAGTGGGCTGCAGCTTGCGTTGCGTGCCAGCCGGCCAAAGTGCACAAGCACACCAGAGCCCCCCTCGAGCCGTTTCAACCCGGCCAGGAGGTTCGACCACGTCCACGTAGATTTGGTGGGACTCTTCCCACTGTTCCAAGGTTTCATGCACCTTTTAACAATCGCGGACCGCACCACGCGCTGGCCTGAAGTGGTCCCGCTGGCTTCTACCACATCCGCAGAAGTGGCTCGTGCTTTTTTGTCAACTTGGGTTGCAGGGTTCAGATCCCCGTCAGACATCACTTCCGATAGGGGCCCACAATTTGTTTCGGAGCCTGGGGGTCAAAATTCACCGCACTACCACGTACAACCCCCAAGCTAACGGATTATGCGGGTATTTTCATAGATCGCTTAAAGCAGCGCTCAGAGCTTTGCTCACGGACAAAAATTGGGTCAACCACCTGCCCTGAGTTCTTTTAGGGTTGCACTCCACACCTAAGGAGGATTTGGCAGCCTCCCTGGAACTCGTTTTTTCTCAGCCGCTGCGGATCCCTGGAGAGTTTTTACCGGAAAACCCCGCACCCGAGGCTGATCCACCCACACAATTTTTGCACAGTACAGAGGCTTGTAACGTACTGGAACCGGCCCACCATTGTTTTCCTTGCACTTTTGTCCCCAAGAGTTTACGGGATGCCAGCTTTGTTTTTGTCAGGCATGATGCGCACCGGACCCCACTGTGCCCATCGTACGTCAGACCGTTCAGGGTGTTGGAAGCTGGGGTGAAACATTTTGTGTTAAACTTGGGGGGCGTAGGGAGATCGTCTGCATCAACAGGCTGAAGCCCGCTTTTGTGTTGGCATACGAGTAGGTGGCATTGGCCCAAGCTCCCCGGTGCGGACGTCCACCGTTGGTGGCTCCGCAAGTTGGTGTTCCCTCGGTAGGGACCTGCACATGTGAAGCTGATGTGTTTCTCCCCCCTCCCTTTTACCCTCCACAGACTGACGTATCCTCCTGTACACCTTGCCAGCAGGGTGCTCCAACTGGATAAGCAACCCCCCATTACGGGCGCCGGCTCAAGCCCAAAGGACGGGGGGGTTAGTGCCCTTTCTGGGTGTTTGGGGGGGGGCTGTGCGGCAGCACAAGTGGGGGATTCTCCACCCAGAGAAGGCAGTTGGGATAAGGGGGAACAATGGACCAGATGAGGAAGTGCCACCGGGGGGTCTCAAACGGGACAGTATGGACTATGCCCCCCCCAGGGAGAGGAGGAACCGTCGGCGCCGCTGGAAGAGAGAAGGGTGTGAGCAGCGGCGCCAGCATTATGATGTTAATGTTCCACACAGGTCTTTCTTCCAAACAGTGCATTATAGTTGGAAGTTCCGGGTCTCAATGCATGGGATTAAAGGTATAAAAGAGGAATGCACAGAGACCTGGGAGCTCTTTTTACTGTTTTGTATTAGAGATGGAATAAAGTTCAAGTGGCGTCTAGCTCGTTGCCTCGCCTGCTTCCTTTCTCCACAACATACCATTTCAACCCAAGACCCTTTTATTGACTGCAAACTGACTGATGTATTGAGACACACATAACATCGAGGGTTCTTTTTGCAATAACTTTCATTTATTTGAGAAATGAACAGCTTTTGATGTGGAAAAAAAGCACCACCTCTGCAGTGGCTTCATTAAAAAAAGTTATACCATACACTTGAAGGTTCACCATCAGGGTACAGAGTCACAGCAGTTTTAAGTAGGACCCCTACGCTTCACGTTTACCCTCTACAAAGAGATCCAATAAGGACAAAGCACACAGTTTCCCATAAATACCTGAATTTGGCCAGTTAATGATGCCTGCACGAATGGCCCCCAACCAAAATAAGTACCCTCGATTGCCGGTTAATTTATTGGCGATAAGTACCACACTGAGATCAAACGAGCTCATCTCACTTGTAGCACCTTTGCTGCAATGAATTTGTTGACCCCACAACCTTGTACGTTTTTCTGTAAGGGGGCACGAGAGGGCGGGAAAAAAAAGAGTAGCCCAGAGGAAAGAGGCTCACATGAGGTTTGTGTTTGTACGGTGCTTGTGTAGCCCAATAAATCAGCTTGTTAGGAAACACATTCATACACACAGTAGCTGAGAAAATAGCTGCATAAAAGCCAGCAATCCTGAGTGAGAAGTAGCCGCAGGGAGCAAAAGCACACAGGAAATGTGAGTGGATGTCATGCCAGTCATTGGTGAACAAGCTGTCCTGAAATCCTGAAATATTTCTACCTGTGTTTAAAAAATATTTCTTTCATGGGTTTACATTCTGACACTAGAGTCGAGCCGGACATGCTTTAGGGACTATCCTCAAGTCAAAGTGAGGCTTGGATTTCATTACAAGGTGGGTTTAATGATGGGGTTAAGGGTTTGGAATTCCCACAACAAGAACATATGAGGAGGATTTAGTTTGGCTCTTTTGTTCCTGACTTGAAACACCGCATTGTTAAGTGTGGCCTGGAGGCACAAAGGCCAGAGTGCATAACAACAGGTTAGAATCGTCAGCCTTTTGTGCAGCCCTTTTTCACAGTTTATCACTGGTGTAGTTTGTCACTCATAGTGTACATACTTGGGAAATAGTATTTTCTCCCTCTTTCTCTTTTTACTAATAGGAAGAAGATAATTTTCTTTTAAAACACCAAATTATTAGAACATTTTCAACAAATTCATGTTTTTTTAATGTTCCCATCTGACCCCTTTGCGGACATCCAAGCGGAGCCCAAAAAATGAGACTGTCTGCCAACCACCAACAATCACTTGCCAGAAGCATACACTGAGCACTTGTTTTGAGCACCATCTTGCATGTGATATGTGTACTATATTCTGCATCCATGATCCTCTGCTTGTAAAGGGCCCTTTTCCACAGCACAGAGATCGCTGGTTGACCACTGAGAGATCAAAAATTGGCCCGATCTCTCAAAGATTTCCTAAATCCTTGAAAAAGCTGTTTCTGTGTAAATGTTAGAAAGATCCTTGTGTGTTTTGGACTTTGAGTAGTCCACTGGTGCTCAATGAAAGAGGCCATTTTTTTCCATTGCTCAACAATCTTCTCTACCCCTGTGTAGAGGAGTGTGGTAAATGGTTTTCACTTATATAGCACTTTTTTTCTCATCCCTGGATGACCAAAGCGCTTCACAGATTCTGCTTTCTACCTATTCACGCACTGATGGAGGCAGAACTGCCAAGCAAGGTACTGGCCTTACCCACCAGAAGCAATGCGGGGTTCAGTGCCTTGCTTAAGGACATACAGACCGCAGAGAGAGTGGGAATCGAACCACCGATTCTCCAATCACAGGTCAACCACACCTGCACCACAGTCTGTAGCTTGCAATTTCCATGAGAAAAGCTGCAAATTAATGAAGAAAAACAATGAAAATCTACAAGAAATAAGCTTGAAATTTAAGAGAAAAAAATAAAAGTAATTGGGTATAAAGTTACAAGAAAAACATGAAATAAAAAATCTTGAGGTGGGGGTCGCAAGAAATAGGCTGCACATTTATCAGAGAAAATCCAAGTGTTTAAGAGGAAAAATTTACCTAAATATTGACAATTTGAATTCCTGTGTTTTACCTTTATTTTAAAGCAGCACTACGTAACTTTCATGTTCCGGGTAGTTGTAGTCTTTTCAGTGTTCCTGCCAAGAACAGATACGAGCCGTTGCATGCAATGATATTGACCTGGTCAAAGGCTGATGATGTATAATTTTGGAAACATTATTTTAATCTTCCTGTTGTCTTTGGGTCATTTTGAGCAGATTTTGTTTTTTTCAAAATGATTTTCACACTAAATTAGCAATTTTTTCTCCTTATATTTTAGACATTTTTTTCCTAAAAATTCCTGTTGAAATCTTTAAGGATTTTCTTTAAAATGTGCTGTTTTTCTCTTGAATTTACTACTTTTTCCTTGTCAGTTTGTGTGATTTTTGTTGTTAAAACCACAGGGAACACTAACAGCACACATATGCTGGGCCAACGTTGACAAGTTTACATCGGAAATACATCTTATAGAGGTTGTTTGCTCATTGGTAAGACATTGACTATATACAGTGGGGGAAATAATTATTTGATCCCTTACTGAATTTGTATGTTTACCGTCTTACAAAGAAATGAACAGTCCATAATTTTTATGGTAGGTTTATTTTAACTGCGGAACACAAAATATCAACAAAAATATCCAGAAAAAAAATTAAATATTGATTTGCATTTGATCGAGTGAAATGACAAGCAAGAATTTTGACCCACACATACCGGTGTTGTGCCCATGAGGCACATAAATTAGTCCTGTCCTTTTAGGACAATGCTCCTAATCCCAGCTCGCGTATAAAAGACACCTGTCACAGAATCAATCTCTTCCATTCAAACCTTTTCACCACCATGGATAGGACCAAAGAGCTGTCAAAGGATGTCAGGGACAAGATTGTCAATAGGCACAAGGCTGGAATGGGCTACAAGACCATCAGCAAGAAGCTTGGTCAGAAAGAGACCCTGTTGGTGTGATAATTCAAAAAAGGAAGAAATATAAGATAACAGTCAATCACCCTAGCTCTGCAGCTCCATGAAAGATTTCACCTTGTGGGGCAAGGATGATTCTGAGAAAGGTGAGGGATCAGCCCAGTATTACACAGGAGCTTGTTAATGATCTCAAGGGAGCTGGGACCACAGTCACCAAGAAAACCATTGGCAACACACTTCACTATAAAGGATTGAGATCCTGCAGTGCTTGCAATGTCCCCCTGCTCAAGAAGGCACATCTGAAGTTCACCAATGAACACCTGAATAATTCAGAGGAGGCTTGGGATAATGTGGTGTGGTGAGATGGGACCAAAATTGAGCTCTCTGGCATCAACTTGACTCGCCATGTTTGGGGCAGAGAAATTCTAAATATGACCCCAAGAACACCATCCCCACTGTCAAACATGGAGGTGGAAATAGTCTGCTTTGGGGCCGTTTCTCTGCTCAGGGTACAGGAATACTTCACCACATTGAGGGGCCAATGAACGAGGCCATGTACCGGAGAATCTTGAAAGAGAACCTCCTGGCCTTAGCCAGAACACTGATGATGGGTCATGGATGGGTCTTCCAGTATGAGAATGACCCAAAACATACGACCAAGGCAACAAAGGAGTGTTATGACTGCCCTTTTGGAGCAGGAATGAGGCAACAATTGCATGCAGTGAGTTTGGATATTTACTGAGGAAATAATAACAAATACAACACTCATCTCCAGGGGCGGATTACAAAAAGACTGAAAATGAGACCCCAGCGGGGTGATAACAAAAATATACAAGAGATAAAGAGTCAATATAGTCAACTTACAAATAAGTGGCAAGGACAAAACCTATCGCAGAAGAAAAACTGGAATCAGGGTTAGGGATTCCAGCCCAGATACAAGGCGAGGTCGCAGAGAGGAGTAAACCTCGCTGGCCAACTTAAATAGTAACAAAGAAACTCAAAACCTCAAACAGGTGTGGAGAGAAAGTAATCAATAAAACACAAACAGCTGTGACAGGCTGTGAACAGACTTGGCAGACGGAAGTCCTGTCACGGTGCCATCAAAATAAAAGCACAAACCATAAGGACAGAAAACATGACTAAATACATACACAGAAAAAAGATAATAATCAGGAGACCCAAGCACGGTACAGAACCACACTCGGGATCATGACAAGGAGTGGCTCAAGAAAAAGCACATTAAGGTCCTGAAGTGGCCTAGCTAGTCTCCATACCTTTATCCCAGAGAAAATCTTTGGAGGGAGCTGAAACTTTGAGTTGCCAAGTGACAGCCTGGAAGCCTTCAGGATTTGAAGAGTATCTGTAAAGAGGAGTGTGTGGAAATGTGAAAATGACGAGGCAGAGTTTATCTCACGAGTCAGGTTTATTCACATCTTCCAACATCAGCAAAGCAGAAAGAGGAAAAACACAGAAGCATTCGTCCTTTATATACCAGGACTCTCCCAGTTCACAGTCACATTGCATTTTAATCACAAGTAACAATGCATCTACTCTTTGATCCTATAACATCCTTTTCATAGTCTTCGGCACACCCGGAAATCCCCCAAGGCCGACTCTTGCATACCAAAGGCTAAACTTTCACATCCTCCTGTTATCTCCAAGGAGACTCAGTCCTTTGTTCTAATCTGAGATGTGAGGCCTAAAGTGATACATATGTGTCCCACATGACACCCCCCCAAACATCTACGATGGAACAACCGAATAACAGTCTGCACGTCATGATAAAATCATTACACATCAACCCACGTGCTGCTTGGGCCTCAGCCTCCTCCCGTATCCGCTGTAAGCGGGCTTCACCACTTCTGCGGCGCCATCATGCTGAGGGGCTGCTGTCTGGGGGTGAAAACTGTTTGTCAGTCCCTGTGGGTGTTCTGGGGAATTTCCCCGGGGGGGTCTGCCACGCCGAGGAGCCCTGGCCAACAGTACATCCTCGTCCGCCACAACAAAGGCAGGTTTGAGCCTGTTAATGCCAATCTTTTCCTTCCTGCCCCCCAAATCTAGCAAAAAATGCTTGTCCCCTGTTTCCAGCACTCTAAATGGTCCATCATAAGGTGGCCGCAGCGGTGGGCGATGAGCATCGTGTCTGACAAAAACAAACTCCGCGTTTTTCAAAGTCTTAGGTACAAAAACGCGCGGAAAACTGGTGAACGGGGCCAGGCAGCGTGCCCAATTCCGTGCCACACTGCAACAGCTGAGACAGGGAGCTATCTGGCGCAGGATTATCTGGGAGAAACTCCCTGGGCAGCCGAAGTGGCTGCGCAAAAACTAGCTCAGCCGGGGAGGCTTCTAAGTCCTCTTTAGGTGCAGAACGCAAGCCCAATAAAACCCACGGTAGCTTGTCTACCCAATTTGCATCCGTCAGTGACGCCCTGAGGGCCGCTTTCAATGACCTATGAAAACGCTCGCATAACCCATTAGCCTGCGGATTGTACGTGGTTGTGCGGTGAATTGTGACACCCAGGCTGCAGGCCATTGTTGACCAAAGTTCGGAAACAAACTGAGGGCCTCTGTCAGACGTAATGTCCGACGGGACTCCAAAATGTGCCACCCATGCAGTTAAAAACGCGCGCGCCACCTCCTCGGCTGTGGTTGACGCCAGTGGAACCACTTCCGGCCAGCGCATGGTGCGGTCCACCATTGTCAGAAGGTGTGTGCACCCCTGTGATGGCGGGAGGGGGCCTATGAGGTCCACGTGAACATGATCGAACCTCTTAGCCGGAATGTGAAACGGCTCCAAGGGAGCTCTCGTGTGTTTGTGTACCTTGGCTCGTTGACACGCCATGCAGGCTGCTGCCCACTCCTTAACTTGTTTGCGCAGGCTCGGCCATACAAATTTCTCTCCTACCATTTTGACCGACGCGCGCACTCCTGGGTGAGCCAGAGAATGAATCGAGACAAAAACGCGGCGGCGCCACGCAGCCGGTACCACAGGACGCGGTCGTCCAGTGGAGATGTCGCAGATTAGGGGGGGCATACCGTCTTGCAGCACCTTGTTCTCCAGCCTTAACCCTGTTGGTCCAGACTGGAGCGCGCGCACTTCCGCGTCGCTAGCCTGATCCGCGGCCATGGCTGCATAATCTATCCCTACGCGGACTGGGGCCGCCACAGCGCGCGAAAGGCAGTCTGCCACTACATTAAGTTTACCCGCCACATGCTGAATATCGGTAGTAAACTCTGAGATCGCGGCCAGCTGTCTCTGCAGCCAGCCTGACCACGGTTCTGAAACCTTGGCCATCACGAAAGTCAGCGGCTTGTGGTCAATGAACGCGGTGAAACGGCGTCCTTCCAGCCAGAACTGGAAGTGGCGAATGGCCAAATGGAGAGCTAACAACTCCCTGTCAAACGCGCTGTATTTACGTTCACTATCGTGCAAAATCCTGCTGAAAAAGGCGAGCAGCTGCCAAGCCCCGGCTACATGCTGCTCCACGACCGCCCCTACAGCCACATCTGACAAGTCAGTAGTGAGCGCTATGCAGGCCGTTGGGTCCGTATGCGCCAACAACGCAGCATTGGCCAGGGCTGCCTTGACTTCCGAGAACGCTCGCTCTCGCTCCGGGGACCATTCGATTTTATTCACGGGTTTTTGTTTTTTGAGCGCGGCGTACAGTGGTTGCATGAGCTGCGCTGCGCGGGGGAGGAAACGATTATAAAAATTCACCATTCCCAAAAACTCTTGTAATGCCCTGACCGTTTGTGGCTGGGGAAAATTTGTTACCGCGCGCACTTTGTCAGGTAGTGGAACCGCTCCTTCTGGAGAGACGCGATGCCCCATAAAATCAATCTGCGCCACCCCGAACTGACACTTCGCTGGGTTGATTATTAAACCGTGCTCTCCCAACCTCTGGAAAACTGCCGTGAGGTGGTTTTCGTGTTCGTCTTCGGACGCGCTGGCTACTAAGATGTCGTCCAGGTAGACGAATACGAAAGGGAGATCGCGCAACACCGCGTCCATCATGCGTTGGAACGTCTGCGCAGCACCTTTAAGCCCAAATGGCATGCGCAAAAACTCAAATAGACCAAACGGAGTTATTACCGCTGTTTTGGGTATGTCCTCAGCGTGCACTGGGACTTGGTGGTAACCGCGGACCAAGTCTATCTTAGAAAAAACGCGCGCTCCCGCCAAATGAACGGAAAAATCTTGGATATGGGGGATTGGGTAGCGGTCGTGCGCTGTGGCATTGTTCAACCTGCGGAAATCTCCGCAAGGTCGCCACGAGCCGTCAGCTTTCAGGACCATGTGAAGCGGGGAAGCCCATGGGCTGTTAGAATGCCTGATGATGCCCAACTTTTCCAGGTTGGCGAACTCCTCGCGCACTATGGTCAGTTTAGCTGCATCCAAGTGCCGAGCTTTTGCAAAAACGGGCGGGCCGGTGGTAGTAATAAAATGTTCCACCCCGTGTTTAGCGATGGCTGCTGAAAATGTGGGGACCGTGAGTGCTGGGAACTGAGTGAGCAGAGTGTGGAACTTACTGCTTGCAGCTGTGACGTTGGCTTGTGCTGTTGGCGGGGCCACTCGGGCTGTACAGGGAATAGAATCGAAAGAAAGTGCATTAACCAGGCGCCTGTTAGCGAGATCAACCAACAAACCATGTGAGCACAGAAAATCAGCCCCCAACATATTGAAATTCACTGCTGCTATGACAAAAGTCCACTCGAATGTACGGCCGTGTAAAGACAGAAGCGGAGTCCTCTCACCAAAGGTCTTAATCTCCGAGCCGTTCGCTGCTGCCACCCCGGGACCTCTGGAAACTGCCAGCCGGTCAGCGGAGGAAGGTGTGATGAAACTCAACTGGGAGCCTGTGTCCACGAGGAAATGCCTCCCCGAGCGTGCATCCTTCAAGTAGAGCAGCTTGTTCTCCTCCCCGAGGGTCGCAGCTGCTACCGACCCCCGGTCTTGGCGTTTCCCAAGCGCTTGAATTGGCACGGTGGTATACATTTGCGTGCCTTCTCTGCAAAGCGGCGATGGTAGAAACAGAGGGTGTCTCCTCCACGATCCTTGGCCCCCGCCGCCGCCGTCGTCGGTGATTCTGCTACCGCCGTCTCTGGCCCCCCGCCATCTCCAGCCGCCGCGCCAAACTCCGTCGCTCCTGCGGTGGCCGCGCGCTGTTTGCTGACGTTGAGAATCCAATGCGCCTCCTGGGCCAGCACGCGGAAGTCCCGCTGGGCCAACAATGGCGAACTGGCCAGGGCCGCTCTCGTGGCCGACGGTAGGGTCCTGAGGAAAATGTGGGTGAAGATGAAGTCGTCGTCGTCTGAGCCCCTCAACCTCAGCATGTTCTCCATCAGGTCAATGGGCGTGCCATCTCCCAAGTCGTTCAGAGCCAGGAGCCTCTCCGCTCTCTCCTCGACTGAGAGAGTGAAGCGCTGGATGAACGCAGCCTTCAACCTGCCGTATTTGTCGTTGGCCGGTGGCTGCTCCAATAGGCTCTCCACATGCCGAGCCGTGCGGTTGTCGAGCTTTGCAATCACATGGTAGAACTTTGTGTCATCTACCGTTATCCCCCGGAGGGCGAACTGTGGTTCGACCAAGTGGAACCAGGAGCGCGGGTTGTCCTGCCAAAAGTCCGGTAGCTGGACCGTAGTGGCATACGCTTGGCTGGGGGCTCCCGATGAGTCTGGCTCCGGGGAATTCTCTACGTGTTGCATGCTACATCTTAGGGTCACCAGTGTGGAAATGTGAAAATGACGAGGCAGAGTTTATCTCACGAGTCAGATTTATTCACATCTTCCAACATCAGCAAAGCAGAAAGAGGAAAAACACAGAAGCATTTGTCCTTTATATACCAAGACTCTCCCAGTTCACAGTCACATTGCATTTCAATCACAAGTAACAATGCATCTACTCTTTGATCCTATAACATCCTTTTCATAGTCTTCGGCACACCCGGAAATCCCCCAAGGCCGTCTCTTCCATACCAAAGGCTAAACTTTCACATCTTCCTGTTATCTCCAAGGAGACTCAGTCCTTTGTTCTAATCTGAGATGTGAGGCCTAAAGTGATACATATGTGTCCCACAAGTGGACTAAAATCCCTCCTGAGATGTACGCAAATCTGGTGACCAGCTACAAGAAACGTCTGACCTCTGTGATGAAAACAAGGGTTTCTCCACTAAGTACTAAGTCACGTGTTGCTTGAAGATCAAATACTTATTTCACTGAATCAAATGCAGATCAATATATAACCCTTATTTAATGTTTTTTCTGGATTTTTTTGTTGATATTTTGTCTTTCTCTGTTGAAATAAACCTACCATAAAATTATGGACTGTTCATTTCTTTGTAAAAGGGTAAACTTACAAATTCAGCAGGGGACCAAATACAGCGGGGAAAATAAGTATTGAACATGTCAACACTTTTCTAATTAAACATATTTCTGATGGAGCCGCTGACCTGAGATTTTCACCAGATATCAGTAACAACCCAAGTAATCCATACATTCAAAGACATCAAGGTTATTGTGTTCACAGTCAGTCAATCAGTCAGAGTGGCCTCAGCCAAACTGCATGCCTACATGTATATACAGTGAGTATATACATACTATACAGTTTGAGTACAGTGAACTCATTGTCATGTTCAAGAAACCAGTCTGAGATGATTCCAGCTTTATGACATGGCGCATTATCCTGCTGAAAGTAGCCATCAGAAGTTGGGTACATTGTGGTCATAAAGGGATGGACATGGTCAGCAACAATACTCAGGTAGGCTGTAGCGTTGCAACGATGCTCAATTGGTACCAAGGGGCCCAAAGAGTGCCAAGAAAATATTCCCCACACCATTACACCACCACCACCAGCCTGAACCATTGATACAAGGCAGGATGGATCCATGCTTTCATGTTGTTGACGCCAAATTCTGACCCTACCATCCGAATGTCGCAGCAGAAATCGAGACTCATCAGACCAGGCAACGTTTTTCCAATCTTCTATTGTCCAATTTCGATGAGCTTGTGCAAATTGTAGCCTCAGTTTCCTGTTCTTAGCTGAAAGGAGTGGCACCCGGCGTGGTCTTCTGCTGCTGTAGCCCATCTGCCTCAAAGTTCGACGTACTGTGCGTTCAGAGATGCTCTTCTGCCTACCTTGGTTGTAACGGGTGGTTATTTGAGTCACTGTTGCCTTTCTATCAGCTCGAACCAGTCTGGCCATTCTCCTCTGACCTCTGGCATCAACAAGGCATTTCCGCCCACAGAACTGCCACTCACTGGATATTTTTTCTTTTTCGGACCATTCTCTGTAAACCCTAGAGATGGTTGTGCGTGAAAATCCCAGTAGATCAGCAGTTTCTGAAATACTCAGACCAGCCCTTCTGGCACCAACAACCATGCCACGTTCAAAGTCACTCAAATCACCTTTCTTCCCCATACTGATGCTCGGTTTGAACTGCAGGAGATTGTCTTGACCATGTCTACATGCCTAAATGCACTGAGTTGCCGCCATGTGATTGGCTGATTAGAAATTAAGTGTTAACGAGCTTTTGGACAGGTGTACCTAATAAAGTGGCCGGTGAGTGTATATTAGCTGCTCTTGCTTGCTTGTTTTTTCTTGCCTTCTGATTGTTGCTCTGAGTGTTGCTATCCCTGTGCTGTTGCAATCCTGGAATTTCCCCGTTGTGGGACTAATAAAGGCTTATCTTATCTTATCTTATCTTATATGTGTGTGTGTGTGTGTGTGTGTGTGTGTGTGTGTGTGTGTGTGTGTCACAGCTGTGCAGGAGTCACAGCGGTGGACAAACATCTCCACATCTCGCCAGTAGAACTGCCCTCGTAGACGATGCAGGGTCTTGGTTATGCTAAAGTGCCTAGCCCCCACCGAGCCATGGACCAGTTTGAGGACTTGGCCCCGCAGCTGGGGAGGAACCAGGAGCTGTAGGATGTCTCATTGCCCCCTTGGTGATTTCCACTGATGGTGCAGGATACCATTCCGGCTGACAATGCTGGACCATTGAGAGTACAGTGCCTTGGACTCTGGGTCTAGAACAGAGACTACGGGCCACTCAGGCTGCTGGTGCTGCCCCCACCCAGGCGTGGACCCTGGAGAGAACTGCATCTTGGTGTTGGGCTTGCTGGATCTGCTGGAAGTCGAGGGTCTCCCAGTCACCATCAGGTGCCACAGCATCCCTTAGTGCAGCAACTTTTGGTTCTGGCAGACAACGGTCCTCCTGTCTCCTACAATATTGGCACCTCTCCACCTCGCACGGCGGTCGAGAATGGTCATTGGCGTTGCCATGCAGTCGTCCTGGTCGGTGCTGGATCTCAAACTGGTAGTCCTGGAGGGGTTCACCCACCTGGCCAGCTGCCCCTCCAGCTCCTTAAAGCTCAGCAGCCAAGTGAGTGAAGCATGGTCAGTCCGCAGGATAAACTTCTGTCCATGCACGTAAGGGCAGAAGTGACGGAGGCCCTGGACAACAGCCAGCAACTCCCAGCGGGTTACACAGTAGTTCCTCTTGAGTTTGCTGAGGGACCGGCTGAAATAGGGAATTGCCTGCTCACTATGTTCCCCTTCCTAGGAGAGCACAGTGCCCAGACCCACATTGCTGGCACCAGTGTCTACAATGAAGACCTTCCCTGGGTCTGGATATGCCAGTATGGGGGCCTCCGACAGGGCAAAGCGGAGGCGGGAGAAGGCAATGGCGCAATCATCAGTCCACTGGAAGGCCTTGCCCTTCTGGGTCATCTGGTGAAGGGGGTTAGCTATGGTGGTAAAATCCCTGATGAAGTTCCTGTAGTATGAGGCAAGGCCCAGGAAACTGCAGCGGTCTGACACGTCATCAGGGGGTGGCCACTCCCAGACTGTCCTCACCTTATCCGGGTTGGTAGGCACCCCGTCAGCACTGATCACATGACCCACGAATGACACACTCCGGCAAAAAAGCGAGCTTCTTTGGACTGAGGCATAGCCCCGCCCCACGGATGGCCTGGAAGACCTCCCGCAGGTTCTGGAGTGCCCCTTGAAAGTCTGCAGCATCGACCAGGAGATCATCCAAGTACACTACACAGCAGTCGCGGAGAATATTGGCAAGGACCCTCTCCATGTGGTGCTCAAAAGCTGCAGGCACATTACACAGTCCAAATGGCATCACCTGGAACTGCCACAACCCTTTGCCGATTGAGAACACTGTCTTGGGGCGGGTCTCTGGTGACAACTCCACCTGCCAGTACCGACTGCGGAGGTCCAGGGAGCTAAACCAGAACGAGCCTGCAAAATAGTCCAAGGCGTCATCAATTCGAGGGAGGGGGTAAGAGTCTTTACGAGTGGCCTCATTGAGGTGCCTGTAGTCCACACAAAACCACCAGGTACCATCCTTCTTGTGGACCAGAACTGCTGGAGCAGCCCATGAGCTCTGTGAGGGTTCCATGATTCCTGCCCAGTGCATCCCCTCAATCTTCTGTCAAGCTGCCAATGTTTTGGCCAGCGGTAGGCGTCGAGGGCAGGTGCGGATGGGGTGGGCCTCTCTTATGTTGATCTCATGGAGGACCATGTTGGTGTGGGTGTCGTCCTCGTCCCTGGCAGCAAAGACATCGACAAAGGCCTCTAAGAGTCTCTTCAGTTGGACCTGTTGTTCCTCGTCCGAGCTTTTACAACTCCCCTCGAAGAGGTCCTTGACGGCCTGTTGGGTCTCTGGAGACAACGGCTGAGGTGACACTGCAGACATCAGTGTAGCTGGTCCCGTTGGCTGTGCTTGTTGTTGTGCAGAAGTTGGTGGTAGTGCTGATATTTAACGGGCCCCAGGCCCACTGAACTTGTGAAGAGCTATGGCTTCCAAACCCAGGTAGAGGATGGCCCTGGGCACATCCACCACAGCTCCCCACTCATCCAGCAGGTTGAGTTCAAAGATTCAGGGGTCCTGGATGTCAGCCAATCAGAACCGGTGTTGTGACGGGTGGTCAGCAACTGTAGTGCCTTCATCCCCAGGATCTGTGCTCGTTTGCCAGTCACTATGATGATGTGATGCTTGGTGGGGACCCACCCTTGGAGCAAATGTTTGCTGGAGCCCGGCACAGTCCCTGGGCGAATGAGTGAAATGGTGGACCCGGCATCTACCAGGGCTCAGCAGGAAATCCCTTCAAGGGTACAGTCCACATAGAGTCCATGTACCTGGCCAAGGCGTCCCAGGCACTGAGGTGGTTGGTTGGGATTTGAAAAGTCCCAGGCGGCAGCCTCCCCTCGATGCCACCCTCTATTAGTTTAACGGGGATGCTGGTGGTGGAACCCTGGGTACTGGAGCTGGGCAGTTGCAGGCCTTGTGACCAGGAACCCCACACCAGTAGCAGCTATGAACATCCCTTCTCCTGGGGCGGCAGTGTGGCGATGCAGCCGGGAGTGCCCGGTGAGCTGCTTCATGCTCCTCACCTTCATCATAGTCAGTCTAGTTCACCCAGTGCCCATGGTGATGGTGAAGTCCCTCAGGGCATAACACATGTTCACACCTCTCTGCTTCTTTCAAGGCCACTGCCAAGGTGGTGGGAGCCAGGAGGCATAGGTGATCATGGAGGCATTCAGGCTAAAGTCCTTGAATGATTGCCTGGGTGGCGAGCTCCTCCTGGGCCTCCTTAGTGAACCCAGGGTGTCCTTGGCGGGTGTACATACGCATATCAGCCACATCAGGCTCTCTCCAGCCTGTCTCCGCCGCTTAGCGAGTTGGTCTCTGGTGTCGTCAATATAGACCTGGTGACCAAAAACACTCCTGGATGGCTGCCTTTAATGATGCCCAGTCTTGGAGTTCAGACGGCTGCAGATCTGTGAGCACTTGCCGGGCTCCCCCCTCGAGGGAGAGAGCGACATTGCATGCTGTCTCTTTGGGGGACCAAGCATTATGCCGTGCTGCCAGATGGACCTGCATCAGGTAGGTGTCTGCTGGCTCTTCTCCATTGTAGCGAGGAAGCTTCACTGTAGGTTTCCTTGGGTTCTCGTAGTGCTGAGAAGGTCTCTCTCTCGCCACATCTCTGTCTGCATTGGGCAGGCCAGTAGCCAGTACTGGAGAGGGGTTTCGATGCCAAGGCTCCGCCAGATGCTCCATCCGCCCCTCCATGTGCCCCATCAGCTGTTCTGGCCACCATTCTGTGTGCCACTCAAGTGATTCAGGACAGGTTTCGATTCTGCCATCTGGTAGGTTGCTCTTGTTTTGTCACCAGCATTCGCCATGGAGCCCTGCTGCAGTGATCTGATCTATAGCAGCTTCCATGCTGGCAATGAGACTGTTAATCTCTTGCTGATTTGCCAGTCTTTTAAATTCCACTTCTGGCACCAATGTAATGAGCAATGGGTTTCAGGCAATAAAGAGGCATCTTATTGCTCAGTCAACTTTTTGTTTTTGAACACACTCAACACGCCTCACTGGCCAAGGTCCTGAATTAATCCCACACTCTCAACGATGGTTTTCTCCAACAATATCTCCCATAATCCTCCAGTCCCGACCTCATTAAACCACTCCCCTTCATTTCAGCCAATCACGTCCCAGAGGGTGCCAGGACGCCACAATACACACACACACACACACACACACACACACACATATATATATAGTATATTTAAGCAATATTACATGAGAGTAAGATACAGTATGGTGAATATACAAACTCCGGGTGTGATACAGCTTGTGCCCTCCACGTACAAGAGTATCACACCCAGAGTTAGTATACTCAGGATACCATAATGAACTCGAGTGTAATATTGCTTTTATACAACAGCTCCACAAGCACAGTTTATTAAATGACAGGAATACTGGACAAAATATTATGATTTGTTTGTTTAACCAGCTATTTTGTGCAGCTGAGAAAAAAATAGTCCCTTCTAAATGTAACCAGTAACTGCTACTAAACATCTCAATCCGCATAAAGACGTCTATTGTCATTTCACACACATACGACATTTCACACACATACGACACGTAAACAAATTAAATTTTGTCAAGTGCAAAAGTAATGTGTTTATAAAACATACAGTGGGGTAAAAAAGTATTTAGTCAGCCACCAATTGTGCAAGTTCTCCCACTTAAAAGATGAGAGAGGTCTCCAATTTTCATCATAGGGTATACTTCAACTATGAGAGACAAAATAAGAAAAAAAAATCCAGAAAATCACATTGAAGGATTTTTAATGAGTTAATTGGTAAATTCCTCGGTAAAATAAGTATTTTGTCAATAACAAAAGTTCATCTCAATACTTTGTTATATACCCTTTGTTGGCAATGACAGAGGTCAAACGTTTTCTGTAAGTTTTCACAAGGTTTTCACACACTGTTACTGGTAATTTGGCCCATTCCTCTATGCAGATCTCCTCTAGAGCAGTGATGTTTTGGGGCTGTCGCTGGGCAACACAGACTTTCAACTTCCTCCAAAGATTTTCTATGGGGTTGAGATCTGGAGACTGGCTAGGCCACTCCAGGACCTTGAAATGCTTCTTACGAAGCCACTCCTTTGTTGCCCGGGCGGTGTGTTTGGGATCATTGTCATGCTGAAAGACCCAGCCACGTTTCATCTTCAATGCCCTTGCTGGTGGAAGGAGGTTTTCACTCAAAATCTCACAATACATGGCCCCATTCATTCTTTCCTTTACACGGATCAGTTGTCCTGGTCCCTTTGCAGAAAAACAGCCCCAAAGTATGATGTTTCCACCCCCATGCTTCACAGTAGGTATGGTATTCTTTCTCCTCCAAACACGACAAGTTGAGTTTTTACCAAAAAGTTCTATTTTGGTTTCATCTGACCATATGATATTCTCCCAATCCTCTTCTGGATCATCCAAATGCTCTCTAGCAAACTTCAGACGGGCCTGGACATGTACTGGCTTAAGCAGGGGGACACGTCTGGCACTGCAGGATTTGAGTCCCTGGCGGCGTAGTGTGTTTCTGATGTAGCCTTTGTTACTTTGGTCCCAGCTCTCTGCAGGTCATTCACTAGGTCCCCCCATGTGGTTCTGGGATTTTTGCTCACCGTTCTCGTGATAATTTTGACCCCACGGGGTGAGATCTTACGTGGAGCCCCAGATCGAGGGAGATTATCAGTGGTCTTGTATGTCTTCCATTTTCTAATAATTGCTCCCACAGTTGATTTCTTCACACCAAGCTGCTTACCTATTGCAGATTCAGTCTTCCCAGCCTGGTGCAGGTCTACAATTTTGTTTCTGGTGTCCTTTGACAGCTCTTTGGTCTTGGCCATAGTGGAGTTTGGAGTCTGACTGTTTGAGGTTGTGGACAGGTGTCTTTTATACTGATAAAGAGTTCAAACAGGTGCCATTAATACAGGTAATGAGTGGAGGACAGAGGAACCTCTTAAAGAAGAAGTTACAGGTCTGTGAGAGCCAGAAATCTTGCTTGTTTGTAGGTGACCAAATACTTATTTTACTGAGGAATTTACCAATTAATTCATTAAAAATCCTTCAATGTGATTTTCTGGATTTTTTTTTCTCATTTTGTCTCTCATAGTTGAGGTATACCTATGATGAAAATTGGAGACCTCTCTCATCTTTTAAGTGGGAGAACTTGCACAATTGGTGGCTGACTAAATACTTTTTTGCCCCACTGTACCTGTTGACTTGGTGCTTTCAAAAATCCCAGATCAAAACGTATCCAATGTGGTCACAAGAAACACAGTAGTTAGCCGATAGCTAGTAGTTAGCATGCTAGTGATTTAGCACATGCTAGCAATTTAGCACATTTTGCTCGCTTTTCTTTGCATTTTCAGATGAAACAACGAGTCCATCTGTGGTGTAGTGAGTGTGGCGTGTGTGTGTGTTGCCGTACCCGCCCCTGGCGTGACATCAGGCGGGCACGGCCCTTGTGTATAAATAGTTCGGTTCTCTATAATAAAGGGTTGTTGTTGTTCGCTGCATGAAGATCAACTCTGACTCTCTCATTATTCATACACAACATTTTGGTGACGAGAAGAAAACTATGGAAGCGTATGGGCTACCTCAACCCCTGATACTGCTCCTAGAGTACATGGGAGAGCCGGTGATCCTGTGGCCGCAGTGGCGGGCCATGTTTGAAGGTTACATTGGGGCACTGGGCCTAAGCAGACTCGACGGGAGATGATGAGCACTTTTAGCTCACCATCTCGGAGCAGAGGGCCGTAGAATTCTCGGTACGTTGGGTGTGAGGGAGTTGTATGAGGATGCTGTCGAGTGGCTGACCGAATTCTTCGCCAGGCAGACGAGGACCACAAAGCTGTTGGTGGCGGGAGTATTGGTACCAAGAGCGGCTAGGCTATTTAGCTTGGAGAAGCTGACGGCCCATTCGATGCCTATGGGCAGGTTAGCTGCAAAGATAACTGTGAACCAAAAGAGCGCTCCAAGCTGCCAGCTAGACTTCATGGTGGGACCGGGACTGCGAGAGGGAGAGTCCCCGGTCACTGAATATGGTGGGCTAGCTGCGAAGTGCATGAAGGTGGAGGACCAGAGCGCTGATGAGTTGGATGGCACGGTGTGCGACGACAGCAGAGAGGGAGTGCAGCAGGAGTCATCCCCGCAGCTGGAGACTAGACAACGAGTGAGCGGGACCATGGAGGCTGAGAACCCCGGAGAAGAGCAGCGACAGTCAGGCCTAGAGACGATGAAGCAGAGCGCCTGGGACGAGGGTGCTGAGAGCAGCGATGAAGCGCCTGGGTCGGAGAGTAAAGCCGACGAGAGTGACGCTGAGAGCCCCAAGGGAGAGCAGCTGTAGCCGGACATGGAGTCAACGCAGCAGAGCGCCTGGGATGAGGGTGCTGAGAGTAGCGACAAGGCGAATGGGTCGGAGAGTGACGCCAACCAGAGCGAAGCTGAGAGCCCCGGGAGAGAGCAGCTATGACCGGGCATGGAGACAGTGCAGTAGAGTGCCTGGAACCAGGGTGCTGGGAGCAGCAGTGAGGTGCCTAGGTTGGGAAACAACGCCGACGAAAGCGATGCTGTGAGCCCCGGGACAGAGCAGCTACGGCTGGCCACGGAGACAGCGCAATGGAGCGCATGGGATGAGGGTGCTGAGAGCAGCGGTGAAGTATACAGTTAGGCCCAGAAATATTTGGACAGTGACACAAGTTTTGTTATTTTAGCTGTTTACGAAAACATATTCAGGATACAATTATATAATCAATATGGGCTTAAAGTGCGGACTCTCAGCTGTAATTTGAGAGTATTCACATCCAAATTGGGGCAAGGGTTTAGGAATTACAGCTCTTTAATACGTAGCCGCCTCTTTTTCAAGGAACCAAAAGTAATTGGACAATTGACTCAGAAGGCTGCAAAAAAAATAACAAGGCTGCATGGGCTCTTCCCTCATTAACCTGTCATCAATTAAGCAGTTAAAAGGTCTGGAGTTGATTCCAGGTGTGGTGTTTGCATTTGGAAGCTGTTGCTGTGAACACACAACATGCGGTCAAAGGAGCTCTCAATGGAGGTGAAACAGACCATCCTGAGGCTGAAAAAAAAGAAGAAATCCATCAGAGAGATAGCAGAAATGTTAGGAGTGGCTAAAATCAACAGTTTGGTACATTCTAAGAAAAAAAGAGTGCACTGGTGAGCTTGGGAACTCAAAAAGGCCTGGACGTCCACGCAAGACAACAGTGGTGGATGATCGCAGAATCCCTTCACAACATCCACTGAAGTGAAGAACACTCTCCAGGAAGTAGGTGTATCAGTATCTAAGTCTACCATAAAGAGAAGACTTCATGAGAGTAAATACAAAGGATTCACCACAAGGTGCAAACCATTAATCAGCCTCAAAAATAGAAAGGCCAGAATTGACTTTGCCAAAAAACACCTGAAGAAGCCAGCCCAGTCCTGGAACAGCATTCTTTGGACAGATGAGACTAAGATCAACCTGTACCAGAATGATGGGAAGAAGAAAGTTTGGAGAAGAATTGGAACAGCTCATGATCCAAAGCACACCACATCTTCTGTAAAACATGGTGGAGGCAGTGTGATGGCATGGGCATGCATGGCTTTCAATGGCACTGGGTCACTTGTGTTTATTGATGATGTGACAAAAGACAGAAGCACCCGGATGAATTCTGAGGTGTATAGGGATATACTTCCTGCTCAGATTCAGCCAAATGCAGCAAAGTTGATTGGACAACGCTTCACAGTACAGATGGACAATGATCCAAAACATACTGCAAAAGCAATCCAGGAGTTCTTTAAAGCAAAGAACTGGAATATTCTGCAATGGCCGAGTCAATCACCAGATCTCAACCCAATCGAGCATGCATTTCACTTGCTCAAGACAAAATTTAAGGCAGAAAGACCCACAAACAAGCAACAACTGAAGACAGCTACAGTAAAGGCCTGGCAAAGCATCACAAAGGAGGAAACCCAGCGTTTGGTGATGTCCATGGGTTCCAGGCTTCAGGCAGTCATTGCCTGCAAAGGATTCTCAACAAAATATTGAAAAGTAACATTTTACTTAGGGTTATGTTTATTTGTCCAATTACTTTTGAGCCCCTGAAATGAGGAGCATTTGTATAAAAATAGCTACAATTCCTATATGTTTAATCATATATTTTTGTTCAACCCCTTGAATTAAACCTTAAAGTCTGCACTTCAATTCCGTTGTAGTTGTTTCATTTCAAATCGAATGTGGTGGCATGCAGAGCCCAAATCATGAAGATTGTGTCACTGTCCAAATATTTCTGGGCCTAACTGTATATATATATTTTAGTGGTGTTGGCGTTATCGCATTAATCTCCCGTTAATGCAACACCCCTGTTAACCCCTTGCACTCTGGTCAATTTCCCTAAAAACGCCAAAATATAATGTACCCAAAGTAAATCAAAAGCTGTTCTTCAACCCTTTGCAGCATCTTCATGAGGTTGGTCTCATTTAAAAGAAAACACTTTGAATTTTTTGGCAAAACAGTCATAATCTCTCTAAGTGCTCCTGCCACTGAGTAACAGTCATCTAAACATACTGAACTTGAAGAAAATAAACTTCGCCTGGGTGTTTTTTTTGGATACAAATGCTTGCAAATAACACACAGCTTCAGATCCGGGCTGGAAAATGCAACAGAAATGTAGAACCAAGTGTTATCCAGCTGAGGTCAAAATTTTGTAACAATACCACAAAAAATGAATATATTACACAGCTTTTTCCTCAGGTTGTTCACAGGCGTTTTTGAACTGTGCCAAATTGTGCCAAATGGCACAGTTTGGAAAAACGTCTGTAACTTTTGAATGATTCAATATAGAAGCTTCATCTTGGGCTCTAATGAAAGGTGAAGGGCTGTATGTGTGTGTGTGGGGGGGGGGGTTGTTTATTCAATCATGAATGAATGAATGAACAAACAAGCCCCCACACACAAAGAAGCATGCCACGTAAAAAATGTGTGGCTTTTTTTTACAAGAAAAAATAACCTACAACTACTAAATTACTAAACTCCCCCCCCCCCCTCCCCGCTACAGAGGACGGACATCGCCCATCGCTACATGACAGAAAGCGGTGACGGTGCGCCGCGGTCTAATACGCACAGTTGGACTAAAATATCTGCAATCTATCTGCAATCCGCTACAGAACAGTAGTGGGGGGGGGGGGCGTTCATGGTCCGGACGCGGCGCACGAACCGTGTCCAGTCCGTGCGCCGTGGTACACACTCTGTGCGCCACAGTCTAATACGCACAGTTGGACTAAAATATCTGCAATATATCTGCAATCCGCTACAGAAGAGTAGCGATAACGCACAGTTGTAATTTACCGATCGGTCAAAAGTCATTTGGACTACAATTTTCAGGGATAAAGAATAATTTAGCTTATAACACTTACCTGTTCACAACAGCAGCGTAGCTGGCGAACTTCTCTTCCTCATTGTCAGACGAACATGAAGCTGGTCCGCTTGTTACGGACTCGTGGTTCTGGTCACACGACCCGGTCAAACCATAATTCCATTATTGCGGTTTTGCGCTTCCATGATTGCGGTTTTGGCGAACGATTTTTCAAAACAAATAAAAACAGTAGTAAGAAAAAAAGACTGGCGAACTCCTGTGTGTCACCCAGCCTTACACAAAACAGCTTTCGAACTTCTGTGCTTCAATTGGCTGGCTGTATTCGCAGCCGTTGGTAGGCGGGTCCTTCTTGCTAGGTTTTCAGTCATTGGTTCTTCAAGGTTTCAGAAACCCAATTCAAGGCTCTTATTAGTTGAATGAGAGGTCAATCACATCTAAACCAATCAAAGCACTCCTTTGGCTTTCTGTTCGCGGCTGTGTCTGTAGTGGAAGAACGGAAATGCAGCTTTTTTTTTTCTTTAGTGCGCCCTAGGATGCACAGTGTGCGTACTAGGGCACCCTTGTGCGCTCTAGGACGCAGAGACGTGCCCGCCCGCAGTACACCGAAGTGCAACAGGTTAACTGCGACAAATTTTATGATTGCAGTTAACCACAGTTAACAGCAGAAAGCACAGACAGTACTCTTTTGGCCTAGCAGCACTCCATACAAGGCCACTCCGCGTCATCCAGACACGTGGAAGTCTCCAACTGCAATACATTGTAAACACGAGCCAAAATGGATAAAGACAGGAAGATTTTGAACGGCAAATTCAGCTTCAAAAAGTCTCAAGATGGATCTGTTGACAAGACAATGGTAATATGTGGGCACTGTCAGCGTGAATTCAAATACCACCAGAGCACATCTAGCCTTAAGTACCACCTGCTAACTCAGCACTTAGTTGATGCTAGTGCTAATATTAGCATTCCAGCCATTACAAAAAAACAAACCACGCTGGACAATGTACAGCAGAGACGCCTGGACAACCGTGCACAGTGTATACTGAACATAGCGATTGCTAAATGGATCGCCACTGCTTGCAGGCCTATTAGCATTGTTGAGGACGAGGGACTACATGATATAATTTGTATTGCATCCAGTGACAGCACATATGAGTTGCCTTCGAGATTCGCCACGGTAGACAAAATGCACAGCTTGTACGAAGAAGAGCGAGCTAAAATTGAAGACAGCCTGAGAAAGTCCTGCTCAGTTGCACTGACTGGAGACTACTAGACCTCTGTGAGTAATCTCAGCTTCCAGGGGGTCACTGCACATTGTTTTGACCCACAGTGAAAACTACAATCGCATGCTTTAATGGTTCTGAAGATCGAGGAGAGGCACTTTGACAACATATGTGCTCAGCAATTCATGCAGGTAGCCACCCAGTGGGTTACTGAAAATAAAATCATCACTCCGACCACTGATAGTGCACGGAACATGACTGCTGTGGCCAGACAGCTCCCCTTCGAGCACATGTCTTGCATTGCACATATCCTCCAAAGAGCTGTCACAGTCAGTCTACAGAACAGCCCATTTGATGGAGTATTAGGAAAATGCAGAACGGTAGTGGTCCATTTCAAGCACAGCCCACCAAATGCAGCAGAGCTAGAACAGCAGCAATTTAAACAGCTTGGCAAGAAAGAAGCACTCGCACAGGACGTCCCAACGAGGTGGAACAGTACCCTTGAGATGATCACACGTGTTCGGAGGAATAAAGATCCACTGAGGGTTGCATTGGCCCAACATGCAACCAACATTTCTATGCCAATAGCAGCCGAACCGGAGAAACTGAAGAACTTGGAGATCTTGCTGGAGCACTGCAGGTAATACTGCTATAATACTATAATACTTATAGTGTCCCCTCAATAGAGGGGATGCATGAGAACAGAATTCTTGGCAGTTACAGGACAGTTATCATAGCAACACAGCAGTGAGTGGCAATCACATGGGACAGCTTTATTTTTCATGCAGCAAAACATAAAATTCACACAAAATATTTAGTCACAGCAATGCACAGAGTACTTTTTTACTTTACATGTTAATACCACATCATTGACTTGACTGTAGTGATGTGTGGGTAAAGACCAAGGAGCACATGGGAAGTGAAGAACTGATTCAGAGCATTTAATAATTTATTTAATTTTTTGCCAATTAATCAAAATAGAATAAGATTAGCTCTCCACAATGCAAGCAGGTACTCCATGTATTGCTGTGATTGAATATTGTACTTTTGTGTTTTACTGCACACACCCTAATGCTGCCATTCATTTATGCCACTCAGTGTTTTATTACTGACATGAGTTCTATTCGGTGGCATCATATGCATACCCTCTATATTTACTCTAGAGAAAATTTTCTATTTATTGTTCCTCCCAACAGGTTCAGGTTCAGGTTCAGGTTCAGGTTCAGGTAAATGGAAATGGAAATTTCAGGGAAATGGAATATCCACTCATGTACATGTTTAATTGTTAAAAGCTCCCAGTTGAACTGGTTTTCTCTATTAATGCAGGTACATAACTGATCTTCTTGGAGGAGAGAAGTTTGTTTCCTGCTCAGTGGTGCTTCCGGCGTTATGCCATCTGTCACGAGTGATGGAGGCCACCGGGGACGACCCAACTTACATAATTCGATTCATGGAGACCTTCACAGCAGACCTGGAGAAACACAAAGAAAAAACTAACACTGCATGGCTGAGGGTGGCAATAGCACTGGATCCTCGGTTTAAGGACCTCAAGTGTCTAAGCAAACATGAGAGGGCTGAGGTGTGGAGTTCCATCACTGCCTTGCTGAGAGAGATGGACAATCCTGCACAGCCGCAAGAGCCAGAAACAGCTGAACCACCAAAGAAACGATTATCTCTCATGCTTGTCCCAGAGTGTTCTTCTGATGAGGAGGATGACAGTATTGAGAAGTGTCTTGAGTGCTACAGGGTAGAGCCCACTCTTGGCATGGAGGGCTGTCCTCAACAGTGGTGGTCCAAACATGAAGGGGCGCACCCACAGTTGGCTCTGTTTGCACGCTGTCATGATGTCGAGCATGGGTCAGTGCTGTGCTCGGGTGTCATGAGCTGAGCACTGGAGGCTTCCGCCAGGCTCGGTCTCATGGCTTTTTCCTTACATTTACATATTTGTTGTATTTTGTGCTTCTTGGGTTTCTTTAATTCTTGTACTGTTTGCTATTTTCCTGTTTATGTTTTAGTTTTGTTACACTCTTATTTTGTATTAATTTACATTTATATTTCAGTCTGCATTTGTTGATATTTTATTCTTTTGTTCTTTACTGTTGGGTTGACAGCTGTCAAGAGCGTTTCCAGGTTTTGTGCTTTGTGTGGGCATCACCCCTGTCAGCTTCAGCCGCTCTCCTCTCATTGCCCCCAGTTGGTCCGATTATGTATCTTTGGTTCCTTCTGCCCACTCATGTGACCCACACCTGTCACTACTTATATAAATTGTTTTTGACCCTATTTAAGGGGAGTTATTTTCATTTCTGACTGTCTCTGTCTTGACTAATCAAGCTACTCTTTGTCTCCACCAGAGCCCTGTCCCTGCTCTGGTGCGCTATATCAGCAAGTTTGCGCCCTCATTTGTATTTTTGTGTTCTTAGCACTGTGTTGGACTTCATGTTTGTTGTTTTTTAAGTAAATTGCCCAAACCCACAGTTCAGCGCGTGGGTCTCACCTTTCTGCCCCGAAGGGCAATTCATGACATCGGGTCTCTTGGTTGCTACTCGGTGGGGTGTCGGATACACCCCTTAAGGGAGGGGCACTGTCATGATGCCGAGCGCGGGTCAGTGCCGTGCTCGGGTCTCTTGGTTGCTACTCTTTTTCTATATATGTATTTGTTCTTGATTTTCATCTATTATGGTTTGTGCTTTTATTTTGACAGCTCCACTTGTCACTTCCCCCTGCCAAATTTTTTCATGGGTTGTCACAGCTGTTGTCTTTAATTACCTTCTCACTCATGCATCCACACCTGATTCACATTTTGGTTTTCCCCTATTATTGTTTAAACTCGCTTGCAGGGTTCATTCCTCGCTGCCACCTTGCATTGTGCAGACAGGAATCCCCCCACCCGATTCCTGTTTTATTCTCAGCTCAGTACTCAGCCTTGCCTGTATAATTGTAAGTTACCCTTCATAGTTTACATTGATTGCATTGTTCTGTAAGTCACCCTTCGTGGTCCTCTTGATTGCTTTTTTGTAAGTGCCCTTCATGGCTTTTATTTGTGTTCTTCATTATTGAATGTGCAATCTCACAGCAGGCGAGTGGTGCCTTATTCCTACCCTGAAAGGGCTGTTTATTTATGACAGTAGGTCACGGCCAGTAGGTGCCAGCAGCTGTGGGTCTGCTTTATTCCTTTTTCCTTTTTTTCCACTCACCTTTTTTCGTTGCTGAACAGAGAGCTGTCAGTATGTCCCCATCACGCCAGGACTGAGCTTCCTGAAGGAGGTTGGCAGTCGGTGGCCCCAGCGTGGATGAACAGTGGGCAGCTCAATTCATCCAGAACTATGTTGCTGAAGCCCTCACCTCCCGCGGCCCAAAGAAGGTTCTGGAGAATGTGGTGGAAGTGGTCAGGATTGTGGAGGCGCATCCCGGTTTAAGGAATTATCCTGAGTTCACGGGACTATTGTCAACCGTCTCCACTCTCCAGTTGTCATTCCCTGGGTTGGCGATAGGCTTGTCACCAGTCTGTAGACACCGCCTCCCAGCACAGACCTCCACTCTTTCACCGAGACAGGGCCGTACCGAATCGGATGGAAGAGAGTCACTGGGTCCAGACGCCGCAAATCTCCCGCCATTATCCAGCAACAGGCCGCCGGAGGAACTTCTCCGCCTCTCTGTCCGCAGCTTCCTCTTCGCCATGTCAAAAGGGTACCACTGCAGCTTCCGCCTCGAGGTTTTCCTCGCCAGTCATCTTGTCAGCCTTCTCTTCCTGGGCTGTCGCTGCTCCCTTCTCCACCATGGCATCTCTTCCCACCGCTTCTCCTTCCCGGCTCCACCCGCCACCGTGTCTGCAGGGGCGGCTCCTCAACATTCCTCTGAGGGGCCCACAACAACTGTAGTCATAGAGAGGGCTGATTCCAGACCGGCTGCAGCAGAAGACATCGGGCCCCGGGAACACAGGCAAGTGTTTTTTCCTCCTTCATCAGTACCACAAGAATTATTTTGCCTGATTCCCGGGGGCGAGGCTCAGTCATTGCAGTCCACTGAGTCCTCATCGCCTACTGCAGCCATAAAGACTTCACCTGCTCTCTCCGTGTCTCCTCCTACATCTCTGAGTGTCCGTCGGTTCCAGTATTAAGCTGCTGGATGGAGGAGGAGCATGCAGCCCTGGAGAACCTGGTTCCAGCCCCGCAGCCATGGTCTGGATGGAGGGAGAGTGCTGCCTGCAATCCGGAGCCTGTGCCGATGAATGAGCATCCCCGGGTTTCAGCTATGCAGGATTCAGCGCCAACAGGGAGCAGACCTCTTGTCGCCATGCTGGGCGAGCCACCTGCCTGGGTCACATCGCTGGGGGGTCCCGGGACTGCATTGACCATCATGCCTGCTGCTGGGGCTGCCACAGCAGAGTCCGAGCTGGACCTCCAGAGGACCAGGCCCGAGACATCGTTGTTTGGATCGACAGAGTCCTGGACGGCGATGGAGCTTGAGCTCCAGCAAGTATTCTCCTTTGTTTTCATAGTTTCTGTGTTGGCAAGATCTTGCCTGGCTCTTGGTGGGGAGAGCCAGGTACAGTCATCAGCTGTGCCTGAGCTCACCTCACCGGACTCCACTGCCGCCGGTGACCTTGATCCTACTCCTCTTCTTCTCCTGTCTGAGCCTTTTTCCCAGGGTCACCGAGGATCATCCAGCAGTGCCAGAGGTCTCCGTGGGTTCGGGTTCACCACCTGAGGTCTTTGTGGGTTCAGCTTCTCCCACTGGAGTCGTTGCATGTGCTCCGTCCCAGCCCGGGACCTCCGTGGGTGCTACTCCCCCTCCGGACGAAGTCTTCGCAGGTGCATCGTTCCAGCCCGGGGCCTCCAAGGGTGCTTCTTCCCAGTTAGTTGAGGTCATCACGGGTGCTCTGTCCCAGCCCGGGACCTCTGAGGGTGCAGTTCTGTCCCAGTCCGGGTCCACCGAGGGTGCAGCTCTGTCCCAGTCCGGGTCCACCAAGGGTGCTGCTTCGCCTCAGTCTGGGGCCACCAAGGGTGCTGCTACACCTCAGTCCGGGGCCATCGGGGTTGCAACTATCTGTTACATATGGCTCTCGCGAGCCATACAATGAGAGCCAAGGGCAGACCAGTGAGTTTGTGATGTTTATTATAATGAGCGAAAAGGAACAAAGGAACAGGGCCTCGTGGGGCCAAAACACAAATGATAATACGAGGATAACACTTACATACAATGCTGAATGATGAGCGGGTGGCTGGCGCCAGACGAAGGGGTTCCAGCCTTACCCACGCCGGAGAAGAGCGTGGATAATGGTGTGAGGTCACAGCCCTGAATGATCGGAACTGCTCCCTTTAATACTGGTTGACAGCACCTCAGCTGATGAGGGGCTCCACCCCCCCTCACGGCCGGACTACGAATGGCAAGTAACACTCAAGCCCCCCCCCCCCCCCCCACACACACCTAGGGTGGGCGGATGGGGCGCAGGCCAGGAGGGAGAGAATCAGAAACAAGGAAAATCAGCAATCAACAATAAATCAATACAGAGTATGAGGGGAGAAAAAAAAAACCCACACACAATACTCCATAGACCACAACATGAGGAAGAAAAAAAAATCCATTTAGGCAGAGGATAACTGTGGCAATACAGCCTGAGGCACAGGAAAAAACCCCACAATACTCCATAGTCAAGAACAATGTACAGACAAATTCAAAGAAAAACAACCCAGGAGACCATAAAATGAGAGGGAAAACTCCTAAGGGCGAAATCTAACAATTACAGGCATCCCTCAAACAGGAGGGGAGGAGAAAAAGAAAACCACGCTAAACGCGAAGCAGTAACAAGGACTTACGTGGCTGCACCCACCCAAAAACAAAAGACAAGTACAGCAAAGAAAATTCAGTTCGGGGGGTCTCCCCGCACCCAGCGTCCATACCGCCAACAGGGGTGAAGGGAAAAGTTCTGGCGGCCTACCCAAATCCCAGGCGAGAAGACACAGTCTCTCGGGAGGCCGAACCAGATCGCCGAACAGGAAGTCCAATGGGTCGGGCGGCCGCACTAACGAGCCGAATGGGCACGGCAGACCCTCTGGCGGCCGACCCGCATCGCTCAACCACCAGGCCCGTAGGGGAGAGAGAGGCAACGGCTTCCCCATGGAGGAAGACAATGAGGGAGAGCCGGGCCTAAAGTGAGAGGTCCATATGGGCCCTAGTGGAGGAAGCTTGGGGGGAGGATGAAGATGAGCCAGTCCAATGTCCGATGGCAGGGGATCTGCAGCTCCCTCACCGGACCTGGACATTGCTGGTGCCGAACCCACGTCGGACCCCGATTGGGTCTCTGTAGAACCCACGTCGGACGCCGATTGGGTCGGCGCCGCACCAGATCCGACCTCCGATCTCGAACCAGGAACCTCTGGCACCGCGGGCGATGGCAGCTCCTTGCCGGCGACCCTGGGAGAAGGCTCAGGAGAGAGAAAAGAACCGGGATCAGGATCACCGGCAGCGCCAGAACCCGGCGAGACAAGCTCGGATGCAGCGGATGGCTGCACCTGGCTCATCTCCCCCAGAGACAGGCTAAAGTGCTCCAAAATGAGAAGGAGAAAGATAAGGTAGAGCACTTGCCTGATCTCGGGTTCTGACGCCGTCCAGGACTGTGAAGATACAGGTTCAAGCTTCAGGAGGTCGTCCTCAGGCTCCCACTCAGCTGCGTCGGGCTCCGCAGCTGGCATGATGGTGTGCGCAGCTTGTGAGTCCTCCGGCACCGGTGCCCACGCCGATGGCCCATACGGCATGGTGGCAGGCGAACCTCGACCCGCTGGACCGGACCGCTCCTCCGTGGAGACCCGGGGACGCTTCATCGTCGGCGCTGGTTCCACGCTGCAGTCCACTCTCCTCCTCCGCCCACGGCGTAGCTGCGGAACCGGAACCAGGCTCTCCAGAACCGCAGGCCCCCTCCTCATCCCACGACGTTGGCCTGGCGTCGAGGACCGCTCAGCGGAGGGAGACACAGAGGATGCGGGGTTAATAATTATAGCCACAGCGGGTGGTAGGAGTTCGGGGAGCTGCGAACCCCGAACTCCACCTCCAGGAGTCTGACAAAGCAAATCACAATAAGTGAATGAACTAACTGGGACTTGCCTGTCTCCTGGAGGCTGGATGGTGACCGCTGTGGTGGACGTTGCTCCTCCCTTTCCCCGCCGGACGGTAACAGAGGATCCCTGGGGAGGATATCGGGGAGCCGCTCGTGATGATTCCGGGACGGAGCTCGCCAGGTCAGGATTCTGGATGCACACAGCAGCCGGGGAATGCGTCGAAGAGGAGGGGGCGACAGCCGAGATGAGCCGGGCCCGGAGCGCTGACGTAGCAGTGGGGGAAGATGGCTCGGGAGACGAAGCTGCGGGATTTCCCCTCTGATGAGGCACAGGAGTGACAGCTGTGTGGGGGATTGAGACCTTGCGGCGGCCCGGAACTGGATCCGGACGGGATTCGTGCTGAGGTGGACTGGCAGTGTGACGACGGCTACTTGCAGGGGGAGAAGCGAAGGTGAGACCCGGAAATCGCCGCTCCTGTGCAGAGACAGAGGCGAGGAGGGTGTTGAACTCAGGGAAGTCACGCAGCCCTGGATTCCTCTCCACCAGTCTAACTGCCGCCACCACATGCTTCATGATTATGGACGGGTGCACAGCGGAGCGAGCAGCAGCCACTTGGTCCCGGACCTTGATTGCAGTCAGCTGCAGCTCCTCCGGGGGAATCCCGAGTGACGTTGTGCTGGATGGGGAAAGACCTCTGGATGGCGCAAACTCCCGGACCGGAGTGGAGGCAGGAGCGGGATTCCGAAGCGAAGGGTGACGTCTCCTCCTCTTCGGCTTCCTGCCGGGATTTCCCTCCAACCCACGGAGTATTCTTCGCTGTGCAGCAATGTCCAACCTCCTCGCGCTCACCTCAGGATGACAGGCGAAGCGGGGGAGATAGTCGAGGACCTCCTCAGCTTGGTCCAGGTACCAGTGCACATCGCTGCTGAAGTCGAGGAGGGAAGCGGTGTTGACGATTTCATCCACGCACTCGAGGGCGTCTGCGAGGACATCACTCGGACCCTGAGTGCGGGACCTCCGTGACGGCATGCTTCCGCAACGGTACCCAGACAGGTAAGGGCAACAGTCCAAAACAGCAAACTCACGGTCGCCGGCAACTCACTTGGCTGTGACCTACTGTTACGTATGGCTCTCGCGAGCCATACAATGAGAGCCAAGGGCAGACCAGTGAGTTTGCGATGTTTATTATAATGAGGGAAAAGGAACAAAGGAACAGGGCCTCGTGAGGCCAAAACACAAATGATAATACGAGGATAACACTTACATACAGTAAGTGTAACCCTCGGGGGGTGGGTTCGATCCCAGCCCCCGACCAACAGTGAGCTGTGTGGAGTTTGCATGTTCTCCCCGTGTTGCGCGGGTTTACTCCGGGATTTCTCCGGTTTCCTCCCGCACACCAAAAACATGTAGGTTTAGGGCGCTCGCGCACGCAGCGACCAGCAGCCGGTGGCTTGTCACCAGACTGCAAACCAAGTCTACCTACGGGTACAAATAAGTAACAAAAAAAAAAAAAAAAAAAAAAAAAAAAAAAAAAAAAAAATACAGTGCTGAATGATGAGCGGGTGGCTGGCGCCAGACGAAGGGGTTCCAGCCTTACCCACGCCGGAGAAGAGCGTGGATAATGGTGTGAGGTCACAGCCCCGAATGATCGGAGCTGCTCCCTTTAATACTGGTTGACAGCGCCTCAGCTGATGAGGGGTAATTGGGCTCCAGCAGTCTCGTAGAGCTTGACAGCTGGGAGCCCGCTGAGACGCTGTCACAATAAGAGCCGGGCTGAGGAGGAATATGGCCTGAGTGCCGGATAACACAGTGTCTCACCCCATATGACACTATGCCTCAGTCCGGGGCTACCGAGGGTGCCACTACTCCCCAGTCCGGGAACACCGAGGGTGCTGCACCTATGCCCAAGGTCACTGTGGGTCCTCTCTCTATATCTGGTCCCGTTGTGGTTCGTTCTCCGCCATCCCCTTCATCAGGTGCCCATCTCCTGGCCTCTGGGGTTCACGGTAAGCACAGATTCCAACTGCCACCTCCTGGGGGAGGTGTGTGGTGCTCCGTAACCCATTGGCCTAGAGATGCAGGAAGACCGCCCAACGAACTCTCTGGGTTGCTTGGGTGGCTTCAGAATTCTAGAAGGCCACCCGACAAACTCTCTCCTCCATTTTTGTGGCTCGGGAGACCTGGTAGGCCGTCCGACCTTTTCCACCTGATGGTCGGGTGGAGCTGGGACTTTGGAAGGCCACCAGAACTGTTCCCTTGTTTACCCAGTATTGCTTAGTCTTAGGGCTGTTGCAGTAGAGGAATTTCCCCTGCGGTGATGGTGGACAGCTCAATACCGTGGTATGCGGCATTATTGCAAATGTTTTTAGGACCCTGTGGATTAATAATTTAAACAGGGTTTATAACTTATGTGGCAAATGAGGGAAGCTGTGAGAGTCTCGCTGCAGCTCACTCTCAACTTTATGCGTGTGTTACAACTGTGCAGAGCTCCGCTCTTTATACAGGCATGAACTGCTGATTCTGTTAAAAAAACAAAAAAAAAAACGATCATTTTCATAAAGCAGTGGCGGTAACTAAGGGGTGTGTGGACTGGAGACTGCAGTGACATTCAGCCTATAAGCAGGACAGTCTCCGTACAGGACCCTGCGCGGCTCTTGTCTCCGTGATATTTGCCGCTGTCCGAAAAATCTCATTCAAACAAGCTGCTCTTGGATCTCATACATGGAGCATACACAGTCAGGATCATACACACTCCGCTCAGAAGGAAATAACATGCTTTGTGCCCTTTCAGTGCTCACTGTTACGGCTGTATTTAACAAGGAGCCCAAACACTTTCACCACTAACTGCCTGCTGGAGTCCGTCTAGAGAGAGTGCCTCACACACGGCAGCACCGTGTGCTGTGGAAGCTTCTAGAGTACCAGGTGCAAACATGCTGTTTGTAATAAAAATACACTTCATTTAGCAATTCATTTAATAATATCAATAGGGGCACATAAGTGAACAACGAGATATAGCCACACAAACACACAAAAAAGTGAACACCGCGGTTGTTGCGGTTGGTCGTTTTCCTCTGCAGTAGGCATGTCCATAGCACGGTATTACATAATTGTGGTTATCACGACAGCCCTACTTAGTCTTCTTAGTACCTTATTTTGTCAGCGTTGTGGGTCATGTGTGTTTTGGGTTGTTTTGTTTGTTTTTGTGTCTCTCCCTCCAGGCCTGGATCCCCCCACCACCCTCCCGGGGTCGGTTTTTGAGGTTATTCCTGTTGGTAGGGGGTGGGTGTACTTTCATCCTTTTTGATGTACAGTGGGGTGTCGGATCCACCCCTTAAGAGAGAGGCACTGTCATGATGCCGAACGCGGGTCAGTGCCGTGCTTGGGTCTCTTGGTTGCTACTCTTTTTCTATATATGTATTTGTTCTTGAGTTTCATCTATTATGGTTTGTGCTTTTATTTTGACAGCTCCACTTGTCACTTCCTCCTGTCAAATCTTTTCGCTGGTTGTCACAGCTGTTTAGTGTCTTTAATTACTCTCTCACTCATGCATCCACACCTGATTCACATTTTGGTTTTCCCCCTATTATTATTTAAGCTCGCTTGCAGGGTTCATTCCTCGCTGCAACCTCGCATTGTGCAGAAAGGAAACCCCCATCCGATTCCTGTTTTATTCTCAGCTCAGTATTCAGCCTCACCTGTATAATTGTAAGTTACCCTTCATGGTTTACATTGATTGCATTTTTCTTTAAGTCACCCTTCATGGTCCTCTTGATTGCCTTTTTGTAAGTGCCCTTCGTGGCTATTATTTGTGTTCTTCATTATTAAATGTACAAACTCACAGCAGGCAAGTGGTGCCTTATTCCTACCCTGAAAGGGCCGTTTATGACACACGTAAGTACCTGACAACACCTGCCACGTCTGTGCCCTGTGAGAGGTTGTTTTCACTGTCTGGTTATGTGATTCAGAAGAAGTGTGCTGCTCTGTCATGTGAAAATGTAAACAAGCTTGTCTGTTTGGGCAACTGGCTCAATAGAAAGAAGAAAATAGGAACAACCCATGTATGTTGTTCTGTTAGTGTTAACTTTTATGTTGGGCGTCCATGTTCATTTGTAGAACAAGTTAAGTTGAAATAGCTGGAAATTGTGTTCCTCTACCTCTGCTGAAGAGGACAAAGAAAAGTCTGTTTTAGAAAAAGAAGTTAGAAGTATAAGCTAAGAAAGTTGCACTATACAGGTGGAGTCCATCCATCCATCCATCTTCTACCGCTTTTCCGGAGGTCCGGGTCGCGGAGGCAGCAGTTCAAGCAGAGAAGCCCAGACTTCCCTCTCCCCAGCCACCTGCTCCAGCTCTTCAAAGAGGATACCAAGGCGTTCCCAGACCAGCTGGGAGACATAGTCTCTCCACCGAGTCCTGGGTCTGCCCCGGGGTCTCCTCCCAGTGGGACGTGCCCGAAACACCTCAAGTGGGAGGCGTCCAGGAGGCATCCTAATCAGATGCCCAGGTTCAGGTTCAGGTTACTTTATTTGTACCCGTAGGTAGATTTGTTTTGCAGTTGGTAAGCCCATACCACCTCAACTGACTCCTTTCAATGTGGAGGAGCAGCGGTTCTACTCTGAGCCTCTCCCGGATGACTGAGCTCCTCACCCTATCTCTGAGGGTGAGTCCAGCAATCCTACAGAGAAAGCTCATTTCAGCCGCTTGTATCCGCGATCTTGTTCTTTTGGTCATTACCCAAAGCTCGTGACCGTAGGTGAGAGTAGGAATGTAGATTGACTGGTAAATCGACAGCTTTGCCTTAGAACTAAGCTCCTTCTTCACCACAACAGACTGGTACAACGTCCGCATCACTGCAGATGCTGCTCCAATCCGTCTGTCAACCTCTTGCTCCATTTTCCCCTCACTCGTGAATAAGACCCCAAGATACTTAAACTCCTCCACTTGGGGCAGGAGCCTGTCCCCAACCCAGAGAGGACAATCCACCTTTTTCCGGCTGAGGACCATGGACTCGGACTTGGAGGTGTTGATTCTCATCCCAGCCGCTTCACATTCAGCGGCAAACTGTCTCAGCAAGAGCTGTAGGTCATTGCTGGATGAAGCCAACAGGATAACATCATCTGCAAACAATAGAGATGAGATCCTGTGGGCACCAAGCATGACACCCTCCATTCCCTGGCCATGCTTAGAAATCCTGTCCATAAAAATTATGAACAGGATCGGTGACAAAGGGCAGCCCTGGCGGAGTCCATCTCTCACTGGGAATGAGTCTGACCGAGTGTTGGCAATACAAACCAAATTCTCACAACGATCGTACAGAGACCAAATAGCTCATAACAACAAGCCCGATACCCCATACTCCCAAAGCACCCCCCACAAAAAACCACGAGGGACGCGGTCAAATGCCTTCTCCAAGTCCACAAAACACATGTAAACTGGTTGGGCAAATTCCCACGAACCCTCGAGAATTCTCGAGAGGGTAAAGAGCTGGTCCGATGTGCCACGGCCAGGACGAAAACCACATTGCTCCCCCTGAATCCGAGGTTCGACCAACGGCCGGACTCTCCTCTCCAGTACCTTGGCATAGACCTTACCAGCGAGGCTGAGGAGTGTGAGCCCTCTAAATTTGGAGCACACCCTCTGGTCCCCTTTTTTGAAGAGAGGAACCACCACCCCGGTTTGCCATGCCAAAGGCACTGCCCCCAACCTCCACGCAATGTTGCAGAGGCGTGTCAACCATGACAGCCCAACAACATCCAGGGCCTTGAGGTACTCAGGGCGAATCTCGTCCAACCCCGGGGCCCAGCCACCAAGGAGATTTTTAACTACCTTGGCGACCTCAGCCCCTGTGATAGGCGAGTCATCCCCCTCGTCCACAAACCCTGCTTCCTCTGTGGAAGGCATATCAGTGGGATTGAGGAGATCCTCAAAGTATTTCTTCCACCACCCAATGATATCCCCAGTCAAAATCAACAGCGCCCCATCCGCACCATACACAGTGTGGACAGGGAGCTGCTTTCCCCTCCTGAGCCGCCGGACAGTTTGCCAGAATCTCTTCGAGGCCGACCGAAAGTCTTGTTCCATGGCCTCACCCAACTCCTCCCATACCTGGGTTTTTTGCTTCAGCAACCACCCAAGCTGCACTTCGCTTGGCCTGCTGGTACACCTCAGCTGCTTCGGGAGTCCCACAAGCCAACCAAGCTTGATAGGACTCCTTCTTCAGCTTAATGGCCCCCCCTCACCACTGGTGTCCACCACTTGGTTCAGGGGTTGCCACCACGAGATGCACCGACCACCTTGCGGCCGCAGCTCTGGGCCACCGCTTCAACAACAGAGGTGGAGAACATGGCCCATTCAGACTCCATGTCTCCAGACTCCCTCGGAATGTGGTTGAATTTCTTCCAGAGGTGGGAGTTGAAGACCTCCCGGACAGGGGCCTCAGCCAGACATTCCCAGCACACCCTCACCATATGTTTGGGTCTACCAGGTCTGAATGGCTTCCTCCCCTGCCATCGGATCCAACTCACCACCAGGTGGTGATCAGTTGACAGCTCTGCACCTCTTTTTACCCGAGTGTCCAAGACATACAGTCGCAGATCTGATGACACGAAAACAAAATCAATCATCGACCTGCGACCTAGGGTGTCCTGGTGCCAGGTGCACATATGGACACCCTTATGCTTGAACATGGTGTTCGTTATGGACAAACTGTGGTTAGCACAGAAGTTCAATAACTGAACACCACTTGGGTTCAGATCAGGCAGGCTGTTCTTCCCAATCACCCCCCTCCAGGTTTCACTGTCGCTGCCCACGTGCGCATTGAAGTCCCCCAGTAGGACAATGGAGTCTTCAAGAGGAGCACCCTCCAGCACCCCAGTCACAGACTCCAGAAAGGGTGGGTACTCTGAAACATCATTTGGTGCATAGGCACAAATGATGGTCAGGACCCGTTTCCCAACCCGAAGGCACAGGGAAGCAACCCTTTCATCCACCGGGGAAAACTCCAATATAGAGGCAGCAAGGTGGGGGGATACAAGAGTACCCACCCCTGCTCGTCGCCTTTTGCCCGGGGCAACTCCAGAAAAGACCAAGCTCCAGCCCCTCTCCAGGAGACTGGTTCCGGAACCGGAGATGTGTGTTGAGGTGAGGCCAACTATATCTAGCCGGTATCTCTCAACCTCGTACACCAGCTCAGGCTCCTTCCCCACCAGAGAGGTGACGTTCCACGTACCAAAAGCCAGTTTAGAAAGCTTGGGATCAGTCCGCCAAGGTCTCTGCCTTTGACCGCCACCTAATCCACATAGCACCGGACCCCCATGATCCCTCCTGCAGGTGGTGAGCCCACTGGAGGGTGGACCCATGTAACTCCTTCGGGCTGAGCCCAGCCGGGTCCCATGGGTGGAAACCCGGCCACCAGATGCTAACCATCAAGCCCCTCCCCCAGGCCTGGCTCCAGGGTGGGGCCCCGGTAACCCCATACCGGGCGGGGTACACTGAATCCTTGATCTAGAATTTATCATGAGAGTCTGTTGGATCGTCCTTAGTCTGGCCCTTCACCCAGGACCAGTTTGTCTTGGGTGACCCTATCAGAGGCAAACTGCCCCGGACAACATAGCTCCTGGGATCACTGGGGCATGCAAACCCCCCACCACGAAAAGGTGACGATCCATGAGGTGGAGTCCTGGTTCTATATTATACTCCTCATTTGCACTGCCTCTTTGATGTTTACAATTTATTTACAGTTTACTACAGGAGTAAAGTTGGACTGAATTGTGTAAGTATTGTTGATACAATGACGTTATTAAGCTCTGTCATTCTGTGGTTTACACATGCAATATTTCAGCACTTTTGAGGATTTTTTGGAGAATATTATGAATGAATAGTTGTCATTTTTGACATATTGAGCTTTAATAAACCTGCAGTTGCAGAAAGCAAGCATATTTGTCCACTCCCATGTTTATAAGAGTAAAAGAAACTTGAAAATTTGGCAAGTTAAGGTACACTGTGTTTGAATGGAAAAATATGCGATTAATGCGGGCAGGCTGTTCCTCCCAATCACCCCCCTCCAGGTTTCACTGTCATTGCCCACATGTGCATTGAAGTCCCCCAGTAAGACAATGGAGTCTCCAAGAGGAGCACCCACCAGCACCCCAGTCACAGACTCCAAAAAGGATGGGTACTCTGCGTTATTAATCATGATTAATGCAATGAGTCAAAAGATTAATCGTGATTAAAAATTTTAATCATCCAACACAACACCATTCATTCATTCATCTTCTTCCGCTTAATCCTTTTCGGGTCGCGGGGGAGCTGGAGCCTATCCCAGCATCTTTGGGCGAGAGGCAGGGTACACCCTAGACCAGGGGTGGGCAATCATGTGCCATGGAGGGCCATTCTACTGCAGGTTTTCTGTTCCACCCAGTCTCTTCAGCAGGTGTTTTCAATGATTAGCAATCCTTGAAGCTGGTCAGAGCACACACCTGCTGAAGAGACTGGGTGGAACAAAAAACCTGCAGTGGAATGGCCCTCACTGCCCACCCCTGCCCTAGACAGATCGCCAGTCCATCGCAGGGCCAACACAGAGAGACAGACAACCATTCAATCTCACAGTCATACCTAAGGACAATTTAGAATCCCCAGTTTGATGCCAATTAACCTAACTTGCATGTTTTTGGCATGTGGGAGGAAACCGGAGAAATCCCAGAGGAAACCCACGCAGACACAGGGAGAACATACACAGTGTTCTGTGTATGTGCTAACCACTCCGTCACCGCGCCACCCCACCACAACACCATATATATATATATATATATATATATATATATACAGTATACACAGACGTGGACAAAATTGTTGGTACCCCTCTGTTAATGAAAGAAAAACCCACAATGGTCACAGAAATAACTTGAATCTGACAAAAGTGGGAATAAATAAAAATTCTATGAAAATTACCCAATGGAAATCAGACAATGCTTTTGAATTGTGGTTCAACAGAATTAATTTAAAAAACAAACTCATGAAACAGGCCTGGACAAAAATGATGGTACCCCTAAAAAAGATTGAAAATAATGTGACCATAGGGACATGTTCAACCAAGATGTGTCCTCTAATTAACATCACAGGTATCTACAAACTTGTAATCAGTCAGTTGGCCTATTTAAAGGGTGACAAGTAGTCACTGTGCTGTTTGGTGACATGGTGTGTACCACACTAAACATGGACCAGAGGAAGCAAAGGAGAGAGTTGTCTCAGGAGATTAGAAAGAAAATTATAGACAAGCATGTTAAAGGTAAAGGCTATAAGACCATCTCCAAGCAGCTTGATTTTCCTGTGACTACAGTTGCACATATTATTCAGAAATTTAAGATCCACAGGACTGTAGCCAACCTCCCTGGATGTGGCCGGAGGAGGAGACGGATAATACGAATGGTAACAAAAGAGCCCAGAACAACCTCTAAACACATTCATGGTGAACTCTAAGGTCAAGGTACATCAGTGTCAGATTGCACCATCCGTCGATGTTTGAGCCAAAGTGGACTTCATGGCAGATGACCAAGGAGGACACCACTGTTGAAAACAAATTATAAAAAAACCAGACTGGAATTTGCCAAACTGCATGTTGACAAGCCCCAAAGTTTCTGGGAGAATGTCCTATGGACAGACGAGACAAAACTGGAACTTTTTGGCAAGGCACATCAGCTCTATGTTCACAGACGCAAAAATGAAGCATACCAAGAAAAGAACACTGTCCCTACTGTGAAACATGGAGGAGGTTCTGTTATGTTCTGGGGCTGCTTTGCTGCATCTGGCACAGGGTGTCTTGAATCTGTGCAGGGTACAATGAAATCTTAAGACTATCAAGGTATTCTAGAGAGAAATGTGCTGCCCAGTGTCAGACAGCTTGGTCTCAGTCACAGGTCATGGGTCTTGCAACAGGATAATGACCCAAAACACACAGCTAAAAACACCCAAGAATGGCTAAGAGCGAAACACTGGACTATTCTAAAGTGGCCTTCTATGAGCCCTGCTCTAAATCCTATTGAACATTTGTGGAAGGAGCTGAAACATGCCGTCTGGAGAAGGCACCCTTCAAACCTGAGACAACTGGAGCAGTTTGCTCATGAGGAGTGAGCCAAACTACCTGCTGAGAGGTGCAGAAGTCTCATTGACAGTTAGAGAAATCGTTTGATTGCAGTGATTGCCTCAAAAGGTTGTGCAACAAAATATTAAGTTAAGGGTACCATCATTTTTGTCCAGGCCTGTTTCATGAGTTTGTTTTTTAAAATAATTCTGTTGAACCACAATTCAAAAGCATTGTCTGATTTTCATTGGTTAATTTTCATAGAATTTTTATTTATTCCCACTTTTGTCAGATTCAAGTTATTTCTGTGACCATTGTGGGTTTTTCTTTCATTAACAGAGGAGTACCAACAATTTTGTCCAAGTCTGTATATATACTGTGTCAGGCACAGTTGAGTAAACACCATAGAGTTGAGCAGTATCCTTTGTTCGACCCTCTCCTTGATTTTCCAAAAGAGTGAAATCTTCGTGGCCTCTGGTCTTTTTTCTGTGTCAATAAAGACAAACTATCAAGTGCACGGGCTTCAAGCTGATTTAAACACACACACGCACACACACTAAAAGCTTCCATCTTTATAGTAACGGCTATGTGCTTGTCTACAGTTTGATTTGATGTAGGTGAATGTGTCAGGGTCACAGTCAGAAGGTCTCCGCCCCACTGGCGATGGATCCCATTTTTATGGAAGACCCCCCTCTGTGTTATTGAGACATGCTAGTCATCTCCATTATGAAGTGTAATTAGGTTGTTGTGCTTATTAACTCCTATTATTGGAGGAGCCCTGAGATGTCCACATGTGGCAAGTGTTGTGGGACTGGTTTGGGCATGGCAGTAAATTCATTTTGGCAGGAAGACGTCAATGAACATCCATGTCCTTGATATCTGTTGTTGTTTTTAACCCATTGTAGTTATTCAAAGGTTATATTACTTTCAATCAAAGCAGAAATTGTTTGGTTTGAGTTTAAATAAATTTGGCAGTATTTAAATGTTTATTTCATAATATTTAATGTTTTAAGATCATCTTAATTGTCACTTAATTCATTGTAAATGTGTTTTCTATTAGCAATAATGTCCTAATATACAGTACCTAGAACTTCCATAGAAAACTTATTTTCCACTGTCCTCTTGCACCAAGCTTTTCACCCTTTTTACCTTGTAGGTTAACTTTAGGTTAACTCTAGGATACTATGTCATGTCAGGTCAGGCATTGGTTTGTTTGCTACCGGATAATCATGAAAACCGGTACTACCTGTCTCATGGGTCGGGCTGTCGGCGACTCAACCGGCAACCCCGCCCTTCCGAGGGTGTGGAGGGTGAAACTGGGCATCCTGGCAGAACTAAAAACAATATCTGTCACAGGTCTGTGGTGGACCACTCCCAGTTACACGGGGTGAGACTGGACATCCTGGCAGATAAGCACATCTGTCACAAGGTCTGTGGTGGACTTTTGCCTGTTGGTGCATCGTGACATGCACTACACAAAGAGCAGAGATAAACAAACCTATCATCTGGTCAGTCACTGCAACAGATACTGGAGTGAGTTTGTCTTGGCCTGTCCTTGCCACTGATAATACCTCTATCTGCCAAGAATGTGCCGCTAGTCCAGCAAAAGCTAGCAGTACTCAAATACTTTGCAAGCAGTTTCATGAAATGGTCAGTCAGAAAGCAACTCATACCTGCTCGGACATCGCCCGGGTTAACAAGGTCAGGAGTCCCTGGCAGCGGAGGGTGAAAGACAGAGCTGCTTGGAGGAATCTGATCAGACCTAAATGAAACAGTCATTGTCGCTCCTGACAGACTGCTATGATGATGATGATGATGAGGATACTATGGGACTTGTTTATATAAGGTTTGTGTGTACAGAAATATGATCAAGCTTGCTATCACAACCAAAAAAGGTCCCAAATTGATCTACTAAGAGGGCACAATTAGTCATGTCTTTCAAATGAGCAAACTAAACTGTGGATTTTATACCTCTGATTTAATGACAATGGAAAGTGGTGACATTTCTTCCTCTGTGCAAAATAGAGGGAGACGAAAATGTATATCTTCTTGCCTTTTGAACAGCATAGCGTTACGTCTTGTAATACTGAGTTTTTGTTGTTGTAGCGCAATATAGTGTTTAATAGTGTCTTCATCTTTAATTCCTCTTGATCAGTTTTCCTCTTGTATTTATGGTGGTCATCCTCCAAGCTCTCCAGTGAACCATTAATAATCCTAATTTATATATGGCTACCTCCACCAGTTTTGCACCTGTTGTCAGTCATGCAGTTTCTTGAGTAAATGCTCAAACAACAAACCCTGGATCAACGCTGAGATAAAATCACTACTGAGAGAAAAGAAAAGGATCTTCAGGTCTGGGAACAGGGAGATACTGAAGTCCGTACAGAAGGAGCTAAGGAGGAAGATCAGAGAAGGCAAGGACAGCTTCAGGAAGAAGAAGGAGGATAAGCTGCAACAGAGCGACATCGGCGGGGTCTGGAAAAGCCTCAAAACCATCTCTGGGCTCCAGAATACCTCTTCCCAGGCCACGGGGGGCAGGGAGGGGGTGAACAATCTGAATCCGTTTTTTAATAGGTTTGACCAACCACCCTCCCCTCCACATGCACACCAACCACTGCTGCCTCTACCGTCATCAAGACCTGCTGTCCACCCCCCCCCCCACTCCCAGCACACAGCACCCCAGCCCCAACCTGACCCTCACTAAGACCCAGGTGAGGGCAGAGCTGAGGAAGATCAAGGCGAGGAACGCTTCGGGTCTGAACTGCATCAGCGCAAAACTCTTCAAGTCCTGAGCAGACCAGCTGTGTGGGATTGTGGAGCACATCTTCAACCTGAGCCTGAAACTGGGGAGGGTACCATAGTTGTGGAAAACATCTTGTGTGGTACCTGTACCAAAGACTTCCCACCCCAAGGACCTGAACAGCTACAGACCAGTGGCCCTCACATCACAAGTGATGAAGGCCCTAACCACTACCGGTCCACTAACCAGATGGTTGAAGGTTTGAATCCCGCTCTCCCCAGATATCCTGCCGTTGTGTCCCTGGGCAAGACACTTTACCCCCAATTGCTCCTGGTGGGTCTGGACAGCGCCATGTTGGGCAGCTATGCTGCCATCAGTGTGTGAATGGGTGGATAGCAGGATCTGTAAAGCGCTTTGGTCATCTAAAGATGAGAATAAAAGCGCTATATAAGTGAATGCCATTTACCATTTACCATTTACCCTGGAGAAACTGCTCCTCGCTCACCTCCACCCCCTGGTGGGACCAGCGATGGATCCACTCCAGTTCTCCTACTAGCATGGCATCGGGGTGGAGGATGCAGAGATCTTCCTCTTTCACCGTTCCCTGTTCCACCTGGAGAAGCCTGGGAACATGGTGAGGATCATGTTCTTTGACTTCTCCAGTGCTTTCAACACCATCCAACCGGTGATCCTGAGGGATGAGCTGCTGTGCAGAGATGGACGAGCACCTGTCATCATGGATCCTGGACTACCTCACGAACCAGCCACAGTTTGTGAGAACCCAGGATTGTGTGTCCAACACGATCATCGGCAGTACGGGGGGCCCCCAGGGAATGGTTTTGGCTCCCTTCCTGTTCACCCTTTATACTGTGGACTTCTCACACAACACAACACACTGCCATCCACAGAAGTTCTCTGATGGCTCTGCGATCGTCGGCCTCATCTCCAATGGAGATAAAGCTGAGTACAGAGAACTTATCCAGGACTTCGTGGACTGGTGCCATCGGAACTGCCTCCAGATCAACGCGAGAAAAACTAAGGAACTGGCGGTGGACTGCCGCAGGCAAGGACAACCCCTCACAACACCAGTAAACATCCAGGGAACAGACATTGAGATGGTGACATCCTACAAGTATCTGGGTGTTCATTTGAACAATAAACTAGACTGGTCACACAATACCGACAGACTCTACAAGAAGGGACAGCGCAGGCTGTCCCTACTGAGGAGGCTCAGGTCTTTTGGTGTACAAGGGGTGCTCTTGAAGACCTTCTACGATTTGGTGGTGGCATCAGCCATCACTTTTGGAGTGGTCTGTGGGGGCAGCAGCATCACAGCAGCCGACAGGAAGAGACTGAACAAACTGATCAAGAAAGCTAGCTCTGTCCTGGGGCAGTGCCTTGACCCAGTGGAGGAGAAGGATGGTGGCTAAGCTGTCATCTCTGCTGGAGTCTGAGTCCCACCCTATGCAGGACATGCTGAATGCACTGAGGAGCTCATTTAGCAGTAGGCTACATCATCCTAGGTGGACGACCGAGAGGTTTTGCAGGTCCTTCCTACCTACGGCTGTCAGACTTTATAACCTAAGCAGGGCTGCTCGCAGAGACTGTAAAAAAACGTTACGACCTAATAGTATTGAATTCAAAAGAAGCAACAAACCTACACAAAATGGTACCCCTCCAGTATACAACTAGGACAATATCAATTGCTACGGAGGGTGACAATATGTATGGGTGCATATTCATACTATGTGGGGTAACTAAATAGACTGTTATGCTGTTTATTCCATCTAGCTACAATGCTCCCCATTGTGTATAGATATTTATATATTTATGTGTACATATGTATATTCACTGCTCTTATTTTCTTATCTTCTAAGTTATTGCTCTGAGTGTTGCTATCCTTGTGCTGCTGCAATCCTGGAATTTCCCCATTGTGGGACTAATAAAGGCTTATCTTATCTCTTATCTTATCTTAAATCACCAAAAAAACCTTGCAATTTTCATCCTCACATGTGCAATTTAGTACTTACCATATGAGCTCTTAGCATATCAGCCCATAGTAAGGTTTTCAAATCTTCCAAAGTACCCCTGCAAAAAAGGATTTTATTAGGAGTGACAGACCTGTCTTATTATTGCCAAAAACCAGGTTTATCAAGACACCAGCAACAAAGAACATCTTCAGCTTCAGCAATTCAACACCCTAAGAACGAGAATGGGCTGCTGAGGTTGTTCAAACAACCCAAGTTTGACCAATTTCCTGTGAGCTAATGGTGTATAGAGTTCTACTTGAAGTCGGATGGGACTGTGCTGAGCTGTGGCTTCTACTGAACAGTTAGCCAACATGTGGAACATGCAGATATAGCTAGTATCAGAATCAGAATCAGAATCAGAATCAGGTTTATTGCCATTGTTCATGTGATACACAAACTAGGAATTTGTCTCGGTGCCATGCTGCAACATTAAAAACATAATGAGAAAAAGGGATAAACTAAAAAACTAAAGGACTAGAAACGTGCGATAAGTGTAGAAAAATAAGTAATAATAAGTAATAATAATAATAATACTAGTAATAATGAGTAGTACTAGTCAAGGCAGTTTTAAAAAATTAGCATGTAGCAGATAATGTGAAGTACCACATAGTGCAGTCAATAATGCAACAGAAAAACAGTGATGAATGACATGAGTCTGGTTGAGCTGCTGTACATAGTGCACGAGAGTCAAAAGTCACTTAGTGTTCAGCAGTCTGATGGCAGAGGGGAAAAAGCTGTTCATGTGCCGGGAGGTTTTAGTCCGAATGGACCGAAGCCTTCTACCTGAGGGGAGGGGGGCAAACAGCGCGTGACCAGGATGTGAAGGATCGGCTATGATCTGGCCAGCACGCCTCCGGGTCCTGGAGATGTACAGGTCCTGGAGAGATGGGAGCTTGCAGCCTATCACCTTCTCAGCAGTGCGCACGACGCGCTGCAGCCTTAGTCTGTCCCTGGCAGTGGCTCCTGCGTACCACACAGTTATGGAGGAGGTGAGGATGGACTCGATGATGGCCGTGTAGAACTGCACTAACATCTTGGTGGGTAGCTTGAGCTTCCTCAGCTGCCGCAGAAAGAACATCCTCTGCTGGGCCTTTTTGATGAGGGAGCTGATGGTTGGCTCCCATTTGAGGTCTCGGGTGATGGTGGTGCCCAAGAAGCGGAAGGAATCTGCAAAGGTGATGGGAGAGCCTGTGATGGTGAGGGGGGGCAGGGGGGATGTGACTTTCCTGAAGTCCACAATCATCTCCGCTGTCTTCAGAGCATTCAGCTGCAGGTTGTTGTGGCTGCACCAGGACACCAGCTGGGCCACCTCTTCCCTGTAGGCGGACTCGTCACCGTTGGAGATGAGCCCGATGAGGGTGGTGTCGTCCGCAAACTTAATCAGCTTAACAGACTGGTGGGAGGAGGTGCAGGAGTTGGTATAAAGGGAGAAGAGTAGGGGGGAAAGTACACAGCCCTGGGGTGATCCAATGCTGATGCTAACAGAGTCTGAGACAGACTTCCCCAGCCGCACATGCTGTCTCCGGTCCATCAGGAAGTCGGTGATCCACCTGCAGAGGGAGTCAGGCACGTTGAGCAGGGACAGCTTGTCCTGGAGCAGATCGGGGCGGATGGTGTTGAATGCGGAGCTGAAGTCCACAAACAGAATCCTGGCGTAGGTTCCCGGGGAGTCCAGGTGCTGCAGGATGGAGTGGAGGGCCAGGTTGACTGCGTCGTCCACAGACTTGTTAGCACGGTAGGCAAACTGCAGCGGGTCTAGGAGGGGTGTGGTGATGGACTTGAGGTGAGACAGGACCAGGCGCTCAAAGGACTTCATGACTACAGAGGTGAGAGGTGAGGTATGCTAACTATAAGAGAGTACAAACTGGTGTTGTGATACAGGCGGAGTGCCAACCAACAGTCCCCTATAATAGGAACAGCGTGATGACGTCATCCGTTCCTGCGCTATCATGTCTGTGCTGCTTGCTGTAAATATGGTAATATACAACATTCATCTCCCCCTGGGAAAAAAAACCAAAACCATTATTAACGTCAAGGCAGGCATATGAACTCACAACAATTCAAACCTGAACCTGGGCCACCGAGTGGACTGCCAGTAGACCCTTTACGGTTGAGTGGGTTATTCTGCCACTACAAACATTTTAAAACAGAGTAATTGTGAGAGTTCAACTTGAGGGACCTCAGACGAGCCCGCGGTGGGCATGGCCCTGGAGGCGCCAGCTGCAACAGACCTGGGTGTGCTCTCTTGTTGGCGAAGTCCCAGTCCGGGTTCCACACTGGCTGGGTCTGCTCCAGCGTCACGGCTTGATCTGGGACAGCTGCACTTACCTTTCCCAACCAGCTGACGTGCTAACTTGAACCACCGGCCATCTGGAAGGTGGCTGGCCCCAACTGCACGGTGATCTGCATCAGCCATGACAGGAGCATCTGCAGATCATCTGGGCGTTCGGACCAGCGTACCCGAGCCCAACCAAGCACTGCAAGCGGCAATCTGTTCAGCTGCACACGGTGTTGCTGCTCTCTCATCCCGGATGCTGGTTGCTGTTGTGGCGGTGTGCCGTTCACACCAGCAGCAGGATGCGCTCTGGATTGATTTTGCTCTGCTGGGTCCTGCTCAGCCATAAACTCCCTCTCCTGCAGCTCTGTGGCGGCTCCCTGAAGCTTATGCCGGGTGAGGATCAGAGGCGAGTCCAGTTTGTGCTCTCTCTCCTCTGGTGCTGGTTGTGGTTGCGGCAGTGTGTTACTCTCGCCGGCGACAGGACCCGCACCAGGTTGTCATCGTTCACTGGGGTCCCTCTTGGCCACAAACTCCCTCTCCTGCAGCTCTGCAGTGACTCCTTGAGGCTTATGCTGGGCGAGGATCGCAGGCGAGTCCAGATTATGCTTTCTCCCCTGCAGCTCGAGAACGCTCATGCGGCATGAGGACCAGCTCCGGGTTCCGTGTGGCTGCGGTTTGGAGCTCCTGTGGTGGCTCTGGGTTCTGCATGGATGTGGTCTGGGGCTCCTGCGGCTGCTCTGGTTCTACTGGGTTCTGCTCAGTGTGTGGTGTGAGGCAGGGAGCGGCTGCGTCCACGTCTGAGTGCAGCGGACTCAAGCCGTCGTCGGCCAAGCTGAGTTTACTGCTGGGTAGGTGCACTGTGGTGCCCTGCTGTCCTGCAGCGTCTACCTTGGGGCCCTCCTGAGAAGACATGGGGTCGACAGGCTCAGCAGCCAGGGCCACCATCTGTACCAGCGGAGCTGAATATGGGAAGCGCGGGCCGGGGCCTGTTTGCTGCAATGCTACCTGGGCCGTTATCTCTAGCTGGGATGCTAATTCCATCGCCTCGGTCTCCGACAGGACACCCAACGCCATCAGCACCAACTCCCGTAGCATTTCCACCGAGTCTACCACTGGCAGGTCCTCTGGCTCCATCTGCAGTAAGCCCTGTATTGCCGAATTTGTGGTGTACGTCTTCAATTGTTCTAGCACCAACCTGTCTTCCAAGTGTCCAAACTCGCATGTGTTAGCCAAACAGTAGAGGGCAGCTACATACAGTAGGACCGACTCGTCTGGTCGCTGTCAGCATTGGTAAAACACAAATCTTCGGGCCATTACACTCTGTGGAGCAATGAAATGTCCGGTTAATAAGGCGGCACATTCACTGTAGGTGTCCGCAGGGCCCAGTGCTCCAAACACAAGCTGATCCTCGCTGCCCAGGTTATGAATCAGCAAAGCATGTAAATGACGCTTGCTAATGATAGCTAGGTCTGTAGCCGACACGTATGTCTGAAACAACTCAAAGCAACAAGGCCATGGGATGGGCAGCTCACCTGGGATTGCAAGGAACAGTGATGTGGGTGTCAAACACGCTTCCATCTTCAGGAAACTGTCTCGTTTTCCTCCAGAAGAATAATTTTTTCTCCTTGTCGCCACTGTTATGTCTGAGAATCAGGGACCAGCGGACACATTGACTGTGCTGAGCTGTGGCCTTTATTGAACAGTTAGCCAACACGTGCAACATGCAGATATAGCTAGTATGCTGACTATAAGGGAGTACAGACTGATGTTGTGATACAGGCGAAGCGCCAAAGAGCCTAGGCTGCTGCCAACAGTCCCCTATTATAAGCATGGCGTGATGACATCATCCGTGCCTGCGCCATCAGCTGCTCGTTGTAATATGGAAATATACAACACAGTCCTCACCACAAAATCCAAAATAACTGCACTCTGCATAAATAGTAGTGAAGACTGATTAAAATACACTACATACTATCCAAGACCTATCTCTGAACATGTTCTGATATTTTTCTATGCAAGTTTCTCAGTACGCTGATTTATTTTCACTCTGTGTCTCTGGCTTTCCTGAGGGCATCCATCTTGGCTTTCCAATTTATTGTGCTGGAGCACAGTCAACTTGGATGTGACACTATTCCTTTATAGATGCAAATGGAACGCACCATAGTAGCACACTATTCATGTTCTTACTTACAGTTAATCAAAAACAGTAAGTGTAAGGTAAAAATTGAGGTGTTGAGATTTTACTCACAATTTTAATCGAGGAAAAAAGGTTAAAGATGGGGTAAAGTTTCTGATGTTTTCGATCAAGACCTGGACAATTTATTCACTGAGGCATGTGATTAAGTTTTGTCTATGTGAGGTGGATCACCCAGATTCAAATCTCAATTTCCTCACTATGTATTTAAAAGTAGTGTTTTAATTAGTAAGTTTCATTAGCCATCTAATAGCTCTGTAGCTAACTGATGCATAACCCACTGCTTTCTGTTTCAGTTCAAATCAGTTTTGCTTATATAGGGTCAGATTATAAAAGAAGAAGAACCCAACAGTAAGGTTCACTGATCACATAAGGGCAAGCACATGGCAGTGATAAGAATGGAAAAACTGTGGAGATGAAATAACCAGACCGAACTTTCCGAGCAGATGAACTTTATTTCACTCTCACATCTTCCAGAATCAGAACATTAAACTCGTGAAGTAGTGACACTCTTTTATATCCCAAAACTCACACCTCCCTGCTATCTGAGGTCCTGCATTCACCATTCACTCTCCCCAGACAATTCCCCTTACCCTCCAGCCCTATAAGATAAGATAAGATAAGATAAGATAAGCTGTAGAAGATGCCTTACAAACGAGACTGAGTTTATTCCTCAGGAAAGCTTTATTGGAAGTCACATCTTCTATCATCAAAGTTCTCAGCAGAAAAGAGACAGAACCATCTTTCCTCACAGCTTATATACACCAGAGATACTAAACCCCCACATCAAGTATCTCACACCTTCACCCCACAGAAGCTCAGTAAACACATGAACCCACAGTCACATATAGCCTCCGAGACTTGCTGGCGCCTCTGTCTCCTTCTCCACCTCGGGGGCTCCCGTTGGGACATTGTCTCTGACTTCCATCTTCCCCAGCACCCACCTCCTAGCCGAGGTCCCTGCTGGGGCATTGTTCCTTTGGACGTTTGCTCTGTAGGGTCTGCACCGTCATGCCTACTGGATGCATGTGGGGGAGAATGCGTACCATACACGCATGCTATATATGTGCCTTAAATATGCACCATATAACCCCCCCCAAACGTTCAAATAAGGACAAGTTACACTTCAAATGCTTAGAATCATGACACCCCCACACAGAACAAGAGAGAAAAAAAAAACTTGGCACAACAGATCACATGTCCCACTGCTTGGGCTTCAATTCTCTGCCATATCTGCTGTGAGCAGGTCTCGCTCTGCCTGTGGCTGTCTGCTGCATCTGTGAAGTAGAATCATTAACACATCGTCGTGAAAGCTTAGCAGAGCGTCTCCCGGGTGGCCGGCCGCGGTGGGGGGCTCTGGCCAACTGTACTGGGTCGTCAGCTAACACAAAAGCGGGTTTGAGTCTGTTAATGCAGACTAAGTCCCTCCTGTCTCCCAAATCGAGCAAAAAATGCTTTTCCCCGGTTTCTAACACTCTGAACGGTCCATCGTAAGGTGGCCTTAAACCTAACCTCTGTGCGTCGTGTCTAACAAAGACAAATTCTGCATTCTTCAAGGTTTTGGGCACAAAAACACGTGGAAAACTGTGATGAACGGGACCGGGGAGGGTGTGTGACCCCGCGTCGCTCTGCAGCAGCTGAGCGGGGAGGTGCTCCGGAGCAGGGTTCTCAGGGAGGAAATCTCCCGGTAACCGGAGGGGTTGGGCGAAAACAAGTTCGGCCGGAGAGGCTTGCAAATCCTCTTGAGGTGCTGAACGCAACCCTAATAAAACCCATGGGAGCTTATCAACCCAATTTGTGTCCGTGAGAGCCGCTCTGAGGGCTGCTTTCAATGACCGGTGGAAGCGCTCGCACAAACCGTTGGCCTGGGGGTTATACGCGGTCGTGCGATGAATTTTCACCCCCAGGCTGAGTGCCATGGACGACCAGAGCTCGGAAACAAACTGGGGTCCTCTGTCAGACGTTATGTCTGACGGGATACCAAAACGCGCGACCCATGTTGTTAAAAAGGCACGTGCAACATCTGCCGCTGTGGTTGCCGCCAGAGGGACCGCCTCTGGCCAGCGCGTGGTGCGGTCTACCATGGTTAAAAGGTGTGTGAACCCCTGGGACAGCGGAAGAGGTCCTACTAAGTCGATATGCACATGATCAAAGCGTTTGGCTGGGATGTGAAAAGGTTCTAGAGGGGCTCGTGTGTGTTTGTGTACCTTTGCTCTTTGACACGCAGCGCATGCTGCAACCCACTCTTTGACTTGTTTACGCAGCCCCGGCCAAACAAACTTCTCTCCTACCATTTTGATAGACGCGCGGACGCCCGGGTGTGCCAGTGAATGTATTAAGTCAAAAACACGGCGACGCCACGCAGCCGGGACCACGGGACGGGGACGCCCCGTGGAGGTATCGCAGATTAGGGAGGGCATGCCTCTTTGAAGCACCCTGTGCTCCAGCCTTAGCCCTGTTGGCCCAGACTGGAGCGCGCGCACGTCCGCGTCGCCAACCTGTTCAGCGGCCATGGCTGCATAATCTAACCCGACGCAGACCGGGGCTGTGAGCGCTTCCGCGCCGCAAGCCTGTCCTAGGTCTGCAGCCGCCGAATCTGCCCCCTGGGGGCCTGTCGCTGCAACTGCACGCGAGAGGCAATCAGCCACTACATTGTGCTTACCCGCTACATGTTGAATGTCAGTGGTAAACTCCGAAATTGCAGCCAGCTGCCTCTGTTGTCGGCCCGACCAAGGCTCTGAAACCTTAGCCATTGCAAATGTTAAGGGTTTATGGTCCACGAACGCGGTAAAACGGTGCCCTTCCAACCAGAACTGGAAGTGGCGGAAGGCCAAATGCAGGGCCAAAAGCTCCCTGTCAAACGCGTTGTATTTACGCTCGTTATCGCGCAACGTTTTGCTAAAAAACGCGAGTGGTTGCCAGCATCCTGCCACCAGTTGCTCGACAACCGCTCCCACTGCCACGTCGGAGGCGTCTGTGGTTAGCGCCATGCGAGCTGCTGGCACCGGGTGTGCCAATAACGCAGCGTTCGCGAGGGCTGATTTGACCTGTGAAAAAGCGCGCTCCCGATCCGGGGACCACTCGACCTTAGATGCAGGTTTTTGTTTCTTTAATGCCGCGTACAATGGATGCATGAGCCGTGCCGCGTTTGGGAGGAAACGGTTATAAAAACTGACCATCCCCAAAAATTCCTGCAGCGCCTTAACCGTCTGCGGTTGGGGGAAATCCGTTATCGCGCGCACTTTATCTGGCAGCGGGACCGCGCCTTCTGGCGACACGCGGTGTCCCAAAAAATCGATTTTCACTACCCCGAATTGGCACTTTGCTGGGTTAATGATCAGCCCGTGTTCTGTGAGCCTCTGAAAAACTGCTGTGAGATGGCTTTCGTGCTTGGCCTCGGACGCGCTGGCTACCAAAATATCATCCAAATAAGCGAACACGAAAGGGAGGTCGCGCAGCACTGCATCCATCATGCGTTGGAACGTCTGCGCGGCGCCCTTGAGGCCGAAAGGCATGCGCAAAAACTCGAAAAGCCCGAAAGGGGTTATAACTGCCGTTTTGGGTATGTCCTGCGCACGGACTGGAACTTGGTGATAACCACGCACCAAATCTATTTTGGAAAAGATGCGCGCCCCCGCTAAATGCGCCGAAAAATCCTGGATGTGCGGAATCGGATAGCGGTCGTGGGCTGAAGCATTATTTAATCTGCGGAAATCGCCGCAAGGGCGCCACGAGCCGTCAGCCTTGGGTACCATGTGCAGGGGTGACGACCAGGCGCTGTTCGAACGCCGGACTATGCCCAGTTTTTCCAAGTTGGCGAATTCCTCGCGCGCGATGGCCAGTTTAGCTGGGTCCAACCGCCGAGCTTTTGCAAAAACAGGGGGGCCCGAGGTACTTATGAAATGCTCGACCCCGTGTTTGGCAACTGACGCTGAAAATGTAGGGACCGTGAGTGCTGGAAACTGGTTGAGTAATGCATGAAACTTACCACCCGCAGCTGTGACATTGGAATGTGCAGAAGGCAGGGCCACCCGAGCTGTGCAGGAGATAGAGTAGAAAGACAGTGCATTTACAATACATCTATTAGTAAGGTCAACTAACAAACTGTTTGAGCACAAAAAGTCAGCACCTAACATGTTGTTGTTAACTGCAGCAATAACGAAGGTCCACTCGAAGGTGCGCCCATGGAGGGACAGGCGGAGCGTCTTCTCCCCATATGTTTTGATCGTGGAGCCGTTCGCCGCTAACACCAGGGGGCCGCTGGCCGGCGCCAGGGTGTCCGCGTAGGTAGGCTTGACAAAACTCAGCTGGGAGCCCGTGTCCACCAGGAATTCTTTCCCAGAATTCGCGTCCGTCACGAAAAGCAGCCTGTTCTTTGTGCCGAGAGTCGCAGCTGCTACCGGCTCCCGGGCTTGGCGTTTCCCTGGCGCTGATACCGGCATGGAGGGATGCATCTGTGGGCTTTCTTGGCGAAACGTCGATGGTAGAAGCAGAGGGCGTTGTCAGCTCCGCTTCTCCTGGTCTCTGCCGCTGCTGCCGTCAGTGGATCCGGTGTCGCAGCCTCTGGTCTCCCTCCTACTCGCGAAGGGGCGGTCATCTCTGCTGCTGCCGTCGTGGCCGCGCGCCGTCTATGGGAGTCGACGAAGCGTTGCGCCACCTGTCCCAGCTCGTGGTAGTCGCGGTTGACGAGCGGCTGCGAGCTGGCCAGGGTGACTCTCACTGCTGGCGGGAGCGTTCTGAGGAAGAGGTGGGCGAAGATAAAACTGTCGTCATCCTCGCCTCTCAGGCTCATCATCTTTGCCATCAGATCCGCTGGCCTGTCTGCTTCTCCCTCTGTCAGTGCCAGGAGCTTCTCTGCTCACTCTTCCCGCGAGGGAGTGAAGGCTCGGATGAGGGCAGCTTTCAGTGTGCCATACTTGTTGTCTTGGGGCGGGTGGTTGGTCAGGCTCTCCACCCGTTGCACTGTGAGGCTGTCCAGCTTCGCGACGACATGGTAGAACCTCGTTGTATCCGCCGAGATTCCCCGAAGGTGGAATTGCGCCTCCACAGTGGTAAACCAGGAGCGCGGGTTATGTTGCCAGAAGTCGGGCAGCTGTAGCATGGTAGCTGCGTTAACCCGGTTGGCTCCTGAAGAGTCCGGTGCGGAAAGCTCGCCGTCACCGGCCATAGGTAGTTGTAGGTCACCAGTGTAGAAGATGCCTTACAAACGAGACTGAGTTTATTCCTCAGGAAAGCTTTATTGGAAGTCACATCTTCTATCATCAAAGTTCTCAGCAGAAAAGAGACAGAACCATCTTTCCTCACAGCTTATATACACCAGAGATACTAAACCCCCACATCAAGTATCTCACACCTTCACCCCACAGAAGCTCAGTAAACACATGAACCCACAGTCACATATAGCCTCCGAGACTTGCTGGCGCCTCTGTCTCCTTCTCCACCTCGGGGGCTCCCGTTGGGACATTGTCTCTGACTTCCGTCTTCCCCAGCACCCACCTCCTAGCCGAGGTCCCTGCTGGGGCATTGTTCCTTTGGACGTTTGCTCTGTAGGGTCTGCACCGTCATGCCTACTGGATGCATGTGGGGGAGAATGCGTACCATACAAGCATGCTATATATGTGCCTTAAATATGCACCATAAAGCCTTTATTAGTCCCACAATGGGGAAATTCCAGGATTGCAACAGCACAGGGATAGCAACACTCAGAGCAACAATCAGAAGGCAAGAAAAAAAACAAGAGCAGCGAGTATACATATGTACATATAAACATAAATATATAGACACACAGTGCGGAGCATTGTAGCTAGATGGAATAAATATATAAATATATAAACACAATGCGGAGCATTGTAGCTAGATGGAATAAATATGTGAATATATAGTCACACACACGGTGTGGAGCGTTGTAGCTAGATGGAATGAAACAGCATAACCGTCTACTTAGTTATCCTACATGGTATGATTATGTACCCATACATATTGTCACTCTCCGTAGCTACCGGTATTTTCCTAGTTGTATACCGGAGGGGACCATTGTGTAAGTCTATTGTATCTTTTGCATTCAATACTATTAGGTTGTCACGTCTTTTTGCTATCTCTGCGAGCAGCCCTGCTTAGGTTATACAGTCTGACAGCCGTTGGTAGGAAGGACCTGCAAAACCTCTCGGTTGTGCACCTAGGATGATGTAGTCTGCTGCTAAATGAGCTCCTTAGTGCATTCAGTGTGTCCTGCATAGGGTGGAACTCGGACTCCAGCAGAGATGACAGTTTAGCCACCATCCTTCTCTCTCCCATCTCCTCCACTGGGTCAAAGCGCTGCCCCACGACAGAGCTAGCTTTCTTGATCAGTTTGTTCAGTCTCTTCCTATCGGCTGCAGTAATGCCACTGCCCCAGCAGACCACTCTAAAAGTGATGGCTGATGCCACCACCGTGTCGTAGAATGTCTTCAGCAGCGCCCCTTGTACACCAAAAGACCTGAGTCTCCTCAGTAGGAACAGCCTGCGCTGTCCCTTCTTGTAGAGTGCGTCAGTATTGTGTGACCAGTCTAGTTTATTGTTCAGATGAACACCCAGGTACTTGTAGGATGTCACCATCTCAATGTCTGTTCCCTGTATATTTACTGGTGCTGTGAGGGGTTGTCCTTGCCTGCGGCAGTCCACCACCAGCTCCTTAGTTTTCCTCGCGTTGATCTGGAGGCAGTTCCGATGGCACCAGTCCACAAAGTCCTGGATAAGCCCTCTGTACTCAGCTTCATCTCCGTTGGAGATGAGGCCAACAATCGCAGAGTCATCAGAGAACTTCTGTAGATGGCAGTGTGTTGTGTTGTGTGAGAAGCCCGCAGTATAAAGGGTGAACAGGAAGGGAGCCAAAACCGTTCCCTGGGGGGCCCCCGTGCTAACAATGATCGTGTCGGACACACAGTCCCGGGTTCTCACAAACTGTGGCCGGTTTGTGAGGTAGTCCAGGATCCATGATGACAGGTGCTGGTCCACCCCTGCGCACAGCAGCTTGTCCTTCAGGATCATCGGTTGGATGGTGTTGAAAGCACTGGAGAAGTCAAAGACCATGATCCTCACCGCATTCCCGGGCTTCTCCAGGTGGAACAGAGAACGGTGAAGGAGGAAGATGACCGCGTCCTCCACCCCAATGCCATGCTGGTAGACGAACTGGAGTGGATCCATCGCTGGTCCCACCAGGGGGCAGAGGTGAGCAAGGAGCAGTCTCTCCAGGGTCTTCATCATGTGGGACGTCAGGGCCACTGGTCTGTAGCTGTTCAGATCTTTGGGGTGGGAAGTCTTTGGTACAGGTACTGCACAAGATGTTTTCCACAACTGTGGTACCCTCCCCAGCTTCAGGCTCAGGTTGAAGATGTACTCCACAGTCCCACACAGCTGGTCTGCACAGGACTTGAGGAGCTTTGCACTGATGCCGTCCGGTCCCGATGCCTTCCTCGCCTTGATCTTCCTCAGCTCCGTCCTCACCTGGGTCTTAGTGAGGGTCAGGTTGGGGGGCTGTGTGTTGGGAGTGGGGGGGTGATGGTGGAGTGGGGAGTGGGCAGCAGGACTTGATGTCTTCAGAGGCAGCAGTGGTTGTTGTGCAGTCGGGGGAGAGGGCGGTTGGTCAAACCTATTGAAAAACAGATTCAGATTGTTCGCCCACTCCCTGCCCCCCGTGGCCTGGGGGGAGGTATTCTGGAGCTCAGAGATGGTTTTAAGGTTTCTCCAGACCCCACCAATGTCGCTCTGTTGCAGCTTGTCCTCCATCTTCTTCCTGAAGCTGTCCTTGCCTTCTCTGATCTTCCTCCTCAGCTCCCTCTGTACAGACTTCAGCATCTCCCTGTTCCCCGACCTGAAGATCCTCTTCTTCTCTCTCAGAAGTGTTTTTATCTCAGGGTTGATCCAGGGTTTGTTGTTTGAGCAGCACCGTATGGTCTTGGTGGGTATGGTGTTGTCCACACAGAAGCTGATATAGTCCGTGATGGTGTGAGTGAGGCCATCGATGTCCTCACCATGTGGATCGCAGAGCTGCTCCCAGGCAGTGGTTTCAAAACAGTCCTTTAGAGCGTCCATTGCCTCCTCAGACCATAACTTCACTGTGCGCACGACCGGAGGTTGTCTGTGCACTAGGGGTTTGTACACTGGCCGGAGATGAACCAAGTTGTGATCCGATCTCCTGAGTGGGGGGAGTGGTGATGAGGTGTACGCCTCCTTAGTGTTTGCGTAGAATAAGTCCAGTGTTTTATTGTCTCTAGCGTGGCATGTGACATACTGGGTGAAGGTGGGTAGAATGGGAGACAGTGAAACATGGTTGAAATCGCCTGAGATGAGGAGAAGAGCATCTGGGTGTTCTGTCTGCCGCCTGCCAGTTACTGAGTGGATGACGTCACGCGCTGTCCCAGCGTTCGCCATCGGATTTGCCTAAATAACAATGCAGATCACGCGTGAGTATTCCCTCGGGAGATAGGTAGGCCGCATGCTAACAGCTAGCAACTCGATGTCTTTGCTGCAGTGTTGTTGTTTAACAGTGATATCTCCCGGTCTGCACCAGTTGTTATTAACGTAGATCATCACTCCACCGCCCCTTGCTTTGCCACTGTCTGGTGTTCGGTCTGCCCGTATCGCGTGGAAGCCCTCCAGTTCAATGTTAGCATCTGCTGCTAGTTCAGTTAGCCACATCTCAGTAAACAATAGAAGGCAGCACTCCCGGTATGTGCTATCGTAGCGGGAGATAGCCGCTAGCTCATCTAACTTTCCCAATATCGATCGTGCATTCCCCATAACAACGGATGGGAGGGTGGGTCTGTACCTTATATTCCTTGGCCACCGTCTTACACCAGCACGACACCCACATCGTTTTCGCCTTATTTCTCCCAGTATGTCGAGTTTTTTCGTTAGCACCGAGTGGCGGTTAAGTGCTAGCAGCTGTTCCCTGCTGTACCGTCTCCTGCTGTAAACAGTGGCTCAGTCCGCTGGCTCGGGAGACATTTGGGGCGATCTGTGTGTCCGTGATGTATAAGGTGTATAAGGTGTTGCCGGATCAGAAAGTTGTCACCGGATCAGAAAGATAGAGGAAGAAAAAACTCAGAATTGAGCCGCTGTTGCAAAAAGGCAGCCGACTCATGTGGCGCTGGAAGTTATCTCCATGCTCTCTCAGTCTGAGAGGAAAACTACTGAACTCTACAGCATGAGTCCCCCCCCACCTGCCCACCCCCCCAGAGTCTCAGACTGGGTGTTAACTCTCCCGTCCTCGTGGCTTCAGCCTCCGCCCATAGCTGTTGTAACGGGGGGTCTTTGGCTCCACGACACTGCTGTGCCAGTGGGGGGTTCCTGGGGGTGTGTCCGTCTGTGGGGGAACAATGGAGGGGGGGGGGGTGAGAAACATTCAGCATGCTTGTGTGACTGCTGTGATGAATCATTTACCTGGGGAGCTCTCAGTGGGGGTCTTCCTTGCCGAGGAGCTCGAGCCAACACCAGCTGCTCGTCTGCCACAACAAAGGTGGGCTTAAGCCTGTCTATACAGATTCTCTCCTGGCGAACCCCCAGGTCTAACACAAAATGTTTGTCCCCGGCTTCCAGCACTCTGAACGGGCCATGGGCGCAATGGGGTCTGGTGGGCATCGTGCCTGACAAACACGAACGCCGCGTCCTTCAAGGTTTTTGGCACAAACACGCGGGGAAAACAGTGGTGGGCCAGGCCAGGGAGCGTCCGTGCGTCTGCGCTATGCTGTGAACGCGGGGACGGATGGGTGTTCGGCACGGGGTTATCTGGTAAAAACTCCCTGGGGCTGCGTAAAAAACAGGGGCTGCGTAAAAAACAGCTCTGCTGGGGAAGCTGCTAAATCCTCCTTCGGTGCGCAACGCAACCCTAATAGAACCCACGGCAACCAGTCCACCCAATTTGCATCCACAAGCGAAGCCCTGAGCGCTGCTTTCAGTGACCTATGGAAACACTTGCATAACCCATTGGCCTGTGGGTTGTACGCGGTCGTGAGATGAACTGAGACGCCCAGGCTCCAGGCCATCGTGGACCAGAGGTCAGAAACAAACTGTGGGCCCCGATCGGACGTGATGTCCGAAGGGGTGCCAAAACGTGCCACCCATGCTGTTAAAAAGGCGCGTGCCACATCTGCGGACGAGGTGGAAGCTAATGGGACTGCTTTGGGCCATCGCGTGGTGCGGTCCACCACTGTCAGGAGGTGCGTGAACCACTGCGATGGTGGGAGGGGGCCGACGAGGTCCACGTGAACATGGTCGAACCTCTTAGCCGGGATATGGAATGGCTCAAGGGGGGCCTTTGTGTGCCTGTGCACTTTGGCTCATTGGCACGCTACACAGGCTGCAGCCCACTCTTTCACCTGTTTGTGCAGGCTTGGCCAGACAAATGTTGCTGCCACCATTTTGACTGACACGCATACGCCTGGGTGCGCACAAATGGCAGGGAGTGAACGACTCCAAAACGCGGCGTCGCCAAGCGCATGGTACCACCGGGGCGGATAGCCCGTGGAGATGTCACAGATTGCCCCCCCCCCCGGTCTTGCATAACTCTGCTCTCCAGCCTTAACCCTGTTGGTCCAGACTGGAGCGCGCAGACGTCGGCATCGCTAATCTGCTCTGTGGCCATGGCCATCTAATTTATCCCCAAGTAGACTGGGGCCACTAAGGCGCGCGAGAGACAGTCTGCCACCATGTTGAGTTTACCGGCGACATGACGAATGTCAGTCGTAAACTCCAAGATCGCGGCCAGCTGTCTCTGCTGCCGGCCCAACCATGGTTCCGAAACCTTGTCCATCGCATACGTTAGCGGCTTGTGGTCCACAAACGCAGTGAAGGCACGCCCTTCCAACCAGAACTGGAAGTGGCGTATGGCCAGGTGGAGAGCCAGCAACTCCCTGTCGAACGTACTGTATTTACGCTCATTTTCGCGCAAAGACCTGCTAAAAAAGGCGAGCGGCTGCTAAGAACCGGTGACCCACTGCTCCACGACGGCCCCTATGGCCACGTCTGATGCGTCTGTAGTGAGCACAATCTGAGCCACCGGGTCTGGGTGCGCCAGCAGTGCAGCGTTCGCCAGAGCTGTTTTAACCTCGGAAAACGCTTGCTCCCGCTCAGGAGTCCAGTCAACTCTGTCCGCTGGCTTCCGTTTCTTAAGCGCAGCATACAATGGCTGCATGAGCTGGGCCACACGGGGGAGGAAACGATTGTAGAAGTTCACCATCCCCAAAAACTCCTGCAGCGCCCTGACCGTCTGAGGCCGGGGAAAATTTGCCACTGCACGCACCTTGTCCGGCAAGGGTATTGCTCCCTCCGGTGAGATGCAGTGTCCCAAAAAAATCGATCCCCGTCACGCCGAACTGGTATTTTGCCAGGTTGATTATTATCCCGTGCTCCTCCAACCTCCGGAAAACCGTCCTGAGGTGGGTTACGTGTTCATCCTCGGACGCGCTGGCCACCAGGATGTCATCCAGGTAGATGAACACAAACGGCAGATCAAGCAACACCTCATCCATCATGCATTGGAATGTCTGTGCCACACCTTTTAACCCAAAAGGCATGTGTAAAAACTCAAACAGACCAAATGGGGTTATTACTGCCGTTTTAGGTATGTCCTCCGCGTGAACCGGGACCTGGTGGTAACCACGGACCAGGTCTATCTTAGAAAAAATACGTGCCCCGGCGAGGTGAACGGAAAAATCCTGAATATGGGGGATCAGGTAGCTGCCGTGTGCTGTGGTTTTGTTTAATCTGCGGAAATCTCCGCAAGGTCGCCACGATCCCTCGGCCTTAGGGACCATATGTAGTGGGGATGCCCATGGGCTGTTTGATTGTCTGATGATGTCCAGCCTTTCCAAGTTGGCAAACTCCTTGCACGCTATGGCCAGTTTAGCTGTGTCCAGGCGCCAAAGTCATGCAAAAACGGGCGGCCCGGTGGTGGTAATAAAGTGCTCCACCCCGTGTTTAGTGATGGAACCATGAGTGCTGGGAACTGGGTGAGCAGTGTGTGGAACTTACCACCTGGAGCTGTGACGCTGGCTAGCGCTGCTGGCCCGGCTCCTCGAGCTGTACAGGGGAGAAAATCAAAAGACATTGCATTAATCAGGCGTCTGTTAATAACATCGACTAGTAGTCCGTGTGCACACAAAAAATCAGCGCCTAAGATTGGGAAACTGCATGCCGCTATGACGAATGTCCACTGGTACGTACAGCAGTGTAGGGATACAGTCAGTGTCCTCTCACCAAAAGGCTTAATGTCTGAGAGGTTTGTGGCCGTCAGCTCGGGGACGCTAGTTCCCGCTAGCCAGTCAGCGTAGGATGGCAGGATGAGGATCTTTTGGGAGCCGGAGTCCATGAGGAATCGTTTCCCCGAGCGTGAGTCTGTCACGTAGAGCAGCTTGCTTTCTTCACCGGCGGTCACAGCTGCTATCGACTGCCGGTCCTGGCATTTCCCGAATGCTTGAATTGGCACAGTGGCACGCATCGGCGTGCGTTCTCTCCAAAACGGCGGTGGTAGGAGCAGAGTGTGTCTCTGGTGCTTCCTGGCCCCCGCTGCCGCTACCATCGCTGGCTCCTCGCTTCCGCTGGCCATCTCGCTGTGTTCCGATGCCGCTGTGTTCACTGTGAGGGCTCTGGTGGTGAGGATGATCCGATCTGCCTCCTGGGCTAGTGCACGGTAGTCATGCGCGGCCAACAACGGTGAGTTGGCAAGGACCACTCTGGCCGCCGTTGGGAGGTTCCAGAGGAAAAGGTGGGCAAATAGAAAATGCCCGTCGTCTGTGCCCATCAACGCCAACATCTTCTCCATCCGTTCGACCGCCGACCCGTCTCCCAACTCGGAGCACGTCAGGAGCCTCTCCACTCTCTCGCAGTCCGAGAGCATGTAGCACCAGGTCAGCGCACCTTTGAGAGCCCCATATTTGTCGAGGGCTGGGGGCTGTTGGAGCAGGCTCTCTACTTGCTGAGTCGTGCGAGCGTCCAGTGCTGCGACCACGTAGTAATACCTGGTGTCATCTGCCGTTATTCCCTGGAGCGCAAACTGGGCCTCGGTGTGGAGGAACCAAGACTTCAGGTCGTGCAGCCAAAAGTCTGGTAGTTTGACCGAAACGGCACACGCATGGCTGGGGTTTCCCATCCAGGTCGTCTCCAGGGTGTTCGCCTCATGTTCCATTCTGTGTCAAGGGTCACCAGTGTGGAGATGAAATAACCAGACGGGACTTTCCGAGCAGATGAACTTTATTTCACTCTCACATCCTTCAGAATCAGAACATTAAACTCATGAAGCAGGGACACTCTCTTTTATATCCCAAAACTCACACCTCCCTGCTACCTGAGGTCCTGCATTCACCATTCACTCTCCCCAGACAATTCCCCTTACCCCCCAGCCCTTTGATCTCCATGCTCTCTCAGTCTGAGAGGAAAACTACTGAACTCTACAGCATGGGTCCCCCACAAAACTCCCTTTTAACAAGGAGAAGCATCCAGCAGAAACAGGCTAAGGGAGGGTAGAGGGTGTCATGACCCTGAGTGCGGTTCTGTACCGTGCTCGGGTCTCCTGTTTATTTTCCTTTTTCCTATGTATGTATTTAGTTACGTTTTTGTTATTATAACTGTGATTTTATTTTGACAGCGCCGTGGCAGGACTTCCTGCTGTCAGACCTGCTCACGACCTGTCACGGCTGTTTGTACTTAGTAATTACATCTACTCCACACCTGTTTGTTGTTTAAGTGGGGTGGCAGTGGCTCAGGAGGTAGAGCAGGTCGTCTAATAACCCGATGGTTGGCGGTTCGAATCCCGCTCTCCCCAGATATCCTGCCGTTGTGTCCTTGGGCAAGACACTTCACCCGCATTGCCTCCAGTGCCCATAACACTGGGTATGAATGTGTATAAATGTATAAAATGTTCGGTGCTGGCCGGAAAGGCCGTTGGCGCAGATTGGCTACAAACATTTCCGTCAGCCTGCCCCAGGGTAGCTGTGGCTGCAGAAGTAGCTTGCCACTACCATTGTCTGTCTGGAGTGAATGAATAATGTACCTATTTGTAAAGCGTCTTTGAGTATATATGATAAAGCGCTATATAAAACCGATGCATTATTATTATTAAGTTTTACTCCCTATTTAAAATTGCCAGCTAGACTCTGTCATCGCTGCAATCTCGTCTCACTTAGGCTGGAGTCCCTACATTCGGCTCCAGTCTCTCTCAGCGTCAGGTTTCACCCTTTCTATTCTCATATGTAAGTGTTTGTGTTCATTCTTTGTGCTTCACGTTTAGTGTATGTGTTTTGCCCCTCGTGGCACTTTACGTTGTTACTTTTGTGAATAAATAAGCAAACTCACTGCTGCCGTTTGATGCCTCATTAATGCCCCGAAAAGGACATATTTGACAGTAGATCGCAGCCAAGTGAGGTGCCAGCCACGGTGAGTTTTTGTTTGGCTCTGTTGTTTTTCCCTTAACCGGGTGCCTGCGTTTCTTTTTCGGGAGGAGATTATGGCGTCATTTAATACTTGGTATCCTATGAGCCTGGGCTTTGAGCTCGTCCAGGCTCTAATGGAAATAGATGACCTCCTAGCCATAGCTCATCAACATTCCCCCAAAGACGCTTTATGGTACCTGGGTCTCACGGAGGCAGCTGTCAAACGCCATCCTCGCCTTGCTGATCACACCGAAGGCAAGGAGAGGATGGTTGAGCTATCGGCACTTCTACGGAAGAACCGGGAGTTGGACCAGAAACTTTCCAGGAAGCCCAAGAGGGGGCCTACAGTGAAGCATTCCCATTCCTCGACTCTCTATGAGGTTCCAGCCATGGTTCCAGCTCCAGGTTCTGCTCCGCTGACAGACTGTCTTCCTGTGCAGCGGAGGAGGAGGGCAGCCAGGGGTCTCAGCAAAGATGAACAGTGGGCGGCTGAACTCATCAGGGGCCGTGTGGCTGAAGCACTCTTCTCCTTCCACCCCGGTAAAGTTCTTAAGAACGTGGTGACACCTGTTAGACTGGTGGAGGCTAATCCTGGGCTAAACAATTTTCCTGAGTTCACCGAGCTGCTGCCTTCAGTTTCAGCGCAGCAGTGGCGTTTTCCCAATTTAAATTTAGTCTCGCCCCCAGCTAGAAGACTTTGCCGCCTGCTTGAAATCCAGCTCCTCCCCGGGACATGGCCGTTCCGAAGGGGAGGGAGTTTTTTGACCGAGTCAATCCTCCGCGGGGCTCCCGTCTGGATCCTGCTACGGGCCGCCAGAAGAATTCTCTTGTCTCCCAGCTAGCTGTTATTCCCTCACCATGGCAGAGAGTGAAGACAGCAGCCTCAGCCTCCGGGTCGCTTTTTACTGCTGTTTCGCCAGCTCCCCTACCCCAGACTACCTCGGCTGCTCCTCCCTCCTCTTCGGCGCATTCTTCAGCTGCTGCGAGCCCTGTGGTTCCTTCTCCGGTCCCGCCCATCATCGATCCTGTTGGGGCGGCTCCTCCTTGTTTTCCCAAGGGGCCAACCATCACCATTTCTACGGGTGAGGGAAGAACCGAGCCTGCTGCAGCAGGAACCATCGAATCCCAGGAAAACAGGCAAGTGTTTTTTCATTCTTTTCTGCAATTTGATGAATTACCTTGTCTGATTCCTGAGGGTGGGGCTCAGGTTATGCAGTCCACTGAGCCCCCACCACCTGCTGCAGCCACTAAAACTGACCTCACTACCTCTGTGTCTCCTCCTATACCCCCCCCCACCCCCGAGTGTCCGCCGGTGCCTGGATTAAACCGCCGGACAAGGGAGGAGCCTGCGACCCTGGTGAACCAGGTCCCAGCCACGCAGCCATGCCATGGACAGAGGAGGAGGGCTGCCAGCCATCTGGAGCCTGCGCCGATGGTGAAGCATCCCTGGGTCTCCAGTGAGCAAAATTCAGCCCCAGTGAGTGACAGACCTCCTGCCACTGCGCCAAGTGAGCCATCGGTGTGGATTACCGTGCCAAGGGGTTCCAGGACTGCTGAGATCATCATGCCGGCTGCAGTGGCCCCTGCAGCCGAGTGGGAACCTGGGATTGACCTCCTGATGATCGAGCCCATTTCTCCTTCATTGCCTGGATCGCCGGAGTCCTGGACGGTGGTGGAGCTCAAGATCAGGCAAGTGCTGTATTTTGTCTTTCTCTTTTCTATTTTGGAGCAATCTTGCCTGTCTCTTGGGGAGGAGAGCCGGGTGCAGCTGCCCGCTGCATCCGAGCTCACCTCGTCGGGTTCTGTGTTTGAGCCTTCTTCTAGGGTCACCGGAGATGACCCAGCTTCGTCTGATGTCCACGAGGGTCCGGGTTCGTCTCTGGAGGTCATCCAGGGCGCTGTTTCCTCCCTGCCCAAGGCCGTCGTTTGGGTCCCTCCTTGGGTTGGTCCATCATGGGTGCAGCATTGGCCCAGATTGGGTCCACCGTGGGTGCAGCATTGGCCCAGGTTGGGTCCATCGTGGGTGCAGCGTTGGCCCAGTCGGGGTCCATCGTGGGTGCAGCGTTGGCCCAGTCGGGGTCCATCGTGGGTGCAGCGTTGGCCTGGTTGGGGGCCTTCGTGGGTGCAGCGTTGGCCCGGTGGGGCCCATCGTGGGTGCAGTGTTGGTCTGGTCAGGATCCACCACGGGTGCTTCTGACTTCCAGCCTGGATCCACCGTGGGTGATACGTTGGCCTAGCCGGGGTCCACCGCGGGTGCTGCTAGGCTCCTGCCTGATGCTGTCGTGGCCCCCCTCCTCTTTCCACCACCAGATGCCGTTGGGGTTCCTCGCCCCCTGCCCGGCTTCCTGTCAGTGAGCCTCCCAGTGGGTAAGCCGCCTCTTGATTCCCCCCTCCAGTCCTGGTGGCTGAAGAACGTTGGCCGGCCACCTGAAAGACTGAGCTGCTGGGTCAGGTAGTCTGGATTCTCAGGCAGACCACCTGACTCATTCCATCAAGCTGTTCGGCATTCCTGGGATTTCGGTCAGCCCCCCCAAACTCTTTTTTGGTAGTTGGGGTCTCTGGGATGTTGGTTGGCTGCCCGGCGTTTTCCACTTGTCGGTTGGGTGGAGCCAGGATGCTGGGAGGCCACCGGAACTGTTTCTTTGTTTATTATGGATGACCCAGTTCCTTTTATATTTTTGTTATTGATGATGGTTATTGGGTTTTGAGTTGTTTTGTGTCTCTCCCTCCAGGCCTGGATCCCCCCACCGCCCCTCTGGGGTTTGTTTTTGTAGTTGTTGCCATTGGGGAGGGGGGGTGTTCTCCTCTCTTTTTGATGTTATCGTGGGGTGTCTGGGGATCCACCCCTTGAGGGAGGGATACTGTCATGATCCCGAGTGCAGTTCCGTACCGTGCTCGGGTCTCCTGTTTATTTTCCTTTTTCCTATGTATGTATTTAGCTACGTTTTTGTTATTATGACTGTGCTTTTATTTTGACAGTGCCGTGGCAGGACTTCCTGCTGTCAGACCTGCTCACAACCTGTCACGGCTGTTTGTACTTAGTAATTACCTCTACTCCACACCTGTTTGTTGTTTTAAGTTTTACTCCCTATTTAAGATTGCCAGCTAGATTGTCATCGCTGCGATCTCGTCTCACTTAGGCTGGAGTCCCTACATCCGGCTCCAGTCTCTCTCAGCGTCAGGTTTCGCCCTTTCTATTCTCATATGTAAGTGTTTGTGTTCATTCTTTGTGCTTCACGTTTAGAATCAGAATCAGAATCAGAATCAGAATCAGCTTTATTGCCAAGTATATTTACAAGTAAACACACGAGGAATTTGACTTGACATTGGACGCGCACGTTAGGCGCATCCAATGACGCGTCGCCATACAAGGCGCCTGTCAACAGTGGAGGTAAAGAGGGGAGGGGAGGGGGAGAAAAACACAATAGGAGAGAGAAAAAACATAGTAATCAGAATAACGCTCGTATATGAGCCAAATTTTGACTACACAGAAAAAAAAACCCTCATGCATTAGCAGACAATAGATACAATCACACAGCAGAGGGAGGGAGAGCAGTGTGTGTATATTTGCATGTCATTGTGAGTGTGAGTGTAACAGTTGTTAGTGGGCAGCAGAGGGCGCCTCCAGGCAGTGATAGATGTTATAATCATGGGACTTATAAACAAGACCAGAGATCAGAGTCTGTCTCTCTTTCCTCTTCCTTGCAGAAGGGCACATGGGCATTGTCCTCGAGAGACCAATCCGCTGACGACAACAACTGATTGTTGATGTATGGGTAGACATAAGCCACTTCTCTGGCGTTATCTTATCGAGGAGGAATGTAAACAAGGGTACCAAAAACACAAGGGCAAATCTGCACAGTGCACTCAGAGAAAAAAAATTTCTCTCTCTTCGAGTCTGTGCTTCAATTTCATACAGCTTGAATCATACTTTAGATCATTCTCTGGAGAGCACTCAGCGATCCTCAAGATGTTATCCACCTACCGATAACATAGGTAAAACATGTCCAGAGAGTTCGTTCTCTCTTCAAATGCATGCCAGGTAGTAAATTCCATGTTAATCCTGCCGCTGACAGTCAGTGCTCCCCCCAGCTGGACGAATTGTTGAATTAGTTAAGGGAGCTACGCCGGGGTCCGCATTTGATTAGCTCACCCAGATAATTTCGATACACTAGGAAAACTCCAGGGGGCCAGAACAGAAGATCCGTGTGATCAGTTCAATCTCAGTCGAATCACACAGACACAGGAGTTCCAATGCCATGAGTCTCCCTTGGGTTCCCCCCTGACCCGCTTCTTCTTTAAAAGGTGACAATCGCATATAAGCCGCTTTCCAGATCCATAATTTCCATTTGGATTAAGATTCAGCCCAGGAGAAAGAGTGACAGTTGCAAGCTGGGATCTAGAAGGGAGGATGATTAGGAGGGAGAGGGAAAGAAAAGCGTCTGCTCTCTCGTCAGAAGGCAGAAGTAGTAGGGGATTGTTTTTGCCCCTCGTGGCACTTACATTGTTACTTTTGTGAATAAATAAGCAAACTCACTGCAGGTAGTTGGTGCCTCATTTAATGCCCTGAAAAGGGCATAATTTGACAGAGGGGAAGGGGAGAGGAAAGAAGAAAAGGACCCAAAATGTAGGCAAGAACAAACTTGATCAACATCCGAGGGGAACAAGACAAACGGTAATGAGTTTATGGATTTCCTTGGGGCCAAATGTTTTAAATTGTAGTCTTCTCTTTGTTCTTCTAAATTAGTTTCTTCTTTTTACACTAAAACAATATAGTAGGACCATATACAGGTGCTTCTCAATAAATCAGAATGTCAACACAAAGTTGATTTATTTAGGTAATTCAATTAAAAAAAATTAAACTTCTGTATTATATAGAGTCATTACACAGAGTGATATATTTCAAGTGTTTATTTATTTTAATTTTGATGGTTATGGCTTACAGCTCATGGAAAACCTCAAATTCAGTTTCTCAAAAAATTAGAATATTACATAAAATTATTTTAAAAATTGGTTTTTTTAATAGAAATGTTGGCTGACTGAAAAATATGTCCATGTACACACTCAATGCTTAGTTGGGGCTCCTTTTGGATTAATTACTGTATCAATGTGACGTGGCACAAAGGTGATCAGCCTGTGGCACTGCTGAGGTGTTATGAAGGTCCAGGTTGCTTTAATAACTAGAAGTCCCAGACATTAGCCCTCTTGTGGCCACTTGATGGTCCCCCTATGGGTTTTCTAGCCAAAAAGGCCAAATGGCCCCTCTCTGGGACTTCTAGTGTTGATAGTGACCTTCAGCTCGTCTGCATTGTTGGGTCTGGTGTCTCTCATCTTCCTCTTGACAATACTCCATAGATTCTCTATGGGCTTCTCTATGACCTCTGTTCAGATAAAAGTACATTTTGCATTTCATTTGGAAATCAAAGTCCCAGAGTCTGGAGAAAGAGTGGAGAGGCACAGAATCTAAGTTGCTTGAGGTTTAGTGTGAAGTTTCCACAGTCAGTGATGATTTGAGGAACCATGTCATCTGCTGGTGTTTGTCCACTGTGTTTTATCAAGACTAAAGTCAGCGCAGTCATCTACCAGGAAATTTTAGAGCACTTCATGCTTCCTTCTGCTGACAAGCTTTGTGGAGAAGCTCATTTCATTTTCCAGCAAGACTTGGCACCCCCCCACACACACACACACACACACACTGCCAAAATTTGACCACAGGATCTCATCTCTGTTGTTTGCAGACAATGTTGTCCTGTTGGCTTCATTCAGCAATGACCTACAGGTCTTACTGGGATGGCTTGCTACTGAGTGTGAATCGGCTGAGATGAAAATCAGTAGCTCCAAGTCCAAGTTCATGGTCCTCAGCCGGAAAAGGTGGATTGTCCTCTCTGGGTTGGGGACAAGCTCTTGCCCCAAGTGGAGGAGTTTAATTATCTCAGGGTATTATTCACAAGTGAGGGGAGAATGGAGCGAGAGTTTGACAGGTGGATCGGAGCAGCATCTGTCAGCGATGGCTCTCACGAGCCATCAATGAGACACGGAAAGTCAGCCGACGAGTTTGCATAGTTTATTAATGAAAGACAGTAATACAAAATAAAGAGCCATTTGGGGCAAAAGCACGAACACACATTCAGTTCCTAAATCACAGGAAAGCAGACTATGAGGGGACACTTACTGAGAATCTCCTACGATGGAGGTTAGACGGAGGAATGTTCGACGAGGTTGCAGTAAGGAGTAGGCCTCAGCTGCTTCCTTAAATACCCATCACATTCCAATGAATGGGGAATGTAATCAGGGAAACGCTGAACAGCTGTCACAACTTGACTCGGCTTTGACAGCCGGAGGCCCGCCGTGACGTTGTCAGAATAAAAGCCCTGCCGGCCATATGATACGCCTGAGAAGAGAACGGGAACCCCTGGACAACCCGAGCGCGGACAGAGTCAGCGCACAGACCATGACAGTTGCCCCCGTTCACGAGGTGGATTCCAGACGCCGTGTAACATCGAGCCCCCCCCCCCACCCAGAAGGTCAACAGGACCGCCTAGGGAGGGGGGTGGGGGAAAACAGGCTGGAAGGGCGAGAACCAACCAGCAGAATAACAGAAAGAGCAGAAAAAACAGGCTACAAACAAAACACCCTGATTAATCCAATAAGATCACAGGCAAAAAAAGAAAAAACAACCGCACAACCCACAGGGGAATACAGGAACTCAAGTAACTAACTAACTAACCTGCACTTATATAGCGCTTTTCTAGTCAAAAAGACCACTCAAAGCGCTTTCACTAATACTAACCCTCTATTCTAAGGGCCTATAGGAAACAGATATCTAGGGACAATTTAGAACAGCCAATTAACCTAACATGCATGTCTTTGGATTGTGTGAGGAAACCGGAGCCCCCGGAGTAAACCCACACAGCACAGGGAGAACATGCAAACTCCACACAGAAAGGTTCCAACCCCTGCCAACCTGGGGTTGGAACCTTTCTGTGTGGAGTTCAGAAAAAAAAAAACAGCGTACCCCATAATACCAGGAGGAAAAAAAACTCATGCTACAGAGCGGCGACAAATACAGTTCAATTACAACACACCAGTGCATCCCTAATATTACCAAAGAGCAGGCAGAAAAAAAAACCCAGGGATGACAGCAGGCAGAGCACAATAACAGAAAAAACAATAGTTTGGGGGGTCTTCCTGTGTCCAGCATCCAGATCGCTGGCAGAGAAAAAAGGGAAAGTTCGGGTGGCCTACCCCAGTCCCAGACCAGGAAAAACAGTCCCTCTGGTGGCCGGACCAGATCGCCGAACAGAGAGTCAAGTTGGTCGGGTGGCCGACCCAGAACACCAAATGGGCGAAGCAGTTTTTCAAGTGGCCGACCCGCTTCACTCAGCCACCAGGACCACAGGGGAGAACTCGGAGACGGCTTCCCTGTTGAGAGGGATAGCGAGGGAGAGCCAAGCTGATAACGGACAATCCCAGCGGCCCCCGATGGAAGGGAAAAAGGAATGGGGAAAGGATGGTGTTGAGCAGCGAAAGCTCTGCAGCACCTCCTCCGAACTCCACTAGAACCGGCACTGCCCTCCAGTCAGATCCCAAACGAGACTGCGCTGCACCCTTGATGGACCCAGATTGGATCGCGGCTGCACCCATGACGGACCCTGATTGGGTCGCGGCTGCACCCACGACAGACCCCGACTGGACCGGGGCAGCACCAGAGACGACCTCCCAACCCAAACCCGGAACCTCCAGAATGGCAACCGGAATCGACTCCACACTGTGACCCTGGGAGAAGGCTCGGGAGAAGAAAGAGAACCGGGATCAGGATCACCGGCAGCGACAGAGCCCAGCGAGACAAGCTCGGATGCAGTGGATGGCTGCACCCGGCTCGTCTCCCCAAGGGACAGGCAAAAATGCTCCAGAATTGATAGGAGAAAGACAAAATGGAGCACTCGCCTGATCTCGAGTTCTGTCGCCGTCCAGGACTTTGACGATCTGGGTTCAGAAGGAAGAAGGACGTCCTCTGGCTCCCACTCGGCTACAGCAGGCCCCGCAGCCGGCATGATGGTTTCCGCAGTCTGAGGACCCCCCAACACTGACGTCCACGCCGAAGATCCGCATGGCGTGGTGGCAAGAGATCGCTGACCTGCTGGGTCGAACCGCTCCTCCATGGAGACCCGGGGGTGCTTAGCCGTCGGCGCAGGCTCCAAGAAGCAATCTGCCCTCCTCCTCTGCCCGTGACATGGCTGCAGGGCTGGACCCAAACTCTCCAGGGCCACAGGCTCCTTCCTCATCCGGCAGTGTGGGCCTGACCGCAGAGAATGCTCAGGGAAAGGAAACACAGAGGCAGCCGGTTCATAGTTAGAGGCTACAGCAGGTGGAGGAAGCTCGGGAGACTGCGAACTCCAAACTTCACCCCCAGGAGTCAGACAAGGCAAATCATAATGGTGAGAAGAAGAATGAAATTGCACTTGCCTTTCCTCCAGAGGGCTGATGGTGCCTGCTGTAGTGGGCTTTGGTCTTCCCTTTCCCCTCAGGATGGTGACGGAGGACCCCCCCGGGAAGATGAGGAGGAGCCGCCTGCACAGGATCGACCACGGGCACAGCCGAAGCAGGGCTCGCGGAGCTCACCGCAGCTGGGGAGAGCATCAAGGAGAGGGGAGGAGCAGCCGAGGCAGACTGGAGACAAGGAGCTGACGGGACAGCAGGAACAGGCACCCCGGAGGCGATGGCTGCAGTTATTCCCTTCCGTCGTGACGCAGGAGCATCAGCTGGCTGGGAGATAGAGTCCTTCCAGTGAACTGGTGCTGGATCCGGACGGGGTTCTCGCTGAGGCTTGATCCGGGCATTGTGACGACGTCTACCGGCAGAGGGCGAGGCGAAGGTCAGGTCAGGGAACTGCCGCTGCTGAGCGGAGACGGAAGCCAGCAATTCAGCGTATTTGGGATGATTATGGAGCTCCAGGGTGAGCTCCACCAGCCTAACTGCCGCCGTCACATGCCTTATGATCTCCGAAGGATGGGAAGTGGAGCGAGCCACAGCCACATGGTCCTGGAGGATCACAGCTGACCACTGCATCTCCTCTGAGGGAATCCCAGCTGACGTCATCCTCCGCTGGGGACGACCCTTGGGTGACGTGAACTCCTGGGCTGGATGGGCGACAGGAACTGGATCCCGAGGCGAGGAATGGGTACGCTTCACCCTCGGTTTCCTGCCGAAGTTCCCCTCCGGTCCATGGGTCCTCTCCCGGAGAGCCATAATCTCTGCCATCCTCTTCCTTACCTCGGCGTGGTTGGCGTGGAGAGAATTGCGGGAAATAGCCACCTCTGCGAGGTCCAAGCACCAGTGTGTGTCGGCGGGAGAGACACCGCGGCGAGCGTTGGACAGCAGGCCATCTAGATCTATTAGGAAAGAGATCAGTCTGTAACCCAAGTCTAAAGAGTAGCCCTCTCCCAGCGCCGCCATCTCCAACACGCTGGTACACGGAAAAACGGGGAAAAACAACAAGCCCAACACAAACTCACAGTGACCGGCGTCTCCTTCTGGCTGCGACCTACTGTCAGCGATGGCTCGAGAGCCATCAATGAGACGCCGAAAGTCAGCCGACGAGTTTGCATAGTTTATTAACGAAAGACAATAATACAAAATAAAGAGCCACATGGGGCAAAAGCATGAACACATACTCAGTTCCTAAATCACAGGAAAGCAGACTATGAGGGAACACTTACTGAGAACCTCCTACAATGGAGGTTAGACGGAGAAATGTTCAATGAGGTTGCAGCGAGGAGTAGGCCTCAGCTGCTTCCTTAAATACCCATCACATTCCAATGAATGGGGAATGTAATCAGGGGAAACGCTGAACAGCTGTCACAACGTGACTCGGCTTTGACAGCCGGAAGCCCGCCATGACGTTGTCAGAATAAAAGCCCTGCCGGCCATATGATACGCCTGAGAAGAGAACGGGAACCCCCGGACAACCCGAGCGTGGACAGAGTCAGCGCACAGACTATGACAGCATCTGCAGTGATGCGGACGTTGTACTGGTCTGTTGTGGTGAAGCGGGAGCTATGCTCTAAGGCAAAGCTGTCGATTTACCAGTCAATCTACGTTCCTACCCTCACCTATGGTCATGAGCTTTAGGTAATGACCGAAAGAATGAGATCGCGGATACAAGTGGCTGAAATGAGCTTTTTTGTAAGATTGCTGGACTCACCCTTAGAGATAGGGCGAGGAGCTCAGTCATCTGGGAGGGGCTCAGAGTAGAACCGCTGCTCCTTCACATCGAAAGGAGCCAGTTGAGGTGGTTTGGGCATCTGATCAGGATGCCTCCTGGACGCCTCCCATTTGAGGTGTTTTGGGGACGTCCTACTGGGAGGAGACCCCGGGGCAGACCCAGGACTCGCAGGAAAGACTATGTCTCCCACTTGGTCTGGGAATGCCTTGGTATCCTCTCTGAAGAGCTGAAGCAGGTGGCCGAGGAGGGGGAAGTCTGGGCTTCTCTGCTTGAATTGCTGCCTCCGCAACCCGGACCTCTGGAAAAGCGGTAGAAGATGGATGGATGAATTTTAAGGGTTTTAGTGACACTATATGATCTGCAGCACACATCAAACTATCTCAGAATTAAATAAAATAAATATGGTTGTATTTTCCAAAAGATACTTATTTTTTAAACTCAAGTTGAACAAGAATTTACAGTGGGGCAAAAAAGTATTTAGTCAGCCACCAATTGTGCAAGTTCTCCCACTTAAAAGATGAGAGAGGTCTCCAATTTTCATCATAGGTATGCCTCAACTATGAGAGACAAAATGAGAAAAAAAAAATCCAGAAAATCACATTGAAGGATTTTTAATGAATCAATTGGTAAATTCCTCAGTAAAATAAGTATTTGGTCACCTACAAACAAGCAAGATTTCTGGCACTCACAGACCTGTAACTTCTTCTTTAAGAGGCTCCTCTGTCCTCCACTCGTTACCTGTATTAATTGCACCTGTTTGAACTCGTTATCAGTAAAAAAGACACCTGTCCACAACCTCAAACAGTCAGACTCCAACCTCCACTATAGCCAAGACCAAAGAGCTGTCAAAGGACACCAGAAACAAAATTGTAGACCTGCACCAGGCTGGGAAGACTGAATCTGCAATAGGTAAGCAGCTTGGTGTGAAGAAATCAACTGTGGGAGCAATTATTAGAAAATGGAAGACATACAAGACCACTGATAATCTCCCTCGATCTGGGGCTCCACGCAAGATCTCACCCCGTGGGGTCAAAATGATCATGAGAACGGCGAGCAAAAATCCCAGAACCACATGAGGGAAACTAATGAATGACCTGCAGAGAGCTGGGACCAAAGTAACAAAAGCTACACCAGAAACACACTACGCCGCCAGGGACTCAAATCCTGCAGTGCCAGAAGTGTCCCCCTGCTTAAGCCAGTACATGTCCAGGCCCGTCTGAAGTTTGCTAGAGAGCATTTGGATGATCCAGAAGAGGATTGGGAGAATGTCATATGGTCAGATGAAACCAAAATAGAACTTTTTGGTAAAAACTCAACTTGTTGTGTTTGGAGGAGAAAGAACACCATACCTACTGTGAAGCATGGGGGTGGAAACATCATACTTTGGGGCTGTTTTTCTGCAAAGGGACCAGGACGACTGATCCGTGTAAAGGAAAGAATGAATGGGGCCATGTATCGTGAGATTTTTTTTTTTTTTTTTACTCAATTTTTTTTTTTTATTTAAGTTTTTGTAAAGGGTATACATGTCATTACAGCATTGCATTGTTTACATTTTCATCACATGTTCCTTTTTTTTGTTTTTTGACAACATTGGAAGAATAATTATTACAACACCCCTTTTTTTAAGTGAAAGAAAAAGAGAATTTAAAGAAAGAACAAAAAAACAAACAAAAAACAAAACAAGAAAAAAAAACAGAGCAAAAAACAAAACAAAAAAATAAATAAAAATAAATAAATAAAAATAAAAGAGCATCTGAGTAGCGCTGGAACAAAGAGAGGTGCCATTATTGAAATGGTATTTGTCAAAGATTAGCTCTAATGGAAGACACATATGCGTTCCAGGGTTGCCAAAAGTTCAAGAACCCATCCATGTCCTGTCTCAGTGTGAATGTCACCTTTTCCATCGAGTAAATGTCTTGGATCACGTTAGTCCAATCTTCAGGTGTAGGACAGTCCTTCAACATCCATTTTTTAGTTAGGGCTTTTTTACTTGCCAATATTAAAACAGTGAATAAGTATTTTTCTCCTCGTCTTTCCAGTGAATCCGATAGTAAACCCAAATACAAAGTTACAAAAGAAAAGGGAACTGTCATTTTGAATATTTTCCCCAATATTGTCTGTACATTGGTCCAATATTGGTGGATAACTGGGCATGACCAAAACACATGAAAATGATTTGCAGTCTCTTCACCACACAAGTGCCAACAATTCAACCCCTTACGAGTAAATTTGTTTTGTGCAGGTGTTCTGAAAAATCTTACCAAATTTTTCCATCCAAATTCTCTCCACTGCAGGGATGAGGTACTTTTCCATTGTTGTTTATTTAGCTTTTCCCATATTTCCAGTTGTAAAGTGAAATTCCCCTCTTTTTCCCATCTCTCTTTTATATATGATGTGTTGTCTCCTTTTAAGTCTTGAAGACCTTGGTATATTTTAGAAATGTATCAGATCCCTGGGATCCCTTTATATGCCATTAAGAAGACCTTCAGAACACCTGACTGGGCCCTTTCCAAATCCTCTTTAAGTATTTTGTTTATGTGGTGTCTAAGCTGAAAGAACCTGTAAAGGTCTTGATTTATTAGACCTTGTTTTTTCAAATCTTCAAAACTTCTTAAAATTTGCCCTTTAAAAAAATCGTAATATTTTATCAGTCCGTTCTCTTTCCACTTTTTAAATCTAGTGTCTGTTTTATTAGGAGTAAAGTCTTGATCATAGGCTATCCATTGCAGAAATCGATAGGGTTCTTTAGTTTGATTCTCTCTGACTATCTTAAACCAAATTTTTAGCGGGGTCTCTATCCATGGGTTAGTGTTATTCAAAAGTTTAGGTAAGACATTGTTCCCTATTATCGCCTGTAGGGGGATGTCACTTGTTATTTGGCATTCCATCTCCTTCCATTGTGCAGTGTAGACTGAGTTACATATCTCTACTAAAGTTTTAATTTGTGCGGCTTTAAAATAGTCCCTGATATTTGGCAGCGCGAGCCCACCTTTGTCTTTGTTTAGCTGTAGGGTTCTATATCTGATTCTAGGTCTCTTGCCCTGCCATATGAATCTTGAGATCCTTCTGTCCAGTTTTTGCCATGTTTTTTTGGGAGGTTCTACCAGTATTGTTTGGAAAAGGTATAGAGGACGTGGAAGTATATTCATTTTGACTGCTTCAATTCTTTGTGCAGTACCCAAGAATGGTATCATATTCCATCTTGCTAGATCAGATTTTATTTTTGCCACCAGTGGATCATAGTTTAGTGTTATAATTTTGTTGAGTTGTTTCGGGATATTGACCCCCAGATATTTCATAGATTCCATCTCCCAATTAGTTTTGAGTTTGCTTAGTAAATATTGATTTGGGTCATAGTTGAATGTTAAAACTTGGGTTTTATGCATGTTTAATTGGTACCCCGATAAATCTCCATACTCTGAAAAAACTGAGATTAGTTCTGGAAAAGAGGTGTCCGGCTGCCCCAGGTATATTAAAATGTCATCAGCAAAGAGTGCTATTTTATGTTCCTTCTGACCAAGTGTAATACCTTGAATTTTTTGATTCTGTCTTATCCATTGGCTCAGAGGTTCTATGAAGATTGCAAAGAGCAGTGGAGACAAGGGGCAGCCCTGACGACATCCTCTTTCCAGCTCAAAAGATGATGATAATTTACCGTTAATCCTTATTTTAGCTGTTGGTTTTTTATATAATGCCTGGATAGTTCTAATGAAGTTGTTATGAAAATTGAAACTGGATAAGATTCTATATAGGAAAGACCAGTCAACCGAATCAAATGCTTTTTCAGCATCTAATCCCAATATGGCTGCATTTAAGTTATATTTTTTTATATGATGAATTATGTGTAAAGTGCGTCTAATGTTGTCTTGTGTCTGTCTTTGTCTTATAAAACCTGTTTGGTCTAAATGAATTAAGTCTGTCAGTATATTTTCTAAACTTTTGGCAAGGATAGTGGTAAAAAGCTTATAGTCCTGATTTAACACACTGATTGGTCTGAAGTTGGAGCAGTCTAGTTTATCCTTTTCAGGTTTAGGTATGACTGCAATGACCCCTTCTGTCCAGGAGGGGGGATTTCCCCTGTGTGGAGGACATAGTTAAATGTTTTCAGGAGGAGAGGAGATAGCTGCTGTTTAAAGGTTTTGTACCACTCTGCTGTATAGCCATCTGCTCCTGGGGATTTGTTAGCTTTAAGTTTCATAATTGCTTTTTCTAATTCTTTAGATTGTATTTCTGACAGTAGTGTTTTATTTTGTGACTCAGTAAGTTGGGGAAGGTTTAATGTGTTTAGGAATGCTTCGGATGCGTTTTTATGTTTTTTGAGGGAGTACAAGTTCTTGTAGTAGTTCTTGAAGCTTTTAAGAATATCCTGAATTCTAAATTTTATTTCCTTTGATACTGGGTCTCTGATTTTGTAGATTGCTCTCTCCGTTTGTTGTTTCCTCAATTTATAGGCTAGTAATTTTGCCGATTTGCTGCCTGCTTCATAGTATTTTTGTTTCAGAAATGTAAGTTTCTTCTGGATTTCTATTGTGTAGATCTCATTTATTTGTTTTTTAATTTCCTTAATTTTGAGCGAGTCATTAGAATGAGTGTTGTCTTTGTGCTCTTTTTCTAGGTTCTTAAGTTCTGACTCTAATGTGGTTAGTTTTTCTTGTCTCAGTTTCTTTTGGATTGCCAGTTTTGCAATAATCTAGCTACATTGCTCCGCACTGTGTGTGTTTATATACTTGCATATTTATTCCACCTAGCTGCAATGCTCCATACTGTGGGTGTTTATATATTTACATATTTATTCCATCTAGCTACAATGCTCTGCACTGTGTGTTCATATATTCATATATTTATTCCATCCAGCTACAATGCTCTGCACTGTGTGTCTGTGTGTGTGTGTGTGTATATATATATTTTATAGTAATATGTATATATGTATATTAGCTGCTCTTGCTTGCTTGTTTTTTTTCTTGCCTTCTGATTGTTGCTCTGAGTGTTGCTATCCCTGTGCTGTTGCAATCCTGGAATTTCCCCATTGTGGGACTAATAAAGGCTTATCTTATCTTATCTTATCTTATCTTAATCTTTCCCCTTATTACAGCTTTGCATGAGTCCCACAGTATTAAAGGGGATACTTCTCCATTATCATTTTCTTCCAAATATCTGAGAATATCTGATTCCAATTCATCTTTCAGTGGTCCTTTCAGGACATTTGAATTTAACCTCCAAGAAAATGTATTATTTGTGTATTTTTGGATACTTAAGTCCATATAGATCGGACTATGGTCAGAGAGATCCATCAGTCCTATTTTACATGTTTTTACTCTTCCAATGTCTCTATTAAACATAAAAAAAGAGTCAATCCTTGAGTATGATGAATGTGATGCTGAGTAAAATGTATAATCTTTTACACTGGGGTTGAATTCCCTCCACATGTCACAGATTCCCATTTCTTTTAGTAGCATCCGAGTTTTCCTACTTTGAGTGTTATTTTGATGTGGAGAATTACCTGATGCATCCCAGTATGGATTCAGTCTTAGATTGAAGTCTCCACCACATATCACTAAACCTTGGGCTTTAGTTATCATTAGGTCAAATACATTTTTATAAAATTTCCAGTTAGCCCCATGGAGGTGCATATACATTCAGCAGGGTGATATCTTCTCCCTCTAGCCGCCCAAGTACCATACTGTATCTCCCTTCTTTATCTTTGTGTTCTGATTTTTTTTCAAATATAATTTTGGTTGAGATCAGTGTTGCTACTCCCCTCCTCCTCCCTGACTTATATGAGGATGAAGAGATCATTTTAAACCCTTGTCTATTGAGTTTAGTGTGCTCCACGTCTGTTAGGTGGGTTTCCTGTAAAAATATTATTCCTGCTTTGTCTTTTTTCATTTTGCCTAGAATCTTGGATCTTTTAACTGATTCAGGATCCTTTTACATTATATGAGATTATTTTGGTTACTACCTTGTTTCTCCATTGTGTTGTCTTATTTAGTATACAGTGTGGTGGCCCTCTTTTATGCTACTCAGAATCTGAATGAACATTAAGTAACTTAAAAAACATTAAGAACATAGTATATAAAACTTTAAAACAAAAAACTGACAAAACATCTTCCTGTGCTGAGGTCTTTTTAGTGACCTTAGAAGAGCCATGATGTGTGTTGGCTCTGAGGGAAATTCCTCAGATTCCGTACATGCTGAGGCCCTCTCTTACCCCTGTAGTTGGTCCCCATGTTTTTAACATGAATTTCAGATCCCAATCCGAACTTGTAATGATTTTTTTTTTTTTATGCTATACCCTATGAAATTGTGCGCACCCTCCCACCTCCATCACAGCAAACATTCACGTTAATACAGTATTTGTTAGTGTGGAGAGATCATGTGGTTTTATTGTCACCATTTCTATTTTAAACAAGTATTGTTTGTTTTTTTGTTTATTTAAGACTTATTTGTTCTAAATTATGTCTGTTCCATGAAATGTTTTACCACTTGCTGATTCTGCATCTCCTTTAATGTTTGTTACCTTGTAGGAGGGGGGTTGGATGTGCAGATTGACTAAAAATATCGTTATTCCCTCCTGTAAACGGCCAGTTTTTCCTTGTAGCTCTGGCGCTGGGTTTCCCGCTGCTGGTCCGTGGATTTTGAGGGTCTCTGTGTGGACCACGTTTGAGCCTTGATTCTTTCGATCGGGTCTGCTGCGGGTTTATACACCGTTACCGGGAGCCCTCTTCTCGCCATATCCGTGGTTGCTTCTTCCGCCGAGTTGTAGAGACACGTCTCATCCCCGTAGAAAACCCGCAGCTTCGCCGGAAATGGTGTCTGGAAGCACAGTTTTTTCTCTCGTAATACCTTTTTAGCGTCGTTGTATTCCCAAAGCTTTTTAAGGACCTCCGGGGCGTAATCGTGTTCCACGAAAACTTTTCTCTCTTGGTGCATAAATCCTTTTTTCTGCCAAGCCAGTCTTACAACCTCTTCTTTTATTCTGGAGTTGGAAAACTTCACCACCACTGATCATGGAGGCGCTTCCACTGCCGGCCTAGGGGCTAATGTACGGTGCGCCCTTTCTATCTTCAAGTCGGTGGTTTGGGGAATATCCAACTTCTCTCTCAGTAAGGATTCCACGCATGCCGCCATTGTGGTGAAACCATCCTTGACTCCTTCTTTCAGACCATGAATTCTTATGTTATCTCTTCTTAGTCTTCCTTCTTGGTCGGTTAGCTTAGCCTCCAGTCTTGACTGCCTTTTGTGTAGATCCAGCACGGTATCTTCCAGACCTTTTATTCTTTCCTCTGCTTCCAAGATTCGGTCCTCGGCCTGGTCCACTCTGCTGTTTGTCCTTTTTATTTCGTCTTTGATTTCACGAAATTCGGCCCAACACTCTCGGCAAAATCGTCTTAATTCTTTAAGTACCATTTTTAAGCTAACCTTTTTGCTAGCTTCATTCAGCTCCTCGTCTTCTGAATGGAAATCCTCCGGATCAGATTCTTCGGCCGATGCGTGTGCTGGCCTGGTAAATGTCGATTTCTTCTGTTTTCCTTTAGGCATGATGACTTTGTCTTTTGATTTTCACTCTTCCAAAAATCTGTTAAATCAGATTTTCAAGGTATATTCCTGGATCGGGTCTGGGAGCTTCAGCATTAAGCTGCTATCACCATGGTGTCCAGACCGGAAGTCATATCGTGAGATTTTGAGTGAAAACCTCCTTCCACCAGCAAGGGCATTGAAGATGAAATGTGACTGGGTCTTTCAGCATGACAATGATCCCAAACACATCGCCCGGGCAACGAAGGAGTGGCTTCGTAAGAATTATTTCAAGGTCCTGGAGTGGCCTAGCCAGTTTCCAGATCTCAACCCCATAGAAAATCTTTGGAGGGAGTTGAAAGTCTGTGTTGCCCAGCGACAGCCCCAAAACGTCACTGCTCTAGAGGAGATCTGCATGGAGGAATGGGCCAAAATACTAGCAACAGTGTGTGAAAACCTTGTGAAAACTTACAGAAAACATTTGACCTCTGTCATTGCCAACAAAGGGTATATAACAAAGTACTGAGATGAACTTTTGTTATTGATCAAATACTTATTTTACCAAGGAATTTACCAATTAATTCATTAAAAATCCTTCAATGTGATTTTCTGGATTTTTTTTTTCTTATTTTGTCTCTCATAGTTGAGGTATACCTATGATGAAAATTGGAGACCTCTCTCATCTTTTAAGTGAGAGAACTTGCACAATTGATGGCTGACTAAATACTTTTTTACCCCACTGTACATGATTCTATATCACTCATTTTAAATGCTGGGTCCTTTTTCATCAGCCACCCCTCCAACAGCTATAAACTGGGGCTATAGTTATTCCTCCTGTTCAGTCTCTCATGTTTAGAGGTGAAGGTCCATTCATTCCAGTCTGATGTTGATGTTCTCCTCTGCCTGGTAGGAAGTCTGTCATGTTGGAAAAGAGAGCAGCAAAGACACTGAGAACTGGAACAGATCTGTTCAGGTGTGCTTGAGTTGATAAAGTGAAGGTGGAAACTGACACATGTGGTCAGGAAAAAGAGCAGCAGGATCCTGGTGGTCATCTCCTCCCTGCCAGAGGAGGCAAAGGTGAAGTTAGGAGTTTTTATAGTGAAATAATTCAGTCACATGACGGCATCAAACAGGAACCTGTCTACAGTCTTCTACACCTTGTACCTACACGCTCTTGGGGCCCCTTAATACAGCATGGAGATCTTTGAGATGTTGGACCAATTTTTGATCTTAGGTATCATTTAGGAGATCTGTGTGTGTTTTGGACTGAGTCAGTCTGAGGACACTGTGGAGAGTGTGGAATCATTAAATGTCATTGATAGATAAAAAAAAAAAAAAAAAAAAGGCCAGATCTGCACCTCTGTGTAAAGGGGGTATTACACTCATATCTATGTTCCAGGGTCTGATCTAGAAATGTATTGGAACAAACAACCTCTGTTGTCTTACTGGTGGAGAACTTGCTTACTTCTAATAAAATTATATACCAGGGGTCACCAACTGGCAGACACCGGTCTGGATCCGGACCCCAACAGTCCTCTGTCCAGACCCCGAAGCCTTTCGATACAATTTGGGGAAAAGGAAGACCATTTTATTTTGGTGGAAAAAAAGTAGAACTGAACTGCTGCATCAGCGACTGCCTGACAGATTATGGTACGGGCCCTTGGGCACTCTCCTTCTGCTGCAGAATGCCCTCTTCGCTGTCCCATGAACGCCACTCTCTGAAGAGACTCTGCGGCTCCAACCACCCCAGAGAGTATGCAGCGGGTTGCAAAAGGCAGGCAGGTTCACTGCTGGTGCCCCCCCCCACCACCACACACACACACGCACAAGGCCAACACGGAAAAACTGTAAAAGCTCCATGTGGTACTGAACATAAAAAGTTCCACCTCCCCTTTCCCTGTAACCATGGAGTTACAGTTCCTTCAAGCTGTAAACAGAGTTTACTGATTGAGATTTAAAAAAAAAAAAAAAGTCAAGTAATTCTGTCCTGTGGAATTATATTTTGTGTCCGTTTTTTTTTTGTTGTTGTTGTTTTTGTCTTAGTTTGGAACAGTTTTTTCTGCAATGAAAATATTGTATAGAGGTGGACTTTTTTATGAAATTTAGTTTTTTTTTTTAGATATTAATCTTTTTTATAAAATGCAATACAATTTAGTTTGCATTCTCCTGTCAAACATTTTTAGGATTTTAGTTGTAGATTTTAGAATTTCAGACCTATTTATTTGGAGTCAACAAACACATTTAGTGTTCTCCTGTATTATAAAATTTTATATTATGTTTTGTTTGAAATTGAACAAAGAATTCATTTTAATATTTTTTTTGTTTAAAAATTAATATAGAGCTAAAAGCAGCTAAAACAAGAGCTTAATAAGGTAATGTGTGAAAGCAAGTTAAATGATCCTGGCCTGTCTGGAGACAGCTGTGGTCTTCTGAAAGAATGTCCGTGAAAGGATGACAGTTCTTAAAAGCACACTTTGAGATAAATTTGTCCATGTTTATTTTATCTTTATTTATACAGGGTAGTTCCATTGAGAGACAACCTCTCTTTTTCAAGGATGCTCTGGTCACACTGACACCAGGAAGCTGCCCCGTACAACCACAGACTGACCTGTGACTACTGAGCAGCTCCAGTTGGGGTTAAGGGCCTTGCTCAAGGGCACCACAGTGGGGTTAAGGAGGGTGGGGCAAACACTGCTATGTTATCTGTCCCACCCAGATCTAATCCTGCCGGTCCAGGGATCAAACCTGCGACCCTCCGCTCACCAGTCCACATCCCTAACCATTAGGCCACCACTGCCCACCATGTGTCAGGTTTCTCTTCTATTTGTTTTAATAAAAGACGTTGGAAGTAAATATTTTGTTTAAAAGGGCCAACTTGTCACACAGTGGGAGGGAAAAATCTTGAATAGAAAAAGAAAATGCGTCAAGATGTATTGAGAATTGTTTTAGAATCAAATCAGAGTTCTGAACCATAATCGAATCATGAGGTACCTAAAGATTCCCACACCTAATTTGGACCTCAGCTGGGGAGGAGGACCGACTTATCGGACCTTTTGCAGTTTTATTTGGTGACCCCTGTCGTATAGGAAATGGTAAAAAGAAATGCATATTTCCTGAGCCTGAGTTGACAATGGTGTGAACACTGATTAATATTAGATACAATTATAAATTCACTTAAAGATTCATAAACCTGGTTCTTCTTTTTTCAGAAATTAATATTTAAAAAAAAATTAAGTTCAACATATTCATGGCTAAAACTTTACCACAGCAGTCTACTCTACACATGTACTACACATTTGTTAAAAAAAATAAAATGCAGTATACATGTCACAGATTTTTGCTTATGTTTAGTGAGATTTACTCACCTGACATGAAAATATACGTAGAATAATTTATTCTGATTAAGCTCTAAGTATGCTCTGAATGCTCATCATGTTAATACAGTCATGTTTCTGTACATCATGTGATATGTTACAGATTATAAATTATCATGCAATCAGTATTGCACTAATATTGTGGATGAGCTCTTTGTAGTTAATAATGAAACAGACAAAACTGGACAGTTATTGATCATCTGCTGTCACACGGCAAATATGACAATGTTTTATGGCAATGGTTTTTAATCAATACATTAAGTACGTTCCCCTTGTGCAAAGGCAGCCTGCTTATACACGGACTGTGAGGAGGTGGACACAGGAGGCTGCTGAAGCACTGCAGGACTGCTTCGAGACGACGGACTGGAGCGTACTCTGTGAACCACATGGGGTGGACATAGACAATATGACCGATTGCATCACAGAATACATTAGATTCTGTGAAGACATGACCATGCCAGCTCAGACTGTACACTGCTTCTCCAACAACAGACCATGGGTCACCAGTGACCTGAAAGCACTTCTGAACAAAAAGAAGAGAGCTTTTAGGGCTGGAGACAAGGAGAAGCTGAGGGGAGTGCAGCATGAGCTGAGAGATATGCTGAGGAGGTGCAAGGACAATTACAGGAGGAAGTTGGAAGAGAAACTCAGGCAAAATAACACTAAAGATATGTGGGAGGGAATGAAACAAATAACTGGGTACAAGGGGAGAGTCGGGCAGCCATCTGGGAGCCAGGAGAGAGCTGAGGAACTGAATCTGTTTTTAATAGGTTCAACTCACAGTCTGTCACCCGAGCAACACAACCAGACCCCCACACACCCCTCCCCACCCACGCTCCCGTGCAGAACCTCTCTCCATCTCCCCCCTCCTCCTCCTCAGGGGGCACCAGGACCCTCTCTCACTTCACGGTGACTACAGATCAGGTGGAGAAACAGCTGGAGAGACTCCGTCAGCAGAAGGCTTCAGGCCCGGACGGCATCTCCGCTAGGATCCTGAAGACCTGTGCCAACCAACTAGCTCCAGTACTGAAAACACCTGTACAAACCTGAGCCTGAGTCTGGAGAGAGTACCGGTGCTGTGGAAGACATCCTGCCTCGTTCCTGTCCCCCAAGAAGTCATCTCCATCGGATCTGAATGACTACCGACCAGTTGCCCTCTCATCTCATGTGATGAAGGTCCTGGAGAGACTGGTCTTAGCCCACCTGAGGCCGCAGGTGAAGACGTGGCTGGACCCTCTGCAGTTTGCATATCAGCCCCATTTAGGAGTTGAAGATGCTGTCATCTACCTGTTGCAACGAGACCATCTGCACCTGGATGGTGGAGGAGATACAGTGAGAATCACTTTTTTTGATTTCTCCAGTGCCTTTAACACCATCCAGCCACTGCTGCTGGGCAAGAAGCTGCGGGTGATGGGGGTTGACAGCTCTGTGATCTCCTGGATTACCAACTACCTGACAGGCAGACCACAGTTTGTCAGGCTGGGCAATGTCTTGTCTGGAGTGGTGGCTAGTGATACGGGAATGCCACAGGGGACTGTGCTCTCTCCATTTCTTTTTACCTTATCCACCACGGACTTTAAGTACAACACTGAGTCATGTCACCTGCAAAAATTCTCTGATGACTCAGCTGTTGTGGGGTGTATAAGAGGAGGAGAGGAGGGGGAGTACAGGGCACTGGTAGACAGATTTGTGGAATGGACGGAACAGAATCACCTGAGGTTGAATGTCAGCAAGACCAGGGAGATGGTGATTGACTTCAGGAAGAGGAAGGCTCCTTCTCAGCCACTGCAGATTAGGGGGGAGGATGTGGGAGTGGTTGAAGACTACAAATATCTGGGTGTCAGGATCAGCAGCGGGTTGGACTGGAGATCCAACACCAATGACTGCGCTCAAGAAGGGGATGAGCAGATCTACTTCCTGAGAAAGCTGAGAATCCTTCAACGTGTGCAGCAGGATGCTGGAGCTTTTCTACCAGACTGTTGTCGCCAGCGCCATCTTCTTTGCTGCGGTCTGTTGGGGTAGCAGTATCAGGGCCAGAGATACCAACAGACTTGACAAGATTATCAGGAGGGCTGGCTCTGTGATTGGTCTCAGACCGGAGACCTTTGAGACAGTGGTGGAGAGGAGAACACTAAATAAACTGCGATCCATCATGAACAATCCTGATCACCCCCTCAGCCACACACTAGATAGGCAGCGAAGCACTTTCTCCAGTAGACTACTACAGCTTCGTTGTCGAAGCTGTAGTAGCTGTTTTTTTCGAGATCGTCACTTCCTTGTGGTAACGTATCGTCACTTCCTGTTTTGCTGTCTGCCTGTGTGGTTTGCTCTCCAGCTCTCGAGCCACTAGCTATGGCTACTAGCTCTCTTTCCTCTCCTCCTCTGGTGTGCTCTCTCTGTCAGATGTTTAGCTACACCTCTGCCTCTTTTAGTGATAACGGTAAATGTAATAAATGTTGTCTTTTTGAGGCGCTCGAGGCGAGGTTGTCTGATTTGGAATCCCGGCTCCGCTGCATTGAAACACCGTCTGCGCCAGTTAATCTCGACGGACGCCCCTTAGCTGCAGCGGAGCTATCTAGCTTAGGTCCCCCTGTCACCGGTTCCCCGGCACTCCTCTGCAGCGAGGAGACTGGGTGGGTGACGGTGAGAAGGAAGCCTAGTCGCAAAGCCCCGGTTCACCACCAACCTGTTCACGTTTCTAATCGTTTTTCCCCGCTCAGCGACACACCGCTGAGGAAAAAACTCTGATCATTGGCGACTCTGTAGTCAGAAACGTGAACCTAGAGACTCCAGCGGCCATAGTCACATGCATTCCTGGGGCCAGAGCAGGCGACATCGAGTCAAATTTGAAAAATGCTGGCTAAAAGTAACTGTAAATATTCCACAATTGTTATTCACGCCGGCATTAATGACATCGTCTCCGGCAGTCGGAAGTCACGAAACTTAATGTAGAATCGGTGTGTGACTTTGCAAAAACGATGTCTGCCACTGTAGTATTCTCTGGACCCCTCCCCATCTGACCAGTGATGACATGTTTAGTCGCTCGTCATCCTTGAACCGCTGGCTGTCTGTGTGGTGTCCTAAAAATGACGTGGGCTACATTGACAATTGGAGCTCTTTTTGGGGAAAACCTGGTCTTATGAGACGAGACAGCATTCATCCCACTTGGATGGTGCTTCTCATTTATCTAACAATCTGGCATCTTTTTTATCAAATTTCCAAAACCGTGACTACTCAGAGTTGGGACCAGGAAGCAGAGTCGCAGTCTTACACGCCTCTCTGCAGCTCCTCTTCATCCGCCACCCCTCAGCTTAGCCCCTGTCTTCCCCATCAGAGAATCGTTGTCTGCTCCCTCCAAAGTAAATAAAAATATAATGTATAAGCATCCCAAAGTGATAAAGCAAAATATTGGTAAAACTCAAATTAAACATAAAGCCTCTAAATTGAATGATTTGGCCTCTGTTCCTCCTCATAATTCTAAAAATTAAATGTGGTTTATTAAATATTAGGTCTCTAACTCCCAAGTCTCTGTTAGTCCATGATCTGTTAATTGATCATCAGATTGATTTAATTTCCCTTACAGAGACTTGGTTAGGACAAGAGGATTATGTTGGTTTAAATGAATCAACTCCCTCTGGTTATTTAAACTGTCAAAATCCCAGAAGTTCTGGTCGTGGAGGAGGAGTAGCAGCAATTTACCATTCCAAATTACTAGTTAATGTAAAGCAAAAAACATGTTATAATTCCTTTGAGGGCTGGTCCTCAGTATTGGGCCACTTTAGCAATTCAGTTAAACCCAATTTTATTTGCCATAGTTTATCGTCCCCATCAACCTATTCAGAATTTTTATCCGAATTTCCTGATTTCTTAGCTGATTTAGTGCTGAAATCTGATAGAATAATTATAGTAGGGGACTTTAATATACATGTGGATGTAGATAGTGACTGCCTTAATGTGGCTTTTAATTCAATATTAGACTCGATTGGGTTTTCTCAGAAAGTAGGAAAATCTACTCATTACCTCCACCATAATTGGACCTTGTTCTGACATATGGCATAGAAATAGAAATCTGGTAGTGTCTCCTCATACCCTGTACTGTCAGACCATTGTCTGTTAACCTTTGATTTTACTATTTCTGACTATTTGGCTTCCTAAAGAAAATATTATCACAGTAGATGCCTCTCAGATGATGCTGTTTCCAAATTTATGCAGATTGTTTCCTCTATGCCATGTGTCAACACAACGGAAATAAGCTATAGACAGCTTGCTCCTTCTGTAATTGATAACATGGTGGATAGTGTTTCAGCTTCTCTACATCAGCTCTAGACTTGGTGGCCCCCTTAAAAAAGAAAAAGTCTAATCAGAGATTTTTAACTCCTTGGTTCAACACAGAAACTCGTAGCTTAAAACAGAAGACTCGTCAATTAGAAAGAAAATGGCGCTCTACTAATTTAGATGAAATCTATTTAGCTTGGAGAAATCATCTTTTAATTTATAAAAAATCTCTTAGAAAAGCTAGAACGAGTTATTACTCGCATTAATAGAAGAGAACAAGAATAATCCCAGGTTTCTTTTCAGTACTGTAGCCAGGTTGACAAAGAGTCAGGACTCTGTCAATCCTAGCATCCCCTTAGAGCTTACTAGTCAGGACTTTATGAACTTTTTCAATAATAAAATTTCATCCATCAGAGATAAAATCAATCAGATTCTTCCCACAGTTAACTTAATACTGTAACTACTACAACTCCTTCTATTGATGTCTGTCTTGATGAGTTTACTCAATCGACCTTTGTGAGTTAGACATAAATAGTTTCCTCATCCCAAACCTTCAACTTGTCTTTTAGACCCTATTCCTACCAGGTTATTTAAAGAAGTCTTCCCACTTCTTGGTAGCTTTATTCTTCATATAATCAATTCTTCATTAACTTTAGGCCATGTACCGCAGGCTTTTAAACGGCTGTAATTAAACCCTTACTCAAAAAGCCAACGCTAGATCCAGGAGCTTTAGCTAACTATAGACCAATCTCTAATCTCCCTTCATTTCAAAAATCTTAGAAGAGTTGTTGCTATGCAATTATTGACCACCATGCAGGGAAATGGTTTATTTGAGGAGTTTCCACTCTGGGTTTAGAATCCATCATAGCACTGAAACAGCCTTGGTGAAGGTCACTAACGACCTCCTCATTGCATCTGATAATGGACTAGTTTCTGTACTTGTCCTTTTAGATCTTAGTGCAGCTTTTGATACTATTGATCATAATATTCTACTTGATAGATTAGAAACACTATGTTGGACTTAAGGAACTTCGTTGCAGTGGTTTAGATCTTATTTATCTGATAGGTTCCAGTTTGTTCATGTAAATGATGAGTTTTCTCTCAGCTCAAAGCTTAGTCATGGAGTTCCACAGGGATCTGTGCTTGGCCCTACTCTTTTTTTTTTTTTTCCACAATATCTTTATTGAACCTTTTCTTTTTTTTTTTTAACAAACATGATACAAACAATCAAACACTAACACTAAAGTACTACAAAAAAAAAAATGCACTAAAAACACCAACAACCACCAACAAAATCAAGTCTTCAACAATGCTCCTCTGTTTAGTCTAGACAATCCAATACATAAGTATACATATTATGTTCACCAGTTTGGAATTTACAAGGTCCACACACATCATTCACCTTCTTCTTCAAGAGTTATGTTTAAATTTTTTACATAATCAATAAAAGGTCTCCATATATTCTCAAACACAATTTCCTTTGATTTTAGTATATATGTTATTCTTTCTAATGGAAGGTTTGTTAACATCTGTCTTAACCACTGAGTCACATCTGGTCTATGAGTCTTTTTCCATAATAGTGCAATACATTTTTTGGCATTAAGCAAACTGAGGTCTATGAATGTTCTTTCACTTTTATTAAAATTATGCTTTTCTGGGTACAGACCCAACAAAAACAGTTTAGGATTCAATATGATTTGTTTTGAGATTATTTTTTCAATTGTTACCCTCACCTCTTCCCAAAACATTCTTATTAATCTACATTCCCATAAACAATGAAATAGGGTTCCTTTACTTTCCATGCATTTTGTGCATGTATCTGGTATATTTTTGTTATATCTATTTAACTCCTCCGGGTGTAACATACATCCGCATTAACCATTTGAAATGTATCAATTTAAGGCGTGCATTTATTGATTTGGTTTGAGCTTCTGTACAAGCCAATTCCCATTGTTCCTCTGAAATTTCAATTTGCAGATCTTCTTTCCAGTAGTTTAATCTTTTCAGTGAATTTTTCACTTGAAGATAGTGTCAATGAGTTATAAAACTCTGAAATAATACCCTTTCTTTTACTATCTTTCATCATCATTTTTTCCAAGGATGAATAAATAGGTCGAGTGAGAGCTTTATTTTGATTTGATCGAATAAAGTTTCTAAGTTGAAGATATTTAAAAAAATGTGTTCTATTGAGATTAAATTTGATCCTCAGCTCTTCAAAAGACATTATGTTGTCTGCACCTGGCAAATATAAATCCTGAATCTTTTGTATCCCTTTTAATTCCATACTTTAAATACAGCGTCCGCTCTCCCTGGTTTAAAATATTGATTACCCCATATTGGACTAAATTGTGACAATAACTGTGGTTCTTTTAAATAGTTTTTAGCTTCACACCATATTTTGATCATATGCTTTACAAATGGATTTTTAACTTGTTTTTGTAATTTTTTTGCCGAATCTGAGTATATGAATATGGGAAGAGGTAAAGGTAAATTGTATGATTCCATTTCAGTCCAGTGAGGGAGATCATTTGATGAAAAATAATATGTCATAGACCTCAGTTGTGCCGACCAATAATACAACATAAAATTTGGACATTTCAGACCTCCACGATCAAATGGTAAATATAATAAAGACAAACGTAATCTAGCCCTCCTGTTGTTCCATATAAATTCCACTAACTTTTTTTTTATTCTTGAGAATAGATCTAAAGGTGGTGATAAGGAATGTATTGAAATAAATAAAGTATTTTAGGTAAAATATTACTTTTAAGTATATTGATTCTCCCGATCATCGACATTGGTAGTGACATCCATCTCTGAGTTAACTCACTGATATCTGACATTAAGGCTTCATAGTTGACACTGGCGACTGATTCTAGCTTAGGCATAATTTGGATTCCTAAATATTTAAACTGATTTACAACATTGAATTGATTTGCCTCAGGGGCTGGGTAATTTCTCTGGGTCTCATTTAGCATTAATATTGAAGATTTAGTTTTATTTATTTTATATCCTGATATTTCCCCAAAATTCTTTATTAAATTCAACAAGGTTGGAATTGATTTTTTTAGATTCGACATAAACAAAATTATGTCATCGGCGTACAGGGAGATTTTATGTTCTGTTGGTCCAACTTTAATTCCATATATTTGTGAATGTAAACGTATCGCTATCGCTAAAGGTTCAATTGCCATAGTAAACAGTAAAGGTGAAAGTGGACAGCCTTGTCGACATCCTCTATTGATTTTTATTGGTTTTGAAATATTGTTATTTGTTAGGATTTCTGCTGTAGCATTATTGTATATTATTTGAACCCATTTTATGAAATTATTACCAAGTCCAAACCTTTGTAGTACTTCAAAAAGAAAGGGCCATTCAACTCTATCAAAGGCCTTTTCGGCGTCCAATGATAGGAGAGCTGTATCCGGTGCTTCTTTATTAAAATAAATAATATAAATAGTCTTCTTACATTATGGAAGCCTTGTCTACCCTTTATAATGCCATTCTGATCTCGATTAATAATATTTGGTAAAATTTCTTGTATTCGTCTTGCTAAAATTTTACAGATTATCTTAAGGTCGGCGTTTAATAGGCTTATTGGTCTCATATTTTCACATTTATTAGAGGGCTTACCTGGTTTTGGCAGCAGTATAATTAAGGCATTATTTATGTATGATGGTAAATTATTATTTTGAAATGCTTCTAAAACCATTTCCAAAAAAGGTTTTATTAATTTATTCTTAAATTTTTTATAAAGGTCAACTGGAAGACCATCTGGTCCTGCACTTTTTCCTGATTTCATATTATCAATGGCTAGCCCAACTTCTTCTTGACTAATTTTAGACTCCAATATCTCCCTGTTTTCATTTGGAATACACGGTATAGATAGTTCGTTCAAAAACCCATTTAGTTTTGTTAATTCAGGTTCATTTTTGGTATCATATAATTTTTCATAGTAATCTCTAAAGGCTCTATTAATTTCTAAAGGATCTATAACTACCTGTCCATTACTTTAATACTGGTAATTGGTGTTTTAATTTCCAATTGTTTAATCTGCCATGCTAATAATTTTCCTGATTTTTCACCTTGTTCATAAAAAGATTGTTTCAATCTTAGAAGACTCGAGGCAGCTCTATTCGCTGATTTTTTGTCGTATTCAGCTCTCAAAATCAGTAATTCATTCTCCAACCTTGGGTCACTTCCTGCATACACTTTTTCCTGAAGATTTTTTATTTTATGTTCCAATTTAGCTCTCTCCTCTCGAGTCTTCTTAGATTTTGATCCTGTATAACTAATAATATGTCCCCTAATAAAAGCTTTGAAAGCCTCCACTTTACACATGCTGATGTTTGTGTAGTATTGATGTCAAAGAACTCGTCTATCTGTTTTTCTATATACTTGACAAATTCCTCATCCTGAAGCCATTTATGCTGAAATTGCCATCTACCTGATTCCTTTATCAATTTTTTATCTACATATATTAGACAACAGGGTGCATGGTCAGAGATCACGATGTTATCATAAAAGCAGTTTTGAATCTTGGACCTTAATTCTGTGGAAATCAAAAAATAATCAATACGTGAGAATGTCTTGTAGGTACTGGAATAACAAGAATAGGCTTTAACTTGTGGTTTCATTTCTCTCCATATATCTAACAATCTCAATTCTTTCATAAAATGATTAATAGTCATCCTACATCCAATGTGCGTACAATCCAGTCCTGTTGATCTATCCACACCTGGATTCATGTACAATTAAAATCCCCTGCTATTATATGTTGCCCTGTAAGTGATGATAAGATGAGAAATAAATTAGCAAAGAACTTCTGGTCATCTATATTGGGACCATATAAGTTCACAAGATTTATATTTTCTAATAGCAAAGAACCTTGAATGATTACATATCTTCCAAATTTGTCTCCAATTACATTTTTCACTTGAAAAGGAACCTGATTTATGTATGAGAGTCATAACTCCCTGGCTCGGGATGAAAATGAAGAGGTGAATACACTTCCCTGCCATCTACTCCTAATTCTTTTAACATCCTCCTCTATCAGATGAGTTTCTTGTAAAAACACAATTCTTGAACCCATGTCCTTTATTTTATTCATAACTTGTTTAAGTTTTTTTAAATTTTGTAGACCTCTGCAATTCCATGAAGTTAAATTAAGATTAACACTTTGGTCCATGATCAATAGAGAGTTTGGGATTACCTTGCAGTGTAAACATGCTCATACAGAGAAGCAAAAACATGAGTGGTTGAACATTCATCCTACAAACTACACACAAACAAATTCCCCCTTCCCACACTTGTGGCAAACCCCCCAAAATCAAAAGAAAAATTCTGTCTCCCGATATAGCCATCGACTGTTCCACATCCACGGGGAACAGCCTAAGCCACTCCTTCTTCATCCTCCCAATCACCCTAACTCTACTGCTTTTAATGACGTAACATTAACTCTCCTCTGTAGTTTTCCAACTTAACTCCAAAATTTTTACCAACTTTGTACATCCTAGTTTTTTTTTTTGTTTGTTTGTTTTGTTTTTGTTTTGTTTTTTTTTAATATATAATACAATCTATATTTTGTAAACTTACTATTTACTTCAAGTCAGTCAGATGCCTGTGCAAATGCTTAGTTATTCTACCTTATATTTTGTTCATGCTTAGCTCCCACCAGTCTCTTCTTCTTCTTTGATCTTCTTGATGAACTCCTGCGCCTCCTCTGGGGTCTTGAAGATGTGGGTTCTGCCCTCATACGTGGTCAGCAGTCTCGCAGGATAGATTACACCATGACGAATCCCAAGGTTGCGCAGCTCCTTACGTACGGGATCAAACTGCTTCCTCAATTGCTGGATTCCTGTGGCCAAATCTGGGTAGAACCGCACCTGCTGGTCCTGGTGTTTAATCTCTCCTTTAGCACGTGCAGCGTTGAAGATCTTCATCCTGTCTCTGTTGCTTAGAAACTTCATAATTAAGGTCCTCGGCGGGTCCCTTATCTCTCCGTGGGCCAATACGATGTGCTTTTTCCAGAACCACTGCTGATTGCAACTCCTCGCTGCCCAGCACCTCCGGAATCCACTTTTCCAGAAAGGAACATACGTCCCGACCTTCTGATTCCTCTGGAAGACCCACCAGCCTCAAGTTATTCTGTCTCGACCGAGATTCCAAATCCAAAATATTATCTTCCAGAGATTTATTTTTTTTTTCCAAGTGCGCACCTTTAATTGAAGACGGGTGACGTCATCTTCAGCACTAGCGAGACGGAGCTCCATCTGCGCCGTTCGTTCTACACAGTCACCCAATTCCTTTCTTATTCCTTCCAGCGCTGTCATAATCCCATCAAATCTAGAGGAAAAGTCCGCTCTCATTGAACTCATGGCAGCCATCAGCGCATCTGCGCCATTCCCCGCAGAAATCGCACCGCCGCCAGCTTCCTCCGCCATATATGGAGCCTTGTTTGCTGCGTCACAGACCTGAAAGTCCGTTAATTTGGACTGTTTCGGCGGCTCGCTTTTTCCTTTTCCTGGTTTTCCAGCCTTAGGCTTCGCCGACATATCCTCGCCCAAATGCTGGGATACGTTCTGTCCCAAATGAGAGAGTTATTTGCCGATTTTTTTTTTCCAGGAGCAGAGCAGAGCGAGACACGTCCGTCCTACGTGGCAGCCATAACCGGAAGTCGGCCCTACTCTTTTTAGTTTATATATGCTTCCGTTAGGCAACATTATTAGAAAGCACTGTATACATTTTCACTGTTATGCAGATGACACACAATTATACCTGTCAATGAAGCCAGATGATACTAATCAATTAGCCAAGTTAGAAGCCTGTCTTAAGGAAATCAAAGTTTGGATGACTTGTAATTTCCTGCTATTAAATTCAGATAAGACTGAAGTCATTCTTGTTGGTCCAAAAAACCTTAGAAATTCCTTTCCAAATCAAACTTTCAGTTTGGATGCAGTTACTCTTTCTCTTAATAGCTCTGTGAGGAACCTTGGAGTTATTTTTGATCAGGATTTGTCCTTCAATTCACATATTAAATTTGTTTCTAAGACTGCCTTCTATCATTTGCGTAATATTGCCAAGATTAGGAGCATCTTGTCTCAGAGTGATGCTGAGAAGCTGATCCACGCTTTTGTTAGCTCGAGATTAGATTATTGTAATTCTTTATTATCAGGTTGTCCTAAAACATCTTTAAAAAGTCTTCAGCTGATCCAAAATGCTGCAGCAAGAGTTTTAACAGGTACTAGAAAGAGAGATCATATCTCTCCGGTTCTGGCCTCCCTTCATTGGCTTCCCATAGAGTTTAGAATTAAGTTTAAAATCCTTCTTCTTACTTACAAAGCTCTAAACAATCAGGCTCCTTTTTATTTAAAAGATCTGATACTACCGTATCATCCTAACAGAGCACTACGCTCCCAAAATGCAGGTTTACTTGTAATACCTAGAATCTCCAAAAGTACAATGGGAGGCAGAGCCTTCAGTTATCAAGCTCCTCTCCTGTGGAATCAGCTGCCAATCTGGATTCGGGAGTCAGACTCGATCTCTGTTTTTAAGAATAGGGCTAAAACCTACCTTTTTGATATAGCCTACAATTAGGGAGGGATCATGTGTTTTCTGAACCCTCCCTTAGTTATGCTGCTAATAGGTTTAGTCAGCCGGGGGACCTCCAGTAATGCACTGGGCCTCACTCCTTTCCTCACTCTCTATGAAATATTTTTTTTTTGCTGGTCATTAACATTTGTTTGTTCTCTCCCATAGATTGAGTCCCCATCGTGCTGTTTGCTCTCTACATGTCTGTTCTTTTCTTCTTCTCTATCCCCTCACCCCCCAGCCAGTCGCAGCAGATGACTGCCCCTCCCTGAGCCTGGTTCTGCTGGAGGTTTCTTCCTGTTAAAAGGGAGTTTTTCCTCTCCACCGTCGCCAAGTGCTTGCTCACAGGGGATCGCCTGATTGCTGGGGTCTTTCTGCAACTGTGGGGGTCCTCCCTACAGTTGATAGTGCTATGAGATGACTGTTGTTGTGAAATGGCGCTATATGAATAAAGTTGAATTGAATTGAATTGAATTGAATTGAATTGAACGGCCAGGTACAGGAAATCTTTCCTGCCACATGCAATTTCACTGTATAATAACTCACTATGATGTTGTATTCTGGTCATAGCTATGCTGCCACACTGCACCTTACAGACTAACTGGTACATCACATTTCACTCTGCTCCTGTTAGTCCTTCTTTGTGCAATGGGATGATTCATGTGCTTATACGGGTCATCATATATTAAGCTATGATGTATATATGTTCTATAGTCGTGTTAGGTTTTTTTTGTTTTGTTTTGTTTTTTTTACTTTCCATGGGTAATCCCTTTGTCTGTCGTGTGTGTTCCTGTTGTTTGGCTGTCAACTGTCATGCTGCTGTTACACTGTAATTTCCCAGTTTGGGATCAATAAAGTACATCTATCTATCTATCTAAATGTAATATTAGGCTGGTACAAATCTAAAGTGTGGCAGTTTTGATGGATAATCTGTAGATTATAGCTAAAGTAATTTTTAAGTGCTGATTTTTGACGTTAGCATCTTACCAGCTGACTGTGGCTAATTATCAAGCTAATGACACTATTAATTTACTTGCCAACCTACTAACAGCTTTATTAGTTTGAAATCTAATTTTAAAGGACAGACAACCACTGTAACTACAGTCTCCATCCTCTTAAGCCTCCTTTCCACTAGCACGGCTTAGCACGTCATGGTACAGCTCATCACGCTTTGTAAGTCTTTCCACTAGCCTCAACATGGTTTAACAGCAGCGATTCTCAGCCTCGCTCAAGGGCAGGGTCCAGTCGTGCCGAGCTGTACCGTGTTGTGACGTTAAAAGACTGGTCGCCGCTGATTGGTCAGGTCTTAACGTCACGAAAGCGCCCGTCTTCGTTGAAATCTTTACGACCGCCATTTGCAATCACGGACCAACTCGGTCACGGAGTAAATACGATATTAATACAGACAGCGTTGTAGGTTTTGCGGAACTCTACACCGTGGTCCAACGAAGAGGTGCGGAGTTTTCTCTGCTTGGTGGCAGTTACACAGTGAGGAGTGACCCGATGGCTGGCCAGCATACAACTGGACTATAGACAAGCTGAAGACGAACGTGAGAGAACCATCGATGGTGAGTGATTTGTAATAATGTGCATCTGTTTGCTTATTTATCCTGTTGGTGGTAAGCTCACATTTTTTGAGCCTTTATACAGTGCTGTTCTGTGCTGGCTAACGTTTTTTTAGCTAACGTTTTTTTTGCTAGTAGCTAGCACCAACTGCTGAATCGCGCTTGTTTTCTCCTAAATATTCGCTTGTGAGAGCAAAACGATGAAATATGTTAATCCTGGTTAAAGTCCTGGTTTGTGTTTTGTATTGCACTTTGGTCCTGCGCATTAAATTGTGTGCAATTTAATGCTAGAATGTGTTTCCATATGCCAGGGTTAGCCTCCCTGTTTATATTGTGATACTGGTGAAATGGACCACAGGAGCCGAAATCTCGTCATATTAAAATTGCTTTTTCAAACCAGTGATTTATAAAGTCATTCATATAATTTTCTAAAGCGTCAGAATAGACCCACACACCTATTCTGTGGATCCTGCAGTGCTTGTTAGGGAAACGAAGCATTTTTGTCACATCCCACCACTCACTCATTTCAGAAAGAGAAATCCGTATATTATATAGATTCATTACACAGACAGTGATATATTTGAAGCGTTTATGTATTTTAATTTCGCTGATTACGGCTTACAGCCCCTGAAAACCCCAAATTCTATTTTGCAAAAAATTGGAATATTACATAAAATTAATTTAAAAAAAAATAGTTTTTAAATATAAATGTTGGCCGTTGAGGTGTTGGTTAATATGGGCTGTAGCCATAATCATCAATATTAAAACTAGAAAAGCACTCGGAGAGCGCAGACCTCCGCCAAGCGCCACAGTTCCCCCCATACAGTGTTTGTGTGTACGTTTTCAGATTCCTTGAGAATGAAAACATATGACTAGCAATTGGATTCACAATGATTATTTGTTTATTTGACAGGGACAGTGCAATAAACATAGACAATTAATCAATGACAATCTGATAGTGATAGGATTAGTGGTTCAGTAGTAAAAGCATTGCCTCCTTGGCGGAGGTAATAAACTGAAGTGTTGCTGTTGTGTCCATCTCCTCCACTGACGGATGCAGATCGGGTAGACAGGTTGCCGTGGGTTTTATATTATATTATATTGGGGTTGCGCTCCGCGGCAAACGAGAATTTAGAAGCTTCCCCGGCAGAGAGCTCGTTTTTGCGCAGCGCCTATGGCTGGCCGGGGAATGTCTATCAAAGAATCCGGCAGCGGACAGCTGCCCGTGTCAGGTTTTGCAGCTGCGCGCAAACACAGACACGCTGGAGGGCCCAGGCCACCAGTGTTTTCCGCGTGCTTTTGTGCCTAAAATGTTGAAGAACGCGGAGTTTGCGTTGCAGACACGCTGACCAGCGCCCTCCATTGCGCCTGCGCACATGTTGAAAATGGCCGTATGTCACAGTGTTAAAAAATGCTTTAAAAAATTCCTGTATCCAGACGGAGATCCGGATCATCCCCAAAATTTAATCAGTTCTTCCTTGTACCATTTCCAACAACGCCTGAAAGTTTCATGGAAATCCGTCCAAGACTTTTTGAGTTATCTTGCTAACCAACAGACAAACAGACAGACAGACAAACAAACCCCGGCAAAAACATAACCTCCTCCTGGCCTTTTCGGCCTGGCGGAGGTAATAAACACTTTCAATATATCACTGTCCCTGTAATGAATCTATATATGGGTTTCACTTTCTGAAATGAGTGACAAAAATATTGAATTTTTTCATGGTATTCTAATTTTTGAGATGTGCCTGTATAAGTGTTGAACTTGCTTGAAACTAAACAACATCCATTTCTGTCGTTCGTCTAGGCAAGACGAAATCAGCCGCCCCACAACCTACCTCGCCAATGTGGAAATTACTGAAATCCTTTGCTTTTATAGGTAAAGTGTCAAAAGCACAATTTCCACTTAATATAAAAGGGACTGAACTGAGATTTATTTGATTGTGTGAATGTGGCACATCAACTGTAAAATAAACCGCTTGTTAATGTATTTATTTTTTTGTCAGATCACTTGTGTGATCCTTTGTGAGTTATGTTCATAACTGTATGTTTTGGCGAATGTGAGATGTTCAGTCGTCAATATAATTTACTTTATATGTGTAGTTTATAGTCTATCATCAATAAACTCATGCAGTAACAGGACACATTACAAATATTTGAGACCCATTGTAGTGCATCCTTTTATATTTTAGCAATGCTAGTACAAAACACCGCCCACACTTGAAGCCAGTGCAAGAAGAGACACTTTTACAGATAAGACAAACTTTTATTGATAAAAACTTCATATTTTGACTGAGTGACTCCATACTCGGTGATGCACACCATCAGTTAAAGTACTAGATTCCATTCAAGTGAATGTATTAATTCATTCTGATTGCTGAGGCCACAGTAAAAGCAGATGATTTTAAATGTTTTGTAATGATGATGTTAAATGATTTTAAATTCAAATTAACGCTCAATTTAAGCAAGACAAAATTTATAGTCTTTAACAACCATCACAACAACCCAGTACCCAAACTCAGTGTAAATGGTGTAGAGATTGAAAGGGTATCCGAAACTAAATTCCTTGGAGTAATAATTGATAACAAACTGTGTTGGAAGCCACATATTAATTATATTAAAGGTAAAGTATCCAAATCAATTGCAATATTACACAGAGTGAAAAATTTGCTGAATCAACCCACACTATACACCTTGTATCATTCATTAATACTCCCATACATGACATATTGTAATGAAGTATGGGGAAATACATATAAAACAAACATATATCCACTCTTTATGCTTCAAAAGAGAGCTATTAGAATAATCAACAAAGCAGCTTACAGGGAACCAACAAACCCACTTTTTCTTAAACAAAAAACTCTCAAGGTGAAAGATCTGATTGACTTTAAAACTGCAATAATAATGTTCAAAGTGAAGAATCTATCAATGCCCGCAAATATCCAAAAGTTGTTCCAAACAAGGGAGAAACGATATCACCTCAGAGGAACATGTATATTTCAAAAGCCTACAGTGAGAACAACCACCAAGCAACACTGTATTTCAGTGCAAGGAGTCAGATTATGGAACGATTTTGGACCTGAATTAAAATCATGTACAACGCTTGGACAATTTAAACAAAAACTAAAGGAAGAAATACTCCAAACATATTTACAAGACGACATGTAAACTCACATAAGGATTGACATTTCCAGCCTGTGTTGTGTTGTAGCTTAGTTTTTCTTTTTTTCTTTTTTTCTCTGTGACATTATGTCTTAGATTTGTTTTTGAATAGTAACCGCTTAACTTAGACTAGCTCAGTTTTCTTTTTTCTCTCAGTCACATTTTGTCTTAGCCTTGTTTTAAATTGTAATCGCTCTTGTCTTGTTTTTCTCTTTTTCTCCTTTGAATTCTTGGATGGAATATGGGTGGGCAATATAAGCTGCGGCTTCAGCCATCACTCATTTCGGATAACTCACGTGGAATTGTATAGTAGAAGGAGTCTTTGTCTAATTTGACCTTGTTGTTATATTATACAGTTTCTTTTAACCTGTAATGTACTATCCGAAATAAATAAATAAATTCAAATTCAAATAAATTCAAATGTAACCCAGCTCTTGTAAAATCTACTGAAGTGCAGCTACATGAAAATTGTGGTTAAATACAACAACGAAGTACTTTATTGTCACATTCAAATTGTAATCCCTCCTGTTTTGTTTTTCTTTTGACTTCTTGGACGAAATATGGGTGGGCAATATAAGCTGCAGCTTCAGCCATCACCCATTAAAGATAACCTATGTTGAACTGTATAATCAGAGGAGTTATTGTTTAATTTGACCTTGTTAGATTTTTCCCCTTTGTTATTAAATAGAAATGTTGGCTGCTGAGGTGTTGGTTAATATGGGCTGTAGCCATAATCATCAATATTGAAATAAACACTTTCAATATATCACTGTCCCTGTAATGAATCTATATATGGGTTTCACTTTCTGAAATGAGTGACAAAAATATTGAACTTTTTCATGATATTCTAATTTTTGAGATGTGCCTGTATAAATGTTGAACTTGCTTGAAACTAACTACCATCCATTTCTGTCGTTCGTCTAGGGAGGAGGGAATCAGCCGCTCAACAACGGACGTCACCACTGTGGAAAGTACTGAAATCCTTTGCTTTTATAGGTAAAAGTGTCAGAACCAAAGTAGCACAATTTCCACTTAATATAAAAGGGACTGAACTGAGATTTATTTGATTGTGTGAATATGGCGCATCAACTGTAAAATAAACCGTTTGTTAATGTATTTATTTTTTTGTCAGATCACTTCTGTGATCCTTTGTGAGTTATGTTCATAACTGTATGTTTTGGCAAATGTGAGATGTTAGTTATCAATATAATTTACTTTATATGTGTAGTTTATAGTCTATCATCAATAACCTAATGCAGTAACAGGACACATTACAAATATTTGAGACCCATTGTAGTGCTTCCTTTTATATTTTAGCAATGCTAGTACAAAACACCGCCCACACATGAAGCCAGGGCAAGAAGAGACACTTTTACAGACAAGACAAACTTTTATTGATAAAAACTTCATATTTTGCCTGACCGACTCCATACTCGGTGATGCCCAACTTCAGTTAAAGTACTAGATTCCATTCAAGTGAATGTATTAATTCATTCTGATTGCTGAGGCCACAGTAAAAAGAGATGATTTTAAATGTAACGCAGCCCTTGTAAAATCTACTGAAGTGCAGCTACATGAAAATTGTGGTTAAATACAACAACAAAGTACTTTATTGTCACATTCAAATTGTAATCCCTCCTGTTTTGTTTTTCTTTTGAATTCTTGGATGAAATATGGTGGGCAATATAAGCTGCAGCTTCAGCCATCACCCATTTCAGATAACCTATGTTGAACTGTATAATCAGAGGAGTTATTGTTTAATTTGACCTTGTTAGATTTTTTTCCCCTTTGTTATATTATTCTATTTTCTTTTAATCTTTACTTTTAATCAATCCGAAATAAAGATTCATTCATTAATTCACATTCCACCACTGGCTTTTAGCAACAAGTGTATTTCCCAAATAAGTTTTAAACTTGCTTTAATTAACCACCACCCATTTGTCTTTTGTCTAGGCAAAAGGGAAACTGTCCACCCCAACTGGACCTTGCCTCACTATTTACAGAGATGCAGGCTGAAGATCTGTCGAACCAGGACCAGTACGGACCGATCCAGTTGCTTCTCAGTGAGGCAGCGTGTGACCATTCCAGTTTTTTTTTTTTTTTTACAGTTTGAATTTTGCACATTCTGAATAATCTGGAATTTGCTGCTGATTGTAATAAACAATTTAGTGACTTATGTGTTTGCATCATGATTTTCTAGCTTGATTTTCTATTTTGTCTGTTAAGACACCGGTGGGAAAAGAGTCAAGTGTACAAAGGATTAATCGGTGACCTTGAAAATAATGGCTCATTTTTAAGAAAAAAGTAACCAAAACAATTATTTTATTAACTGAAGACTATATTGTTAGAAGACTGTACAGAAGACCCTGCATACTTTAGTGACAGTACCAGTATATGGAGGAATTCTGGGTCATATTAGCATCTGCTCTTCATCATAATGGGTTTGGGCGGGGGTGTCTAATCATGTGCCATGGAGGGCCAAGACCCTGCAGGCTTTACCTCCAACCAGTGTCTTCAACAGCAGATTCCACTGAACTTCTTCCACTGACTGATCAGTGAGAACACCTGCTGAAGAGACTGGGTAGAAGAGAGAACCTGCAGGGTCTTGGCCCCGCATGACACCTGATTGGAAGCCCCCGGATTAGGTTTAATGGGATTTAACATCTTAACACAAATTGCTTAATGGTTCATAATTCTGTTGACAGACTTACACCAAACCAAAAGTGATTTCTCAAACTGCTGGATTATTCTTAGCTTTTCCAATCTTTCAGCATTTAATTTATGCCACATGGTGGTAACCTTCACATATAAAAAAAGAGACATCTGCAAAAACTTCAGAGGTTTATTGTCAGTGAAATTCCCAGTGCAATACTACATGAATGCATGTCTAGTACATTGTTGATGCAGAGAATATATATTTCTACAGTACACGTATCTAGTAAATCAAGTATTTTCCATGTAACCTTGTGACTGCATTATTTTAATTGCTTTTAATCCTAGATCAAGTTTGTTTTGGTCTAAAATGCATGATAACTGTCAAATATATCTTATTATACCTAACTCAGTAAAGTTTACTTTTTGAATATAAATTTTGTGGCTAATATAGTTATTAACATGGCGATCAAGTTGTGTCAGCTGATCATTTTTTTCTATGACACCACCTCAGACTCTGCAGAAGCAGGTACGTGCATGATGTCTCAAACTGTCTCTCAACAGTCTCTCCATGATTTTCAAGCAGATCAGAGCAATTTGTTGCACAGGAAATAAACGTTTCTACAGACATTCTTAAGCTCTATAACCACTGATCGTTTGTGAAGCTGTGCTGACATCAGTGACAGGCTGATGAAATCCGTGACAGGCTGTGTTGAACGCCCAGAGCGAATGAAGCAGTAATTTCCCCACAACAGAGCCATTTGAAACACACACAGCGTACATATTTTAGTACCTAACAGCGACAACTTGCAGACATTAAAGTGTAGTACGACGTAGTTATAGCAAACTAGCATTAGCAAAATTAGCTTACCGTCATATATGACCTAGTTTGTATCCTCACGCCTTTGGCTCTCCCAGAAGCTGCAGAACTATTTCCAGAGTGTTTCATCTCGCTGCCTATACCCTTGTCTGGCGGTCCTTTTTGGCGTTTATGGTAAAAAAAGCCACAGACCGAGGAGTCGCCTTGTACAGCTGTATGTGTTATGTTTTGGTTGGGTCGCGTGTTCTACGTCAAGGGAGTGTTGCGCCGCCTCGCTGTTATACAAATCCCACCCACCCGAGCTCAACACGGTTGTGATGGAGACAAAAGCGTACCGAAACGTGTTGAAGGGAATCGAGATGTACCGAAGTGTGCTGGGCTAATGGAAAGGAGGCTTAACTCAGAGAAGGTAGAATGTTTCATTCTTATTATCATTTCATAATTATGTCTTCTGTGATACTAAATAGCCAAGATTAGCTCAAGTTTCTGACCTTTGTCCACTTTCTGATTCCAATGAACTTTGTGTAGAAGAAACATGTGTCACAGAAAGCCTTTGGTTTTTGAAAGAGCAGTGTCCTGGCAGCACAATCACCTCCTCCTGGGCTGCTACACCTCCAACACCGGAATGGAGGCTCTGCTGTTAATCTCTGCTAATCTGTTGCCATGGCTAATAATGTTTTGTATGCACACATGACACCTCTTCTCATAAATGACATCATTATTATCATTTTTACAAACCTGGTGTGTGGCTACTGGACATCACTTTGAATTAACCACTCAAGTCTGTGCAGGCGTTAACAGGTAAACAGCACGTAGAGAGTTGCAGGCATAAAACAGAGTTCTTTCTATCTGTGCTCAACTAGTTTTGACTGAAATAAAAAACCTGAAATAAACCTGAAATAAAAAACTGAATTTGTATGACAAGAAGTGAAACTGAACTCTGATAAATGAATTAGGGAGCCGACTTTTTCAAGTAAATGAAATGAAGTTTCAATTCAGAATCAGAATCAGAATCAGAATGAGATTTATTGCCATTGTTCATGTAGTACACAAACTAGGAATTTGTCTCGGTGCAATGCTGCAACATTAAACATGAGTAGCACTAAAGATAAAAATAGAAAACTATGCATGCAATAAAATGTAGAATATGAATGAGTAATACTAATCTATGCAATTTTTAAATTAACAAGCAGCAGATATTGTGGAGTTCCACATAGTGAGTCGGTAGTGCAAAAGAAAACAGTGATAATTATCATGAGTCCGGTTGAGCTGCTGTACGTAGTGCATGAGAGTCTAATAAGTCACTTAGTGTTCAGCAGTCTGATGGCAGAGGGGAAGAAGCTGTTCATGTAGCAGGAGGTTTTAGTCTGAATGGACCGAAGTCTTCTGCCTGAGGGGAGGGGGGCAAACAGTGCGTGTCCAGGGTGTGAAGGGTCGGCTATGATCCGACCTGCACGCCTCCGGGTCCTGGAGATGTACAGGTCCTGGAGGGATGGGAGCTTGCAGCCGATCACCTTCTCAGCAGCGCGCACAACGCACTGCAGTCTTAGTCTGTCCCTGGTGGTGGCTCCTGCATACCACACGGTGATGGAGGTGGTGAGGATGGACTCGATGATGGCCGTGTAGAACTGCACCAACATCTTGGTGGGTAGCTTGAGCTTCCTCAGCTGCCTCAGGAAGAACATCCTCTGCTGGGCCTTTTTGATGAGGGAGCTGAAAGTCGGCTCCCACTTGAGGTCCCGGGTGATGGTGGTGCCCAGGAAGCGGAAGGAATCTGCAGTGGTGATGGGAGAGTCTGTGAGGGTAAGGGGGGGCAGAGGGGCTGTGACTTTTCTGAAGTCCACGATCATCTCCACTGTCTTCAGAGCGTTCAGCTGCAGGTTGTTGTGGCTGCACCAGGACACCAGCTGGGCCACCTCTCTCTTGTAGACGGACTCGTCGCCGTTGGAGATGAGCCCGATGAGGGTGGTGTCATCCACAAACTTGATCAGCTTGACAGACTGGTGGCTGGAGGTGCAGGAGTTGGTGTACAGGGAGAAGAGCAGGGGGGAAAGTGCACAGCCCTGGGGTGATCCGGTGCTGATGCTAACAGAGTCTGAGACAGTCTTTCCCAGCCGCACATGCTGCCTCTAGTCCATCAGGAAGTCGGTGATCCACCTGCAGAGGGAGTCAGGCACATTGAGCAGGGACAGCTTGTCCTGGAGCAGAGTGGGGCGGATGGTATTGAATGCGGAGCTGAAGTCCACAAACAGGATCCTGGCGTAGGTTCCCGGGGAGTCCAGGTGCTGCAGGATGGAGTGGAGGGCCAGGTTGACTGCGTCGTCCACAGACCTGTTGGCTCTGTAGGCAAACTGCAGCGGGTCCAGGAGGGGAGTGGTGATGGTCTTGAGGTGGGGCAGGACCAGGCGCTCAAAGGACTTCATGACTACAGAGGTGAGCGCTACAGGTCTGTAGTCGTTAAGTCCAGTGATCCGTGGCTTCTTGGGGACAGGGATGATGGTAGAGGTTTTGAGGCAGGCCGGCATGTGGCATGACTTCAGGGAGGTGTTAAAAATGTCTGTGAAGACAGGAGTCAGCTCCTCCGCACAGTGTCTCAGGGTGGAGGGAGACACGCCATCCAGACCGGGGGCCTTGCGCGGGTTCAGTCTGGAGAACTGTCTGTGCACGTCCTGCTCACTGATGGCAAGGGCAGGGGGGGAGGAGGGGGGGCCGCCTTTGATGAAGTGGGGACCATGGAGGCAGTGGCGCTGGGAGGAGGGGGGAGTTGGACACAGCTGACGAGGTGTCAAAACGGGCATAGTGTTGGGACAGTCTTTGACAAAGGGCTTTGTCATCCTGTCCTTTAGAAGCCTGAGGCCGATAGTTGGTGATTTGCCTCAGTCCTCTCCACACAGAAGCAGAGTCGTTAGCAGTGAACTGTTGCTGGAGTCTCTCAGAATACACAGATTTAGCTCTCCTCAGCTCTCTGCTAAACCGGTATTTGACCTCCCTGTAGCAGTCCCTGTCTCCACTTTTCAACGCTGCCTCCTTCTCCTTCCTGATCTGTCTGAGCTTAGCTGTGAACCAGGGCTTGTCATTAGAGTAACTCACCTTGGTGCGCGATGGAAGAATGCTTTCCTCACAAAAGTGGATATATGAGGTCACAGTGTCCGTGTACTCATCCAGATCATGCGTGGCTCCTTTAAACATGCCCCAGTCAGTTATTTCCAAGCACGTGCTCAGCTTCTCCCCAGCTTCACTGGTCCATTTCCTCGTAGTGCTCACAACAGGTTTTGTGAGCTTCAGTCTTCAGTCATGCAGCTTCAGTCTGCATTGCAATTTTATTGCAATGCACATTCAGACCAATAGATTCAATTTCAAATTAGGAAATTCAGATTCAAATTTTAAAAGCAATTATTCAAACTAATTATTTCAAGTTCAAATTCAGTTTTTCAAATTCAAATAATTCAAATTCAAATTCAGTTCCTGCTGGCTCAAGCTTTATTCCATACGATATAAACGATAGAGTATTCTATGAAACGACAGACATTTTTATATCATCATCCGATACATATTGTCATATCGCATAGCCCTAACTTGGTATCATCTGCACAACAAAGAAAATGTATATTGTAGAGAGAGGAATAACCAAGCCAAGCATTCAGAGCAGATGAACTTTATTCCCTCTCTCACATCTCTCAGAATCAGAAAACATTAACCTCATGTCGCAGGGACTCTCTTTTATATTACAACACTCACACGTCTCTGCTGCCTGAGGTCTTGCATCACAATTCATTCTCGCATCACAATTCCTATTGTCCCCCAGCCCCTTAATCCCCATTCTCTTCCGTCAGAGGAATTTACTGCATCTCCCTTCCTTCCAGTCTGAGATGAATACCACAGCATGGGTCCCCCATAATATGTTATTTTCCAATATTTCATTTTCAACTCATTATAACAGACTTCCTCAGAGGACTCATTTTTGGGCATGTACCTTTAAATGCTCATGAGCCCCAGTGAACCCCACCCTCCATTTTTTGTAACCTTGAGAAGTATGGATGAGGCAAACCATTTCGAGGCTAATGTTAACTGTTAGGGCTGGATGACGAAGACAGGTGTAAGAGCCAAGATGGCGCCCACAGCGGTCGACATGGTGCTTCGCTGCGCTCTTTGTTTGTTTTTGTTTGTCAATTGTGTGTCTGCTTGCACTTATACCCGTGAAGAACTTCTAAATATCAGGACTTTCACCCCCACGGACCTCCTCCCAGTTTTTCTAGCCCCTGCCGCCGATCTGGTTTATTGTTTGGCTCGGAAAGTGAGACGGCGAAAGAGAGGTAGACGAGCGGGCGCTCTCGTGCGGCTTCGCAGGAGAGGCTCGCGAACGGCGCTGCCTGGCATATTTCTGTCCAATACCAACTCTCTCTCTAACAAGGTAGATGAACTGAGACTGCTGATGCGTTTTAAGGACCTCTCCTCCTCAGCTGTCCTCTGCTTTACTGAGACCTGGCTCCGGGAAAATATACCGGACAGCGCGCTGCGCCTCGACGGCTTTCAGCTCTTCCGTGCTGATCGTGACACAGAGCTTTCCGGCAAGACCACAGGAGGCGGTGTCTGCTTCTACATCAACTGCAGCTGGTGCTCTGATGTAACGGTAATTTCCAAACACTGTTCTCCTGCCTTGGAATTTCTTGTTATCAATTGCAAGCCCTTCTATTCCCCGCGGGAGTTTGCTTCTTTCATAATGATCGCTGTGTACGCCCCTCCCGACGCGGACACGCGCGAAGCTCAGCGCGTGCTCGCGGATCACATTCAACACACAGAGCGGAGTTTTCCAGACTCGCTGATTATTGTGGCTGGCGACTTTAATCAGTGCAATCTGAGCCACGATCTCCCCCGCTACAGTTTATTAAATGCCCCACCAGAGGATTAAACACACTGGATCACTGTTACACCACAGTGAAAGACGCATATCGCGCTGTCCCTCGAGCTGCGCTGGGATTATCTGATCACGTGATGGTTCACCTCATTCCCACATACAGACAGAGATTGAAGCTCACTAAACCTGTTGTGAGCACTACGAAGATACGGACCAGTGATGCTGAGGAGAAGCTGGAAACGTGCATGGAAATATCTGACTGGGGCATGCTTAAAGGAGCCACGCATGATCTGGATGAGTACACGGACACTGTGAACTCATATATCCACTTTTGTGAAGAGAACATTCTTCCATCACGAACCAGGGTGAGTTACTCTAATGACAAACCCTGGTTCACAGCTAAGCTCAGACAGATCAGGAAGGAGAAGGAAGCAGCGCTGAAAAGTGGAGACAGGGACTGCTACAGGGAGGTTAAATACCGGTTTAACAGAGAGCTGAAGAGGGCTAAATCTCTATACTCAGAGAGACTCCAGCAGCAGTTCACTGCTAATGATTCGGCTTCCGTGTGGAGAGGACTGAGGCAAATCACCAACTATCGACCTAAGGCTCCTAAAGGTCAGGATGACAAAGCCCTTTGTCAAAGACTGTCCCAACACTATGCCCGTTTTGACACCTCGTCATCTGTGTCCAACTCCCCCCCTCCCTCCAGCTCCACAGCCTCCACATTCCCTACTTCATTTAAGGCACCCCCCCTCCTCCCCCCCTCCCCTTATCATCAGTGAGCAGGATGTGCTCAAACAGTTCTCCAGACTGAACCCGCGCAAGGCCCCCGGCCCAGACGGCGTGTCTCCCTCCACCCTGAGACTCTGTGCGAAACAGCTGGCTCCTGTCTTCACAGACATTTTTAACACCTCCCTTAAGTTATGCCACGTGCCGTCCTGCCTCAAATCCTCCACCATCATCCCTGTCCCCAAGAAGCCACGGATCACTGGACTTAATGACTACAGACCTGTAGCGCTCACCTCTGTAGTCATGAAGTCCTTTGAGCGCCTGGTCCTGTCCCACCTCAAGTCCATCACCACCCCTCTCCTGGACCCGCTGCAGTTTGCCTACCGAGCCAACAGGTCTGTAGACGATGCAGTCAACCTGGCCCTCCACTCCATCCTGCAGCACCTGGACTCCCTGGGAACCTACGCCAGGATCCTGTTTGTGGACTTCAGCTCCGCATTCAACACCATCCGCCCCGCTCTGCTCCGGGACAAGCTGTCCCTGCTCAACGTGCCTGACTCCCTCTGCAGGTGGATCATCGACTTCCTGACAGACCGGAGGCAGCATGTGCGGCTGGGAAAGACTGTCTCAGACTATACTAGCATCAGCACCGGATCACCCCAGGGCTGTGTACTTTCCCCCCTACTCTTCTCCCTTTACACCAACTCCTGCACCTCCAGCCACCAGTCTGTCAAGTTGATCAAGTTTGCGGACGACACCACCCTCATCGGGCTCATCTCCAACGGCGACGAGTCCGCCTACAGGAGAGAGGTGGCCCAGCTGGCGTCCTGGTGCAGCAATAACAACCTGCAGCTGAACGCTCTGAAGACAGTGGAGATGATTGTAGACTTCAGGAAAGTCACTACTCCTCTGCCCCCCCTCACCCTCTCAGGCTCTCCCATCACCACTGCTGATTCCTTCCGCTTCCTAGGCACTACCATCACCAGGGACCTCAAATGGGAGCTGACCATCAGCTCACTCATCAAAAAAGCCCAGCAGAGGATGTTCTTCCTGCGGCAGCTGAGGAAGCTCAAGCTACCCACCAAGATGTTAGTGCAGTTCTACACAGCCATCATCGAGTCCATCCTCACCACCTCCATAACCGTGTGGTACGCAGGAGCCACTGCCAGGGACAGACTAAGGCTGCAGCGCGTCATGCGCACTGCTGAGAAGGTGATCGGCTGCAAGCTCCCATCTCTCCAGGATCTGTACATCTCCAGGACCCGGAGGCGTGCTGGCCGGATCATAGCCGATCCCTCACACCCTGGTCACGTACTGTTTGCCCCCCTCCCCTCTGGTAGAAGACTTCGGTCCATCCAGACTAAAACCTCCCGTCACATGAACAGCTTCTTCCCCTCTGCCATTAGACTGCTGAACACTAAGTGACTTATTGACTCTCGTGCACCATGTACAGCAGCTCAACCAGACTCATGTCAATCATCACTGTTTTCTTCCTGCATTACCGACTGCACTATATAGTTCTCCACAGTATCTGCTGCTGGCTAATATATATTTTAACTGTTGACCAGTATCACTTAATCTTATCCTACACTTTATTACATGTATAGTTTATTTCTCTTATCCTATCATGTTTAATGTTGCAGCATTGTACCGAGACAAATTCCTAGTTTGTGTACTACATGAACAATGGCAATAAACCTGATTCTGATTCTGATTCTGATTCTGATTCTGAGTGGTATAAAAGATAGGACCAGGACTTCCGGTCTGGACACCATGGTGATAGCAGCTTAATGCTGAAGCTCCCAGACCCAATCCAGGAAAATACCTTGAAAATCAGATTTAACGGATTTTTGGAAGAGTGAAAAAGACAAAGTCATCATGCCTAAAGGAAAACAGAAGAAATTGACATTTACCAGGCCAGCACATGCATCGGCCGAAGAATCTGATCCGGAGGATTTCCATTCAGAAGACGAGGAGCTGAATGAAGCTAGCAAAAAGGTTAGCTTAAAAATGGTACTTAAAGAATTAAGACGATTTTGCCGAGAGTGTTGGGCCGGATTTCGTGAAATCAAAGAAGAATTAAAAAGGACAAACAGCAGAGTGGACCAGGCTGAGGACCGAATCTTGGAAGCAGAGGAAAGAATAAAAGGGCTGGAAGATACCGTGCTGGATCTACACAAAAGACAGTCAAGACTGGAGGCTAAGCTAACCGACAAAGAAGGAAGACTGAGAAGAGACAACATAAGAATTCATGGTCTGAAAGAAGGAGTCGAGGATGGTTTCACCACAATGGCGGCATGCGTGGAATCCTTACTGAGAGAGAAGTTGGATATTCCCCAAACCACCGACTTGAAGATAGAAAGGGCGCACCGTACATTAGCCCCTAGGCCGGCGGCGGAAGTGCCTCCACGATCGGTGGTGGTGAAGTTTTCCAACTCCAAAATAAAAGAAGAGGTTGTAAGACTGGCTTGGCAGAAAAAAGGATTTATGCACCAAGAGAGAAAAGTTTTCGTGGAACACGATTACACCCCGGAGGTCCTTAAAAAGCGTTGGGAATACAACAACGCTAAAAAGGTATTACGAGAGAAAAAACTGCGCTTCCAGACACCATTTCCGGCAAAGCTGCGGGTCTTCTACGGCGATGAGACATGTCTCTACAAGTTGGCGGAAGAAGCAACCGCGGATATGGCAAGAAGAGGGCTCCCGGTAACGGTGTTTAAACCCGCAGCAGACCCGATCAAAAGAATCAAGGCTCAAACGTGGTCCACACAGAGACCCTCAAAATCCACGGGCCAGCAGCGGGAAACCCAGCGCCAGAGCTACAAGGAAAAACTGGCCGTTTACAGGAGGGAATAACGATATTTTTAGTCAATCTGCACATCCAACCCCCCTCCTACAAGATAACAAACATTAAAGGAGATGCAGAATCAGCAAGTGGTAAAACATTTCATGGAACAGTCATAATATTAGAAACAAATAAGTCTTTAAAAAAAACCAAACAAAAAAAAACTTGTTAAAATAGAAATGTGACAATGAAACACATGATCTCTCCACACTAACAAATACTGTATTAACGTGAATGTTTGCTGTGATGGTGGTGGGAGGGTGCGCACAATTTCATAGGGTATAGGCATAAAAAAAAAAAATCATTACAAGTTCGGATTGGGATCTGAAATTCACGTTAAAAACATGGGACAACTTACAGGGGTAAGAGAGGGCCCTCAGCACGTAACGGAATCTGAGGAATTTCCCTCAGAGCCAATACGCCAACATGGCTCTTCTAAGGTCACTAAAAAGACCTCAGCTCAGGAAGTTCTTTTGTCAGTTTCTTGTTTTAAAGTTTTATATACTATGTTCTTAATGTTTTTTATGTTCTTAATGTTCTTTCAGTTTCTGAGTAGCATAAAAGAGGGCCACCACACTGTTATACTAAATAAGACAACACAATGGAGAAACAGGGTGTAACCAAAATAATCTCATATAATGTAAAAGGGATCCTGAATCCAGTTAAAAGATCCAAGATTCTAGGCAAAATGAAAAAAGACAAAGCAGGAATAATATTTTTACAAGAAACCCACCTAACAGACGTGGAGCACACTAAACTCAATAGACAAGGGTTTAAAATGATCTCTTCATCTTCATATAAGTCAGGGAGGAGGAGGGGAGTAGCGACATTGATCTCAACCAAAATTATATTTGAAAAAAAATCAGAACACAAAGATAAAGAAGGGAGATACAGTTTGGTACTTGGGCGGCTAGAGGGAGAAGATATCACCCTGCTGAATGTATATGCACCTCCAGGGACTAACTGGAAATTTTATAAAAATGTATTTGACCTAATGATATCTAAAGCCCAAGGTTTAGTGATATGTGGTGGAAACTTCAATCTAAGACTGAATCCATACTGGGATGCATCAGGTATTTCTCCACATCAAAATAACACTCAAAGTAGGAAAACTCGGATGCTACTAAAAGAAATGGGAATCTGTGATGTGTGAAGGGAATTCAACCCCAGTGTAAAAGATTATACATTTTACTCAGCACCACATTCATCATACTCAAGGATTGACTATTTTTTTATGTTTAATAGAGACATTGGAAGAGTAAAAACATGTAAAATAGGACTGATGGATCTCTCTGACCACAGTCCGATCTATATGGACTTAAGTATCCAAAAACACACAAATAATACATTTTCTTGGAGGTTAAATTCAAATGTCCTGAAAGGACCACTGAAAGATGAATTGGAATCAGATATTCTCAGATATTTGGAAGAAAATGATAATGGAGAAGTATCCCCTTTAATACTGTGGGACGCATGCAAAGCTGTAATAAGGGGAAAGATTATTGCAAAACTGGCATTCCAAAAGAAACTGAGACAAGAAAAACTAACCACATTAGAGTCAGAACTTAAGAACCTAGAAAAAGAGCACAAAGACAACACTCATTCTAATGACTCGCTCAAAATTAAGGAAATTAAAAAACAAATAAATGAGATCTACACAATAGAAATCCAGAAGAAACTTACATTTCTGAAACAAAAATACTATGAAGCAGGCAGCAAATCGGCAAAATTACTAGCTTATAAACTGAGGAAACAACAAACGGAGAGAGCAATCTACAAAATCAGAGACCCAGTATCAAAGGAAATAAAATTTAGAATTCAGGATATTCTTAAAAGCTTTGAGAACTACTACAAGAACTTGTACTCCCTCAAAAAACATAAAAACACACCTGAAACATTCCTAAACACATTAAACCTTCCCCAACTTACTGAGTCACAAAATAAAAAACTACTGGCAGAAATACAACCTAAAGAATTAGAAAAAGCAATTATGAAACTTAAAGCTAACAAATCCCCAGGAGCAGATGGTTGTACAGCAGAGTGGTACAAAACCTTTAAACAGTAACTATCTCCTCTCCTCCTGAAAACATTTAACTATGTCCTCCACACAGGGGAAATCCCCCCCTCCTGGAGAGAAGGGGTCATTGCAGTCATACCTAAACCTGAAAAGGAAGACCAATCAGTGTGTTAAATCAGGACTATAAGCTTTTTACCACTATCCTTGCCAAAAGGTTAGAAAATATACTGACAGACTTAATTAATTTAGACCAAACAGGTTTTATAAGACAAAGACAGACACAAGACAACATTAGACGCACTTTACACATAATTCATCATATAAAAAAATATAACTTAAATGCAGCCATATTGGGATTAGATGCTGAAAAAGCATTTGATTCGGTTGACTGGTCTTTCCTATATAGAATCTTATCCAGTTTCAATTTTCATAACAACTTCATTAGAACTATCCAGGCATTATATAAAAAACCAACAGCTAAAATAAGGATTAACGGTAAATTATCATCATCTTTTGAGCTGGAAAGAGGATGTTGTCAGGGCTGCCCCTTGTCTCCATTGCTCTTTGCAATCTTCATAGAACCTCTGAGCCAATGGATAAGACAGAATCAAAAAATTCAAGGTATTACACTTGGTCAGAAGGAACATAAAATAGCACTCTTTGCTGATGACATTTTAATATACCTGGGGCAGCCGGACACCTCTTTTCCAGAACTAATCTCAGTTTTTTCAGAGTATGGAGATTTATCGGGGTACCAATTAAACATGCATAAAACCCAAGTTTTAACATTCAACTATGATCCAAATCAATATTTACTAAGTAAACTCAAAACTAACTGGGAGATGGAATCTATGAAATATCTGGGGGTCAATATCCCGAAACAACTCAACAAAATTATAACACTAAACTATGATCCACTGGTGGCAAAAATAAAATCTGATCTAGCAAGATGGAATATGATACCATTCTTGGGTACTGCACAAAGAATTGAAGCAGTCAAAATGAATATACTTCCACATCTTCTATACCTTTTCCAAACAATACCGGTAGAACCTCCCAAAAAAACATGGCAAGAACTGGACAGAAGGATCTCAAGATTCATATGGCAGGGCAAGAGACCTAGAATCAGATATAGAACCCTACAGCTAAAAAAAGACAAAGGTAGGCTCGCGCTGCCAAATATCAGGGACTATTTTAAAGCCGCACAAATTAAAACTTTAATAGAGATATGTAACCCAGTCTACACTGCACAATGGAAGGAGATGGAATGCCAAATAACAAGTGACATCCCCCTACAGGCGATAATAGGGAACAATGCCTTACCTAAACTTTTGAATAACACTAACCTGTGGATAGAGACCCTGCTAAAAATTTGGTTTAAGATAGTCAGAGAGAATCAAACTAAAGAACCCTATCGATTTCTGCAATGGATTGCCTATGATCAAGACTTTACTCCTAATAAAACAGACACTAGATTTAAAAAGTGGAAAGAGAACGGACTGATAAAATATTACGATTTTTTTAAAGGGCAAATTTTAAGAAGTTTTGAAGATTTGAAAAAACAAGGCCTAATAAATCAAGACCTTTACAGGTTCTTTCAGCTTAGACACCATATAAACAATATACTTCAAAAGGAGGATTTGGAAAGGGCCCAGTCAGGTGTTCTGAAGGTCTTCTTAATGGCATATAAAGGGATCCCAGGGATCAGATACATTTCTAAAATATACCAAGGTCTTCAAGACTTAAAAGGAGACAACACATCATATATAAAAGAGAGATGGGAAAAAGAGGGGAATTTCACTTTACAACTGGAAATATGGGAAAAGCTAAATAAACAACAATGGAAAAGTACCTCATCCCTGCAGTGGAGAGAATTTGGATGGAAAAATTTGGTAAGATTTTTCAGAACACCTGCACAAAACAAATTTACTTGTAAGGGGTTGAATTGTTGGCGCTTGTGTGGTGAAGAGACTGCAAATCATTTTCATGTGTTTTGGTCATGCCCAGTTATCCACCAATATTGGACCAATGTACAGACAATATTGGGCAAAATATTCAAAATGACAGTCCCCTTTTCTTTTGTAACTTTGTATTTGGGTTTACTACCGGAATCACTGGAAAGACGAGGAGAAAAATACTTATTCACTGTTTTAATATTGGCAAGTAAAAAAGCCCTAACTAAAAAATGGATGTTGAAGGACTGTCCTACACCTGAAGATTGGATTAACGTGATCCAAGACATTTACTCGATGGAAAAGTTGACATTCGCACTGAGGCAGGACATGGATGGGTTCTTGAACTTTTGGCAACCCTGGATCGCATATGTGTCTTCAATTAGATCTAATCTTTGACAAATACCATTTCAATATTGGCACCGCTCTTTGTTCCAACGCTACTCAGATGCTCTTTTATTTTTATTTTTTGTTTGTTTGTTTGTTTTTTGCTTTTATTTTGTTTTTGTTCTTTTTTGTATTTTCTTGTTTTGTTTTTTTGTTTTTTTTGGGGGGGGGGTTGTTCTTTCTTTAATTTCTCTTTTTCTTTCACTTAAAAAAAGGGGGTGTTGTAATAATTATTCTTCCAATGTTGTCAAAAATAAAAAAAAAGGAACATGTGATGAAAATGTAAACAATGCAATGCTGTAATGACGTGTATACCCTTTACAAAAACTTAAATAAAAATTAAAAAAAAAAAAAAAAAGATAGGACCAGTCTTTGCCATACAATAAGCATAGAAACAACCCAGAATGAGTGAATGACAAACTCTGGTAATGCAAGGAGGGCTAATGTATTCGGTAGTTGTGTGTTCTAATCTGATCCCTTTATCTGTGGAGTAGAAAACCTGCGCTCAGATCTAAGAAAATAACTACAGATGCTAAGTATTACCTGATACTTATAAGGAGATAATTTTTGACTCTCTCTAAAGCTGTTTCAATGCTGTGATGAATTCTAAATGCAGATGAAAGCAATCCAAATAAACTATTTCTCTGCAGAAGATCTCACAATGGACTGGCAACAGCTCTTTCTAAGAATTTCTTTAGCTCTTTTTATTCCTTAGTAGTTGTTATTCACATTTCACTAAACCAGTGTGTCTGTAGGGCATAGTTTAAATTCACATAGACTGTTTCAGTTACTTTCTCATTTCATTTATCAGTGGACCCCAAATCTGGCATAAGATACTTTATGGCACCAGAGTCTTGCTTGGTGTGAGCATATCTGAATGGAAATTTGTCCCCCACTTGGTCAAAGGTCATAAACACATGGCACTCCACCCAGGACAACGGGGTTGGTGGGGGGGAAGATAGTTAGGGACGCTAAAGGAGAAAGGTGAGAGGAGCTATACAGACAAAGATGTGCCTTTCACCCCCCACCATGCCAGGTTCACACCTGAGGATGCAGGGGTGTGAATGTATGGTCGCAAGACCTGCTCTGTGACGTGTGGGTCAATGTCATGTTAATGTGTGTACATGTCTTTCATGTCTGAATGCTAATGTGTTTACCCTGTGGGCCAGAGGCGGGAATAGAAGTGTATAAAAGAGTTCGCTCAGGCACTCAGAGTGAGAGTTTTTTCTGTACTTTATGCTGGAAGGTGATTAAAGTTTGTGTGTCTTCCAGCTCGCTGTCTCGTCTGCTTTCATCTTCCACCATATAAGTGTTATCCATAGGTGATGGTACATGTTGGTGGAAGCAGGTGTGAATTTTAATGCTGTCCTGCCTCCTCACCGTGAGAGACACTATAACGCCAATCAAAGGTCATGAGTCACATTCAAATGTGTAGTATATGATACGCTTCACATTCCCTTCAGATGTGGGTCACTCTTATTGACTTTGCCCACCGGATACTGACACTGACCTCAGTGGAACCTGAGGAATGAGAGTCTGTTTGGCAGGTGAGGAGATGAGAACATGAATTCTGGTGGCTCTGTCCTCCCTGCCACTCAGTCCCAACCTCAGAGGGGAATGTGCCATCATGACATAGTCGGCTAGAGAGGTGAAACCTGAAACCTGCTCCTTATAGACCACGCTTAAAAGAATTGATTTATCTTACCTGGAAATGGTGAGGATGACATGACAGTGTTCAGATCTGATTAAGGGTTGGATGTTTTTTTTTTTACAAGGAGCTATTTGTAGCTTTCAATTAATTCCAACTGTTAACACTAGGTGACAGCACTGTGTCAAAAGGAGCCTGGGCAGATCACTCGAAATGCTAACGAGGCCTGCAACACTCAGGACTCACTCTACAGGTGAAGCAGTGGTATTACAGCATGTCTGTACATTATAACATTTATCAGACACCCCAGGATTTCACGGGATGTTTTTATGATTGTTGCAACCCAAAAACCCTGAATTCGTGGGAGCTTTTCTAAAAAGTTGCGATAAAAGTTGCAGTGTTTTGAGAGTTTTTTTTTGCACTAAAAGTTGTGGGATGAATTACAAATTTTAAAGCAGATGTTTTTTTGTTTTTTTTTCCAGTTAACTGCAGTGATATTCTATATAACAATACAAGAAAAGCACAGGATTGTCAAAAAATTCCTATTAAACAGTGATTTGTAAATTAAGTAGAAACTTCTGCTATAGAGAAAAAACTTTTGTGCAACAGCAAATACAGACTTTAACACAATATCCATTACAACAGCTGAATTTCACTGAATGCATGTTAAAGAGTATAGATTTGGAAATTATGGCAGCACCTTCATTTGAAAACTCCCTACAGTCCCCAACTACTCGGTGCCGAGCAAAGAGGAAAAAATAATTTATTCTGTTGCTCTGTATTGTCTGTTGGAGTCTGTGTTTTTCTGAAAAAAAATTATAGAGAATATTCTCTCTCTTTCTGTGCCTAACTCCTACCTGTCTGTCTGTCTGCTGCGTGTCTTGACACACACACTTGTCTCATCAGACATTCATCTTTCAATTACGGTGGGGCGGGGGGGGGGGGGGGGTGTTTGTCAATGTCTAGACCGGAGATTCACAGTTTTAAAGCTCATTGACAAGATGTAGTAATGATTTTACCTTTAAAGATGTATTAAATGTTCAAATACTAGCTGTAGTGTTAGACTTGCTCGTTTTGTTTGTGGTTTTACGGCGTCTCTTCTCATGCGCGCTCCCACGACGGGGTGCTATGGGGCAGGCGGAAATTTTTCAACACAAACCCAGCACTTCATACATGCGGTCAGGACGGAAAAGTGGCGAGACGTCCACCGGCAGGCTAGGGGAGACGGAGGAAGGGACAGTGTTAGAAACCTCACAGGTGAGTGTTTTTTTTAAATCGCACACTCTGTTTTTTGCTGATGTGTTCCTTTAATACTCACTATAAACACGGAAGTGAACACAGTGCAGTGATGCATTTGATTGGTTAGACTGAGCGTTTGAGCGCCACTGAGAGACAAATTTGATTGGTGAAATTGGCGGAAGTTGACAAGGATTGGCCAAAATTGGGGGAAAGTTGCAGTGATTGGACAAAGTTGCAAGGTCGCGCAATAGCGATACGGGCAGATCCGAACACCAGACAGTGGCAAAGCAAGGGGCAGTGGAGTGTTGATCTATGTTAATAACAACTGGTGCAGACCGGGACACATCACTGTTAAACAACAACACTGCAGCAAAGACATCGAGTTGCTAGCTGTTAGCATGCGGCCTACCTATCTCCCGAGGGAATACTCACACATGATCTGCATTGTTATTTATGCAAATCTGACGGCGAACGCTGGGACAGCGCGTGACGTCATCCACTCAGTAACTGGCAGGCTGCAGACAGAACACCCAGTTGCTCTTCTCCTCATCGCAGGCGATTTCAACCATGTTTCACTGTCTCCCATTCTACCCACGTTCACCCAGTATGTCACATGCCACACTAGAGACAATAAAACACTGGACTTATTCTACGCAAACACTAAGGAGGCGTACACCTCATCACAACTCCCCCCACTCGGGAGATCAGATCACAACTTGGTTCATCTCCGGCCGGTGTACAAACCCCTAGTGCACAGACAACCTCCAGCCATGCGCACAGTGAAGTTATGGTCTGAGGAGGCAATGGACACTCTAAAGGGCTGTTTTGAAACCACCGCCTGGGAGCAGCTCTGCGATCCACATGGTGAGGACATCGATGGCCTCACTCACACCATCACGAACTACATCAGCTTCTGTGTGGACAACACCGTTCTCACCAAGACCATACGGTGTTGCTCAAACAACAAACCCTGGATCAACCCTGAGATAAAAACACTTCTGAGAGAGAAGAAGAGGATCTTCAGGTCGGGGAACAGGGAGATGCTGAAGTCCGTACAGAGGGAGCTGAGGAGAAAGATCAGAGAAGGCAAGGACAGCTTCAGGAAGAAGATGGAGGACAAGCTGCAACAGAGCGACATCAGCGGGGTCTGGAAAAACCTTAAAACCATCTCTGGGCTCCAGAATACCTCCCCCCAGGCCACGGGGGGCAGGGAGTGGGCGAACAATCTGAATCTGTTTTTCAATAGGTTTGACCAACCGCCCTCCCCCCCGACTGCACAACAACCACTGCTGCCTCTGAAGACATCAAGTCCTGCTGCCCACTCCCCACTCCACCATCACCCCCCCACTCCCAACACACAGCCCCCCAACCTGACCCTCATTAAGACCCAGGTGAGGACGGAGCTGAGGAAGATCAAGGCGAGGAAGGCGTCGGGACCGGACGGCATCAGTGCAAAGCTCCTCAAGTCCTGTGCAGACCAGCTGTGTGGGATTGTGGAGTACATCTTCAACCTGAGCCTGAAGCTGGGGAGGGTACCACAGTTGTGGAAAACATCTTGTGTGGTACCTGTACCAAAGACTTCCCACCCCAAAGATCTGAACAGCTACAGACCAGTGGCCCTGACGTCCCACATGATGAAGACCCTGGAGAGACTGACTGCTCCTTGCTCACCTCCGCCCCCTGGAGGGACCAGCGATGGATCCACTCCAGTTCGCCTACCAGCATGGTATTGGGGTGGAGGATGCGGTCATCTTCCTCCTTCACCATTCTCTGTTCCACCTGGAGTAGCCCGGGAATGCGGTGAGGATCATGTTCTTTGACTTCTCCAGTGCTTTCAACACCATCCAACCAATGATCCTGAAGGACAAGCTGCTGTGCGCAGGGGTGGACCAGCACCTGCCATCATGGATCCTGGACTACCTCACTAACCGGCCACAGTTTGTGAGAACCCGGGACTGTGTGTCCGACACGATCATTGTTAGCACGGGGGCCCCCCAGGGAACGGTTTTGGCTCCCTTCCTGTTCACCCTTTATACTGCGGACTTCTCACACAACACAACACACTGCCATCTACAGAAGTTCTCTGACAACTCTGCGATCGTTGGCCTCATCTCCAATGGAGATGAAGCTGAGTACAGAGGGCTTATCCAGGACTTTGTGGACTGGTGCCATCGGAACTGCCTCCAGTCAACGCAAGGAAAACTAAGGAGCTGGTGGTGGACTGCCGCAGGCAAGGACAACCCCTCACAGCACCAGTAAACATCCAGGGAACAGACATTGAGATGGTGACATCCTACAAGTACCTGGGTGTTCATCTGAACAATAAACTAGACTGGTCACACAATACCGATGCACTCTACAAGAAGGGACAGTGCAGGCTGTTCCTACTGAGGAGACTCAGGTCTTTTGGTGTACAAGGGGCGCTGCTGAAGACATTCTACGACACGGTGGTGGCATCAGCCATCACTTTTGGAGTGGTCTGCTGGGGCAGTGGCATTACAGCAGCCGATAGGAAGAGACTGAACAAACTGATCAAGAAAGCTAGCTCTGTCCTGGGGCAGCACCTTGACCCAGTGGAGGAGATGGGAGAGAGAAGGATGGTGGCTAAACTGTCATCTCTGCTGGAGTCTGAGTTCCACCCTATGCAGGACACACTGAATGCACTAAAGAGCTCATTTAGCAGCAGACTACATCATCCTAGGTGCACAACTGAGAGGTTTCGCAGGTCCTTCCTACCAACGGCTGTCAGACTGTATAACCTAAGCAGGGCTGCTCGCAGAGATAGCAAAAAGACGTGACAACCTAATAGTATTGAATGCAAAAGACGCAATAGACTTACACAATGGTCCCCTCCGGTATACAACTAGGAAAATACCGGTAGCTACGGAGGGTGACAATATGTATGGGTACATAATCAAACCATGTAGGATAACTAAGTAGACGGTTATGCTGTTTCATTCCATCTAGCTACAATGCTCCGCACTGTGTGTGTTTATATATTTATATATTTATTCCATCTAGTGACAATGCTCCACACTGTGTGTTTATATATTTACATATTTATTCCATCTAGCTACAATGCTCCGCACTGTGTGTTTATTACCTCCGCCAAGGAGGTAATGTTTTTGCCGGGGTTTGTCTGTTTGTCTGTCTGTCTGTTTGTCTGTTTGTCTGTCTGTTGGTTAGCAAGATAACTCAAAAAGTTTTGGACGGATTTCGATGAAACTTTCAGGCATTGTTGGAAATGGTACAAGGAAGAACTGATTAAAATTTTGGTGGTGGTCCGGATCACCGTCCAGAAGAAAACCGCCATTACGGAAAATGCCATTTTCGTGAATAACTACTGAACCACTAATCCTATCATTGTCAATCCAATTGCTAGTCAGATGTTTTCATGGTCAAGGAATCTGAAAACGTACACACAAACACTGTATGGGGGGAACTGTGGCCGCCATTACGGAAAATGCCATTTTCCTGAATAACTACTGAAACACTAATCCTATCATTGTCAATCCAAATGGTAGTCATATGTTTTCGTGGCCAAGGAATCTGAAAACGTACACACAAACACTGTATGGGGGGAACTGTGGCCGCCATTACAGAAAATGTCATTTTCATGAATAACTACTGAACCACTAATCATATCATTGTCAATCCAATTGCTAGTCATATGTTTTCATGGTCAAGGAATCTGAAAACGTACACACAAACCCTGTATGGGGGGAACTGTGGCGCTTGGCGGAGGTCTGCGCTCTCCGAGTGCTTTTCTAGTATATTCATATATTTATTCCATCTAGCTACAACGCTCCACACTGTGTGTGTGTTTGTATATTCACATATTTATTCCATCTAGCTACAATGCTCCGCACTGTGTGTGTTTATATATTCATATATTTATTCCATCTAGCTACAATGCTCCGCACTGTGTGTGTTTATATATTTACATATTTATTCCATCTAGCTACAATGCTCCGCACTGTGTGTTTATTACCTCCACCAAGGAGGTAATGTTTTTTGCCGGGGTTTGTCTGTTTGTCTGTCTGTCTGTCTGTCTGTCTGTTTGTCTGTTTGTCTGTCTGTTGGTTAGCAAGATAACTCAAAAAGTTTTGGACGGATTTCGATGAAACTTTCAGGCATTGTATGAAATGGTACAAGGAAGAGGTTTCTGCTGGAGGTTTCTTCCTGTTAAAAGGGAGTTTTTCCTCTCCACCGTCGCCAAGTGCTTGCTCACAGGGGATCACCTGATTGCTGGGGTCTTTCTGCAACTGTGGGGGTTCCCCCCTACAGTTGATAGTGCTATGAGATGACTGTTGTTGTGAAATGGGGCTATATAAATAAAGTTGAATTGAATTGAATTGAAGAACTGATTAAAATTTTGGTGGTGATCCGGATCACCGTCCAGAAGAAAACCGCCATTACGGAAAATGCCATTTTCGTGAATAACTACTGAACCACTAATCCTATCATTGTCAATCCAATTGCTAGTCAGATGTTTTCATGGTCAAGGAATCTGAAAACGTACACACAAACACTGTATGGGGGGAACTGTGGCCGCCATTACGGAAAATGCCATTTTCCTGAATAACTACTGAAACACTAATCCTATCATTGTCAATCCAATTGCTAGTCAGATGTTTTCATGGTCAAGGAATATGAAAACGTACACACAAACACTGTATGGGGGGAACTGTGGCCGCCATTACGGAAAATGCCATTTTCCTGAATAACTACTGAAACACTAATCCTATCATTGTTAATCCAATTGCTAGTCATATGTTTTCGTGGTCAAGGAATCTGAAAACGTACACACAAACACTATATGAGGGGAACTGTGGCCGCCATTACAGAAAATGTCATTTTCATGAATAACTACTGAACCACTAATCATATCATTGTCAATCCAATTGCTAGTCATATGTTTTCATGGTCAAGGAATCTGAAAACGTACACACAAACCCTGTATGGGGGGAACTGTGGCGCTTGGCGGAGGTCTGCGCTCTCCGAGTGCTTTTCTAGTATATTCATATTGAAGCGGCATGAAAAAATAAGCAGCAGTGCTGTGGTTTTAAGCAGGTTTTATTAATCATGTCGCCTTCACGGGATCCCCTCTCCGGTGCATAGTGGAGCAGCCCGGAGCGGGATCCCTAAGCTCTCAGAGAAGGAGAGGCGGACACAGTGTGTCCACCTGTTGCAGGATCAGAGTGAGAGTGAAAGAGAGAGAAATTGCGTTACAGAGTTGCACCTTAAATACTTGATCATAACAATACATCAAAAAGACATACCCCACAGTCTAGAATGATCAAAGGGACAACAGAACAGGCAGGAGGTATTTGCATTTGTAAGCCATACATCACAATGGGCAGATTAGCTAGACCTCGCTCTAAGTGCAAGACAAAGAGGCTAACAAGCACATCTACATATTGATCTGAGTCTCTAGGTCACAGTAAGGACAGGACGCATGAGTACAAAGGATGAAAGGCATCGATTAACATCACATAGGTGAGACAGAAGAAACTCGTCTACCTGTAGACATTAATACACCAAAGCACATCTAAGATGCTCAGAAAAAGCACAGTAAGGGCAAGCCATATGCACACTATACAGAATGGCGCATTACATCACAACACATGCATGTTTGCATCACAAATACATGAATGGCACATTGCTTCTCAGTAATGCAGCAGAAAAACAGAGAAAAGAGGGCTGAGTGTCCTTAGTCTGTTGTGGGGTTAAAACGAACCGCCACAATATATTTATTCCATCTAGCTACAACGCTCCACACTGTGTGTGTGTTTATATATTCACATATTTATTCCATCTAGCTACAATGCTCCGCACTGTGTGTGTTTATATATTCATATATTTATTCCATCTAGCTACAATGCTCCGCACTGTGTGTTTATATATCTATATATTTATTCCAACTAGCTGCAATGCTCCGCACCGTGTGTCTATATATTTGTTTATATGTACATATGTATACTCGCTGCTCTTGTTTTATCTTGCCTTCTGATTGTTGCTCTGAGTGTTGCTATCCCTGTGCTGTTGCAATCCTGGAATTTCCCCATTGTGGGACTAATAAAGGCTTATCTTATCTTATCTTATCTTAGTTGTACTGATTGGCTGATTTCACGTGAATTGACATGATCGCAACATTGCAAAATCCTGGAGGGTCTGATTAATATAAAGTCATAACTGTTTTTTTCTAAATGCTAAAATTATAATTAAGAGAAATTTTGAATATTTTAAAGTAGAAAAACTATTAATATCTCCTTTAATGAACCTTAATTTGTGTTGTTGTTCACCCTAAACACATCAGTCATTGAGCACAGTAGAAACTACTGCACAGTGCAACTGTTTCTATTGAAAATACAGCCATTGTTTCCTCTATGGAATGCCGTTGGGTTTCTGAATTAATGTAATGGTGCATAATCAGTCAATATGGGGAACTAAAAAATGTGGTAAAGTCAGCCTCACCTGCCTCAGTCTGTAGCCTGTTTCACACTGCTGCAATCCAAATATGCTGTGCAGCACTGTGGGAAATGATTTCTTCAGCATCTCTACCATTCACACTGAAAATTTACACTATGTGGGTGCACTAGGTCTTTGATATAGCTTTTTTTCATAGGGAACTACTGTACTTGGTCTGGCCCTTCACCCAGGACAAATTTGTCCTGGCAGACCCTACCAGGGTAGTTGCCCCAAATGACAATTAAGGTGCTAAAGACAATATTAACTGCATTTTTAAAAATAATAAAGCCAGCACTACCTGGGAAGGGGTTCAAATGATAAATGTGAATAAAATCTACCAAAAAAAAAACACCTCACCCTAATGCATGTAATAAACATCTATAAAAACTACAAGCTTACTGTATGATTAATCTGTGTTTTTTTTTTGTTTAAAACTCTTGTTAACACCAAAGAAGAAACATACAGCACCCTTTATGGAGAAAGGATGTTAAAGTTGGTGGATCAGACTTTAATTAGTATTGTGGAGAATGAAAACAGTCAACACACGAGCTGACAACACAGAGGTTTATTTCTCCTCCAACACAGAAACAGACTAATTCTGAGTGCCAAAGCGAACTGCTTTATACATTTTTTTCCACCTCTGGCACTCAGGGTAAACACATAACCAGTTACCAAGTGTGAACACACATCAACATACACACTAACACATTCGTGCCCCTGCGTCCTCAGGTGTGAGCCTGGCACAGCGGGGGTGAAAGGCACGTCTTTATTTACTTCATACTCCCCGGTGCTCTGGCGCCCCTGGCTAGCACCCCCAACACCCCAAAGTACTGGGTGGAGTATCATCTCCTTTGTGTCACCACACAGCCCCCCCCTTCCCCCCCGAACACCCAGAAGGGGTCCTAATCCTCCGGACCTTTGGACTTGAACAAGCGCCTGTAGTGGCTGTAACATGGACCGGTCGAAGCGCCTTCCTGTCAAGGTGGGTAGGAGAAAGGCTCGGTCTCTGGAGGGGGAAAGGGTGGGGAGGGGAAAAAGTTAGTTTCCTACAAACAGTCCTCTGTCGGGGGAACACTAACCTGCTGACCCACTGTAGGAGGGCACCCGCGCTGGGGAGCTTGAGGCAACACTACCTGCTTATCTGCCAACACATAAGTGGGCTTCAGCCTGTCTACGCAGACGGTTTCCTTACGCCCCCCCCCCCCCAAGTCTAAAGCCTGCTTCATGCTACACCTCTGCTGTCCATGTACGTGCAACTGGAAACCTCATGTGACGAAATTTACATCATTGTCTCCACTCTGCTAGTGTCCGGAGTGCTTGACCGCGGATGACCGCGTGCAGCCCAAATTTTGTGAGCGCGCTGCCTGCCCACGACCTGAACGCACTGAAAAGTGCATGCGCAAGACTGAATGTCCCATTCACAAGGTGGCGATGTCAACACAGCATACATCAATAGACGAAGAAGACAACAAGGAAGTGGAAAACGAGAATAAAAATATACATGAATCATACACACATACTTTTTTCACAGTGGCAGCAGCATCTTTGTGGAAAAGGAGTGAAAACAGCAGAAATGGACTCTATATTTGAAGAGAAACTTTGTGAAGAAGTCCGCTGTTTCTTCGTTGATGAAAATCCTGGCACGTCAGCGCCTTGGCGCTACCTATTGGGAGGGAGTGAAACTACAAATGAATGATGATTGTGCGCATGTGTCAACCGCTTGGCTTGGGTTGATGAAAAAAGTGAGCATGAACAGTGCCGCATGCATGCTGGGCTCATCCAAAGCGTACGTGGACCAAAGCAGACTAGAGGGGGAAATGCAGCATGAAGCAGGCTTAACACAAAATGTTTCTCCCCAGTTTCCAGCACTCTGAACAGGTCGTCGTACGGCAAACACAGCAGGGTTCTGTGGGCGTCGTGCCTGACAACAACAAATTTGGCGATCTCTAAGCGCTTTAGAACAGAAGTGTGGGAAAAGCAATCGTGCGCCGGGCCCAGAACACTGGCAGTCCCTGTACTGGAAAAAAAGTGCATGGGCACTTTGTGATCAGTACTGGGCGCGGGGGTCTCTGGCAAAAATTCCCCCGGGATCCGCAACGGCTGAGAAAAAATGAGTTCTGCCGGGGAAGCTGCCATATCTTCCTTACGTGTAGAGCACAACCCCAATAGGACCTAAGGCAGGCGGTCGATCCAATTTGCATCCGTTAGCGAGGCTCTGAGCGCTGCCTTAAGTGACCTGTGAAAATGCTTGCACAAAGCGTTAGCCTGTGGGTTGTACGCAGTGGTGCAGTGGATTTTGACCCCCAGGCTGTCAGCCATCGTGGACCAAAGTTCTGAAACAAACTGCCGTCCCCTGTCGGAAGTGGTGTCAGACAGGGATCCGAACTGTGCGACTCAAGATGACAAAAACACACGCGCTACCTTGGCCGACGTGGTGGAACTCAGCGGAACCACCTCTGGCCAATACGTAGTGCAGTCCATGATTGTTAAAAGGTATGTGAACCCTTGCAACGGCGGAAGAGGACCCATTAAGTCCACATGTACATGGTCGAACCTCCTGGCTGGAATTTGAAAAGGCTTGAGGGGGGCTTTGGTGTGCTTGTGCACCTTAGCCCGCTGGCACGCAACGTACACTGCAGCCCATTCTTTCACATCCCTGCGTAAGTGAGGCCAAACGAATTTGGACCCCACTAGTTTAACTGAGGTTCGCATGCTGGGATGTAAAAGGGAGTAGACGGACTCAAAAACGCGGCGGTGCCAGGAGCTTGGACCCACGGGGCTGGTGCGACTGGTGGAGATATCACAGAGAAAGGGGGGGCACCCTTCTTGTACCACCATGCTCTCAAGTTTTAATCCAGTAGCTATGGACTAGAGCGCGCAAATGTCTGCGTCCCCGGTTTGGTTAGTGGCCATTGCGGAAAAATCGATGCCCACGTATACCGGAGAGACCAACGTGCATGACAAGCAGTCTGCCACAATGTTTAATTTACCAGCTACATGTTGGATGTTGGTCGTGAACTCCGAAATTGCGACCAAGTGTTGTTGTTGCCGAGCTGACCACGGTTCCGAGACTTTGGACAGCGTGTAGGTCAGTGGTTTATGATCAACAAACATGGTAAACTCGCAACCCTTGAGCCAGAACTGAAAATGATGCATAGCAAGGTGGAGAGCCAACAACTCTCTGTCAAAAGCGTTATACTTACACTCATTGTCGCGCAAAGTATGGCTGAAAAAAGCGAGGGGCTGCCACAAACCGGTGGTATACTGTTTCACTACGGCTCTTATCGCGACATCAGATGCGTCTGTGGTGAGCGCTATCTGCACTGACGGGGCTGGGTGGGCCAGCAAAGTTGCGTTAGCGAGTGTCGTTTTGACATTTGTGAATGCCTGGACCCACTCGGGGGTCCAGCGCGCCATAGAGCGGCTGCAGCAGCTGGGCTGCGTTGGGGAGGAAGCGGTTGTAAAAATTGACCATCCCCAAAAATTCCAGCAGCGCCCTCACGGTCTGTGGATGGGGAAAATCCGACACTGCGTGCATTTTATCCAGCAGTGGGATCGTGTCATCTGGTGAGATGCTGTGGCCCAAAAAGTCGATTACCAGCAGCCCAAACTGATGTGTCGCTGGGTTAACGATCAGCCTGTACGCTTCCAAATATTGGAAAACTTGTTTGAGATGGGCGAGGTGCTCCTTATCTGACACGCTAGCCACCAAAATGTCGTCCAAGTAGACAAAAATGAATGGCAAGTCCTGGAGCACCGCGTCCATCATCCTTTGGAAAGTTTGTGCTGCACCCTTTAACCCAAATGGCATGCACAAAAACTCAAAACGACCTAAGGGGGTTATTACTGCCATTTTGGGGATGTCCTTTGCGCTCACCGGGACCTGGTGGTAACTGCGGACCAGATCCACTTTTGAAAAAATGCACGTCCCAGCTAGATGCATGGAAAAATCCTGGATGTGCGGGATGTGATAGCAATTGTGTTCCATGGCATTGTTTAAGCGTCGGAAATCGCCACATGGCCGCCACGGCCTGTCAGACTTGGGCACCATGTGCAGTGGGGATGCCCAAGGGCTGTTGGAGCACCTAACAATGCCTGTTAGCAAACTCCTCGTTCATGATGGGTAGTTTAGCCACATCCAGGCGGTGAGGGTGCGCAAACACGGGAGGACCTTTCATAGTGATAAAATGCTCGACCCCATGCTTTGTTACCGTAGTGGAAAAAGTGGGCACCGTGAGTGCTGGGAACTCAGAAAGCATGGCCCAACTCCCCAAGCTGTGCAGGGCAAGGAGGAAAAAGATACAGCATCCGCTAAATGCCTGTTGGCAACATCAACAAGTAGTCCATGAGCACACAGAAAATCAGCACCTAAGATGGGGACCGAACATGCAGCTACCACAAAGTCCCACTGGTAATTGCGTCCATGTCATGTCATGTACAGTCACCGTCCTTTCTCCAAATGTCCTGATGAGGGATCCGTTTGCAGCCGTTAAAGACTGCCTACAACCTTCTGCCAGCCTGTCTGCACTGACTGGCAAAATGAGGCTCTTCTGGGAGCCAGAGTCTACCAGAAAACATCTCCCCGAACGTGTGTCCGTGATGAAAAGCAGCTTCTCCCTACTACTGACCGCTGGCTGTCCCGTTTCCCGGCTTCTTGAAATGGCATGGCGGCAGACAATGTTGTGTTTCCTTGCCAACACGACAGTGATAAAAACACAGCGTCCTGGTCCTGTTTCTCCGGGTGGCAGTCCAGGTCACCATCATTGGCTCCTCGACCTCGCTGGGCTCTGCCGGAGATCCCGGTCTCACTGCCTGAATGCTGAAAGCCTGATTTGCCAGGATGAAGTGGTCTGCCTCCTCTGCCAGCACGTGGTAATCCCTGGCCGCCAGCAGCAGTGAGTTAGCGAGAATCGCTCTTGCAGAAGCCGGTAGATTTCTGAGGAAGAGGTGGGTAAAAAGGAAAGCTCCGTCATCCGTGCCCATCAACACAAGCATGCTCTCCATCAGGTCCACAGCCAATCTGTCTCCTAGCACCGTGCGGGTGAGGAGCTTTTCTGCCCTGTCTGAAAGGGTATAATGGTGCAGCAGCAGTTGCTTGAGAGCATCGTATTTTCCTTGGGCTGGTGGGGCTCGGAGTAGACTCATGGCGCACTGTACGGCGCATGCGTCCAGTGATGCCACCACATGATAGTACTTTGTGTCGTCTGCCACAACTCCGCAAAGGGCGAACTGGGCTTCCACATGAATAAACCAAGTGGCCGGGTCGTGAAGCCAAAAGTCCGGGAATCTACCTGCAACGGCACATGCAGCGGTGGAAAACTCCAGTGGGAGTGTCTCCGTGGCGATGCTCGGTCTGTTTTCCATTTCACGTCTCTAGGTCACCAATGTGGAGGATGAAAGCAGTCAAAACACGAGCTGATGACACAGAGGTTTATTTCTCCTCCAACACAGAAACAGACTAAGTCTGAGTGCCAGAGCGAACTGCTTTATACATTTTCTTCCCGCCTCTGGCACTCAGGGTAAACACATTTTCGTACCAGTTACCAAGTGTGAATACACATCTACATACACATTAACACATTCGCGCCCCTACGTCCTCAGGTGTGAGCCTGGCACAGTGGGGGCGAAAGGCACATCTTTATTTACTACATACCCCCCAGTGCTCTGGCACCCCTGGCTAGCACCCCTAACACCCCGAAGTAAGTTAAGATAAGCCTTTATTAGTCCCACAATGGGTAAATTCCAGGATTGCAACAGCACAGGGATAGCAACACTCAGAGCAACAATCAAGAAGACAAGAAAAACAAGAGCAGTGAATATACATATGTACATACTGTATAAATATATAAACACACAGTGCGGAGCATTGTAGCTAGATGGAATAAACAGCATAACCGTCTACTTAGTTATCCTACACAGTATGAATATGTACCCATACATATTGTCACCCTCCGTAGCGACCGATATTGTCCTAGTTGTATACTGGAGGGGGACCACTGTGTAAGTCTATTGCGTCTTTTGCATTCAATACTATTAGGTCATCACGTTTTTTTTGCTATCTCTGCGAGCAGCCCTGCTTAGGTTATACAGTCTGACAGCCGTAGGTAGGAAGGACCTGCGAAACCTCTCGGTTGCGCACCTAGGATGATGTAGTCTGCTGCTAAATGAGCTCCTCAGTGCGTTCAGTATGTCCTGCATAGGGTGGGACTCGGACTCCGGCAGAGATGACAGTTTAGCCACCATCCTTCTCTCTCCCATCTCCTCCACTGGGTCAAGGCGCTGCCCCAGGACAGAGCTAGCTTTCTTGATCAGTTTGTTCAGTCTCTTCCTATCGGCTGCTGTAATGCCACTGCCCCAGCAGACCACTCCAAAAGTGATGGCTGATGCCACCACCGTGTCATAGAATGTCTTCAGCAGCACCCCTTGTACACCAAAAGACCTGAGTTTCCTCAGTAGGAACAGCCTGCGCTGTCCCTTCTTGTAGAGTGCGTCGGTATTGTGTGACCAGTCTAGTTTATTGTTCAGATGAACACCCAGGTACTTGTAGGATGTCACCATCTCAATGTCTGTTCCCTGTATGTTTACTGGTGCTGTGAGGGGTTGTCCTTGCCTGCGGCAGTCCACCACCAGCTCCTTAGTTTTCCTCGCGTTGATCTAGAGGCAGTTCCGATGGCACCAGTCCACGAAGTCTTGGATAAGTCCTCTGTACTCAGCTTCATCTCCGTTGGAGATGAGGCCGACGATCACAGAGTCGTCAGAGAACTTCCGTAGATGGCAGTGTGTTGTGTTGTGTGAGAAGTCCGCAGTATAAAGGGTGAACAGGAAGGGAGCCAAAACCGTTCCCTGGGGGGCCCCCGTGCTACCGATAATCGTGTCGGACACACAGTCCCGGGTTCTCACAAACTGTGGCCAGTTAGTGAGGTAGTCCAGGATCCATGATGACAAGTGCTGGTCCACCCCTGCGCACAGCAACTTGTCCTTCAGGATCATTGGTTGGATGGTGTTGAAAGCACTGGAGAAGTCAAAGAACATGATCCTCACCGCATTCCCGGGCTTCTCCAGGTGGGACGGAGAACGGTGAAGGAGGTAGATCACCGCATCCTCCACCCCAATGCCATGCTGGTAGGCGAACTGGAGTGGATCCATCGCTGGTCCCACCAGGGGGCGGAGGTGAGCAAGGAGCAGTCTCTCCAGGGTCTTCATCATGTGGGACGTCAGGGCCACTGGTCTGTAGCTGTTCAGATCTTTGGGGTGGGAAGTCTTTGGTACAGGTACCACACAAGATGTTTTCCACAACTGTGGTACCCTCCCCAGCTTCAGGCTCAGGTTGAAGATGAGCTCCACAATCCCACACAGCTGGTCTGCACAGGACTTGAGGAGCTTTGCACTGATGCCGTCCGGTCCCGAGGCCTTCCTCGCCTTGATCTTCCTCAGCTCCGTCCTCACCTGGGTCTTAGTGAGGGTCATGTTGGGGGGCTGTGTGTTGGGAGTGGGGGGGTGTTGGTGGAGTGGGGAGTGGGCAGCAGGGCTCGATGTCTTTAGAGGCAGCAGTGGTTGTCGTGCAGTCAGGGGGGAGGACGGTTGGTCAAACCTATTAAAAAACAGGTTCAGACTGTTCGCCCACTCCCTGCCCCCGTGGCCTGGGGGGAGGTATTCTGGAGCTCAGAGATGGTTTTAAGGTTTCTCCAGACCCCACCGATGTCGCTCTGTTGCAGCTTGTCCTCCATCTTCTTCCTGAAGCTGTCCTTGCCTTCTCTGATCTTCCTCCTCAGCTCCCTCTGTACGGACTTCAGCATCTCCCTGTTCTCCGACCTGAAGATCCTCTTCTCTCTCAGAAGTGTTTTTATCTCAGGGTTGATCCAGGGTTTGTTGTTCGAGCAACACCATATGGTCTTGGTGGGTACGGTGTTGTCCACACAGAAGCTGATGTAGTCCGTGATGGTGTGAGTGAGGCCATCGATGTCCTCGCCATGTGGATCACAGATCCTTGATGGCACTCCACCCAGTACCTGGGTGGAGTGCCATCTCCTTTGTGTCACCACACAATCAACCTTTACCTTTTATTCTACGCAGTCAGGATCTTTCCATAATCTCTAACATTTTATTCCCAGCATATCTGCACCTTGCGTCTAATTACCATTATCCTGACTTAACTATACTGCAGTTACATTATGCATAAACAATAAAGAAAAGGAGGTAGTAATTATAGGTCAGAAGATTTATACTAAGAGAAAAAGCTGAACGCTCATTAGGTTCCAGTGTCAAATATTTTAACCTCACTTTTTTATTTGACAATACATACTTGTATATAACATTTCTTCACCGTGTTGAAAACACCTTGAAAAGCCATTTTACTCAGCTTATTCAATAATTGTATTCAACAACATTTCCGAGACATCTCCCAGCTCATAATGTGCAAATCCATGATAAACTGTTTACTTTCTGGTGCTCGATATGTTTTCTCCATGTCCCACTTGGTTTCCCCACAGGCTAAAACAAACATCTTGGATTTGTGAATCACAAATGTGATGTTCAAACGGAACGAGCCCCTCTCTGCGTCGAGAATCGAGGAAGCTGCTCGTCATTTGATTTCTGTGTTCAAGACTGCCAAAGCTCCCCGGTGTCTGACTGAAGGAGATTGATTGTGGCATCAATGCAAACCACTGAGGTGCTCAGGTGGAAGTGCTGTTTAGTGTGGAAGGAGTCAAGGTTAAAAGACTTGTGCCACAGTGGGAGCAGATGATGTGGGAGTGGCAGTCAGCGGCAACTCTGCTCTGTCTCGCCAACAACAAAGAGGCAGGCACTGTCTTTTGACATTATTGATCTGTCATTTAACAAAGGATCACTGCAGATGTTCAGACAGTGAAGAGAAATCAACAGGATAGCAGCTGATGGACATAACTTGAATTCGATCATCCCAAGTCTTAGCTGCTTATGTGGAAACATCTATTCTTTTGATAATACTTCAGACACCACATCTGAATTTTTGACCTTTAAGACGTCAGGAGCTGAATATTCTATCGCCATAAAAGGTTCCAGTGGTTGGGGAGATGTCTTCATTTAGGTGTGGCTTAGCTGGTTAAAGTGCCTGCCTAGTAAACAAGAAATCCTGGGTTCAAATCCCAGCAGTGCCTCAAAGTATTCATCCAATACTTTGAGCAACTTGGAACTGTTGTGTTATAACAAAATGGGGTTTGGGGTCAGATATAGGCAGAGTTTTCCTTTGTCTCTTTTCTACCAAGATGGCAAGAGTGTCAGTACAGGAGCGGGTGCTGGTCTAGAGCCTGGTTCAACTCCTGAAGATGCCACTTTGCTTTTTTACAGTTTTTCCCAAGCTGATTTTTTTTTTTTTATTTATTTATTGCTTTTTCACAGTTTTTATTTATTGCTTTTTCACAGTTGTTCCCAAGCTGATAACAGCGTGATAGTATCAATTTACAGAGGTGGGTGAGCTCTATGAAATGCAGGTGTTCCACTTTCTAGCTTCACTGGTACTAGAAGCTCAGACCAGTTTTGTACTCGATCTGAAAAAAAAAAAAAAAAAAAAAAAAAAGGTACCGGTACAGTTTCTTAGGCCAAGCACCAGTGTTTCTGCAGTGGAAACATGGAGAGCAGTGCTCAGCCTGGTTCCGACATCAGCACTAGCTTCCATGGGAAAGTATCTGTGTTTGCACGTTCTCTCCTTGCTTGGATGAGTTTATTGCGACTGCTCCAGTTTCCTCCCACAATCCAAAGGCATTCCACCATGATAGCACCATGTCTGGCAGTGGATACTTCAGCTCAAGTTTTAAGAACCTCATAATTTCCATTGTTAACTGATCATTGATCGTGAGCACGTCACAATGTAAGTTGGAAATGGAATATAATCAACAGGGACAACACTGAACTAAATGGTACTGCAGTATGGTTATGTGAGAAAACACAAGATATCATAAAGTTACCATGTCTACAAGAGGCCTGGGATGAAAACTAATACATCATTAATGAATTCCAGCCTCAGAGCAGTATAAAGATCTGTCACTTCCTGTTAGGGTCTGAGTTTGGTCAGAGGACCAGGCTCATCCTTTAAGTTATGCTTGTGTTTATTATTATCCTGAGTTGTCATCATTGTGCTTTTTCCTGTCATGATCTTTTGTTTCGAGTTTGCCTTTATTTTTGACAGTGTTTTCAGTTCCCTTCTGCATTGTCTATTTGGGTTTGTTAATTTGCTGACCACATACACCGGTTTGTAATTATGTTTATGTTTTTCACCTGGTATTTAAGGGCTGGAGCTCCTCGCCTGGGGGCTGCATTTTTAGTCAACAGTCATGAGCCATTGTGGCGTGACACACACAGTATCCCGTTTAATTTGGTAGTTGTGTGTAATATTATTTACGGCTTCAAACTGCTTTATTTTGGGTTTAAATAAATTATGTTAAACCGTTTCTCCGCAATTGAGTCCTGTTTCCTGCCTAGCCCATGTGCAACTCGTGACAGAAAAACACAGCCAGCCATGGACTCAGCGAAAGTGATGTTAAAACCGAGGCCTCATGAAACAATGAGCAACTTTGACACAACTGCTTCATGAGCGACAGTGTTATGACACATCTAATAAAGACTGCCATCTGGTGGCTGACTGTCAGAACTGCATTTGAGTTGAAAAAAGCCAATACTCTATTATCACAGGTTGCGCTGCACTTTTTACGTCATTTTCTCAGATAGCCTTATAAAAATTTTGTCATCTATAATTTTAATTTACTTTAATTACATCACCCTCCATGAAATCTGTCAAATGATAGACAGCTTTCAGAATTTGTAGACATTGTTGGCAAAACTCTGGAAATACAATTTTCAGTGAACAAAACCTGATTTTTATAGATAGACAGGCAGACAGACAGATAAACAGATAGATAGACAGATAGATAGTATGCAGAGCTTGATATTAACACCTGCCAATGGCTGGTGAATTTCAGCAGTGGCCGGTAAGACAGCTACACGCTCCATATCGCCCACTCATCACTGATTCACGCAATATAAAGCGGAAGTGTCATAAGCAGTTTTTTTTTTTTTAAATTTAATAGAATAAAATACAACATACAAACTCTCGATGAGGATAAAGTTTACAAAGAGTTACAAAATCAGAACTTTCACGAAACATTTACAATCTGTCAAACTTCACATTCCAATTAACAAGAAATAAAGGGGCATATTAAGAGAGAGAGAGTAAAGAGCACAGCAATTCTCTTATAGTCTTTTTTATTATAGTAATAGGAGCTGCTCAATGTCTCTTGCAATTTTTTGCATCATGAGCAGTGCATCGAGCGCTGTTTCAGCACGCCCACAGTCAAGTGACCGTAGCAAACGAGGGCTGTGACTTGAGGGCTCGCGGGAACGTCTGCAACACCCAGCCCTCTCAAATTTCTCGCCAGGTCTCAAATCACGTGATGAGACAATGAGGCCTCATTTGCTATGGTCATGTGATTGTGGGCAGATTGACACAGTTCTTGACACTCTGCTCGCGACACTTCCGTGTTATATTGCTTGAGTCAGTCTCGAGTGGGCGGTGTCGAGCATAACATCACTACTCAGCGAGCAAGTTTGGCAAGAGTAGAAGGAAGTGGAGCCATGACGAGCGTGAGGTGGTGGCCGCTGTGGAGGATCTGGTTGCCGCTGCTTGGAGCAGCTCATCCCCAGAGGACGCGGGGCATTGCTGGGGAGGAGTAGCAAACTTGATGAGTGCCAGACTGAGTTTGTACTCCCACTCCCGGGTGAAGAGACTCACGCTTCCTGCGCTTCCGTTGGTGTCAGCGATTTCCTCCTTGCTGGAGCCAGCTTTTTAGCCATCAGTTCTCTCTCCGGTGCAGCGGAGGGAGTTCCTCAGTACCAGGTTGGTGTTCGGGGGCTCCGGGTGGAAGGAAGATTTGAGAAGACGCTGCACCTCTCGTCGCTCCACCCCTTCGCCAACAGCTCCCAGTCAGACGATCTCCAGAGCCACCCAGAGGGAGATGTCTGGACAATCAGCAGCAGCAGAGCGGGAACTCAGGCAAGTACCTTTTCATTTTTTGACATCTACAAATGATAGGTCTTGCCAGGTTTCCGGTGGGAGAGCTTGACAGTGGTCGTCTGCCGTTGCTGAAATCTCACCTCTTGAATCTGCCATTTTTTCTGCTGTCTCCTCCATCCCTCCATCCTCACCTGGTTCTCCTCCCTCTGTTTGTGTTTTCTCGGAGCAGTTGCCAATATTGGGAGGAAATCGGGTTGTCTGGGAAGAGTCTGCTGTTCTGGAGGGCCCACCAGCAGCAGTTGCTTCCACATTGACGCCACAGGACACCGAGGTTTGCCAAATTTGGGTTGCAGCTTTGGAACCCCTGTGTGAGGATGATGAGGAGGAACAGGAGCATTGGCAGATCATGCTAGCTTAGGAGGAGCTTATGTTGGACTAAAAGCAGTAGCTTATTCTGGAGCATATGTCCCTGCTGGGTTGGACCCAGTTGGAGTCGGATGGTCCAGCAGTTCCAGTGCCCACTTCATGATGCCACTCAGGTCCAGTGCCCGCTCCATGGCACTGCCCAGCTCCAGTGCCCACTCCATGGCGCCACCCAGCCCCAGTGCCCGCTCCACGGCACCTCTCAGCCCCAGTAGCTGCTTCATGGCGCTTCTCAGCCCCAGTAACTGCTCTATGGCGCCTCTCAGTCCCAGCACCTGCTCCAATACACCTCTCAGCCCCAGTACCTGCTCCACGGTGCCTTCCAGCTCCTGTGCCTGTTCCATGGTGTTGTCTAGCTCCTGATCATGGGGTGGTCACCCCAGCAGCAAGGGACCGGGAGTTGAGGCAAGTACCTTTTCATTTAAGTTTAAACACAAATTTTGAAAAGACTTGTCTTACTGCTGGTGGGGGAACCCAAGCACACGTCTCACTAGCGGCTGAGTCCTCTCCCCCAGTCTCTATGGTTAATGACTGTGGTGTCACCTCGCTGACCTCCTGTTTTCCTCCATCGCCCAAGGTGGCTGTGCCAAGGATGGGTTCGCAGGAGGACCACGCTCCAGTCGTAACTTCAGGGGTCAGGAGACCTCCAGCCAATGTCCTCAGGATCAGGAGACCTCCAGCCGTAGCTTCAGGGGTCAGGAGTCCTCCAGCAGCCACTTCAAGGGTCAGGAGACCTCCAGCTGAAACTTCAGGGGCCAGGAGACCTCCAGCAGCCACTTCAAGGGTCAGGAGACCTCCAGCTGTTGCTTCAGGGGTCAGGAGTCCTCCAGCCAACGTCCCCAGGATCAGGAGACCTCCAGTTGACGTCCTAGAGGTCAGGAGACCTCCACCCCTTGCTCCACCCTGTTCCCCAGTTCGGTGGCCAAAAGACAGTGGTAGACCTCTGGATCAGCCCTGCAGTCTGGTTTGAGGACCCATGGACTTGGGTCGACCCTCTGACACTTCCAAGTTGAAATAAGAGCACTCTGAGGTGAGTACAATATCCCCCACCTCTGTTTTCTTTGAAGATCCTGATATGTCACTGAAGGAGAGCAGTTTTCAACTTTTCCATATAATTACTGTGGCAGAACCAAATTATGATAAGCCTATTATCCATGAATATACACAACAAAAGTTGTATACAACCCATAGTTGTAGGTCAGGATCCCAGGAGAACATGTGTAGCAAGTTTGGTGACCATAGCTACAGCGGGGAAAATAAGTATTGAACACATTGTAGGAGCATGCTCAAATAACGAGGCTGAGTTTCAGTCATAAACCAGCTTTATTTGACAGAACACAAGCTCCTAGCATTCTCAAAGCAGGAAAGACTAAGAATCATACTTCAACCCCCTTTTATACATTTCCAGCATCAGAATTCAAGTCACATGGTGTCTTCAGTCAACATACAGTTACAAAGCATCCCTTTGAAGCTTCACCATTGTCTCTCATTTCTTGATGAACCGGAATACCCTCCGGGGCGTCTTCTGTGGGACAAAGAGACAAATCTCACACTTCCTTGTTACCTCCTGTAGATTTGAGTCCTCAGTCCTTGCAGACGTGACACTCCACAATACACATTCAGTTCTGTCTCTGTGGCAGCGTGAGCCCACAATGTGTGTCGGCCACAACATCATCATTTTTTTTCATTAAATATATTTCTGATGGAGCCTTGACCTGAGATTTTCACTAGATATCAGCAACAACCTAAGTAATCCATACATACAAAGAAATCAAGGCAACTGTGTTCACAAAACAAGTTATATTTAATAAAGTGGAATGACACAGGGAATAAGTATTGAACACACGAAGAAAAGATGTGCAAAAAGGCATAGAAAGCCTGCTGAAATACATCAGAATTTAGGAAGCCATCCCATCCCCCATAATTTCAGCTGGTTAAGGCCTGACTCATGGCCTTTAAAAAGGTCTGTGAATATCAGATTGTCACACCACAAAGAAGTCATGATGGGTAGAAGCAAAGAGCTCTCTGTAGACCTTCACAACCTTCTTGATGCAAAGCATAATGATGGCATTGGTTACAGATGAATTTCTTAACTGCTGAATGTTCCAGTGAGCACTGTTGGAGCCATCATTCGCAAGTGGAAAAAATATCATTTTACCATAAACTGGCCACGACCAGGAGCTCCTCACAACATTCCTGACAGAGGAGTCAAAAGAATTATCAGAAGAGTTATCCAAGAGCCAAAGACCACTCGTGGAGAGCTCCAGAAAGACCTGGACTTAGCAGGTACTGCTGTTTCAAAGAAAACAATAAGTAATGCCTTCAACCGACATGGGCTCTATGCCCGCTCACCTCGCAACACTCTATTACTGAAGAAAAAGCATGTTGAAGCTTGGTTAAAGTTTGCTGCACAACATTTGGGCAAGCTAGCAAAATACTGGGAAAACAATAGTCTGGTCAGATGAGACCAAAATTGAACTTTTTGGATGCCACAACACACAGCATGTTTGGAGGAGAAATGGAACTGCACATCAGCCCAAAAACACTATATCAACAGTGAAGTTTGGAGGTGGGAGCATCATGGTGCAGGTGTGTTTTTCAGCACATGGTAATAACTAACAACATATACACATCCATAGCTCTGTGAGGATGACCCTTGGCCCCCCAGACCCTTTACCATTCAGTCCAACCCTGGAGGTCGCTCGCTTCCCGGGCCACAGCTAGTCGCCTCAATCCTGGTGCACCTTCTCCTCCACACCTCCGGATGTTCCAGTCGTCTGGGGTCATGCCCAACTGCCCTTTTCAGGGCATGCCATAATTCATTAGGATGACACCACGAGCCATCCGACAGCAGAAGGTAACCATCCAGCCTCTCGCCCGTCACCTGCAACCGGCCCTGGTACTGCTCCTTCTTCCGCTTGGTTCTCACCTGCCCAGACCTCACCTCCACCCAAGCCCGAACCCAATCCGCAACTCCAAGCGGGGCCCTGCACGGCCTACGGTGTCTCCGCCTGGCACTTGCTTTCCCAGTGCCACTTGATCCTGCCCCGACTGCTAGTAAACCCGCTGCAGACCCTGCCAATGTGGCCACATGTTCACCGGCCCATCACGGCCGAGCTCTGAGAACACCTGGGACCATCTTTTTGGCATCGCTTGCTGCCGCAGACTCTCCCCCGTGCTGCCCGGTACCCTCGTCCAGGGCAACACTGGCACTGGGGACCTCCCGCGGCGACCCTGAGCGCAACAAGGCCTGTCCACTTTCTGGAGTGCCCAGCAATTGTACATCCCAAACAGCGTCGTCCCGAACTCTCGGAACTGGTCGGTCCCACAGTCCGCAGCCTGACCACTCTTCTCCAGCGCTGCTCCTGATTGAAAACCCGAGGCCATAGAACAGGTTGCAGCCCATGATGTTCGTGCCGCAGGCTGTCACGACGAGCAGTGCATATCAAACCCTGGTACCAAGTGTAATGTAGTTATTTATTGTTCATATATTGTATTTTATGGAGCTCTTATTTGTGTGGCACGGCGTGGTGGCTCTGCCTTCCGGTCCCGCCAACCTCGGGGGTATAAGGAGGGCTGTAGGTAGGGGGGCAGTCTCTTCTGCTTTTACCTCTGCCAGTGGCTTCATGTGTGGTTAGGTGCACGGAGCCCTGTTTAAATAAATGAGTGTTCAGTTCCACTCCTAGCGTTCTCCTTGACTCCAAACTCAGACATAACATTTTGGCGACGAGAAGTAAAATCATGGAAGCGTGTGGGACACCAATTCGGCCATTCTTGGAGCTCCTGGGTGAGCCGTCTGTACCGTGGCCTCAGTGGTACGAAGCTTTTCAAACGTATATGGTAGCGTTGGACCTGGGAAGGATGAAGAAGCTGAGGGCACGTGTGTTGCTTGTGCACAACCTGGGAATGGAGGGACAGAGGATTTTGGGCACACTTGGTGATACGGACATCTATGAAGAAGTGGTCGAGTTAATGGCACACGATTTCAGGGCGTCGGACAACATCATCGTCCGGAGGATAAAGTTCAGACAGCACCGCCAACAGGTAGGTGAACCCATCCAGCGGTTTGTGTTGGACTTGAGGCAGTTGGCCGCTGAGTGTTGATTCGGGCAGTTGGAGGAAGAAATGGTTCGCGACCAGTTGGTGGAATAAACCAACTGTGCTGCAGTCCACTCCAAGCTGCTTACATTCCCGGGTGAGTTGACTCTGGCCAGGGCTGTCGAGTTGATGCTCCAGCTGGAAGCAGCAGATAAGCTAACTCGGGAGCTAAGCAAGTGCCTATCAGCGAGAGATTTATGATCCCCATGGCCACGCAGGTAGTGGACCTGGACAGCGATGGGAGCGTTGAGGACGATGTGGAAGAGGCCAACACTGTACGGATGAGGTCTGCTCCGGGAAAGCCCAGGTGTATGGGCTGCGGGTCCACAAAGCACCACTACAAGGCCAGAGAGTGTGCAGCAAGAGGGAAGCGCTGCGGAAGGTGTGGCCGTCTGCACCACTTCGAGAGAGTATGCCAGTCAGCAGAACAAGAGAGCCCGCACCGAAATTTGACCCCTCCCGCCCCGAAGGTAATACATACTGTGTCCCTGAACACCAGTGGGCGCACACATTGCACAGTAGTGTTGGATGGAGTACCGGTACCGATGCTGATCGACATGGGGGCGGAGAGTTCTCTGCTGAACTGGGCTACAGTTTGATGTTTTCCCCACTACAGAATTGGAGGTAACTCAGTGCCGCTTTGCGGCTATGGAGGAGGACGGTTGGCCACAGTGGGTACCGTTACACTGACGGCTCGGTACAAGTCGGCGGAGATGGCCCATGTGGAGCTCGTCGTGACAGCCTGCGGCACGAACATCATGGGCTGCAACCTGTTCTATGGCCTCGGGTTTTCAATCAGGAGCAGCGCTGGAGAAGAGTGGTCAGGCTGCGGACTGTGGGACCGACCAGTTCCGAGAGTTCGGGACGACGCTGTTTGGGATGTACAATTGCTGGGCACTCCAGAAAGTGGACAGGCCTTGTTGCGCTCAGGGTCGCCGCGGGAGGTCCCCAGTGCCAGTGTTGCCCTGGACGAGGGTACCGGGCAGCACGGGGGAGAGTCTGCGGCAGCAAGCGATGCCAAAAAGATGGTCCCAGGTGTTCTCAGAGCTCGGCCGTGATGGGCCGGTGAACATGTGGCCACATTGGCAGGGTCTGCAGCGGGTTTACTAGCAGTCGGGGCAGGATCAAGTGGCACTGGGAAAGCAAGTGCCAGGCGGAGACACCGTAGGCCGTGCAGGGCCCCGCTTGGAGTTGCGGATTGGGTTCGGGCTTGGGTGGAGGTGAGGTCTGGGCAGGTGAGAACCAAGCGGAAGAAGGAGCAGTACCAGGGCCGGTTGCAGGTGACGGGCGAGAGGCTGGATGGTTACCTTCTGCTGTCGGATGGCTCGTGGTGTCATCCTAATGAATTATGGCATGCCCTGAAAAGGGCAGTTGGGCATGACCCCAGACGACTGGAACATCCGGAGGTGTGGAGGAGAAGGTGCACCAGGATTGAGGCGACTAGCTGTGGCCCGGGAAGCGAGCGACCTCCAGGGTTGGACTGAATGGTAAAGGGTCTGGGGGGCCAAGGGTCATCCTCACAGAGCTATGGATGTGTATATGTTGTTAGTTATTAATCTGTATTTATAGTTCTGGGATTATTTTGGTGTTCTGTTTTAAGTAGGAGACACGGCAGTAATTTTCTTCTAGTTTATAACTGGACTTTTGTGTATCATAGGCGTCAGAATAACCCGCTTCGCCATGCGGGGGGGTAGGACGGCAGTCTACCCGTCTCCCCTAATTTTAGTTATTTTGCGTGAATGCCATAGCCCCTTTTGTGATTTTAGTTTAGTTTTGTTTAGCGGATGATTTGGGTTCCAAATTGGGGTGGGCTGATTGTATGTGTGTTCTGGAGTTTTCTACGGCGGGGGGGGGATGTAGTTATTTATTGTTTATATATTGTATTTTAAGGAGCTCTTATTTGTGTGGCACGGGGTGGTGGCTCCGCCTTCCAGTCCCGCCAACCCTGGGGGTATAAGAAGGGCTGCAGGTAGGAGGGCGATCTCTTCCGCCCTTACCTCTGCCAGCGGCTGCATGTGTGGTTAGGTGCATAGAGCCCTATGTTAAATAAACGAGTGTTCAGTTCCACTCCTGGCATTCTCCTTGACTCCAAACTCAAATATAACACCAAGTTTCAAAACCATTGGAAGAAAACTGTAGGAGTTGATTTCACAAAAGTGGGACAGATAGACGGATGAACAGACAGACAGACCTCCCCATAACATAATCCCCCTTTGGTCTTCGAATGGTGGAGATAAAATTTAAAAAATATGCTAACAGAGAAAAGTGCTGGCACAATCAACAACACAACACAAGTGACTCCGAGAACACAATAAAGTGACAGATGACATACTGTAGATACATGTTAGACTAGCCTTAATTGTTGGCTATTAGCCTGTAGATTCATGATCCGTTAAAACACAAAAGTTTTAGTTTGTCGGCTACTTTTCTAGATAAAACAAATTGCTAAAGTGAGACAACCTATGTGTTCCGTCACATTATTGTGTTCCAAGAGTCATTTCCATTGTGTTTTGAACATTTCTCTATTAGCAAGTGGTGTGACTTTTCAGCACTTACAGTATGTGTTTCCCTTTAAAAGAATATGTTGTCTGAATTTGATTTTGTTTGGTCTTTCTGCCATTATGTCCTGAAGCACACACTAAATATGAGAAAACTTTGCTATAACAAAGCATCGTGTGCAGAGCCATAACAGTAATATTCTTTAAAAAGGACATTTTTAAAGGAACACCATACATCTCTCAGGTTTCTGTATTGTTTCCATTCATTCTGGTTTTACTGGCACCGTTTAAACTACACTGGGCTCCCTTGTTCTGCTGTGCTTTAATGGCACCAGACTGGGGATTAGGCACCACCAGCCGTTTATCTTTTGATGTTCCAACTCTTAAAATTGGCATAGAAGTAGTCAGTTCTCTGGAAAGTTGGTTAGAACTGGCTCTCTTTTGGGAGGAAATCCTGGCTTCAGACATTGTGCAAGTGTATTTATTTTCTCTTTTTGCTTTTGAATATGTGGTTTTACATGTCTGTCTTTAAAACTGTTTTGAAACCCCAAATATATTGAATTTATAAAGGCAGTGCATTTTTACCCACTATCCCTGCACTGCTACTGTATACAGAGAAAATCCCTCGAGGGATGTAGATACTGGATAAAATGGGTCTCATGCTTCAGGCTCTTATCCAGCTTTTTACCTCACTCTCCTCCAACCCTTTAGCCCCACTGAGCAAATACACATTACCAAAAAAACGACTAACAGGAAACCCAAAAACTGGAAAAATAAATCACCAGCAGCCACTACCACCCATCAAACACATGGTAAGAATCGTCTGCCACATCAAACGAGCAGAGCAGATGATTTCTGCCCTTCCTAAAGTCCTACTGTACTCTCTCTCTCCATCTGCCTCACTGAGCTTCATAAATGGAGCTGCCCGGTGACCTGAGCGAGCTCTGAAATCTTCATGATGGCTTCCAGAGGTAGGTTCTCCTTGAGGTAAAAGGCTCATTAAACTGACCTTTCACCTCTTTTCTTTAACTTAAATTTAGCCTTTAAAGTGCAAATCTCACAGCTTCATGGTGATGTTGAGAGCACAAACCCCCGCCAAGGCATCGCAGTTCCACCCCATAATGCAGTTGCACCTAAATGTATTATTATATCCGAGTCCTACCACCTACATACTTGCAACCAAAATCATTCAGCCCCTATTGCATTTTATTTTTATTGACAAAAATTTAAAATTTTCAGGTGTTTGCAATAAACAAATTACACAAGAAGAGTTTATATAATTAATAAAAGTAATATTACAAGGATTTTAACCAAATTCAACAGTGATCCTACTTTCAATGACTACTGCAGTCTCAAAATTATTCAACCCCCTGAACAGAATTCCTCACATTTGCAGATAAAGTGTGGTCTCAAGCACACCTAATGCAACCAATCAAGGGCTTCGCTGTCATGAATTGGCCCCTTCAGGGCAGAAAGACAGGCCCATGCACTGAACTGCAGTGTGACATTTATTAACAAAGAGAACAAAATTCCAAAATGGTGCTGAACAGACAAAAAGGCAAATAAGGGTAACTTACAACGAGTGGCACTCAGGAGAAGAGAAGTAGACTTGGAGGAATAAAGTCCATTAAACTCCAAACAGTCCAATGTTGCCGCACTGAGACAATGAACAAGCAGTGCTTAAATACATGGGGGGAAATGAGCCACAGGTGTGAGTCGCTGAGCAAGCAGGTGACCTAATTAGACTGCTCACAGCTGAAGTGATAGAAGAGCAGACTGTGAGCAGCTCGTGGGGGGCGTCTGGGAAAGAGTAGGAATAAGTGTCCACAAACCAAAATATAGACAAAAACTAACAAAATCAACCTAACAGATATGCAAAATTTAGAAATACAGTGAGAGTCTGAGTTCTGTGAAAACATCCGCTCAGACACATGACATTCGCTAGTTGCATCAGGGGTGCTTGAGATAGACAACCTCCTGGACTGCTGACAGTGACATTTGATTGCATGTTAGAAATATGGCTAAGTCAAGAGAATTGTCCAAAAAGTTCAGAGAAAAGATTATTGCCTTACACAAACAAGAAAAAGGATACAAAAAGATAGCAAAGGCACTGAATGTTCCTAGATAAACAGTTGGAAGTAGTTTGCTAGTTTAAAGTTAAAGGAACAGTGGCTACACTACCTGGATGTGGCCAAAAGAGGAAGCTATCAATGGCTGCCACCAGAGTCCCGAGGAGGCAGGTGGTCAAAAACCCTCAATTGACTGCAAAAGACCTGCAGCAAGACTTGGTGGCAGCAAGTACTGAGGTTTCAATTTCTACACTAAGGCGCATATTAAATGCTGAAGGGCTTCATGCCCAAACTCGAAGATGTACACCACTACTGATCCAAAAGCACAAAAAAATATGGCTCCAATTTGCTCAAAACTATAAATTAGCCAAAGAGGTTTTAGGATTCTGTTCTGTGGAACAATGAAACAAAACTGGAACTTTTCCATGGATCAACGGTATGTCTGAAGAAGGAATAATGAAGCATACGCTGGAAAGAACACCCTGCCTACAATGAAGCATGGTGGTGGCTCAGTGATGTTCTGGGGTTGGTTTGCTTCCTCTGGCACTGGAAACCTGCAGTGTGTGGACAGCAAGATGGATTCAATCAAGTATCAGGAGATCCTAGGAGAAAATATCATGCTTTCTGTGATGAAGCTGAAACTTGGGCATCATTGGACCTTCTAACAGGACAATGATCCCAAGCATACCTCAAAGTCCACCAAGGTTTGGTTTCAGAAGAAGTCCTCAAAGGTTGTAGAGTGGCCTTCACAGTTGCCTGACTTGAAGCCTATTGAAAATGACATGGTTACAAATTCTCAGACCCAAGAGCAGACGCGAATGAGACCTAGCAGTTTAAACAATGATTTTATTCCTCGGGCCTGGGGAAAAGGGGTGACGGAGAGATGGCTGAAGGGAAACGTGAGTGGACTGACGTGGGGGGAAGGGGGGGACCATCCATCCATCCATCTTCTTCCGCTTAATCCTTTTCGGGTCGTGGGGGGGCTGGAGCCTATCCCAGTATCTTTGGGCGAGAGGCAGGGTACACCCTGGACAGATCGCCAGTCCATCACAGGGCCAACACAGAGAGACAGACAACCTTTCACTCTCACAGTCATACCTAAGGACAATTTAGAATCCCCAGTTTGATGCCAATTAACCTAACTTGCATGTTTTTGGCATGTGGGAGGAAACCGGAGAAATCCTGGAGTAAACTCACACAGACATGGGGAGAACATGCAAACTCCACACAGATCACTGTTGGTTGGGGGCTGGGATTGAACCCAGGATCCCCCAGCCAAGGGTGAGTTGCTGTGCTGCCGCAATGCTAACCACTCTGCCACCGCGCTGCCCCAAGTAGAGGTAATTCAGTTGGCTAGTTCATTGTCTGGTCAAGCAAAGGTCAATGGCAAGATGGCAACAGGCAGACAGATTCAATCCAGGGGGCAGGCTCAGTAATCTAGGCAGCCAGAGGTCAAAGCACAGAACAGCATGTAACGAGAATACATACAGTGAAGCTCAAGTCGATTCAACACGCAGGTGATCAGACAAAACCAGGAAGAGTGGAGAGAGAGTGCCCAATATAAAGGATTCCCTTAATTAGCCACAGATGGTGTAATCAGCTGTAGGGAGCGAGAGGGAAAGAGACAGAGGCACAGAGCAAACCAGAATCCTAACAAAAATTCTCTGGTGGGATTTGAAAAAGGTGGCTGCAGCATGCAAACCTAAAAATATGCGTGAACTAGAGGCCTTTGCCCATGAGGTATGGGCTAAGATTCCTCAGGAATGCTGCCGGAAGCTGGTGTCTGGCTATGCATCACATTTGCAGCAGGTCATAACAGCAACAGGGTGCTCTACTAAGTACTAAAGATGTTTGTCATGAGGAGGTTGAATAATTTTGAAACTGTGTTAGTCATTAAAATTGGCATTTTTGTGTAGAATTTAGAGAAACCATTGATAATATTAGTTGTGCTGAGCTATTTAAATTGTTCTTGTTTGATTTGTTTATTACAAAAAGCTGCAAGTTTGTGCATTTTGTCAATAAACCAGTGGGGGTTGAATGATTTTGTCACGAGCTGAGCACTGGAGGTTTCCACCATGCTCAGTCTTGTGGCTTTTTCTCTGTATTTATACAGTTAGGCCCAGAAATATTTGGACAGTGACACAATCTTCATGATTTGGGCTCTGCATGCCACCACAATGGATTTGAAATGAAACGACTACAACAGAACTGAAGTGCAGACTTTAAGGTTTAATTCAAGGGGTTGAACAAAAATATATGATTAAACATGTAGGAATTGTAGCTATTCTTATACAAACGCTCCTCATTTCAGGGGCTCAAAAGTAATTGGACAAATAAACATAACCCTAAATAAAATGTTACTTTTCAATATTTTGTTGAGAATCCTTTGCAGGCAATGACTGCCTGAAGTCTGGAACCCATGGACATCACCAAACGCTGGGTTTCCTCCTTTGTGATGCTTTGCCAGGCCTTTACTGCAGCTGTCTTCAGTTGTTGCTTGTTTGTGGGTCTTTCTGCCTTAAGTTTTGTCTTAAGCAAGTGAAATGCTTGCTCGATTGGGTTGAGATCTGGTGATTGACTTGGCCATTGCAGAATTTTTTACTTCTTTGCTTTAAAAAACTCCTGGGTTGCTTTTGCAGTATGTTTTGGATCATTGGTGAAGCGCCATCCAATCAACTTTGCTGCATTTGGCTGAATCTGAGCAGAAAGTATATCCCTATACACTTCAGAATTCATCCGGCTGCTTCTGTCTTTTGTCACATCATCAATAAACACAAGTGACCCAGTGCCATTGGAAACCATGCATGCCCATGCCATCACACTGCCTCCACCATGTTTTACAGAAGATGTAGTGCTTTGGATCATGAGCTGTTCCAATTCTTCTTCAAACTTTCTTCTTCCCATCATTCTGGTACAGGTTGATCTTTTAGTCTCATCTGTCCAAAGAATGCTGTTCCAGAACTGGGCTGGCTTCTTCAGGTGTTTTTTGGCAAAGTCAATTCTGGCCTTTCTATTTTTGAGGCTGATTCATGGTTTGCAGCTTGTGGTGAATCCATTGTATTTACTCTCATGAAGTCTTCTCTTTATGGTAGACTTAGATATTGATACACCTACTTCCTGGAGAGTGTTCTTCACTTGAGTGGATGTTGTGAAGGGGTTGTGAGAGGATTCTGCGATCATCCACCACTGTTGTCTTCCGTGGACGTCCAGGCCTTTTTGAGTTCCCAAGCTCACCAGTGCACTCTTTTTTTCTCAGAATGTACCAAACTGTTGATTTGGCCACTCCTAACATTTCTGCTATCCCTCTGATGGATTTCTTCTTTTTTTCAGCCTCAGGATGGTCTGTTTCACCTCCATTGAGAGCTCCTTTGACCGCATGTTGTGTGTTCACAGCAACAGCTTCCAAATGCAAACGCCACACCTGGAATCAACTCCAGACCTTTTAACTACTTAATTGATGACAGGTTAACAAGGGAAGAGCCTATGCAGCCTTGTTATTTTTTTTTGCAGCCTTCTGAGTCAATTGTCCAATTACTTTTGGTCCCTTGAAAAAGAGGCAGCTACGTATTAAAGAGCTGTAATTCCTAAACCCTTGCCCCAATTTGGATGTGAATACTCTCAAATTACAGCTGAGAGTCTGCACTTTAAGTCCATATTGATTATATAATTGTATCCTGAATATGTTTTCGTAAACAGCTAAAATAACAAAACTTGTGTCACTGTCCAAATATTTTTGGGCCTAACTGTATATTTGTTGTATTTTGTGCCTTGGGTTTCTGTATTTTTTTATTGGTTCTTATTTTCTTGTTTATGTTATGGTTTTGTTACTCTCATTTTGGATTAGGCTGTATTTATTTCTCTGTCTGCATTTGTTGATATTTTATTCTTTGTATTTCGGACTGTTGTGTTCTTTCTCTGGGTTGACAGCTGTCAAGTGGCATTTCTGGGTTGTGCTCTATGTGGGCATCGCCCTGTCAGCTGTTAGCTCCCCTCGCTCTCCTCTCATCACTTGCAGCTGATCCTAACCATTAATCATTGTTACTTTTTTGCCCGCTCATGTGACCCCATACCTGTTGCTACTTGTGTATTTGTTTTGGACCCTATTTAAGGGCAGTATTTTCTTTTCATTTTTGTCGCAGTCTTAGTTATCCTTCCTCCTCGCCACCAGAACCCCTTCCCCGTTCTGGTGAACTCGTGCTGATCTTTTATCTGTAAGTTACCTTGTCATCTGTTTGGATTTTTGCTTTCATGCACTTTGGAACTTTGTGTTTTGTTAATAAATGCCACAAACTGCAGTTCAGCGTGTGGGTCTGTCTCTCTGCCCCGAGGGGCAAATCATGACAGATTTTGATTGCAAATGTATGTCTAACATTAAAAAAAAAAAAAAAGTTTTCTAATGATAAACAGTCCGATTAAGTTCACACATCCTACAAACCTTTATATATTATTTGCCCAGAACTGATCACGTTAGTCATGGTACACAAAGGCTGCTAATAACAACCAGAACTCAATAACTTCAATCCTTTCTAAATAAATAACAGCTCACCTCTTCACTGATTTGGAAAGACTACTTCATTTGTTTGAATTCAATTTACAATCTTTGGTAGCACTACTATACTATACTATACTACTACTATACTAGTAGTAGTGCTACTATACTATACTATACTACTATATCATAAATCATCTTCAACTTCCGGCGCCACACGAGTAGGCTGCCTTTTTGCAACAAGCGGATCAGTTTCTTCCTATTTCTATTTACTATCTGGCTCTCTGTTAATCTTCTGATTCAGAGACACGTTTATCCATCACAGACATGTTGATTGCCCAAATGTCTCCTGAGCCAGCGGACGGAGCCACTGTTTCTTGCAGGAGGCAGTACAATAGGGACCAGCTGTTAGCACTTAACCGGCCCACGATGCTAACACAAAAACTCGACATACCGGAAGAAATAAGACGGAAACGGCGTGGATGTCGAGCTGGAGTAAGACGGCGGGCGAGGAATATAAGGTACAGACCCGCCCTCCCATCTGTTATTATGGGGAATGTACGATCACTACTCAGTAAAACAGATGAGCTAGTGGCTATCTCCCGCTACGAGAGCATGTACAGAGAGAGTAGCTTGATGCTATTTACGGAGACGTGGCTAACAGAACTAGCAACAGATGCTAACATTGAACTGGAGGGTTTCCACACAATACGGGCAGACCGAACACCAGACAGTGGGAAAGCAAGGGGCGGAGGAGTGATAATGTACAGTATGTCAATAACAACTGGTGCCGACCAGGACATATCACGGTTAAACAACAACACTGCAACAAAGACATGGAGTTGCTAGCTGTTAGCATGCGGCCTACATACCTCCCGAGGGAATACTCACGTGATCTGCATTGTTATTTATGCAAATCCGACGGCGAACGCTGGGACAGCGCGTGACGTCATCCACTCAGTAACTGGCAGGCTGTAGACAGAACACCCAGATGCTCTCCTCCTCATCTCAGGTGATTTCAACCATATTTCACTGTCCCCCTGTACACCAGACAAGTACAGAGGATGGCCGACTCGATTTTAAATGATGACTCCCACCCTTTGCACTGCAACTTTCAGCTTCTTCCCTCCAGACGGAGGTTTGCTGTCCCAAAAAGTAGAACCCAGCGCTACAAAAACAGCTTTGTCCCTGCTGCTGTCAAAGAGTTGAACAAGCTATAAAAATTATATTGTACATATTTTATATTTACCTATTTTGTAAGATGTGTGCCTGTGTTTGTGTCTATGTTGAATGTAATTAGTGGCTTGTAAATATGGATGTCACCAACTGCAAAACAAATCTACCTACGGGTACAAATAAAGTAACCTGAACCTGAACCTGAACCCCCATTCTACCCACGTTCACCCAGTATGTCACATGCCACACTAGAGACAATAAAACACTGGACTTATTCTATGCAAATACTAAGGAGGCGTAAACCTCATCACCACTCCCCCCACTCGGGAGATCGGATCACAACTTGGTTCATCTCCTGCCGGTGTACAAACCCCTAGTACACAGACAACCTCCGATCATGCGCACAGTGAAGTTATGGTCTGAGGAGGCAATGGACGCTCTAAAGGACTGTTTTGAAACCACTGCCTGGGAGCAGCTCTGCGATCCACATGGTGAGGACATCAATGGCCTCTCTCACACCATCACAGACTACATCAGCTTCTGTGTGGACAACACCGTACCCACCAAGACCGTACAGTGTTGCTCGAACAACAAACCCTGGATTGACCCTGAGATAAAAACACTTCTGAGAGAGAAGAAGAGGATCTTCAGGTCGGGGAACAGGGAGATGCTGAAGTCCGTACAGAGGGAGCTGAGGAGGAAGATCAGAGAAGGCAAGGACAGCTTCAGGAAGAAGATGGAGGATAAGCTGCAACAGAGCAACATTGGCGGGGTCTGGAGAAAGCTTAAAACCATCTCTGGGCTCCAGAATAACGCCCCCCAGGCCACGGGGGGCAGGGAGTGGGCGAACAATCTGAACCTGTTTTTTAATAGTTTTGACCAACCGCCCTCCCCCCCGACTGCACGACAACCACTGCTACCTCTAAAGACATCGAGTCCTGCTGCCCATACCCCACTCCACCAACACCCCCCCACTCCCAGCACACAGCCCCCCAACCTGACCCTCACTAAGACCCAGGTGAGGACGGAGCTGAGGAAGATCAAGGTGAGGAAGGCCTCAGGACTGGACGGTATCAGCGCAAAGCTCCTCAAGACCTGTGCAGACCAGCTGTGTGGGATTGTGGAGCACATCTTCAACCTGAGCCTGAAGCTGGGGAGGGTACCACAGTTGTGGAAAACATCTTGTGTGGTACCTGTACCAAAGACTTCCCACCCCCAAAGATCTGAACAGCTACAGACCAGTGGCCCTGATGTCTCACATGATGAAGATCCTGGAGAGACTGCTCCTTGCTCACCTCAGCCCCCTGGTGGGACCAGCGATGGATCCACTCCAGTTCGCCTACCAGCATGGCATTGGGGTGGAGGATGCAGTGATCTTCCTCCTTCACCGTTCTCTGTCCCACCTGGAGAAGCCCAGGAATGCGGTGAGGATCATGTTCTTTGACTTCTCCAGCGCTTTCAACACCATCCAACCGATGATCCTGAAGGACAAGCTGCTGTGCGCAGGGGTGGGCCAGCACCTGTCATCATGGATCCTGGACTACCTCACTAACCGGCCACAGTTTGCGAGAACCCAGGACTGTGTGTCCGACACGATCATCGGTAGCACGGGGGCCCACAGGGAACGGTTTTGGCTCCCTTCTTGTTCACCCTTTATACTGCGGACTTCTCACACAACACAACACACTGCCATCTACAAAAGTTCTCTGACGACTCTGCGATCGTCGGCCTCATCTCCAACGGAGATGAAGCTGAGTACAGAGGACTTATCCAGGATTTCGTGAACTGGTGCCATCGGAACTGCCTCCAGATCAACGCGAGGAAAACTAAGGAGCTGGTGGTGGACTGCCGCAGGCAAGGACAACCCCTCACAGCACCAGTAAACATCCAGGGAACAGACATTGAGATGGTGACATCCTACAAGTACCTGGGTGTTCATCTGAACAATAAACTAGACTGGTCACACAATACCGATGTACTCTACAAGAAGGGACAGTGCAGGCTGTTCCTACTGAGGAGACTCAGGTCTTTTGGTGTACAAGGGGTGCTGCTGAAGACATTCTACGACACGGTGGTGGCATCAGCCATCACTTTTGGAGTGGTCTGCTGGGGCAGTGGCATTACAGCAGCCGATAGGAAGAGACTGAACAAACTGATCAAGAAAGATAGCTCTGTCCTGGGGCAGTGCCTTGACCTAGTGGAGGAGATAGGAGAGAGAAGGATGGTGGCTAAACTGTCATCTCTGCTGGAGTCCGAGTCCCACCCTATGCAGGACATACTGAACGCACTGAGGAGCTCATTTAGCAGCAGACTACATCATCCTAGGAAACCGAGAGGTTTCACAGGTCCTTCCTACCTACGGCTGTCAGACTGTATAACCTAAGCAGGGCTGCTCGCAGAGATAGCAAAAAAACGTGACGACCTAATAGTATTGAATGCAAAAGACACAATAGACTTACACAAATGGTCCCCTCCAGTATACAACTAGGACAATATCAGTCGCTACGGAGGGTGACAATATGTATGGGTACATATTCATACTATGTAGGATAACTAAGTAGACGGTTATGCTGTTTATTCCATCTAGCTACAATGCTCCGCACTGTGTGTATATATATTTATGTGTCCATATGTATACAGTGATCCCTCACTTATCGCGGTTAATGGGTTCCAGAACCGACCGCGAAAAGTGAAAAACCGCGAAGTAGCGTCACCCCTAATGACGTCACCCATAAATAACACATACGTTCATTCTCTCACTCTCTCTCATATGATACGTGTGTGTGTGTGTGTGTAAGTGTACATACATACGTAGATGTAAATAAAGTGTACATAAATATGTTTTTAGAACTCTTTTATTTTTATAACAAGATACGTAACTCAAGATGAAGATGATTTACGTACTGCACAGGTTAATGAGAGCTTTACTGCTCCTCAGGTGACGCCTCATCGTCAGGTGCTAGAGGCGCAGGATTGTCGAGGGCAGCTGCAGAAGGCGGCGTCGTGGCTCGACGGGAAGACTATTTCACACAAAAAGGGACAAGAGAACAGCGAAAAGTTCCACGCTGCGAGACTAGCGATAAAGAACAATGAATGCGGTCTTCCTTCGGTGGGTATGGGCGCTCTGCAGGGAGAGAAGCTGGGTAAAACGTCTCGGCCAATCAGCTTGCGAGATTCCCGAACAGTGAAGAGGTGGGCGGAGAGGAGTGGAGCGGTGGTCAGAGATGTGGCTTTTAAGTTGAGCGGCTCTCCGTGTTGATACCTGATGTTCTAATGTAGTCTCCCTGCCTTCTGCTAGCGCCCTCCCATTTTTTCTCAATTTTGAATTTTTGATGAATATTTCTGAAAAATTCGCGATGCACTGAGGGCGCGAAAGGTGAAGCGCGAAGTAGCGAGGGATCACTGTATTCGCTGCTCTTGTTTTTCTTGTCTTCTTGATTGTTGCTCTGAATGTTGCTGTCCCTGTGCTGTTGCAATCCTGGAATTTCCCCATTGTGGGACTAATAAAGGCTTATCTTATCTTATCTATACAACTCATATTGTAGGGTAAATATTGAATAAGTACGGGGGGCAGGGAAAATTGCATAAAACATGTAACAAAAAGGGTAAAAACAGGGTAAATAAGAATGCACTCAACTGAAATACAGACCCATTCCTTTTGCAAGCCTGGATTTACAGAATTTATAGAGTATTCAAAAGCAAAATTTGAATCAATGCCTAAATTGCTTTCTAGTACTTCCTTTGGGTATGAAAAAATAATGCTAACATAAATGTAAACATATTTATTTTTACTTTACGGCATTTACAATAATCATGGTAATAAGCCATAAAGTTTATTTTATAAAAAAATAAAACTTGGTGACCTAGTAACCTAAATTCATACCCTACCAATCAGTCATTTCACCTTCACCAGGTGTCAAAGACCCAATTTTAACTTGCATTAAAATTTCTTGCCCATACTTGCAATAATGGGGTCACTATGGACCAAAATCGATTTTGACAAGGGATGGGCAATTTGACCTTAAATCAGCATCTGTCATGTGTCTGAGCGTTGCTCTCAGCGCTCAGACTTCCTTTTGTAGTTTTGAGTATTTTTCTGTCTATTATTATTTAGTTGGCAGTTCTGTGTGTTTATTTTGGTTTGTTTTCATTCTGAGCCCTTCCCTCTTGCCACTCTCACTCATGTACTATCCAGGTTGTCACTATGTCAGCTCAGCTGCATGTTATTGATTAATCAGGTCACTTGCCCACTCTGCTCCCCACACCTGTGCCTCATTTGATTACCTGTTATTAATTAAACACTGCCAGCTCATTGTTTCATTGTGACATAACGCACGGCTCAGGAGACGCACACACACAGGCTCAGAGTAGTTCAAATAGCTTTATTAACAACAGGAGTGTATGAATGTGTGTCTGCGGGATGTGAATGTGTTGGTGGCGGCGTCTGCTTCGGGCACAGAGGCAGGGGGCCGTACAGCCGGACAACCTTGGATAGGACGGATGACTGGCACAGCAAGGGACGAGGTCCGGTAGACAGCCACCTGGAGAGCCCGGTGCAGCAGCGAGGAACAGGCGATGGAAAGGAGTAGTCCGCCGCCGGGAAATCCACCTGTGCACAGGGGAGCAGACTTGGAGGAGAAAAAAGGTAAGATCTTCTTACCAGAATGATCAGCTGAGAATGAAAGGGAACTCACAGCGATGCGTAGGGAAGTCTGACGGCTTCAGGCCGAAGCCCAGGGCGAGGTGGCTTAAATCCCTCGCCGCTGATGATGTGCAGGTGTGTGTGCAGGTGGCGCCGCTGATGAGCGGCGCGGCGTGACAGTACTCCCCCCTCTAGCAGCGCCTCCTGGCGATGGCTTCTCTGGGTGCGCTCGGTGGAAATCAGCGATGAGCGATGGGTCCAACACAAACGACGAGGGTACCCACTGCCGATGTTCAGGCCCATAGCCCTCCCAGTCCACCAAGTACTGCAACCCACGACCCCGGCGCCGGGAGTCCAGGATGGAGGAGACGGGCCAGGCCGGATGGCCATCAATCATCCGGGGAGCGGGTTACGCAGCAGGAGGAGGGCAAAGGGGGTCGGAGACTGCCAGCTTCACCTTGGACACGTGGAAGGTGGGATGGATGCGGAGGGAGGGGGGAATAGCTACACGCACAGCCACCGGGTTGATGATCCTGGTGATGGGGTATGGGCCCATAAAGCGCTGTGCCAGCTTCCTCCTCTCGCCCTTTAAAATCACGTCCTGGGTCGACACGTAGACTTGCTGACCAACTCTGTACGCCGGGGCAGGTCTTCTGTGCCGGTCCGCCACGGCTCTGTTGCACTCCGCCGTGCGTAAAAGCACATTGCGCGCTGACGCCCAGATGGAGCGGAACTGCCTGAGATGCGCCCGTACTGAGGGGACAGTTACCTCACTCTCCTGCGCCGGGAACAGCGGGGGGTCGTAACCTAGGGACGCCTTAAAGGGGGACATCCCTGTAGCAGAAGAGTGAGCGGTGTTGTGGGCGTATTCAACCCAGGCGAGGTGGTTACTCCAGGACGTTGGTTTGGACGCCGTTACACAGCGGAGCGCAGCCTCCAGCTCCTGGTTGGTCCCCTCACACTGCCCGTTGGATTGGGGGTGATGGCCGGAGGAGAGGCTCACCTTGGCTCCTAAAGCGTTGCAGAACGACCTCCAAACTTCTGAAGAAAACTGGGGCCCTCGGTCCGAGACCACGTCCACCGGAATCCCATGCAGCCTGACCACGTGCTGGATGAGGAGGTCCGCCGTCTCCAGGGCAGTTGGGAGACCTCGTAGGGGGACGAAGTGTGCCGCCTTGGAGAAGTGGTCCACGATGGTCAGGACGGTGTCGTAGGTGTTCGAGACTGGGAGTCCGGTGACGAAATCCAGGGCGATATGCGACCAGGGCCTGCCAGGGACGGGCAGAGGCTGGAGCAAACCCGCTGGAGGGGCATTACCCGATTTGTTGGTGGCACACACTGGACAGGCCCGGGCGTAGCGGGCAGTGTCCCTCCGCAGGCCCGGCCACCAGAAGGACCGCTGGAGGAGGTCAATCATCCGGGAGGAGCCAGGGTGACAGGTGAGCTTGGATGTGTGCAACCAGTGGATGACCTCCCCCCGCCGCCAGGGTCAGGTTCCACTTCCTGCGCCTTCCGGATCTTGCTTTCTATGTCCCAGATGACGGCTCCCACGACGCACGACCTGGATAGGATGGTGTGGACCGTGTCCTCCGACTCCTCAGGGGCGAATTGCCTAGAGAGGGCGTCGGGCAGGCCGTTCTTGGAGCCAGGCCTGAAGGTGATGGTAAATTGGAACCTGGCGAAGAACAAGGACCAGCGCGCCTGGCGGGCGTTCAGGCGCTTGGCAGATCTAAGGTACTCCAAGTTCTTGTGGTCCGTCAGGACCACGAACGGCAGGTCCGCCCCCTCTAGCCAGTGACGCCACTCCTGTAGCGCGAGCTTGATGGCGAGGAGCTCTCTGTCACCCACGTCGTAATTCCTCTCCGCCGGGGACAAGCGCCGGGAGAAGAAGGCGCAGGGCCGTTTGATTCCGTCGTCTGGCGACCGCTGGGATAGCACCGCCCCCACTCCTGTGTCCGAAGCGTCCACTTCCACGATGCACTGCAGCGCAGGGTTGACTTGGCTAAGGACCCGGGAGGAGGAGAACTCCGCCTTCAGCGCCTGAAAGGCAGCCGCGGCCTCTTCGGTCCACCGGAACGGGACCTTAGGGGACGTGAAGCGGGTCAGCGGGCCGACGATGGTGCCAAAATTTGGGACGAAGCGGCGGTAGAAGTTCGCAAACCCAACGAACTGCTGCACCTGCTTTCTTGACGCAGGTGTGGGCCATTCCGCCACCCCCTTCACCTTCTCTGGGTCCAGAAGCACCTGGTCATGGGAGATGATGAACCCAAGGAAGGATGTTGTCTTCGCGTAAAACTCGCATTTCTCGGCCTTCACGTAGAACCGGTTCTCCAGCAGCCTTTGGAGGACCCGCCTCACGTGGACCTGGTGCTCGTCCCTGGACTTGGAGAAGATGAGTATGTCATCCAGGTAGACGAACACAAAAAGGCCGATGAAATCCCGGAGGACGTCATTGATGAGGCGCTGAAAGACGGCTGGAGCGTTGGTCAACCCGAACGGCATCACCGGGTATTCGAAGTGGCCGTTCGGGGTACGGAAGGCTGTCTTCCACTCATCTCCCTCCCGGATCCGGACGAGGTGGTATGCGCTGCGTAGATCCAGCTTGGTGAACCAAGTCGCCCCCTGGAGGGAGTGGAAAGCGGTGTCCATGAGGGGCAGGGTGTAGCGATCCTTCTCCGTAATGTCGTTAAGGGCACAATAGTCAATGCAAGGACGGATCCTTCTTACCAACGAAGAAGAATCCTGCCCCCACAGGTGATGACGATGGGCGGATTATCCCAGCACTCAGCGACTCCTTGAGGTAAGAGTTCATGGTCTCCTTCTCCGGCGCCGATAGACTGTAGAGTCGTCCAGAGGGTAAGGGTGCCCCCTGGCGGAGGTTGATTGCACAGTCATAGGGCCTATGAGGAGGGAGAGACATCGCCTTGGATTTGCTGAATACCATACCCAGGTCGTGAAATTCCAATGGCACCAGGGACAGGTCCGGGGGCGCAGCGTCCGTAGGTGAGGGTGAAGCGGACGGAGAACAGGCAGCGGACTGTAGACAGGTGCTCATGCAGAACGTGCTCCATGCCGACACCCCGGCGGACTTCCAATCCAACACGGGGTTATGGAGGCGTAGCCAGGGATACCCCAGGATGACGGGCGACACAGAGTTGGGCAGGACGTAAAAGGTTATCTCCTCCCGGTGGTTTCCAGAGATAATAACCGGGACGGGGATGGTCTGGTGTGTAACTCTCCCAAGGGAGGCACGAGAGAGGTTGACCAGGGAGATAGGGTTCCTTAGTGCCTGACAGCGGATGCCCAATCGGGTTGCCAGGCTTTGAGAAATAAAGCTGCCTTCCGCGCCCGAATCCACCAGTGCGTGGGTGAGATGCCCAGTGGAGTTGTGACAGAAACGGATGGGCAGTTTCAATTGTGTGAGGGGACTTAACCGATTGACGTCCGCGAGGCCCCCTACAGTGACTCGCGGACCCCGCCATTTGGCTTCTGTGGACAAAGCTCTACCATGTGTTGACTATCTCCGCAATACATACAGAGATTTAACTCACGGCGGCGTTGTCTCTCCGCCGGGGAGAGCTTTGTCCAGCCCGTCACCATCGGCTCCGACTCCTCGGGGCGCGATGGTGGCGGCGTCGCCAGGGGGCGAGCTTGGGGCAGGCGCGACGAGGCTCCACGAGGGCGAGAAGAAGACGACTTCCATCCCGAGGAGCGCTCGCGCAGCCTGTTGTCCAAACTGATCGCTAGGGATGTTAGCTCCGCTAGCGTCTCAGGGATATCCCGCCCAGCCAGTTCATCCCTCAGATCATCATTGAGACTGCGGAGGAAAAGGCCACAGAGGGAGCGTTCCTCTCAGCCCAATTCCTCCGCCGCTACCTGGAAGTCGACCGCGTAGTCCGCTGCCAACCGGCTTCCCTGCTGGAGGGCGAGAAGCCGATTGACCTGGACCGTCTCGGTACGAGAATGGTCAAAGACTTCCAGGAAGCGTCTCACGAATTGGTCATATGTGAGGGTGGCATAACTGGGCCTCGCCATTACGGCGTAGGTCCAGGTTAATGCTCGCCCCTCCAGGAGATTCCCGATATAACCAATTCGGCTATGATCCGAGGGAAAGTCTCCGGGCACACGATGGAACATGGACTCACATTGCATTATGAACCCCCGCGCTCCGCCGAGCTTTCCGCTAAAGCGGGTGGGGGTCGGAATGGGCGTGAGCCGAGTCGGTGCCGCCGGAGCCTGCTGGACGGCCACTGGAGCAGCAGGAGCCGCGCCACCCTGACGAGCCGGGGGAAACGGCTGTTGGGGGTCCAAGCGGTCCAATCGGTTAGTAATACTTATCAACTGATTGAGGATCACCTGTTGCTGATAAGCTATCTGATCCACTCGAGCCTCGAGAGTGGTAAGCCGGTGTGCGAGCCCACCGTCTGCCGAGCCGCTCTGCTGAAGCCGTACTGACATAACGCACAGCTCAGGAGACGCACACACACAGGCTCAGAGTAGTTCAAATAGCTTTATTAACAACAGGAGTGTATGAATGTATGTCTGCGGGATGTGAATGTGTTGGTGGCGGCGTCTGCTTCGGGCACAGAGGCAGGGGGCCGTACAGCCGGACAACCTTGGATAGGACGGATGACTGGCACAGCAAGGGACGAGGTCCGGTAGACAGCCACCTGGAGAGCCCGGTGCAGCAGCGAGGAACAGGCGATGGAAAGGAGTAGTCCGCCGCCGGGAAATCCACCTGTGCACAGGGGAGCAGACTTGGAGGAGAAAAAAGGTAAGATCTTCTTAGCGGAATGATCAGCTGAGAATGAAAGGGAACTCACAGCGATGCGTAGGGAAGTCTGACGGCTTCAGGCAGAAGCTCAGGGCGAGGCGGCTTAAATCCCTCGCCGCTGATGATGTGCAGGTGTGCGTGCAGGTGGCACCGCTGATGAGCGGCGCAGCGTGACACATTGCGGCAGTCATACTTGGACGAACTGGACTTTTCCTCTGTTTTCTCCTGCCTGCACTTGCGGGGCAATTCTGGCTCCGGAGTGCTTGTCTGTAAGTTTTCCTTATTTGCAATTTTTTGTATGTCAAGCGCTGTTTGTCTTTTTGTTAAATAAATGTCACACTACAGTCCTGTGCGTGGACTTGTCTTTTTGCCCCGGAGGGGCGCGTTCATGACAGCATCACAGTAAACTGACTCTTTCATGTCGTTTTTTTTCCCCATCTCCTTTCTTCTCCTTTTTAGTTCACTGACAAGGCTGGTAATTAAGCAATAGTACATAAGAGAGTGGTATTATATCACTGCAATGTAGTAGTAAATAAGCATGACATAATAAAGAATAGGCCCATTGTCATTTCACACACAAACATTGTCCACTGCAGAAATCAGTGTTTGTTTACATACCTCTTGAGGGTTTGCAGGTCACGTGACTCGTGACAGTGGCTAATTAGCTTGTTAGCTGAGTTGGAGGAGTCCTTTAAGCAGCCATGATTATGTTATCACCACATACTGATTATTTCTCTCTTATCAGGTTCTTAAATACAGCCTTTGTTTGTCTATTTTTTATTTATTAATACAGTCCACACCCCAGTACTCCCTCTTTCTTTCCACATTTATATGTTTTATCTTATTTTTACCATTTTTCTGTCTTATTACCCTGTCTTTTCCAATTTTTTGCCCTGTATTTGTTTTTCTTGTCCTGTACAGCAGCTTGGCAAGCAGAACAGATATCTGCCTTATTGTGCCAAACAGATTTACTTTGCCAAAAGGAGTCCCGCTCATATTTCATATATACTGTATATAAATAGTATTTATAGACTCCTCTTGCTGTATAATAACTTTAATTCTTTATTTAAATTGTTTTACTTATGCTAGACCTGACCGGGGGGGAAAGAGGGGTAGGGGGTTGAAGGGATATAAAGTGGTCTGAAAGGGTTGGGGTGAAGGAGTGGGGAGGAGGAAAGAAGGAAAAAAAACAAAGGGAAACACAAGAAACAACTGCTGCTTCTGAGAAGATCTCAGCACAGGCCTGATATCTGTACCTGAAAGTGACCACCTCTACGTGTGTGTGTGGTTTGCCAGGAAAAATACAAAAAAGAGAGCAGAAACACTCAACCCTGGACTGTGAGCAAGCAAGACAGCGTTCACCATTTCCCAAGCAACCTGCAGCCCCAACAGAGCATGAATGCCCTGAAGCCACCAAGCCCTAGGACAGCCAGGCACCCACCGCAGGAGTAAGGGTAAGTGGAGCAGGGTCGCCAGGCTGCCGCGCCCACCCCCCACTCAAGCACACTCCCACAGGACCGGCTCCACACCCACCCCAAAGCCCTAGATACATGTCTCGGGAGCCACCAGACATCCAGGCCCAGAGGAGGTAGTAGCGAGCAGCAGCTGTATCTGTAATTTGTGAGCTATATCATAAACTGGTAACCAAGCCTCCTACAGTCCTGCTGTAATTCTTTGTGGCCTCAGCAGAGATCCTAGGTACACAAAGAATGTTCACTCTGTTATCCTGTTTAAAAAAATCTTTTATCCAGATGGCGAGGTGGATCACTGCCAAAATCTGATCTATTGGTCCTTGTTACATTTTCATCGTCACCTGAAAATGTCATCAAACTCTGTAAATAAGTGAATTATGCTGTGAATTATGTCTTTAATAGATGAGTTGACGTGTTCAGGTGGAAATCTCCAGAAAGGTGTTAAAATGTTCCTATGTCTTTCACTGGTGAGAAGTAATTACTACAGAACTGTCTGCCAACTGCAAAAGGAACAGACTGTTCACATGATTGATCCGCTCTTCATCTCGTGAGATGTGTAGTTTCATTACCAAATGTTAAGGTGAACTGCAACAGGTACATCTGCCACACTAAATCACACTTAAATTTGTGCAGCTCATTATATATGGCTGAGAGAAGCAATTAAATTTGGGATTTGAACAAGAATATTTAAATAGCCAAGCTTCAAGCCAACATTCCTGCGGTATTGCTGAAAATATGATTTTGTCCTTTCATGAATTCTCTAAATTTACAACTGAGGACACTAACTGTTGAAAATTTGTAGGTGGAATTCTTTCCCATTCTTGCTTGATGTACAACTTCAGTTGCTCAGCAGTCCAGGGTCTCTGTTATCGTATTTTGCACTTCATAATGTGCCACACATTTTCAATGGGAGACAGGTCTGGACTTCAGGCAGGCCAGTCTAGTACTTACACTCTTTTTCTACAAAGCAACGCTGTTGTAACACATGCAGAATGTGGCTTGGCTTGGCATCGTCTTGCTGAAATAAGCAGGGACGTCCCTGAAAAAGATGTTGCTTGGATGGCAGCATATATTGCTCCAAAACCTGTATGTTCCATTCAGCATTAATGGTCCCTTCACAGATGTGCCAGTTACCCATGTCATAGACACTAACACTCCCCCATACCATCACAGATGCTGGCTATTGAACTTTGCATTGATAACAATCTAGATCTACGAAAGTCAGCTGATAAAATGACACCTCGCAGCAATCAACTGATACTTCTGACGAAGGCTGCAGTGAGCAGTCGAAACATGTAAAGAAGGTAAAAACATCTCCTTTCTCTTTTTTGTCTTTAATAGGAACAAAAGATAAATAATTAAAAGAAGACAAACTGAACCTACTTGAGCTAATCTGGATGCTCCTTTTCCTCTTTAGCCCAGATGACATAACATTCATGAATTCCAAAAACAATTTGAAATGTGGACAAGTCAGACCACCGCACACTTTTCCTTTTCTTTGTATCTAGTCCATCTCAGATGAGTATTTACCTTTTGTTCTTATTAAAGACAAAAATAGAAAGGACATGTTTTTACCTTCTTTACATGTTTCGACTGTTCACTGCAGCCTTCGTCAGAAGTGTCAGCTGATTGCTGCCAGGTGTCATTTTATCAGCTGACTTTCGTAGGCGGGGCCAGCCCAGCAGACCTGTCAGATCCACCGAGCCGGCCCCGCTTTCCACCGTCCAATGGTCTCTGGAGAATGTGGTCCCAGGTGTGGGAAAGCATAAAGGCCCCCTCATCCCGATTCATGTTATCTTTTCCCCAGAACACCAGAAGGAACGTGAGAAGGAAACACAAGGAGGACTCACAAGATCACAAAAAGAAAAGGCAGAACAAGAAACATTAAAATTAGCAATATCAGATCACTGCAAAAGAAATAATCACATCATGGACAGGGACAACGCAAAAATTATTGGATCGGAGAGCAACAGACACAAACATTGGATCAAGGAGGCCATAGAAATCAGGAAGCGGGGAAAAGATAGCATGAACAGGGATGAGGGGGCCTTTATGCTTTCCCACACCTGGGACCACATTCTCCAGAGACCATCGGACAGCAGAAAACGGGGCCGGCTCGGTGGATCTGACAGGTCTGCTGGGCTGGCCCTGCCTACGAAAGTCAGCTGATAAAATGACACCTCGCAGCAATCAACTGACACTTCTGACGAAGGCTGCAGTGAGCAGTCGAAACATGTAAAGAAGGTAAAAACATCTCCTTTCTCTTTTCTGTCTTTAATAAGAACAAAAGATAAATAATTAAAAGAAGACAAACTGAACCTACTTGAGCTAATCTGGATGCTGCTTTTCCTCTTTAGCCCAGATGACATAACATTCATGAATTCCAAAAACAATTTGAAATGTGGACAAGTCAGACCACCGCACACTTTTCCTTTTCTTTGTATCTAGTCCATCTCAGATGAGTATTTACCTTTTGTTCTTATTAAAGACAAAAATAGAAAGGACATGTTTTTACCTTCTTTACATGTTTCGACTGTTCACTGCAGCCTTCGTCAGAAGTGTCAGCTGATTGCTGCCAGGTGTCATTTTATCAGCTGACTTTCGTAGGCGGGGCCAGCCCAGCAGACCTGTCAGATCCACCGAGCCGGCCCCGCTTTCCACCGTCCAATGGTCTCTGGAGAATGTGGTCCCAGGTGTGGGAAAGCATAAAGGCCCCCTCATCCCGATTCATGTTATCTTTTCCCCAGAACACCAGAAGGAACGTGAGAAGGAAACACAAGGACGACTCACAAGATCACAAAAAGAAAAGGCAGAACAAGAAACATTAAAATTAGCAATATCAGATCACTGCAAAAGAAATAATCACATCATGGACTGGGACAACGCAAAAATTATTGGATCGGAGAGCAACAGACACAAACACTGGATCAAGGAGGCCATAGAAATCAGGAAGCGGGGAAAAGATAGCATGAACAGGGATGAGGGGGCCTTTATGCTTTCCCACACCTGGGACCACATTCTCCAGAGACCATCGGACGGCAGAAAACGGGGCCGGCTTGGTGGATCTGACAGGTCTGCTGGGCTGGCCCTGCCTACGAAAGTCAGCTGATAAAATGACACCTGGCAGCAATCAGCTGACACTTCTGAAGAAGGCTGCAGTGAACAGTCAAAACATGTAAAGAAGGTAAAAACATGTCCTTTCTATTTTTGTCTTTAATAAGAACAAAAGGTAAATAATTAAAAGAAGACAACATGAACCTACTTGAGCCATCTCAGATGAGCTTGGGCCCAGAGCAACCGGTGGTGTTTCTGGGTGTTGTTGATATATGGCTTTTCGCTTTGCATGGTACAGTTTTAACTTGCACTTGTAGATGTAGCAACGAACGGTGTTTACTGAATCCTTTAGAGAATGATGTTTTTTAATGCAGTGCCACCTGAAGGATCGAAGATCACGGGCATTCAGTGTCAGATTTTGGCCTTGCCGCTTACGTACAGAAATTTTCTTCAGATCCTCTGAATCTTTTGATTTCATGGACTGTGATTGATGAAATCCCTAAATTCCTTGCAATTGTACATTGAGAAACATTTATTCTTAAACTGCTGGACTACTGTATTTGCTCATGCAGTTGTTCAGAAAGTAGTGAACCTCGTCCCATCCTTGTTTGTGAATGAGAGTCTTTCAGTGATGCTCCTTTTTTTACACAATCATGACACTCACCTGTTTCCAATTAACTTGCTCACTTGTGGAATGTTCCAAAAAGGTGTGTGTGTGTGGGGGGGGGGGGGGGGTGTAGCATTCCTCAACTTTCCCAGTCTTTTCTTGCCCCTGACCCAGCTTTTTTGGTGTTGCAGGCATCAAATTAAAAATGAGTGAATATTTGCCGAAAAACAAAGTTGATCAGTTTGAACATTAAACATCTTGTATTTGTAGTGTATTCAGTTGAATATAGGACTTGCAAATCATTGTATTCTGTTTTTATTTACATTTTACCAGAGTTGGGAGTAACGCATTACTGTAACGCCACTACTTTTGCAGTAACGTGCTGTGTAACGAAATTACTGTTTAAAAATTCAGTAATGCGCTAGTTACTTAAATTTGATCAGATGCATTACTTGCATTACTCATTTTATTAATATGGATAGATATTTTTAGCGCAAATAGATATAAACAGTCCCTACGTAGCTGGCGCAGCCGTCAGTCTCCTCTGCGGGTCAGTTTCCTGTCCTGCTCATACCACAACCTGGTGGGAAGAAATGCCGTGGCAACTTCTCATATCGAGCCCTGATTACCTGTTGTCCAAGCTGTGAGTAGCCCCCAACAGCTCCTACCTCTGCGGTTAAACATGAGTATTTTTAGAGCAAGAAGCCGCATTTAATATCTACAGTTGTGTAAATATGTAAGTTGCGTGGTTTTCTTACCACACAGAGAAAAAGTGACTGTGAATTGTTGCAGTAAAGAACAGCTTCTTCTGAGGTGAAGTTTCATTTTTCTGTGCTTTCTGTTTTATTTTATCTTATTCATTTACATGCTGTTGTGATATGCAGCTATTTCGTGGAAGTAAATCCTCTAAATGTGCATTTTTAATGTGCTGGTCCAGGGGTGTCAAACATATGGCCCGTGGGCCAAAAATGGCCCACCATGAGGTCCAAAATTTTCTGTGAATTTACAGCTTTATTTCTTGTAAATTTCTGACTTTCTACTGATTACAATAGTTTATGTAAATCTGAGACATTTTTTCTCTGCAAGATGAGTTTTTTTCTCATCAGTTTTCTTTTTCTTCTTTTTTCTGATGAGAACAAGGGGTCCTTGATCTTGCTATGTGTGCAAGATGATTTAAGTATGCATTTAAAAGTAACATGAAAGTTACTTTTCCAAGTAACTAGTTACTTTAATCATGTAGTAACTGGTAACTCAGTTACTTTTGAAAAGAAATAACTAGTAACTGTAACTAGTTACTATTTTTTAGTAACTTGCCCAACACTGCATTTTACACAATTGCCTGTCAAGGGCAACCTCTGACAGGCAGGAACAGATACACTCTGGAGCAGGCAGGACCATGGTGTATTTTCCAAATAACTCAGACCTGAATTTTAACAGCCACAGTAAGACAGTATAGAAGTCAGCCTACTATAACTTAAAGAACATAGCGAGGATTAAAGGTCTGATGTTTCAGCAGGATCTAGAAAAACTTGTCCATGTATTTATCTTCAGTAAACTGGACTACTTTAACGCTGTCCTCACAGGTCTCCCTAAAAAGTCCATCAAACAGCTGCAGTTGCTTCAGAATGCTGCAGTTCCAGTCCTCACTAAGACCAAGAAAGTGGGTCATATAACTCCAGTCCTCAGATCTTTACACTGGCTTGCTGTCTGTCAAAGAATATATTTCAAAATACTCCTGTTGGTTTATAAAGCTCTGAATGGTTTAGGGCCAAAATACATTTCAGATCTGCTGATCCATTACATTGTTTTTCCAGCCTTATCCCTTTTGTTTTTTATATTGTGCACACCACTGAAGAGAGAGAGAAATGCCATTTCAATTCTCCTGCATGTCCTGTACGTATAGTAGTATTGACAAATAAAATCTTGAGTCTTGAATTTTTTCCTTTAAAGCACTCACCTGGAGAAGGGTGAAGGGAGAAGAAAGGCCATGATTGCTTATACGTTAGACAGCTGTGCGTGGGACAGTGGACTCTGAACTTGGTAAAAAGTAGCCTGGATTTAGCATGCATCCACAGAGTATCACAATATTTGTGAGCTGGACTTAAAGGACAAAATGAAGGATTTTTCTTTCAAGAAGACCAGAAGAAAGCACTTCTAAAAAGGTAAGACATCCTATTTGCAGTGCTTTCAAGTCACCTGTGCAGGTTTTTCATTGCTGCTGTTGATGAGGATGATGCTGATGATAATTTTATTCAATAAATAAAATGTACATATAAATACAATACATACAATATACATATCTACAAACACATTCTATAAATTAGGATAACACAATAAGGTGCAAGCACTTATTTCCATGTTGTGCATTGTTTGAATCAGGAATACTTCACTGATGTAATTTTATGCCAAAGACAGTAGCATCTGTAACATTGTAAAAAGGGAAATCTCAGTAAGCTCAAATATCCTAAATCAAGGCTTTTATGCTTGTTTTTCCTCTCACACAAGATAGTTTTGACAAGAATTTCTTTTTGTTGTGCACTTTTCTGTAACATTTTAACTGTTTTACTAAAGTTTTCACTTGTTTGAAGCAATTTACTCTTACTTTGTTGGAAGACATTTTTTTCTAATTTTAACTAGAATTATCTATTGCCAGAATTTTTTTCTTTGTTTATTTTAAGTAAAATTATCTGCCAACAGAGCAAGAAAATTTGACTTATCAAATTGCATAAAACAAGTTAAAACTATTGGAAAGCATGTAAAATTTTCTTACACATAAACTGCACAGCAAGAATAAATATCTTGTCAGACAAAAAAAACAAACAAGCACAAATAGCCTTAATGTATTTCATTTTACTTATATTTAACTTTTTGCAGTGTAGTTGTGTTTTCTAGCTCAATGTTGCATCAGACATGACATTGAATATCAGTGGTTTTTTTAAGGTATTATCAAGGTAAAAAAATAATAAAAATCCTGGTATTACGACAACACTAATGTCCACAACATCGTGAAAACAAGCAATAGTTAAAACCCTCTGTCCCTTATTTGGCTGTGAGAAAGTTGGCAACTCTAGCGTGGAGGCTGCAGGTAGGGGTTGTTGTAGATGGTGCTAGAGCTAGCTGAGCTGAAGAGCAGCATGGAGAGGGTCCCGGGCCGAAGAGCTGTGAGAAGCGGAAGATGTCTCTACCCGAGGGCACGTCCTCATCAGCGCAGGTACAGGGGAAGAAGCGCTTCTCACCAATAGCCAGAGCAATCGTTGCATATAAGGAATGGAGGAGAGGAACCCGGTCAGTCCTGGATATCTCCGCAGGCTGGGAAATGCCTCAATCATCTCCACAGCACAGTCCAGGTACCTCAGAGTTGACTCAGGAGTCCGGGAAGCCTGGGCGTCGCCAATAAAGTCCTCTATCAGGCCTGCAACCCAACACTCCCGTGCCTGTGTGCCCACAGATTCGACTGGTGGTGTCATTCTGTCATGGACAACCTCTGACAGGCAGGAACAGATAGAGATAGGCTCTGGAGCAGGCAGGACCACGGTGTAACTCAGTTTATTCTAAGATAAGATAAGCCTTTATTAGTCCCACAATGTGGAAATTACAGGATTGCAGCAGCAAAGGGACAGCAACACTCAGAGCAATAGTAAACAAGATAATAAGATAATTGGTTAGCCAAGCAGTAATGCCTGCTTCATGCTACACCTCTGCTGTCCGCGTACGTGTAACCGGAAACCTTGTGTGACGAAATTTACGTCATCGTCTCCACTCTGCTAGTGTCCGGAGTGCTCGACCACAGACAACCGTGTGCAGCTCAAATTTTGTGACCGCGCCGCCTGCCCATGACTTGAAAGCATTGAAAAGCGCATGCGCAAGACTGAACGTCCCATTCATGAGGTGGCAATATCGACACAGCATACATCAGTAGACGAAGAAGACAACAAGGAGGTGGAAAATGAGAATAAAAACATACATGAATCATGCATACATGCTTACTTTCACAGTGGCAGAAGCATCTTCGTGGAAAAGGAGTGAAAACCGGGAAGTCAAACAGCAGAAATGCACTCTATGGCTGTGTTTGAAATGTTCACTTCTTCCCCATATAGTGTACTATATAGTGAATCAGCCATCTTGTAGTACTGTTCGAAATCTTAACTGAAAATTTCATTCACTATATAGTACACTCAAAATATCCCACAATGCATTTTGAAAAGTAGTGCACAATGGATGGTCACTACATTGGCCATAATGTAATGCGCAGCCAACGGAGCAGTGAGAGGAGAGCTTCACATCACAACATAAACTTCACTTCCGGTTCCGGGTGAGGACGAGTGAGGACGCACAGGTAAGAGCTCCCTGTTCGTGACTGTTTAAAAGGCAGTTAAACGCAGTTAGAACGCAGTTTGGAGCTGGCATTTTGAGCTTTTTTTGTTGCTGCCGCTGGGGAGTGAACCTGCTCGTGAAGAGTAACGAGGAATTTGCCAGTAGTAGCTGGTGAAACTTGTGAAGCGGCCCCGCGCCTCCCGCGCCCCCGCACCTCGCGCTCAGGGAAAACAAAGAGATTACTCCCACGTGCGTTTTTTTTTTTTTTTCGAACTATCCAAATCAGAGATCATCGGCCGGAATAATGGGTCCCAAAAGAGCTCTGCCAAATGAAGATGAGATAAAAAAAAAGCGCTGGATTTCTTGGCAGAAGAAATGTCTGCTCTAAAATCACAACAAAGAGGTATACTGGACCTCGTGGAGGAAATTAAAGCACTGCGCAGCCAGAACGCTGAAAAAGACAAGAGGCTGGCGTATCTGGAAAGCAGATTGGCTGAGATGGACCAGAGCACTCGGGCAAACGACGTGCTCATCACGGGGCTCCACATCAAACCCCGATCATACGCGAGAGCAGTGGCCGCAGACAGCAGTGGAAGTCAGCTGGATGAGGAATCCACTGAGCAACAGGTGACGGCCTTCATGCAGTCAAACGGAATCCAGCTGGACTGCACCAACATCGAGTCCTGCCACCCTCTGCCCAGGAAAAACGGCGACAAACCTGCTGTGATCATGAGGTTTGTAAACAGAAAACACAAGACGGCGCTAATGAAACAAGGTAAGAAGCTGAAAGGAACCAACATCTACATAAACGAGCACCTCACGAAAGAGAACGCAGAAATAGCCAGGAAAGCAAGATACATGAAAAAGCAGAAAAAAATTCAAAACACCTGGACATCAAACTGTAAAATATTCATCAAATTAAACGGATCGCCTGAAGAAGCCAAGGCCATTAACATCCGTAATATTATGGAACTGAACAAATACGATCTGGAGGCACAGCAACAATTAAGACAAATATAGGACACTGAAGGATTTTACTCATCTGCAACAAAACATTCTACAGCATGAATCAAAAAATCAACAAACAAGAACAACAGGAACTGAAAGTTTTTGAATACACAGAGCACAACCCACAGGACGTAGAATATGACATAGACCCTGATAATAATCTTTTTAACTCAATCAATAATGACTGTAATTATTACACAGATGAACAGTTTAACACAATGATCACATCTGATTTCAATATTTCTATGATCCACTTCAACAGCAGGAGTCTCTATGCAAACTTTAATAACATTAAAGATTATTTAAATCAGTTTAAAGAGCCCTTCAATATTGTGGCAATATCAGAGACGTGGCTCAGTGAAGAGAAAGGAGTGGATTTTACCATGGATGGCTATGAATTAAATTATATAAAGAGAAAAGTGAAAAAAGGAGGAGGAGTTGCAATTTATGTTGACAAGAGCTTGCAATACAAGGTTGTTGAAAATCTGTCAGTAACTGTGGATGATTTATTTGAATGTATTACAATAGAAATCTGTCTGGACAATGTGAAGAATGTAGTAGTGAGCTGTGTATATAGAACACCTGGATCAAACATTGACTTATTTAAGGACTGGATGGAAAAAATGTACGCAAAACTAACTCATAAAGTTATGTTCATCTGTGGGGATTTCAATATAGATCTGATGAACTCAAAACAACATAGTTTGACAGAAGAATTTATCAACACAATGTACAGCATGGGCTTACATCCAACAATTACAGGACCTAGCAGAATCACGTCACACAGTGCCACACTAATAGATAACATATTCACAAACATTATGGAAAATAATATCAGGAGTGGGCTTTTATTGAATGATATCAGCGACCACCTGCCGATTTTTGTTGTCTATCAATGTGATTATAGGAAGAAAAAGTATACCAAAAATATTAAATATAAAAGAATAAGAACTGAAGAATCAATGTATTTACTGACAAAGGAATTATTAATACAAGATTGGAAGATAGTTTATGATGAAAATGACATAAATAGAGCATATGATAAATTTTTACAAATATTTCAATCATTGTACAATAAATACTGTCCTATAAAACAATACAGTGACAGACAACAAAAAAAAAATATTCCTTGGATCACCAAGGGGTTAATAAATGCATGTAAAAAGAAGAATACATTATATAAACAATTCATTAAATGCAGAACAGTGGAAGCTGAGATCAAATATAAAAGATATAAAAATAAGCTTACCACTATAATGAGGACCTGTAAGAAAGAATATTACAACAGAATACTAGAGGATAACAAAAATAACATAAGAGGAATATGGCAAGTACTCAAGGGGATTATTAGTAATCGTCCTAAGTATGCAAATTATCCAGAATATTTTATCGAAAACGACAGTTTGATTAATAATATGGAAGATGTGGTCAGTGGTTTCAATAAATTTTTTTGTAAACGTTGGTCCTGAATTAGCAAAATCAATAGTGACTCCAGAAACAAACCACAGTGGGTCTGTGAATGAAATAGAGGATAGAAACCCAAACACAATCTTTTTGGGTGCAGTTACTGAAAAGGAAATTATCGAGACTGTGAGTAAATTTAAGAACAAAAAATCAACGGACTGGAATGAAATTGACATAACAATAGTGAAAAAAGTAATTGAGGGAATTGTTAAGCCACTCACCCACATCTGTAACCTGTCATTTCAAACTGGTACATTTCCAGACAAAATGAAAATAGCAAAAGTAACACCTCTTTACAAAACAGGAGACAGTCATTGTTTCACAAATTACAGGCCAGTCTCTTTACTCTCACAATTCTCCAAAATACTTGAAAAAATATTCACTAAGAGACTGGATGATTTCATTGAAAAACACAACCTCCTTACAGATAGCCAGTATGGTTTTAGAGCAGATAAATCTACATCTTTGGCACTGATCAAACTTATAGAAGAAATTACTAGTTGTATAGACAAAAAAAAGGTTGCTGTAGGAGTATTTATAGACTTAAAGAAAGCTTTTGACACCATTGACCACAGAATACTACTAAGGAAACTGGAAAGGTATGGGATAAGAGGGGTAGGACCGAGTTGGGTGGAAAGTTATTTAAGTAACAGACAACAATTTGTACAAATTGGAGAGCACAAATCACCCTGCATGGACATCACTTGTGGTGTTCCCCAGGGGTCAGTTTTGGGACCCAAACTCTTTATCTTGTATATAAATGACATATGCCAAGTATCAAAAATTCTGAAATTTATTTTGTTTGCGGGTGACACAAATATTCTTTGCACTGGTGAGAATTTGCAGCAGGTTTTAGAGGTGGTCACAACTGAAATGGAAAAATTAACGCAGTGGTTCAACAAAAATAAATTATCTCTAAATCTAAAAAAAACAAAGATTATGGTGTTTGGAAATTATAAAATAAATCATGAAATAATGATAACGATAGATGATACCAGAATACAAACAGTACAGCAAAATAAGTTTCTGGGGGTGACGCTAGACAGTAAAATCTGCTGGAAACCTCACATCAGTCACATCCGGGCTAAATTAGCAAAATGTATAGGCATACTGGGGAAGACAAGACACATCTTGGACTATAAATCATTGGTCTTATTGTACAATTCACTGTTTTTACCTTATCTTAACTACTGTGTAGAAGTCTGGGGAAACACCTACAAGACCAACCTACAAGCAATATGCACATTACAAAAATGTGCGATCCCCTGTGAGCAGGCGATCCCCTGCTCACAGGGGATCGCCTGATTGCTGGGGTCTTTCTGCAACTGTGGGGGTTCCCCCCTACAGTTGATAGTGCTATGAGATGACTGTTGTTGTGAAATGGCGCTATATAAATAAAGTTGAATTGAATTGAATTGAATTGAAAAAAGAGCTACAAGGATAATAAACAATGCAGGATATAGAGACCATACCAATTCGTTGTTCTTGAAGTCACATGTCATAAAGTTCATCGATTTAGTTAAATTTAAAACAGCACAAGTAATGTACAGGGCAATTAACAATCAACTCCCAACTAATATACAAAAAATATTTTAAAAAAAAGAGACAATGATCATAATTTGAGAGGAGACTTAAACTTCACAAAACCCAAGATATGTACAACCCAGAAAAGTATGTGCATATCTGTCTGTGGGGTGGATTTGTGGAACAGTCTGGAGCCGGAACTGAAACTATGTACAAACAGAAATCAATTTAAAAAGAGGTATAAGCACCATTTGTTGAAAGGTTATATGTTAGAAGGGTAGAATTTATATGTACGATTCATTATGTTCACTCTGGGACATTATGGGACACTATGGAATGGTGGGTGGGACAGCACTGTGTGTATCTGTGTCGTTTGAGACTGGTTTTGATATATGGACTTCATTGTATGTTAGAATGGACAGGTGTTAATGTTGATCTGTAAAAAATACAGTAAATTGTTTACTTGGGGTATTAATGGTAGTAATTTGTATAAAATCCACATGGGTGTATCGATGGAAAAGAGGAGTTGGAATTAATAAGTGTTCACTTCTTCCTTCTCCCTTTCGAACAGTGTATACTGTAACTTTATTGCATTTGCTATTTGCTTGTTTTTTGTTATATTTTTTGTGTTCGAAATAAACTAAACTATCTATCTATCTATCTATCTATCTATCTATCTATCTATCTAAACTACCCTAAGGTATTTATATTTATTAGTTCAGCAAAAACGATTTGATTTAATACATATTTACTACAAATTACATGCAGGTATTCATTTTTTTACCACCGTTAGTCTGTTAGTGTGGTGATCTGAGCGCCGATCCCGTCCGCGCTTGGGTTACTCAGTATTTTCCCTTTTCTTCCATATTATTTCGGGTTTTGTTATTTGGGCCTTTCCAGGGCTTTTATTGTGACAGCGTCATGGCCGAACTTCCGGCTGTCAAAGCCAAGCCAGCGCTGTGACAGCTATTCGTCATTTCATTAATTACATTCCCCTTTCCTGTTTGGTTCATGTCCAGTATTTAAGGGAGCAGCTGAGACTCACTCCTCGCTGCACCCTACACATTCGTATCCCCAGACTACAAGTGTATGTTTTATAGCATAGATTCCGTCCTCTCTGCACCTCCACGTTTGATGTCAGTGTTTATTATTTTGTGTTCTAGTTTATGTTCGCGTTTTGCCCCACGAGGCTCTTTACTTTGTCATTTTGTCCTTTTTGTTAAATAAACAAGCAAACTTACTACTGGCCCCTGGTGCCTCATTAATGCCCTGAAAGGGGCATTCATGACAGTAAGTCGCAGCCAAGGGAGGTGCCAGCCACAGTAAGTTTGTTTTCACTGGCTTGAGTTTTTCCCCTTTTTCGAGTACCAGTGTATTCCGGGAGATGGCATCATCAAGGACTGGTTAATCCTTGAACCTGGGCTTCGAGTTGATCCTGGCTCTGATGGAGGTTGATGACCTCCTCTCCAACGCTCGTATGTTCGGCACTTGCGTAAACGCACGCTGGTACCTGGACCTCGCTGAAGCAGCAATTAAGTGCAATCCTCGCCTTGCTGATCACGTTGAGGGCAGGGAGAGGATGGCTGAAGTACCGGCGCTTCACCTGAGGAACTCCGCCCCCCAGCCAGCAGCTCTCCCCGCGCCACGTTGTAAGGTGAAGACAGCAGTCCCAGCTTGCGGGTCACCTGTTTCGGCTGTTCCGTCAGCTCCACGTACCCGGGCTGCCCCAGCTGCTTCTCTCCCCTCTTCAGCGCGCCCTTCAGCTGCTGTGCCCCCAGCAAGTCCTCCTCCGGTTCCGTCCTTCACCGTCTCTCCACGAGGTTCCCGTCCGGATCCTGTTCTGGGCCGCCAAGGGAACTCTCCCTCCCAGCCAGCTTTTGTCCCTGTGTCATGATGGAAGTGAAAGACAGCAGCCTCAGCCTCTGGGTCATCCTTCCCCGCTGTTCCATCAGCTCCTCGACCCCGGACTGCCTCGGCTGCTCCTCCCTCCTCCTCGGCGCTCCCTTCGGCTGCTGTGAGCCCAGCGAGTCCTGCTCTGGCTGCGCCCATTATTGATCCTGTGAGAGCGGCTCCTCCTCGTCTTCCCGGGGGGCCCTCCGTCACCATCCTTAGGGGAAAGGGGAGAACCAAGTCTGCTGCAGCAACCACCATCATTCCCCAGGAGAACAGACAAGTGTTGTTTCATTCTAAATCTCAGTATAATGAATTGCCTTGTCTGACTCTTGGGGGTGGAGCTCAGGGTTCACAGTCCTCTGAGCTCCCACCACCTGCTGCAGCCATAAACATTGAACCTGCTACCTCTGTGTCTCCTTCCCTTCTCTCTGAGCGTCCCCCAGTGCCAGGAGTAGACCGTCGGACGGAGGAGGAGCCTGCGGCCCTGGAGAGCCTGGTTCCAGTCCCGCAGCCGCGTCACAGGCAGAGGAGGAGGCCTGACTATTGTTTGGAGCCTTAGCCGATGATTAAGCGTCCCTGGGTCTCCGTGGGGGAGCAGTCGGCCCCAGCAGGTCACAGATCCCCTGCCACCACGCCGTGCAGGCCTTCGGCATGGGCTTCTGCGCCAGGGGGTTCCCGGACTGTGAGGACCATCTTGTCGGCTGCGGAGCCCGCCACAGTTGAGTTGGAACCAGGAATGGACCTCCAGATCGTTGAGCCTGAATCGTCGGAGTCCTGGACGGCGGAGGAGCCTGAGATCAGGCAAGTGCTCTATTTTGTCTTCTTGCTTTCTGTTTTGGAGCATTCTTGCCTGTCTCTTGGTGAGAAGAGCCGGGTGCAGCTGACCGCTGCATCCAAGCTCGTCTCGCCGGGCTCTGCTGCTGCTGGTGATCCTGACCCCTGTTCTTCCGGTCTATCTGAGCCTTCTCCCAGGGTCACCGGAGACAAGTCGGCTCCGGTTGCTATCATCGAGGCTCCAGGTTCATGTTTGGTGGTCATCTTGGGTGCTGTGCTGGCCCAATCGGGGTCCATCGTGGGTGCTGCGCTGGCCCAATTGGGGTCCATTGTTGGTGCTGCGCTGGCCTGGTCCAGATCCACCGAGGGTGCAGCGCCGGTTCGGTTCGAGGTCGGTGAGGCAGCTGCAGATCCCCTTCCGCCTGACACCAGTCTGGTTCCTCGTCTTCCCCCCATTCTCCTCCACCGGATGCTGCTGGGGTCTCCCTTATTCAGGTCGGCTTCCCCTCACTGTGCCTCTCGGTAGGGAAGCCGCCTCCAAGTTTTCCCCTCCGGGCCTGGTGGTCTAAGGACACGGGTCGGCCGCCCAAGAGACTGTTTCGCCGGTTCTGCGTCCTGGGTCGGCCGCCCGAAGGACCTCTTTTTTGGTTCGGCGACCTGGTCCAGCCGCCTGAGGTACTGTTTCCCTGGGTCTGGGACTTGGGTAGACTGCCCGAACTGCCTTTTTTTTCTCTCCGTTATGTGGAATCTGGATGCAGGTAGACTGCCTGAACTGCCTTTTTTCCCCCTCTCCGTTATGTGGACTCTGGATGCGGGTAGACCGCCTGAACTGCCCCTTTTTTTTTCTCTCCATTCTCTACTTCCCGGTGTCCCTGAAATTGTGTTTTTTTTTCATGTGCTATTGAAGGGATTCTCTCCCTGTTACACCTCGCTCTCGCCAGTCATCAGCGCCAGCGGCGCGCACACCTGCGCCTCATCAGCATCGGCCTATATAAACCCCTCTGCCCCCTGCTTCGGCCTGGAGTCGTCTGCTCGACAACGCTCCCAAAATCTCCAGCGCAAATCTCTCATCTCCGGCAACCATAGGGAGGATCTCAGCCTGGTTGTATTACCCACCTCGGCTTCTCCTGTCATCCTGGGTTACCCCTGGCTGCGGCTCCATAATCCCACCGTCGACTGGCAGTCCGGCAGCGTCCTCTCCTGGAGCACCTTTTGCATGAGCACCTGCCTCCAATCCGCTGCTTGTGCTCCGTCGTTGCTGCTCCCAGCTCCTGACTCGCCGCCTCCGGACCTCTCCTTGGTACCCCCGGAGTTCCACGACCTGGCCCCGGTTTTCAGTAAGTCAAAAGCACTGTCTCCCCACCACCACCACCCCTACGACTGTGCCATTAACCTCCGCCCGGGGGCGCCGTTACCATCTGGCCGCCTCTACAGCCTCAGTTCACCAAACTGGACCTGCGCAGTGCGTACCACCTCGTTCGGATCCGGGAGGGTGATGAATGTAATGGCCCCCATGGTGGTGATTAAAAATGGACTGTTACAAACAGCTCCGGCCCAGGGGGAGCCAGGAGATAATGAGAAAACTGAAGTATTTTTAGAAAAATCTGTACCCATGCCCCACCAAACTCTAACTATACACCCCAGGACAACAATATGGACCTTACCCAGACACCCCACCTAATCTGCCCTATCAGCGTCAGCCACAGGGCCACAGGGGATATAAGAGGTTTAATAATAGAGGCAGAGGCCGCGTTAACAATAAATCCGGGGGGGGGGGGGCACCCACGGGACCGATGCTTCCTATGTCGGCAAATTGGCCACTGGGCTCAACGCTGCCCACAACAACACTCACAAAGCCACCCAGGGGGGTCCCCCAATTAGTAACACAATGGGTATGCTCCCCTACATGGTCCCCATCTGGATGTCGAAAAAGAACGGCTTTCTTAATGCCATTCTGTTTCAAAAGGGGGAGAGTGGGACAGGAACGGATAGAAAAGTACTAGGTCATTTAAGGTTTGCTGTCTTGAAGTCTTGAATTAGGCATTTTGCGAGTTGGCATCCTTTTTAACAAGCAGGGAGTGAATCTAACAATAAAACTGAGATAATTGATCACAATGTTCTCAGCCTTACAGCTGAGAGGTCGGTGTGGTTTCTCATCTAAAATGATACCATTTATGCAAATTATTGAGTAGCTACATAAAGAGCGTATAAATATGAATCTTCATTTTTTTGGTTAGATTAGATTAAAAGATTAAAAGAAAGGAACAGAACAATATATTTAAAAAAAATCCAGCAAGGTCAAATTAAACAGTAACTCCTCTAATTATACAATTACACACAAGACAACCAGTGTAGCTTGATCAACTTCTTTTAAAATTCCATGCAAAATAAATAAATTAATTAATTAATTAATTAAATTCTGCTGAACCCTGAAGAGTGCCAGGAAGAAAGCATAAACATAGGCAGCCATCTTAAATGTTTCCAAGTACTTAAAGTGGAAATGAGGCATTAGGTATCCATTCTTTCAGTGCATTTCTTTTAACTGTGAATATTAACATTAAGTAATGAGCAAACAACCACACAAAGATTATAGCTTTACTGTATACTCAGTTATTTAAAGTCAATCTAACACACATTCTTATGTTCCTCCCCAATAGGGGGTATGCACAGGATGTCACCGAACAGGACTCTTGGCAGATAAACACTGAGTGGCAAAAATGAATAGCAGCATGAAGGTGTATGCAGTATAACACAAAAAATCCACACACCCTTCAATTACAGCAGTACAAAGAATATCTGTTTGCACTGTGGAGAGTTAATCTTATCATTCCATCTTGTATTAATTAGCAAAAATTAAATAAAGGCTTTGAATCAGTTCCTTTCTTGACCCAAGGTTGGAAATCTAGATAAGAAGGGAAAATAAAATTTGAAGGAAAAACCCACACTTATTTATGGAATGGCTGACACACGGGGAGCCTGAGGCTCCCCATGAATCTGTTTCTTTTATAAAAGGAAGCCAAAAGGAGGAGGGGGAGGACAGCAAGGAGGAGGAGGGAGCATGTCCCACAATGGAAACTGAAGGATGGCAAAACCGGCTGCTGGCAGGGAGGAGGCGCCCATGGTTCACAACCACCACAGAAAAACTGGACTGCATGCTTAAGACTAGAACAGATAAGTGGACTCACTTCTACACATATACAGAAAATTAGCAAAAATTAAAGTTCAAGGTACTTCGATTAAATTCGTATGGTGCAGGTGCAGGTAAAGCAGTAACTCCAGGTAACGACATACAGGACTTTTCAAGTCAGAAAAAGTAACAGTTAAATTCTGCAAATGGCAAGCTACCAGTAGAGTGCCTATCAACATCTGTCAAAATAGCATTGTACCCCATGTACTATAGGCAATTGAACGGATCTGATCCAAATTATGAACAACCATTATCTGCAAACCCATCCTCCAGATTGGTCATAAAACTTGGACTGGTAAACAAGGAAATGTGTGGAAGCATCCATTGTCCAAATTAAAGAGGATAAGAGACATTTCAACCTATGGGGGGGTTACACACATCCCACTGGCTAGACCCAAATACATGGATTGGAAAATGTTGGACATTTTGTCACCTCTACTGGGGAATATAGCCATCCATGGAAAGCCAATACCTGACATTAAGATAGAATATTCTCCTAAATTAGAAACATACGCATTGTCTCTTAACTGGGTAACCACAGCACAAAAGGCTGTGCACACTGACGCCCAGAAATCTCCTACATGACCAATCTTAACATTAGCAAACGAGGGGATGAGAAAATTTGAAGCAAATTCTAAATTGGTTATGGTAAAAGGTTAAACAGATGTAGATCTAATAAAAGTACGACACAATAGACCATATATTCAGAAGCCCAGAAAGGTGTTACCAGGTCATACAACCAAAAGCAGCAGATGTCATAGCGTCATCAGTCCTGTAGGAAACACCCTGATGACGCAGGGCCTGCAGGAATTAATAAAGCTCTAACTCTTTGTGCTCGTTGTATGCCAGGATCACATATATTGATAAATGAGCTAGACCTCCAAATGCAATTTTCCACAGTGGTAGTCATCAGCAAATCTTGCACATCTCATACCTCCTCATAGAAACCAATCGCTGAGTCCAGAGGAGTTGCTGAAGACCCCAAGATGGAGGATGATGATGAAGAACACCGTTGCGTTATCACGGATTACTTGTAAACACAAGGTGCTACTGATAATACATGAATCATACATAGCTCACCACACACACGTAGGGGCGTGAGACTTATAGTATTCCTGCGTTATTATTTACATCATGCTAATTACGGTAAGGTAGTCAGGATAATTGTGAAGGTTAGAAGCTCTAGAGGCCCGAATACAACAAGTATGGATAAGGATGTCTCCTAACTTTGAACGATTTTGTTTACTATTTTGTGACTGCATCACCCAGCTCACTCACCATAACAAATCTACTGCTGAACACATAGCTCCCAGCACACTCATCACAACACAACCACTGCCTGTAGCTTGCATAAAGCCAACAATCACACACTCAAGGCTAATGGGAGATAACTTACAACAGCACACAGTCAACTACAGATGTAGTGAATAAGGATAAAACAGTACAGGCTCCAGCCATTGTGGTGACAATCCCTCAGGCCATTATTGATCCTGTCCCAGCCAAGCCCTTTGTATCGGCACCCAAGCAAAGGTGTAGGGTGCAGGGAAGGTGCATGCGGGGGGGGGGGGACCCCAGACCATCATGACGTGGGTCTGCGACGTAGAAAGAGGTCGTAGGGCTAGTGACTGTATGACTTCAGTCCCTAGAAGAAGGATGGACTGGTACCCACACGCACCCACCACACCTCCAGCATCCGGGGTGGAGCCAGATCAGCCACACGGAGGAGATGGCATTTTCCAACGCTACCCCTCACAGTGGAAGCTACGGTGGGCACAGGGGCTTGAGCTTCATCAACACCAGCATCTCTACCTCTGTCTAACTACCGGTGAGTGGCATCCCTGGGACAGCACCACTGAACTGTTCACTGGCTGGACTGGATGTTGTCTACTTTCTGCTGCATCCACCAGGCTGTCCTATAGACCTCATGGGACGAGATGTGCCTCTGAGAGCGTGGGCACACAGTTGTTTTGCTTCTAATGGTACCGGTGTGTGTCTACAAGAGGGGACTGTGCTCCACAGCTGCATATACAGGAAGCAGACACAGAGGAAGGTCAAACCCCTGTCGCAACCGTGTGATGACTACAGCTGAACGATGCAAGCGAGCCCTGGCAAAGGTCAACCGGTGGACAAAAGATTTTGTGGGCTTCGTGGATTGACCCTGTTCGACCTCATGACCCCCACATGATTCACTCCACTGGACAAAGAACTATTCACATGATGATCAGGAGGAGACTTCGGTGGGAGTGCAGGCCTTGGTGAACAAGAACAATTATGTGACTGCAGCTTATCTGGACAAGGACGTGTTGCCTCGGTACGCCCTCTTAGAAATCGCTGCACCGTGCTGGGGTGTCCACAAGGGGGGAGGCAAAGGGTGTCAGAACCAATGGTGCAAGCCTATCTTGGGTTGACTGACTGGGTTGACACACAATGTAGGGACCTACCTTATTCACCATCTGCTAACCGCTAGCGTCTCTCACACCATGTATGGTTGACATGATAAACTCATGTCAAAGGGGGGAGTGAAAGGGTTATGAAAAGTTAGAGTGCCAAAATAATAATTCTGTAGGTAACCTCCCATTATGCTCTATACATATTCTGTACATACTCTGTTTGCATTCTTATGAACAAATACAGTGGGGTAAAAAAGTATTTAGTCAGCCACCAATTGTGCAATTTCTCCCACTTAAAAGATGAGAGAGGTCTCCAATTTTCATCATAGGTATACCTCAACTATGAGAGACAAAATGAGAAAATCCAGAAAATCACATTGAAGGATTTTTAATGAATTAATTGGTAAATTCCTCGGTAAAATAAGTATTTGGTCAATAACAAAAGTTCATCTCAATACTTTGTTATATACCCTTTGTTGGCAATGACAGAGGTCAAACGTTTTCTGTAAGTTTTCACAAGGTTTTCACACACTGTTGCTGGTATTTTGGCCCATTCCTCCATGCAGATCTCCTCTAGAGCAGTGATGTTTTGGGGCTGTCGCTGGGCAACACAGACTTTCAACTCCCTCCAAAGATTTTCTATGGGGTTGAGATCTGGAGACTGGCTAGGCCACTCCAGGACCTTGAAATGCTTCTTACGAAGCCACTCCTTCGTTGCCCGGGCAGTGTGTTTGGGATCATTGTCATGCTGAAAGACCCAGCCACGTTTCATCTTCAATGCCCTTGCTGGTGGAAGGAGGTTTTCACTCAAAATCTCACGATACATGGCCCCATTCATTCTTTCCTTTACATGGATCAGTCGTCCTGGTCCCTTTGCAGAAAAACAGCCCCAAAGTATGATGTTTCCACCCCCATGCTTCACAGTAGGTATGGTGTTCTTTCACCTCCAAACACGACAAGTTGAGTTTTTACCAAAAAGTTCTATTTTGGTTTCATCTGACCATATGACATTCTCCCAATCCTCTTCTGGATCATCCAAATGCTCTCTAGCAAACTTCAGACGGGCCTGGACATGTATTGGCTTAAGCAGGGGAACATGTCTGGTACTGCAGGATTTGAGTCCCTGGCGGTGTAGTGTGTTTCTGATGTAGCCTTTGTTACTTTGGTCCCAGCTCTCTGCAGGTCATTCACTAGGTCCCCCCATGTGGTTCTGGGGTTTTTGCTCACCGTTCTCGTGATAATTTTGACCCCACGGGGTGAGATCTTGCGTGGAGCCCCAGATCGAGGGAGATTATCAGTGGTCTTGTATGTCTTCCATTTTCTAATAATTGCTTCCACAGTTGATTTCTTCACACCAAGCTGCTTACCTATTGCAGATTCAGTCTTCCCAGTCTGGTGCAGGTCTACAATTTTGTTTCTGGTGTCCTTTGACAGCTCTTTGGTCTTGGCCATAGTGGAGTTTGGAGTCTGACTGTTTGCGGTTGTGGACAGGTGTCTTTTATACTGATAACGAGTTCAAACAGGTGCCATTAATACAGGTAACGAGTGGAGGACAGAGGAGCCTCTTAAAGAAGAAGTTACAGGTCTGTGAGAGCCAGAAATCTTGCTTGTTTGTAGGTGACCAAATACTTATTTTACTGAGGAATTTACCGATTAATTCATTAAAAATCCTTCAATGTGATTTTCTGGATTTTTTTTTCTCATTTTGTCTCTCATAGTTGAGGTATAACTATGATGAAAATTGGAGACCTCTCTCATCTTTTAAGTGGGAGAACTTGCACAATTGGTGGCTGACTAAATACTTTTTTGCCCCACTGTATGTTGTGTTAAACTCTGGTAAACAGGAAGTAGGCAGAGCTATAGAGCCCTCTTTCTTCTCTCTCTCTCTCTCTCTCTCTCTCTCTCTCTCTCTCTCTCTCTCTCTCTCTCTCTCACTTCTGTTAGTTAGGTCTATTACTTTAGTTACACACCCAAACCAACACTCACACACACACTTTTTATAGTACACATTAGGAGACAGTTTACGTGAATAGCGGATGGCCTGTTCAAGTCGGAGTTAAACTGCCCAATCAGACGGTCGCATACAAGCCCATCCTGTTGTACAGAGTTGGTCTAACCAACCCAAGAAGATAAATGTAAGTTGCACTTCGAAGTCGGGGGCAGTCTGGTGACGCTCCAGAGGAGGCTGTGTCACGCTGCACCCAGCGCTGCTTGCTTTACATGTGACCTCTGAATAAATGTTGCATCTTTAAATTGAAGAATTCTCTGACTTATTCTTGGATCTTTCAATCAAAGAATCGGGTTTCTTACAAGAAGAACAGCCTGCGTTGCCCCTTCTCGTAGAGCGCGTTGGTGCTGTGTGACCAGTCCAGTTTATTGTTCAGGTGAACACCCAGACACTTGTAAGATGTCACCATCTCAATGTTTGTTCCCTGGATGTTTATCAGTGCTGTGGTGGGTTGTCCACAGCTGTGGCAGTCCACCACCAGTTCTTTGGTTTTCCTCGCATTGATCTGGAGGCAGTTCTGCAGGCACCAGTCCACCAAGCCCTGGATAAGGCCTCTGTACTCTACATCATCCCCCTCGGAGATGAGGCCGATGATCACAGAGTCATCAGAGAACTTCTGTAGATGGCAGTTTGGTGTGTTGTGTGTAATGCCAGCAATGTAGAGGGTGAACAGGAAGGGAGTCACAACTGTTCCCTGGGAGGCCCCCGTACTGCAGATGATGGTGTCAGACGCACAGTCCCGGGTCCTCACAAACTGTGGTCAGTCTGTGAGGTAGCCCAGGATCCACGATGCCAGGTGCTGGTCCACCCCTGCACACAACAGCTCATCCCTCAGAATCACTGGTTGGATGGTATTGAAAGCACTGGAGAAATCAAAGAACATGATCCTAACAGTGCCCCCAGGCTTCTCCAGGTGGGACAGGGAACGATGTAGTCAGAAAATCACTGCATCCTCCACCCCAATGCCATGCTGGTAGATAAACTGAAGTGGATCCATCGCTGGTCCAACCAGGGGGCGGAGGTGGGCGAGGAGCAGCCTCTCCAGGGTCTTCATTAGGTGTGATGTGAGGGCCACTGGTCTGTAGCTGATCAGGTCCTTGGAGTGCGGAGTCTTTAGCATGGGTACCAAGGAGGATGTTTTCCACAGCTGTGGATTGATTGAATAGATGTGCTCCATGATTCCGCATAGCTGATCTGCACAGGACTTGAGGAGCCTTCAGCCGATGCCGTCCGGGACCTGTAGCCTTCCTCACTTTGATCTTCCTCATCTTCTTATTTTCCAAATAAACACAAAATAAAACCAGCATGGGGGGTGAACACAAAGTGAGACGTGAAAGGCAAAACAAACTTACATACACTTGCTCAGGACAGGAACAGAAGTCAGAGGGTAAACCAAGGTATGTTGCCACACCAGAACACAAACTCAGACAGACCTAAATAGGGTGAACAGATAATCAACAGATGTAAGACAGCTGGTAAACAATCAGGGCCAAGCAATCACACACGTGACGGAAAGTGGATATGAGCGTGGGAAACATGAGGGCCTGGGAGCGATAGGTAAACAAGTACAGGGGTTACACACAAGACTTACACAGAAAACCAAGGGGGGACACAGAGAACAAGAACAACCAGGACGACGGGGACAACACGACAGATTGAGGGCCGGGGAGGACAATAACAATCACAGAGGACCCAGGGGAAATACAGAAGCCAAAATACAGGCAAATAATCATAATACTAAACAAAGAGAGATCAGAAATAAACACAAAGTGTGGGCATGATCCTAAGATCATGCCCAGACCATGACAGTCCCAACTTCATTGGATCTGGGATTTGTAGTTAAAAGTGTATTGGATGGTCAGTATTTATTACAAAACTGCTATACAGAAACAAGTTATTCATTCATTTAAATGATCAAAATGGTACTGCTAATAAATGATCTACAAATACAGTAAAAGTGCTGGAAGTTGTTCACAGATGCATAAGGAGGTGATCATGAAATGGAAGACTGGACAAATTTAAATTAAATATCAGATAGACATTTTTTTTTTAAAAATGACTTATCCAGATGTTGGCTTTGGAACTCCTACTCTCCCTAGCTGTTGGCATGGGGGGGGGGGGAGAGAAATCAAAGAAACACAAAGTTACTGCAGAAGTTTGTACCCTATATATGCAGTAACAGGGCCAGTAGGTCATATAGTTTCATAATTATTAATGAGGGACGTGATAATTTTAGCCTGGAGGCTCGCACCAGTCAGTGTGAAGTTGGCACCCTCATGCAGTATTACCCAGAGTACCCAGCAGAAGGTCAAAGCCCGCAAAGAGGCCAGGTCTGAAATATGCCTGTGTTCAGCCTAATGACCCACAGCACAATTAACACTCTGCAGCTCAGTGGGTCACCGCGCGGATACGGAGGTGTTTATTGGCTGTTGACGTTGGTTCCCCGGCGGACCCCGTCGCGCCCAGCTGATCGTCTTCCAGACTGGAGCTGGAGCTGCTCCAGTCTGATACATGCTCGGTACAGTGGAGCCCAGCAGCCACATGGAGGGAAGGAAGGAGGCTGACACACATAGCAGTGCAGACGGGCCAATGGGACACCAGAAAAATGATGCTGAGGAGCTATTTTTGTCCTCAGAGTGACAGGCTTTGTTGATGAAGTCTGGAGCTTTAAGAAAGTAAGAGAGTATTAAAGATGAGGAGGCCAAGCTTGATGGAGTACATTTTTGGGATATTTTTTGACTTAAAAATTTGCATGGAATCACAAGCCATATTTGAACCTTTAGACCAGCACCAGAGTATAAACTAGCCTGTTAACATCCTCTTACTGTACAATGACAATAAAGCCTATTCTATTCTATTCTAAAGGGGTTTGTCTAAATGGCAGATGTGACCAAACAGGACACTTTTACAAATATTTGAGACCCATTCTAGTGTAGTCCTTTTATGATTTGGCACCATTTGGTTATTTAAAGCATTTTGAAACCATAATCAACTGAATTAATGACAAAATCCCCAACCTTACCACAGCAGTTTTTCCCCTCTCCCTTTTGTGTGCGTGTATGTATGAGCGCTTTCACGTCCTGCCCATTTAATATGTCTCTTGTGTGTGCAGTCATGTGACTCCGCACCCCAGAAGCAGCGCAGTCAGCACTGTTTGGAAGCAGCAGAACACAGAAGAAAAATTTAAATGGCTTGTGTCGAAAAGAAATGTGGTGTCCATCCAAATAGTATGTGATGACTGACTCTTTTTCACCAGAAGATGCAGAGAAAAAGCCAGCAAAGTGCACTTAAAGCGTACCTGTGGTGGTCGTGAAAAAAAAGATATTATATTGAGCCCCTGTCTCACGTTCTAGTTCAAGTTTAAGTTCAAGTTCAAGTTCAAAGCAATGTGATATAAATCCATTGCTGATGTGCTGGTTCAGCTATGTCAGCAAAACACGGGCGCAGCCATACTTGCAGCTACATGGCCTGCCAGGACGCTTCCTGTGACGTAGTGTCGTGGATACCGCGATCTGGATCAATATTGGCTGAGCCTGGAGTGCCCGGATGAGCAGTGGCTTTCAGGATATTCAAATTCAAATTCAAACATTTATTTCAAACTCAGGGTTCATATTAAATGCAGAACTAAAACGAGTAGAAAATAAATAAATAAATGCTTAAATTCAGCGGGTCGTCTCGTCTGATCTGAGGTCGTAACGGCCGCCAGATGGCCGATGATTCTAAAACTATATACAGAGCAGCAGACACTCAGCGCTCTTGTAACAACAAAAACATACAATGCGATATGGATATCGCAACATGGCAGAATGTAAAGCCTTTGGATGTCTCAATAATAAGCGAAAAAACAAAGATAAACACTTCTTTTTTTTTTTCCCTTTCTTTCTTTCTTTTTTCTTGCCTTCTGATTGTTGCTCTGAGTGTTGCTATCCCTGTGCTGTTGCAATCCTGGAATTTTCCCATTGTGGGACTAATAAAGGCTTATCTTATCTTATCTTATCTTCTTTTGTGTACCCAAACGCAGCTCACCTTGTCAGAAGATCATAGCAGAAAAGCGATTGCGCAATCATGGAACAGGGCAGACGTTTCCTTTCAGACGAAATTGCGTTGTGTGTGAGGACCACTTCGTCACTTTCACCCTCAGAAGACCTTTCTGGCTCAAACCTGTAGCCATGTTGGACGAATTCTTCCTCAGAGTCCGACAATTCAGCCATAATAGAATAAAAACACTCACAAAAGCACCCTAGTCGCTCATAGAGGCGGAGTATTGACTTTTCAGTGCCAACGTAGTGACGTCACATCCACACGTGTCATGGCTGCACGCAGAGTTTTCATTGGCTGGTCATGCCTGCGGTCGTATTTGCATATTTCTCTGGTGGTATATGGCTGGCAATAATTATTTAACCAAATAACGAATACTTTGCCTAATGTTTTCAAGTTGAATGCATTTAGACGACCACCACAGGTACGCTTTAAACTAAAATGGAAATGCCCCAAATCACTGTTAGCTGCTAAACACTATCCACATCAGCCCAGCCATTTTACAGTGGAACTGGATGACAAAATGGACAAGCTGAGGCTGGATTTAAGAACCCGATCAGAGACTTGTAATCCCTGTGGTGATAACATAATCATAGTTGTGTAAACACCTCCAATGCAGCTAACAAGCTAATTAGCTACTAGCACGATTCATGTTACCCATGAACCCTCAAAAGGTATCTATATAAACACTGACTTCTGTTCTGGACAATAATTTGGTTACATGTGTATGAAATTATTATATTATGCTCATTTACTACTGAATCATTGTAGTGATATATTCATTGATACCACCCTTTTGTGTAATATTGTTTAATTACAAGCCTTGCTAGTGAACTATAAGGGAGAAGAAAGGAGGGGGAAAATTACGAAAAACAAAATCATTGTGAAAGGTTCAAATACGACTTTGCGATCGTTGGCCTCATCTCCAACGGAGATGAAGCTGAGTACAGAGGACTTATCCAAGACTTCGTGGACTGGTGCCATCGAAACTGCCTCCAGATCAACACGAGGAAAACTAAGGAGCTGGTGATGGACTGCCGCAGGCAAGGACAACCCCTCACAGCACCAGTAAACATACAGGGAACAGACATTGAGATGGTGACATCCTACAAGTACCTGGGTGTTCATCTGAACAATAAACTAGACTGGTCACACAATACCGATGTACTCTACAAGAAGGGTCAGCGCAGGTTGTTCCTACTGAGGAGGCTCAGGTCTTTTGGTGTATAAGGGCCGCTGCTGAAGACATTCTATAACACGGTGGTGGCATCAGCCATCACTTTTGGAGTGGTCTGCTGGGGCAGTGGCATTACAGCAGCCGATAGGAAGAGACTGAACAAACTGATCAAGAAGGCTAGCTCTGTCCTGGGGCAACGCCTTGACCCAGTGGAGGAGATAGGAGAGAGAAGGATGGTGGCTAAACTGTCATCTCTGCTGGAGTCCGAGTCCCACCCTATGCAGGACATACTGAACGCACTGAGGAGCTCATTTAGCAGTAGACTACATCATCCTAGGTGCGCAACCGAGAGGTTTCGCAGGTCCTTCCTACCTACGGCTGTCAGACTCTATAACCAAAGAAGGGCTCCTCGCAGAGATAGCAAAAAAACGTGACGACCTAATAGTATTGAATGCAAAAGACGCAATAGACTTACACAAATGGCCCCCTCCAGTATACAACTAGGACAATATCAGTCGCTACGGAGGGTGACAATATGTATGGGTACATATTCATACTATGTAGGATAACTAAGCAGACGGTTATGCTGTTTATTCCATCTAGCTACAATGCTCCGCACTGTGTATATATATGTATGTGTACGTATGTATATTCACTGCTCTTATTTTTATTTTTAGTTTTCTTATCTTCTTAATTATTGCTCTGAGTGTTGCTATCCCTGTGCTGTTGCAATCCTGGAATTTCCCCATTGTGGGACTAATAAAGGCTTATCTTATCTTAAATAGCTGTGATGCTGATTTAAGGTCAAATTGCCCAGCCCTATGGGGATATGCATCTCGACCTAGCAACCAGTGCAAGACTAAAGCAGGCTGAACATGAGTGTGACACCTACTGACCAGGAGGTAACTTTTCCTGTAGAGTTGCAACTATTTATATATAAATTTGTGACTTTTTAGCTGTAAAATTTGATTTTTTTCTTAAGTTTTAGGTTTTTTGCTTCTTGAATTACTTGCTTTTCTTCCCCCTAGTAATCTGTGAGATTTTTTTTCTCATAAATTTGAGACTTTTTCATGTAAATTTGTAGGATTTTTTTTCTTTGTTTAATCTTTTTAAACAACTTAACAGCCATAACCAGGAATTCTTCAGATGGACTGAAGGCAGTGCTGACATTTTCTTAACTTGTAGATAAAAAGTCTATTCTAAAGGTAAATTTGTGGAACTTTTGTTTTTATCAAAGCCACAAGGAGCCACTGGTTATGCATAAAAGATTCAGGAGCCACAAATTGCAGACCAGTGGTCGGGTTATATAAATCACCTTAGCTCACTTCCACACTGAAAACCTGTATACTTTCTATGTTTTAGTGCTAACGCGTGAGCTGTTAACTGGGTGTGATAGTACTGGGAAAGAATTTCAAAGTCACACAAGCTGCGAGATTTTAAATCCTTTTGTCCTTTATTGACTCTGGAGCTCACGCCGTGTTTGTTCAGTCGCAAAAGACAGAGCAAGGACGTTGTTTAGTTTTGGGGTGGGTGATTAGAGCACGGTGGGAACAAGAGCAGAACACACCTGCAGTGCGCACGTCCATCCCCGCAGGTTATGCTCAACTCGGATTATCTAATCAGGAAGAACGGGACAGAATCGGGGAAACTCCCCTCAGATCGGTTCTTCCCCCCATGTGTTGACTGTGCAGACTCTGAATGTGCCAGACCCCGAGAAGCAGGTGCACCTCGTTGACGCCAGATTTCACACCCACTGTCTCCTAGCAACAACACCAGAAGAGGAGAGCACCACCAGCTCTGAGGGCTTCTGCTTTTTACTAAAAACGTCCTACGGCTTTGTTTGGGTGTTCTGGAAAAAAAAAAAGAGAAAGAAAAACTAGTCCACCAGTTCTGGTGCACTAGACTGAACTGGTTCAAAAGACGAGGAGAAATTAGTGATGTTGTTCTTTTGAAGCTTTATTGTTTTTTAACAGTGACTGTGAAGTAAAAATGAAGTGACATATTTAAGATTAATCACAACAATTGTCTGACCACCAGTTTTGTTTTATTTTTAGTCCAGCTGTTTTTTTCCCAACCATCACAGCACTGCATGATCAGCAGTGTGTTTACATTTCAGGATCTCTGTCATTGAGTTGACTGCAGTGATTCACAATCAACAATCAGGAATACAACTAGCTCAGGGGGAACATAGACAGATTAGTTCAACTATTCTCAAGAAACAGGAGATTACATTTAAATGATAAAACTAATTGAGACTGTTCAGGTTTGATCCAAACTGTTACTAGTAGTTTCACCCCTGAAAGTCCAGACCAAGGTTTTTGTTTTTGTTGAATTGTATGAATCCCATTCATGTGACATCACCACTCACATGTCTTTGCTTATTCCACCATTTGGGGTATCACACATCAGGAGTTGGCTGGCAACTTCATTCAGGCTGCGTGTCCACCCAGTGCATAAAGACACTCTAAGGCTACGGTCACACTGCAGGTCTTAATGCTTAATTCTGATTTTTTGCCGAAATCAGATTTTTTTTACGTGGGCATTCACATTATAATTTAAATGCGACCCTCATCAGACTCCAGTGTGAATGGTCTACAGCTATGAAGTGACCCACATTTGCAGAAGAAAACGTAACGTCAGACACAGCGTTGTGTTTACGGAAGTAAATATGAGCTTGGAATGATTGAGGAGGACAGAACTTCACCTTGATATAGCACAGCAAAATAAAATGTTAAAATCACTCAGAAATGATTATGCACAAAATAAATATGAGAACAGCTTCATTCCTCTACATGCCAGATGAGCACTGTGATCAGCTCTGCTTTAACAGAACTGATTGATTAAACAGCTCTCTTGAAAATGAGACCCCGTGTGTCAATGGGATTACCTGTACAAATAAGGTTAATAATAAATAAGCAGTGCGGCTAGTACAAGCGGCGTAACACTGGTCCCGCACAGGAAGAAGCCGCCAGAGACTCCCCTCTCCTGGACGGTGTGTCCTCGTATTGTGGAGATGTGAGAATGACGAGGCAGAGTTCTCTCTCAAGTCAGCTTTATTCACATCACCATCATTTCAAAGCAGAAAAAGAGATCCACACAGTAAACTCTCGTCCTTAAATATCAGGACTCAGGTCACATGTATCACAGATCACCTTGCATAATAAAGAAAGTCACAATGCATCCTCTCTCCATGATATCACTTCAACTGTCTACAATGCATCCCTTCTTTAATCCTTTAATTAAACCCCCACAGTCTCAAGCCTTGCATACCAAAGCTAAGATTCTTGCAGCTTCCTGTAATCACTAAGGAAGCTACTCTGCCTTTGTTCTGACCTAAAATGTGAGTCACAAAACAGGTTGCGTATGTGTGTCCACCACACAAAGCCCCCCCAACATTTTAGAATAAACAGAACAAACAAGAGAATAACCACATTCATGCCGTGATAGTATCAATACACATCAGTCCACATGCTGCCTAGGCTTCAGCCTCCTGCCGTATCTGCTGTAGCTGGGATTCAACGTCTCTGCAGCGCTATCACGCTGGGGGTTTGCCGTCCGGGGGTGGAAACCTTTTGTCAGCACCTGTGGGTGTTCTGGGGAAACATTACTCTGTGAAGCCCCCCGCGGTGGTCTACCTCGCCGTGGGGCCCTCGCCAACAGCACCTGCTCATCTGCCACCACAAAAGCGGGTTTGAGTCTGTTTATGCCAACTTTCTCTTTCCTACCCCCCAAATCTAGCAAAAACTGCTTGTCCCCTGTTTCTAGCACTCTGAACGGTCCGTCATAAGGCGGTCACAGCGGGGTTCGATGCGCATCGTATCTAACAAAAACAAACTCTGCGTTGTTCAAAGTTTTAGGCACAAAAACACGCGGAAAACTGTGGTGCGCGGGGCCGGGCAGCGTGCTTGATTCTATGTTACTCCGCCACAGCTGAGACGGGGAGGCGTCTGGCGCCAGGTTATCTGGGAGAAACTCCCCAGGCAGCCGGAGTGGCTGCGCAAACACGAGCTCCGCTGGGGAGGCTTCTAAGTCCTCTTTAGGCGCAGAACGCAACCCCAATAACACCCACGGTAACTTGTCAACCCAATTTGCATCCGTCAGTGACGCTCTGAGAGCCGCTTTCAATGACCTATGAAAACGTTCGCATAACCCGTTAGCCTGCGGATTGTACGCGGTTGTGCGGTGAATTGTGACACCCAGGCTGCGGGCCATTGTCGACCAAAGCTCGGACACAAATTGAGGGCCTCTGTCGGACGTAATGTCCGACGGAACGCCGAAGCGCGCCACCCAAGCTGTTAAAAATGTGTGCACCACCTCCTCGGCCGTGGTTGATGCCAGCAGGACCACTTCAGGCCAGCGCGTGGTGCAGTCCACCATTGTCAGAAGGTGTGTGCACCCTTGTGACGGCGGGAGGGGGCCCACGAGGTCCACATGAACGTGATCGAACCTCTTGGCCGGAACGTGAAATGGCTCCAAAGGAGCCTTCGTGTGCCTGTGTACTTTGGCTCGTTGACACGCCGTGCAGGTTGCTGCCCACTCTTTAACCTGTTTGCGGAGGCTCAGCCACACAAATTTCTCTCCTACCATCTTGACCGACGCGCACACTCCCGGGTGCGCCAAGGAATGAACCGAGTCAAAAACGCGGCGGCGCCACGCGGCCGGTACTACAGGACGCGGCCGTCCAGTGGAGACATCACAGATTAGGGGGGGCATGCCGTCTTGCAGCACCCTGCTCTCCAGCCTTAACCCTGTTGGTCCAGACTGAAGCGCGCGCACATCCGCGTCACCAACCTGCTCCGCGGCCATGGCTGCATAATCTACCCCTACGCTGACTGGGGCCGCCACGGCGCGCGAGAGGCAATCTGCCACTACATTGAGTTTGCCCGCCACATGCTGAATATCAGTGGTAAACTCTGATATCGCGGCCAGCTGTCTCTGCTGCCGGCCTGACCACGGTTCAGAAACCTTGGCCATCACGAATGTTAGCGGTCTGTGGTCAACGAACGCGGTGAAAGAGCGTCCTTCTAGCCAGAACTGAAAGTGGCGGATGGCCAACTGGAGAGCCAGCAGCTCCCTGTCGAACGCGCTGTATTTACGTTCACTATCGCGCAAGGTCCTGCTGAAAAATGCGAGGGGCTGCCAAACCCCGGCTACATGTTGCTCCACGACCGCCCCTATGGCCACCTCTGATGCGTCAGTGGTGAGCGCTATGCGGGCCGTTGGGTCTGGGTGTGCCAACAACGCAGCCTTTGCCAAGGCTGCTTTCACCTCCGAGAATGCTTGGTCCCGCTCCGGGGACCACTCGATCTTATCCGCGGGTTTCTTTTTTTTGAGCGCGGTATACAGCGGCTGCATGAGTTGCGCCGCGCGGGGGAGAAAACGGTTATAAAAATTCACCATACCCAAAAACTCCTGCAACGCCCTGACCGTCTGCGGCTGGAGGAAATCTGCCACCGCGCGCACTTTGTCAGGAAGCGGAACTGCTCCTTCGGGGGAGACGCGGTGTCCTAAAAAATCGGTCTGCGCCACCCCAAACTGACACTTTGCTGGGTTGATTATTAACCCGTGATCTCCCAACCTTCGGAAAACTGTGGCCAGGTGTTTTTCGTGTTCGTCTTCGGACGCGCTGGCTACTAAAATATCGTCCAAGTAGACGAACACGAAAGGGAGATCGCGAAGCACCGCATCCATCATGCGTTGGAATGTCTGAGCAGCCCCTTTAAGTCCGAATGGCATGCGTAAAAACTCGAATAGGCCAAACGGAGTTATTACCGCTGTTTTGGGTACGTCCTCAGCGCGCACTGGGACTTGGTGGTAACCGCGGACCAAGTCTATTTTAGAAAAAACGCGCGCCCCTGCCAAATGAACAGAAAAATCTTGGATATGCGGGATTGGGTAGCGGTCATGCGCTGTAGCGTTGTTTAACCTGCGGAAATCCCCGCAAGGTCGCCATGATCCGTCAGCTTTCGGGACCATGTGTAGTGGGGAAGCCCACAGACTTTTTGAACGTCTGATGATGCCCAACCTCTCCAGGTTAGCGAACTCCTCGCGCGCTATGGCCAGCTTAACTGCGTCCAAGCGCCGAGCTTTTGCAAAGACGGGCGGTCCGGTAGTGGTAATAAAATGCTCCACCCCGTGTTTAGCAACTGTTGCCGAAAATGTGGGGACCGTGAGTGCTGGGAACTGAGTGAGCAGTGTGGAACTTACCGCTTGCAGCTGTGACGTTGGCTTGTGCTGTTGGCAGGGCCACTCACGCTGTACAGGGGATAGAATCAAAAGAAAGTGCATTAACCAGGCGCCTGTTAGCGAGATCAACCAACAAACCATGTGAGCACAAAAAATCAGCCCCCAACATATTGAAATTTACTGCTGCTACAACAAAAGTCCACTCAAATGTATGGCCGTGTAGAGACAGAAGCAGAGTCTTCTCACCGAAGGTCTTAATCTCCGAGCCGTTCGCTGCTGTCACCCAGGGACCTCCGGAACCAGCCAGTATGTCCGCGTAGGAAGGTGTGATGAAACTCAACTGGGAGCCTGTGTCGACGAGGAACTGCCTCCCCGAGCGTGCGTCCGACAACTAGAGCAGCTTGTTCTCCTCCCCGAGGGCCGCGGCTGCTACCGACCCCCGGTCTTGGCGTTTCCCGAACGCCTGAACTGGCACGGTGGTACACATTTGCATGCCCTCTCTGCGAAACGGCGATGATAGAAACAAAGGACGTCTGATCCACGTTCCCTGGCCCCTGCCGCCGCCGTCGTCGGTGAGTCTGGCACCGCTGCCTCTGGCCCCCTGTCATGTCCGGTCGTCGCGCCGAGTCCCGCTACAGCGGCCGTGGCTGCGCGCCGCTTGGTGGCGTTGACAATCCGCTGCGCCTCTCGGCCCAGCGCGCGGTAGTCCCGTTGGACCAACAGTGGCGAACTGGCCAGGGTCGCTCTCGCTGCTGACGGTAGAGTCCTGAGGAAAAGATGGGTGAAAATGAAGTGATCTTTGTCAGAGTCTTTCAACCTCAGCAACTTCTCCATCAGGTTCGCGGGCATGTCATTTTCCAACTCCGTCAGCGCCAGGAGCCTCTCTGCTCGCTCCTCCGCCGAGGGGGTGAATTGCTGGATGAGTGCAGCCTTCAGCGTGCCGTATTTGTCGCTGTCCGGCGGCTGGTCGATCAGGCTCTCCACATGTTGGGCCATGTTGTTGTCCAGCTTTGCGACTACGTAGTAGAATTTTGTGGCATCTACCGATATCCCCCGGAAGTTGAACTGCGACTCAACCGCGTTGAACCAGGAGCGCGGATTGTTCTGCCAGAAGTCCGGTAGCTGGACTGTGGCGTCATTCGCTTGGCTGGGGGCTCCTGACGAGGCTGGCCTGGGGGAATTCTCCTCTTGCATGATACGTCTCCGGTCACCAGTGTGGAGATGTGAGAATGATGAGGCAGAGTTCTCTCTCAAGTCAGCTTTATTCACATCACCATCATTTCAATGCAGAAAAAGAGATCCACACAGTAAACTCTCGTCCTTAAATATCAGGACTCAGGTCACATGTATCACAGATCACCTTGCATAATAAAGAAAGTCACAATGCATCCTCTCTCCATGATATCACTTCAACTGTCTACAATGCATCCCTTCTTTAATCCTTTAATTAAAACCCCCACAGTCTCAAGCCTTGCATACCAAAGCTAAAATTCTTGCAGCTTCCTGTAATCACTAAGGAAGCTGCTCTGCCTTTGTTCTGACCTAAAATGTGAGTCACAAAACAGGTCCCGTATGTGTGTCCACCACAGTATCCCCGTATCTGGCCATTCTGCTCCACAGTCATGTCGGTATTAACTCTACATTTTAGATATTACAGTGGCCAGGACTCACAGTGTGCTGTTTAAAAGGAAAAAGGAATTTGCAGCATCCAGTAAATGTGTTGTTACTGTGCGCCTGTAATGTCTCGTTTCAGCCCCAAACACCCCTCACTGAGAAAGGCTGAAGTTGTTGTGCAGTCGGAGCTGACAAAATTACGATCTGATAATAAAGGGAAGAAGAAGACTGATTAAAAAGAGAGCACAAATCAGTTGTGCTTGCCATGCTTGCTGCATCCTCCACCACAGAATTGTAGCGTCTGTTTCACTTCAGTGAGAAAAAAGTCAGATGAAATGCGACATGACCATTCAAACTGAGGTCGCTTTGGAAAATATCAGATATGTGTCATGGGCAGAGAGAGCACACCCCCTCCTTCCCGTTCATCTCTCCTCAGCTCATCAGCACACCTGAGTGAGAGGACACACCTGCGCCCTCTCATCAGCCAACGTTCTTAAGGAGGCATCCTTCAGTGATTCAAAGCTGGCTCGTCTGGGTATACCGCTGTTAAGACAGCAAGTCGTGTTCACACTGGTGATGTAATTATTAACCTGTGTGCGCTTTCTCTCTTTTGTTCAGGTTGCTGCCATCGTGCGGGTGTGTTGCTGGGACTGCGCGTGCCACATCTCCACTCACCAACAGTAACCTCCACCTGGTCAGGCACTACCAGCTCCATTCCCTACACCCTGCTGGTTCATCTATTCCCTGCTGGAGTCCTGCCAGTGCTCCCTCAGAGCCCATGTTAGTGGTAATTTGGCTTGCTCATTCCCCTTACTCCATTCCTCCTCTCACAGCTCTCGTCTTCTCTCCACAGGCTCCTTCCTCTGGCGAGTGACAGTTTCTGTAGCTGTGCGAGGATTTTTTGCTATTTAAGATAAGATAAGATAAGATAAGCCTTTATTAGTCCCACAATGAGGAAATTCCAGGATTTAATAAAGAACCTCAAACGTGTATTATTGTTTGATTGTCTCTTTGTTGCTGCATCTCACACGTGGGCTGAATTACTATATCAGTCATGACAGATATGTCCAAATTAGGACCACATATGAAAGTGGCCTGGATCTGGTGTGAAAAATTTGGATGTGTGCTGTTCAGACTGTCATTAAAAAATCAGATATGGGTCACACATGCAAAAAAATCAGAATTGAGCATTAAGACCTGCAGTTTGAACGTAGCCTAAGCCTGTTTTCTGGGCACCTGAAATTGGTCTCCACACTGTATCTTAGCAATCGCTTGACCTGTCATTCAAAGTTTGCCGTTGGGATTTCATAGCTTGCCCTGAAGCTCTCTAGTAAATGCACTAAACCGCATCAAACAGGAAAGAAAACATGCATCACTCCAAGGTTTGCTGTTAAATACTGATCATGGTATCCTTTCAGCCTGATTCTAATGAAAGCTGTGGCACTCCAAAAGTTGAACTTTCAACACCATGAGTGCAGTGACAAAAACCGCTCGTCACCACTGACAGCATTTTTCTGCAGATGTCGCTGAGCACATTAAATGCTGGATTACAAAGAAAATTAACAGAAATAGGTGGTCAGAGCGGAAAAAAAACTTGCTTGGTGGACACAGAGCTGTACACTGCAAAGGGGATAAGTTCACACTTTCCATCTAAACTTAAATGGGTACACTTACCACTTATGAAATGCTGACTACAGACTTTTGAATGCTCAGTGGGAACATAGTTTTCACATTAGACAGCAGCAATCCATAGCTTTCTCCTTTCAACATCCTTGGGAAAGCATGGTGCTAGAACAATTTCAACAACCCACAGCAAGACATGACAATAACATAAAAATGTTGCAAAAAACATCACAAGTCAGTGTAGTTTAGCATTTTTATCACATATGCAGTTTGTAGCATGATGACCTTTGACCAAGGGGATTGCTGCACATGGCCCGTACATTTGGCCCAGTTAGATTTGGTTTCACACTGCTCCATATCCAAGTGAACTTAACAGCTTCATGTGACGTACCTGCGTCTTATTGTCGTAATGATGTTTGTGTTGTTAGCACAGACCGGTATTACCAAACATGCTACTCACCCTCTGAGGGGTTTTCTGCAGCTCTTGACTCGTCGGTAACCGCACATCTTGAAACTGGGGCAAACTCTATCATATTAGCCAGTCAACTGGTTTAAACCCCTTACACCTGCTTTATGCTACACCTCTGCTGTCCACGTATGTGTAACCGGAAACCTCGTGTGATGAAATTTATGTCATCGTCTCCACTCTGCTAGTGTCCGGAGTTGTCAACCGCGGATGACCACGTGCAGCCCAAATTTTGTGACCGCGCCACCTGCCCACAACCTGAAAGCATTGAAAAGCGCATGTGCAAGACTGAACCTCCCATTCACGAGGTGGCAATATCGACACAGCATGCATCAGTAGACGAAGAAGACAACAAGGAGGCGGAAAACGAGAATAAAAACATACATGAATCATACATACATACTTTCTTTCACAGCGGCAGCAGCATCTTCGTGGAAAAGGGAGTGAAAACCGGAAAGTCAAACAGCAGAAATGGACTCTATATTTGAAGAGAAACTTTGTGAAGAAGTCCGCTGTTTCTTCGTTGGTGAAAATCCTGGTGCATCAGCACCTTGGCGCTACCTATCAGGCGGGAGTGAAATTACAAATGATGATTGTGCGCATGCATTAACCGCTTGGCCTGGGTAGAAGAAAAAAGTGGACATGAACAGTGCCGTGTGGAGCCAGGCTCGTCCAAAGCATACGCGGACCAAAGCGGACTAGAGGGGAAATGTAGCATGAAGCAGGCTTTAGCATTCCAGCCAATGTGAAACTTTTCACGGGTGGAACACCGGAATTTTAAGAGTTAATGAGACTAGAATATTATCCAGGATTCACTAAAAAGGACATTTATCCTTCTCTTCAGCAGTGATGACATTCAGGTGAATCTTATCTTATTTCAATTAAAACTGGGTTTCTTCCTTTCAGTGAGCACTACAGTAACTCATTTTCCTTCATTTCGCCTGCAGTAACTTCTTGTGTTTGACCCTAAAGTTCAAATCTTTCTGAAAATTGCTTTCACACTCTAAACTTAAGTCCGGACGATAGTTCAGGGGTGGTGTGACACCCAAACCTGAACCCAAAAAAAAAAAAAAAAAAAAAAAAAAAAAAAAAAAAAAACCTGGATCAGAGTGTAAAGTCCTGAACCAACAAGGTTAGGTGTGAAAACACCTTAAAACAATAGATAAGCAGCTGAGCACCTTTTGATCAGCTGATGAATAGCCTGTTTGAGTTTAAATGCAGTTTTCAATAAATTGCCTACTTTCCATTTTTTGTCTCTTGCTCCTGTTTCTTCTTTTTACATTTTGAAGCTCTACTTACAACCTGGTTACGATCCACTAGCACGAAATCCGAATACTTCCTAACCAAAACCCAAATGTTTTGAGTGTCTACCCCTACATTACTTCAACTTTAACCACTTAAAATATGTATTTAATGCATAAAAGAAATTAAAGTAAATGCAGACAGCAGTGATGAAAAGGCGAGATGAAGAATGAAACTCAAGTCTCCACGGTGGAAGTGCATTTATTGGTGCTGTCTACCATTCTCCTTCCCTCTCATCTCTGCATGAGGATGTAAGCAGTTTTGAAAAGGGGTTATGCAATGAAGTCAGTACATGTGGGAGTATTCTGAGGTGAGGAATATATAATCATCTTTTAGGTATTAGCTGGAGGACTTGTTTAAAGTCATAATTTATTGTGTGGGTGGAATTCACTTGATGTCATTACAGATGCAAGTACAAAACAAGTGTGACCTGTGGCAAAAAAACAACCTAATATTAATCAGAATCAGAATCAGAATCAGAATCAGCTTTATTGGCCAAGTATGCACAACACATACAAGGAATTTGACTTTGGCTAAAAACTTGCTCTCGTTGTTCAGGTGAAGGATTTAAATAAGGATTCAATGACAACCAGAGTATGTACAGTAAATTACAGTCAAAAGGGTCAGTTTTGTGCAGTGTTTGGCTGTTCAAATACTGAAAAAGACACGAGTAGTCATATAGAATTCCATCATTTATAAGTTTGACAAGTGAAGGCGAGAAGACCAAGAAGCAAACACGTGTAAAAGAAACTTGAGATTATAAGATCTCAGAGTGGGCAGATCAGAAACATACCAGCCTATATCAGTAAAGTGTGTTCTAATCACTTCATGACTGGTGTATATAAAAATAATAATATAAACAGGCCTACAGTGGATCCGGAAAGTATTCACAGCGCTTCACTTTTTCCACATCTTGTTATGTTACAGCCTTATTCCAAAATGGATTAAGTTCATTTTGTCCTCAAAATTCTACACACAATACCCCATGATGACAATGTGAAAAAGTTTTTTTTGAGATTTTTGCAAATTTATTAAAAATAAAAAACTAAGAAATCACATGTACAGAAGTATTCACAGCCTTTGATCAATACTTTGTTGATGTACCTTTGACAGCAATTACAGCCTCAAGTCTTTTTGAATATGATGCCACAAGCTTGGCACACCAGTCTATGGGTAGTTTAGCCCATTCCTCTTTGCAGTATCTCTCAAGCTCCATCGGGTTGGATGGGAAGAGTCGGTGCACGGCCATTTTCAGATCTCTCCAGAGATGTTCAATTGGATTCAAGTCTGGGCTCTGGCTAGGCCACTCAAGGACATTCACAGAGTTGTCCTGAAGCCACTCCTTTGATAGCTTGGCTGTGTGCTTAGGGTCATTGTCCTGCTGAAAGATGAACCGTCGCCCCAGTCTGAGGTCAAGAGCGCTCTGGAGCAGGTTTTCATCCAGGATGTTGCTGTACATTGCTGCATTCATCTTGCCCTCTATCATGAAAAGTCTCCCAGTTCCTGCCGCTGAAAAACATCCCCACAGCATGATATCGCCATCACCATGCTTCACTGTAGGGATGGTATTGGCCTGGTGATAAGCAGTGCCTGGTTTTTTCCAAACATGACACCTAGAATTCACACCAAAGAGTTCAATCTTTGTCTCATCCGACCAGAGAATTCTATTTCTCATGGTCTGAGAGTCCTTCAGGTTCCTTTTGGCAAACTCCAGGTGGGCTGCCATGTGCCTTTTACTAAGGAGTGGCTTCCATCTGGCCACTGTACCATACAGGCTTGATTGGTGGATTGCTGCAGAGATGGTTGTCCTTCTGGAAGTTTCTCCTCTCTCCACAGAGGAGTGCTGGAACTCTGACAGAGTGACCATTGTGTTGTTGGTCACCTCCCTGACTAAGGCCCTTCTCCCCCAATCGCTCAGTTTAGACGGCCGGCCAGCTCTAGGAAGAATCCTAGTGGATCCAACCTTCTTCTATTTACGGATGATGGACACCACTGTGCTCACTGGGACCTTATTAATGTCAGGCTGAAAACAGACTGTTTCAGACAGAGCTTTTAGAACATGTTCAGTCTGCTTTATCCTGCCTTGAGAGCTCTTATTGTGGGAAAAATCTGAAGAAAATTAACACAAAATTGTCAGATCCCAGCCCCCGACCAACAGTGATCTGTGTGGAGTTTGTATGTTCTCCCCGAGTCTGCGTGGGTTTATTCCGGGATTTCTCCAGTTTCCTCCCACATGCAAAAAAACATGCAAGTTAGGTTAATTGGCATCAAACTGGGGATTCTAAACGGTCCTTAGGTATGACTGTGAGACTGAAGGGTTGTTTGTCTGTGTTGGCCCTGCGATGGACTGGCGATCTGTCCAGGGTGTACCCTGCCTCTCGCCCATAGATGCTGGGATAGGCTCCAGCCCCCCCGCGACCCGAAAAGGATTAAGCGGTAGAAGATGAATGAATGAATGAATGAATGTATGTCAGTAATTTCCTCATTTTGGAGTGAGAAATAGGGTTTGTAGCATGAGAGAGAGGGAAAAAGAATGAGAATCACTCCAAAAGAGTGAGTTGGCAACACTGCATAAAACTGTCAACATTTCTTACCTTTAATATTATGGATTTAATCCGATGTGCAGGGATCCAAAGAAAATGTCCATTATCCACAGTCCAAATGTCTGCTGTGACAGAGACACGATCCAGTCCCTTAAATTCCTTTTGGAGATCAAATCCATTTTCAAATAATTTTTATACATGTAGCAAGTAAATGTGTTTTAGCTTCAGTGGATCACAGTCTCAGCTGTCTGATGGAAAATGACTGTTATCAGATCTTCATTCTGTAACAACATATCTGGCAATCAGTCAGTTTAATTCTTGCTGGGTCACAAATTGTCCAGATGCATACCTGTGCTTGAAATCCAGCCGTGGGTGTTCAGATAGCATAGATCCACTACCCACTACACGATGTTGTTAGCATAGCACTAGTTTTGTAGGACCTTGTTGCTGTTCTTAGGCGCTTCTGAAGATTGCAGTCCGTCTTAACCGCATTTAGCTTGCAACCCACCAATATGCTTTTCCCCTTAACCGTGACAAGGGAAAAAAAAATCTATTTCCACAAAAACAAAGTAGCTTCATCTTTTCCTTCGCTCAGTAGTGAACAGCCTCTTTGCAACAGGTTACGTTGACTGACGGCTGTGTCAGCTACATAGGGTCAGTTTTATTTATTTGTGCTAAAAATATCTATCCATATAAATAAAATGAGTAACCCAAGTAATGCATCTGATCAAATGTCAGTAACTGTAATGCATGACTGAATTTTTAAACAGTAATTTCGTTACACAGCACATTACTGCAAAAGTATTGGTGTTATAAAGTAATGCATTACTCCCAACACTGTTCATTTGTAATCTTGTCCCTCCTAGTAACTCCCAATGAAAATCTTAGCATCTTCAACTCTGCCACCTTCAGCTCCACCTCCTGTCTTTTTGTCAGTGCCACTGTCTCCAAACCATACATCATAGCAGGTCTCACTACCATCTTGTAAATCTTCCCTTTCACTCTTGCTGCTACCTTTCTGTCACAAATCACTCCTGACACTCGTCTCCACCCACTCCACCCTGCCTGCACTCTCTTCTTCACCTGTCGTGCAACTTCCATTGCTTCGGATGGTTGACCTCAGGTATTTAAACTCATCTACTTTCACTACTGCTATTCCTTCCATCTTCACCATTACTCTTGCCTCCCTCTCATTCACACTCATGTATTCTGTCTTGCTTCTACTGACTTTCATTCCTCTTCTCTCCAGAGCATACCTCCACCTCTCCATGTTCTCCTCCACCTGCTCCCTACTCTCACTGCAGATCATAATGTCGTCGGCAAACATCATGGTCCACGGAGACTCCTGCCTAACCTCCTCTGTCAGCCTGTCTATCACCATGGCAAACAAGAAGGGGCTCAGAGCCGATCCCTGATGTAATCCCACCCCCACCTTGAATCAATCCGTCACTCCTACAGCGCACTTCACCATCGTCTCGCTGTCCTCATACATGTCCTGCACCACCCTCACATACTTCTCTGCCACTCCTGACTTTCTCATACAGTACCACACTTCCTCTCTTGGCACCCTATCATATGCTTTCTCTAGAGCCACAACGACACAATGCAACTCCTTCTGACCTTCTCTATACTTCTTCTTCAGCACTCTTAGAGCAAACATTGCATCTGTAGTACTCTTTCTTAGCATGAAACCGTACTGCTGCTCACTGATCGTCACCTCTCCTCTTAACCTGGCTTCAACAACTCTTTCCCATATCTTCATAGTGTGGCTGATCAACTTTATGCCTCTGTAATTACTACAGCTCTGAGCATTACCTTTGTCCTTGAAAATTGGTACCAAAACACTTCTTCTCCACTCCTCAGGCATCCTCTCACCCTCCAAAATTGTGTTAAACAATCTGGTTAAAAAGTCCACTGCCATCTCTCTTAAACATCTCCATACCTCCACTAGAATGTCATCTGGACCAAGCGCCTTTCCATTCTTCATTCTCTTCAAAGCTGCCCTCATTTCCTCCTTGCTAATCCTCGGGACTTCCTTGTTCACCATCTTTCCTTCATCCATCCTCCTCTCGCTCTCATTTTCTTTATTCATCAGCTCTTCAAAGTACTCCATCCACCTTCTCAACACACACTCATCATTTGTTAGTACATTACCATTTCTGTCCTTAATCAGTCTAACCTGCTATACATCCTTTCCAGCTTGATCTCTCTGTCTAGCCAGTTGATACAAGTCCTTTTCTCCTTCCTTAGTGTCCAGCTTCTCATACAACTCATTATATGCCTTTTCCTTTGCCACCTCTCTCTTTGCCATGCGCCTAGATTCCAAATACTCCTGTCTACTTTTTTCATCTCCCGACTATCCCACTTTTTCTTTGCTAACCTCTTCCTTTGGATACTTTCCTGTACCTCCTCATTCCACCACCATCTCCTCGTCTTCCTTCCTCTGTCCACTGGATACACCAGATAACTTTCTACCCATTTCTCTCAATATTTTTGCTGTACTTTCCCAGTCATCTGGTAATTCTTCCCTACCACCCAGAGCCTGTATCAACTCCTTCCTGATCTCTGTGCGGCCTTCTTCCTTGTGTAACTTCCCCACTTGATCTTTGGCTCTGCCTTCACTGTTTTCCTCTTCTTGCTTTGCAAAGTCATCCTACATACTACCATCCGATGCCATCTAGCTACATTCTCCCCTGCCACCACCTTGCAGTCTCCCATCTATTTCAGATTTCTCCTTCTGCATAAGCTGTAGTCCATGTGTGCACCTTCCTCCACTCTTGTAAGTCACCCTATGTTCCTATCTCTTCTTAAAGTATGTGTTCAACACAGCCATTTCCATCCTTTTAGTAAAATCCACATCTGTCCTTCCACATTTCTCTCCTTAAACCACTGTTTTAAGCAGGATACGTTACAGCAGAGACCAGCTGTTAGCACTTAACCGGACCAAGATGCTAGCGAAAGACTTCGACATACCGGGTGAAATAAGACAGAAACGACGTGGATGCCATGCTGGAGCAAGACGGCGGGCGAGAAATATAAGGTACAGACCCGTCCTTCCATCCATTATTATGTGGAATGTACGATCGCTACTCAATAAGACAGATGAGCTAGCGGCTATGGCTCGTTACCAGAGCGTCTTCAGCGAGATTAGCATGATGTTGTTTACTGAGACGTGGCTAACAGAACTAGCAACAGATGCTAACATCGAACTGGAGGGTTTCCACGCAATACGGGCAGACTGGACACCAGACAGTGGGAAGGCAAGGGGAGGAGGAGTGATAATGTATGTCAATAACAGCTGGTGCAGACCAGGACATATCACGGTTAAACAACAACACTGCAACAAAGACATTGAGGTGCTAGCTGTTAGCATGCGGACTACCTATCTCCCGAGGGAATACTCACACGTGATCTGCATTGTTATTTATGCAAATCCGACAGCGAAAGTGGGGACAGTGCGTGACGCCATTCACTCAGTAACTGGCAGGCTGCTGACAGAACACCCAGATGCTCTTCTCCTCATCTCAGGTGATTTCAACCATATTTCACTGTCCCCCATTCTGCCCATGTTCACCCGGTATGTCACATGCCACACTAGAGACAATAAAACACTGGACTTATTCTATGCAAACACTAAGGAGGCGTACACCTCATCACCACTCCCCCCCACTCGGGAGATCGGATCAGAACTTGGTTCATCTCCTGCCAGTATACAAACCCCTAGTACACAGACAACCTCCAGTCATGCGCACGGTGAAGTTATGGTCTGAGGAGGCAATGGACGCTCTAAAGGACTGTTTTGAAACCACTGCCTGGGAGCAGCTCTGCGATCCACATGGTGAGGACATCGATGGCCTCACTCACACCATCACGGACTACATCAACTTCTGTGTGGACAACACCGTACCCACCAAGACCATACAGTGTTGCTCAAACAACAAACCCTGGATCAACCCTGAGATTAAAACACTTCTGAGAGAGAAGAAGAGGATCTTCAGGTCGGGGAACAGGGAGATGCTGAAGTCCATACAGAGAGAGCTGAGGAGGACGATCAGAGAAGGCAAGGACAGATTCAGGAAGAAGACGGAGGACAAGCTGCAACAGAGCAACATCGGCAGGGTCTGGAGAAACCTTAAAACCATCTCTGGGCTCCAGAATACCTCCTCCCAGGCCACGGGAGGCAGGGAGTGGGTAGGGAGTGGGCGAACAATCTGAACCTGTTTTTTAATAGTTTTGACCAACCGCCCTCCCCCCCGACTGCACAACAACCACTGCTGCCTCTAAAGTTATCGAGACCTGCTGTCCACACCCCACTCCACCAACACCCCCCCCACTCCCAGCACACAGCCCCCCAACCTGACCCTCACTAAGACCCAGGTGAGGACGGAGCTGAGGAAGATCAAGGCGAGGAAGGCCTCAGGACTCGGACGGCATCAGCGCAAAGCTCCTCAAGTCCTGTGCAGACCAGCTGTGTGGGATTGTGGAGCACATCTTCAACCTGAGCCTGAAGCTGGGGAGGGTACCACAGTTGTGGAAAACATCTTGTGTGGTACCTGTACCAAAGACTTCCCACCCCAAAGACCTGAACAGCTACAGACCGGTGGCCCTGATGTCTCACATGATGAAGACCCTGGATAGACTGCTCCTTGCTCACCTCCGCCCCCTGGTGGGACCAACAATGGATCCACTCCAGTTCGCCTACCAGCATGGCACTGGAGTGGAGGATGCAGTGATCTTCCTCCTTCACCGTTCCCTGTCCCACCTGGAGAAGCCTGGGAACGCGGTGAGGATCATGTTCTTTGACTTCTCCAGTGCTTTCAACACCATCCAACTGATGATCCTGAAGGACAAGCTGCTGTGCGCAGGGGTGGATCAGCACCTGTCATCATGGATCCTGGACTACCTCACTAACCGGCCTCAGTTTGTGAGAACCCAGGATTGTGTGTCCGACACGATCATCGGTAGCACTGGGGCCCCCCAAGGAACGGTTTTGGCTCCCTTCCTGTTTACCCTTTATACTGCGGACTTCTCACACAACACAACACACTGCCATCTGCAGAAGTTCTCTGATGACTCTGCGATCGTCGGCCTCATCTCCAACGGAGATGAAGCTGAGTACAGAGGACTTATCCAGGACTTCGTGGACTGGTGCCATCAGAACTGCCTCCAGATCAACGCAAGAAAAACTAAGGAGCTGGTGATGGACTGCCGCAGGCAAGGACAACCCCTCACAGCACCACTAAACATCCAGGGAACAGACATTGAGATGGTGACATCCTACAAGTACCTGGGTGTTCATCTGAACAATAAACTAGACTGGTCACACAATACCGATGCACTCTACAAGAAGGGACAGCGCAGGCTGCTCCTACTGAGGAGGCTCAGGTCTTTTGGTGTACAAGGGGTGCTCTTGAAGACATTCTACGACACGGTGGTGGCATCAGCCATCACTTTTGGAGTGGTCTGCTGGGGCAACGGCATTACAGCAGCCGATAGGAAGAGACTGAACAAACTGATCAAGAAAGCTACCTTTGTCCTGGGGCAGTGCCTTGACCCAGTAGAGGAGATAGGAGAGAGAAGGATGGTGGCTAAGCTGTCATCTCTGCTGGAGTCCGAGTCCCACCCCATGCAGGACATACTGAACGCACTGAGGAGCTCATTTAGCAGTAGACTACATCATCCTAGGTGCACGACCGAGAGGTTTCGCAGGTCCTTCCTACCTACGGCTGTCAGACTGTATAACCTAAGCAGGGCTGCTTGCAGAGATAGCAAAAAAGCATGACGACCTAATAGTATTGAATGCAAAAGACGCAACAGACTTACACAAATGGTCCCCTCCAGTATACAACTAGGACAATATCAGTCGCTATGGAGGGTGACAATATGTATGGGTACATATTCATCCTATGTAGGGTAACTAAATAGACGGTTATGCTGTTTATTCCATCTAGCTACAATGCTCCGCACTGTGTATATACAGTGGGGAAAAAAAGTATTTAGTCAGCCACCATTGTGCAAGTTCTCTCACTTAAAAGATGAGAGAGGTCTCCAATTTTCATCATAGGGCCCACACCATAGGCTCAGATGCCCATACCACCTCAACTGACTCCTTTCAATGTGGAGGAGCAGTGGTTCTACTCTGAGCCTCTCCCGGATGACTGAGCTCCTCACCCTATCTCTGAGGGTGAGTCCAGCAATCCTACGGAGAAAGCTCATTTCAGCCGCTTGTATCCGCGATCTTGTTCTTTCGGTCAATACCCAAAGCTCGTGACCATAGGTGAGAGTAGGAACATAGATTGACTGGTAAATCGACAGCCTTGCTTTAGAACTAAGCTCCCTCTTCACCACAACAGACCGGTACAACGTCCGCATCACTGCAGATGCTGCTCCGATCCGTCTGTCAATCTCTCGCTCCATTTTCCCCTCACTCGTGAACAAAACCCCAAGATACTTGAACTCCTCCACTTGGGGCAGGAGCCTGTCCCCAACCCAGAGAGGACAATCCACCTTTTTCCGGCTGAGGACCATGGACTCGGACTTGGAGGTGCTGATTCTCATCCCGGCCGCTTCACACTCAGCAGCAAACCGTCCCAGCAAGAGCTGTAGGTCATTGCTGGATGAAGCCAACAGGACAACATCATCTGCAAACAACAGAGATGAGATCCTGTGGTCACCAAGCATGACACCCTCCATTCCCTGGCTGCGCCTAGAAATCCTGTCCATAAAAATTATGAACAGGATCGGTGACAAAGGGCAGCCCTGGCGGAGTCCCACTCTCACTGGGAATGACTCCGACCGAGTGTTGGCAATACGAACCAAACTGTCACAATGGTCGTACAGAGACCGAATAGCTCGTAACAACAAGCCCAATACGCCATACTCCCAAAGCACCCCCCACAAAAAACCACGAGGGACGCGGTCAAATGCCTTCTCCAAGTCCACAAAGCACATGTAAACTGGTTAGGCAAACTCCCACGAACCCTCAAGAATTCTCAAGAGGGTAAAGAGCTGGTCCGATGTGCCACGGCCAGGACGAAAACCACATTGCTCCTCCTGAATCCAAGGTTCGACCAACGGCCGGACTCTCCTCTCCAGTACCTTGACATAGACCTTCCCAGGGAGGCTGAGGAGTGTGATCCCTCTAAAGTTAGAGCACACCCTCCAGTCCCCTTTTTTGAAGAGAGGAACCACCACCCCAGTTTGCCATGCCAAAGGCACTGCCCCCGACCTCCACGCATTGTTGCAGAGGCGTGTCAACCATGACAGCCCAACAACATCCAGGGCCTTGAGGTACTCAGGGCGAATCTCGTCCACCCCCGGGGCCCAGCCACCAAGGAGATTTTTAACCACCTTGGCGACCTCAGCCCCTGTGATAGGCGAGTCATCCCCCTCGTCCCCAAACCCTGCTTCCTCTGTGGAAGGCGTATCAGTGGGCTTGAGGAGATCCTCGAAGTATTCCTTCCACCGCCCGATGATATCCCCAGTCAAAGTCAATAGTGTCCCATCCGCAAAATACACAGTGTGGACAGGGAGCTGCTTTCCCCTCCTGAGGCGCCGAACAGTTTGCCAGAATCTCTTTGAGGCCGACCGAAAGTCTTGTTCCATGGCCTCACCGAACTCCTCCCATACCCGGGTTTTTTCTTCAGCAACCACCCGAGCTGCACTCCGCTTGGCCTGCCGGTACACCTCAGCTGCTTCGGGAGTCCCACAAGCCAACCAAGCTTGATAGGACTCCTTCTTCAGCTTAATGGCCCCTCTCACCACTGGTGTCCACCACTTGGTTCGGGGGTTGCCACCACGAGATGCACTGACCACCTTGCGGCCGCAGCTCTGGGCCGCTGCTTCAACAACAGAGGTGGAGAACATGGCCCATTCAGACTCCATGTCTCCAGACTCCCTCGGAATGTGGTTGAAGTTCTTCCGGAGGTGGGAGTTGAAGACCTCCCGGACAGGGGCCTCAGCCAGACGTTCCCAGCACACCCTCACTCTACGTTTGGGTCTACCAGGTCTGAATGACTTCCTCCCCTGCCATCGGATCCAACTCACCACCAGGTGGTGATCAGTTGACAGCTCTGCACCTCTCTTTACCCGGGTGTCCAAGACATACGGTCGCAGGTCTGATGACATGATAACAAAATCGATCATCGACCTGCGACCTAGGGTGTCCTGATGCCAAGTGCACATATGGACACCCTTATGCTTGAACATGGTGTTCGTTATGGACAGACTGTGGTTAGCACAGAAGTCCAGTAACTGAACACCACTCGGGTTCAGATCGGGCAGGCCGTTCCTCCCAATCACCCGCCTCCAGGTTTCACTGTCATTGCCCACGTGCGCATTGAAGTCCCCCAGTAGGACAATGGAGTCTCCAAGCGGAGCACCCTCCAGCACCCCAGTCACAGACTCCAAAAAGGGTGGGTACTTTGAAACATCATTTGGTGCATAGGCACAGATGATGGTCAGGACCCGTTTCCCAACCTGAAGGCGCAGGGAAGCAACCCTTTTGTCCACCGGGGAAAACTCCAATATAGAGGCAGCAAGGTGGGGGGATACAAGAATACCCACCCCTGCTCGTCGCCTCTCGCCCGGGGCAACTCCAGAAAAGGCCAAGCTCCAGCCCCTCTCCAGGAGACTGGTTCCGGAACCGGAGCTGTGTGTTGAGGTGAGGCCAACTATATCTAGCCAGTATCTCTCAACCTCGTACACCAGCTCAGGCTCCTTCCCCACCAAAGAGGTGACATTCCATGTACCAAAAGCCAGTTTAGAAAGCTTGGGATCAGTCCGCCAAGGTCTCCGCCTTTGACCGCCACCTAATCCACATAGCACCGGATCCCCATGATCCCTCCTGCAGGTGGTGAGCCCACTGGAGGGCGGACCCACGTAACTCCTTCGCGCTGAGCCCGGCCGGGTCCCATGGGTGGAAACCCGACCACCAGACGCTAGCCTTCGAGCCCCTCCCCCAGGCCTGGCTCCAGGGTGGGGCCCCAGTAACCCCATACCAGGCGGGGCACACTGAATCCTTGATATAGAATTTATCATGAGAGTCTGTTGGATCGTTCTTAGTCTGGCCCTTCACCCAGGACCAGTTTGTCTTGGGTGACCCTATCAGAGGCAAATTGCCCCGGACAACACAGCTCCTGGGATCACTGGGGCACGCAAACCCCCCCACCACGATAAGGTGACAATCCATGAGGGGGAGAAAAAGAATTTAAGTATTAAATATTTGTTAATAGTTTTAAAAAATATTTAATACTTAAATTCTTTAATACTTAATTTTTAATTAAGAATTTAATTAAATTAATTTGATTTTAAATTTAATTTAAATTTAATTTTAAAATTAATTTAATTTTTAATACTTAAAAGAATTTAAGTATTAAATATTTGTTAATAATTTTGTCCACTTTGTTTAAAATAGCCGGAGATGTGCAATGAAAGGGAGAATTTATGTTTTGTCATTTTATCACAAGAACCTCAGCCTGAAGGAAAGAAAAAATGTAACGTTTAAAACATTCATTACGTTGATGATAAAAAAAAACAAAACTTGAATCCAGTTGACTTGACTGAGCTTTTACACATTCATTGTTCTCCAGTACAGATTTCATGATTGCAAATTCAGCTTATTACAGTATTGATAAGTTTTAAACATGGACATTAGTGGCCACAGGTCAATCTGGAGATGCACTGCGCAGCTTCCTGGTGTGAATGTGTAACTGTGAGTGTGAACAGAGCGTTCTTGAAAAAGAGAGGTTGCCTCTCAGTGGAACTACCCTGTATAAATAAAGGTTAAATAAATAAAAAAATGAATTATTAACATTAGGGGGAAAAATCAAAATGTTATTTAGTGATTATAAAAATACATCCAGATTTGAAGTTGCATTCACCCCAAAATATGACACTGTGGAGGCACTGAGTTGGGGGTTCTCCAGAGTCGGAAGCCGGGGGGAGGAAGGAAGGTGGAACAGAGGACTGAAGGAGGAAGTGGCACCTGAAGGGTCTCAGATGCAACAGAAAGGACTAGCCGCACCCCGGGGAGTCAGGAGGCACCGGAGGTTGCTAGAGTATGAGAGGGAGTGAGAAGCAAGGTTTGTGTTCTGTAATGTTAATGTGCCAGACAGGCTTTGTGCACTGTGTGGATTGTCTTTGTCTCCCTGGGTCTCATGGGGCAGAAATAAAGTGGTATAAAAGGAGGCGCCCAGAGAGCCCGGGAGAAGTTTTTTTCTGTTTAATGTTGAAAGTTGAATAAAGTTCGAGTGTCGTCCAGCTCGCTGTCTCGTTTGCTTTCATCTTCCACATTGGTGACCCTAAGACGTGCAATGGAGAACGAGCCGAGCACCACCCCGGATACAACCCAGAGGGAAAACACCAGCGCGGCATGCGCTGTCACAGTCAAGCTACCAGACATCTGGCTTCACAATCCGACCCCTTGTTTACTACATGTGGAAGCCCAATTCGCACTCCGCGGGATCACAATGGACAACACCAAATATTACCATGTGGTCACTGTGCTGGATATGTGTGCCACGCAGTGTGACGAGCCTGCTCCAGGAGCCGCTGGCCCAGTAGAGCTACAACGGTCTCAAGCAGATGCTACTTCAGTGTTATACCCTGTCAGACAGTGAGAGAGCAGAGAGACTCCTAACGCACTCAGAGTTAAGTTACAGATCAGCTGTGGAGCTGATGGAGAACATGTTAGCATTGATGGGGAAAAACGACGAATCATTCCTGTTCGCTCACCTCTTCCTCAGGAAGCTACCTGCTACGGTGAGGGTGATCCTGGCCAACTTGCCGCTGCTGGTAACCAAGGACTACTGCACTCTGGCACAGGAAGTAAACCGCATCATCCTAGCAGCTAGAGCTCTCAGCATGAAAGCAACGACACCGGCATCCATGAAGGACTCCAGCGAGGTTGAGGAGCCATTGGTGGTGGCTGGGACGGACGCTACAAGACGCAGGAACTGGTGGACGCTCTGTTTCTATCACCGCCATTTCAGCTCAAATGCCCAACGCTGTCTGCCGCTGTGCCAATTCAAGAAGCCGGGAAACGGCATGGCCAGCAGTCAGTAGCAGCTGCAACCGCTGGCGACAGGAACAAGCTGCGTTTCATCACAGACACACGCTGGGGGAGACGTTTCTTGGTGGACTCCAGCTCCCAGAAGAGCCTCATTCTGCCAGTCAGCGCAGACAGGTCGCCAGGAGGCAGCGGCCCCGAGCTCACGGCCGCCAACGGATCCAACATCAGGACATTTGGTGAACGGACGTTGACGGCATGCTTAGACGAAGGCAATTACCAGTGGGACTTTGTGGTAGCTGCATCTTCTGTCTCCATTTTAGGTGCAGATTTTTTATGTGCTTATGGGTTGTTAGTCGATGTTGCCAACAGACATTTAGTGAATGCTGTCTCTTTTTCCTCTTTGCCCTGCACAGCTCGGGGAGTTGGGCCAACAACACAGGCTAACGTTATAGCTCCAGGAAGTATGTACCAGCATTTACTTTCACAGTTCCCAGCACTCACAGTTCCCAGCACTCACAGTTCCGACCTTTTTTGCTACAGTAACCAAACCGGGGTCGAACATTTCATAACCATGAAAGGCCTGCTGGTGGTTGCGCGACCTTGGCACCTGGACGTGGTTAAACTAGCCAACGCGCATGAGGAGTTCATCAACTTAGAGCGGCTGGGCATCGTTAGGTGCTCCAATACCCCGTGGGCATCCCCGCTACACATGGTGCCCAGGGCTGATGGGTCATGGCGACTGTGCGTCAATTTCCAGCGCTTGAACAACGCCACGAAGCATGATTGGTAAATGGTAAATGGCATTCACTTATATAGTGCTTTTATTCTCATCTGTAAATGACCAAAGCGCTTTACAGATCCTGCTATCCACCCATTCACACACACATTCATACACTGATGGCGGCACAGCTACCATATATGGAGCTGTCCTGACCCACCAGGAGCAAGGTGGGTGAAGTGTCTTGCCCAGGGACACAACGGCAGGATATCTGGGGAGAGCGAGATTCAAACTGCCAACCATCTGGTTATTAGACGACCCGCTCTACCTCCTGAGCCACAGGATGGTATCCCATCCTGCACATCCAGGATTTTTCCATGCATCTGGCCGGGACGCGTGTTTTACCAGGTCCCAGTGTGCGCGGAGGATGTTCACAAAACAGCGGTAATAACTCCTTTTGGCCTTTTCGAGTTTTTATGCATGCTGTTCAGGTTGAAGGGCATGGCGCAAACCTTCCAAAGAATGATGGACATGGTGCTCCATGACCTGCCTTTTGTTTTTGTCTACTTAGACGACATTTTAGTGGCTAGCACGTGCGAGGAGGAGCACCTCGCCAATCTCAAACTAGTTTTCCAGAGTTTGGAAGTGCACGGGCTTATCGTTAACCTGGTGAAGTGCCAGTTCGGTGTGCCAGTGATTGATTTTTTTGGATCACTGCATTTCGCCGGAGGGCGCGATTCCACTGCCTGATAAGGTCCGTGCTGTGTTGGATTTTCCACATCCACAGTCCGTGAGGGCCCTGCAGCCCCCCCAAGCAGCCCAGCTGCCGCAATCGTTGTACGCTGTGCTCAAAAAAAAGAAGCATGTGGAAAACATCGACTGGACCCCCGAGCGAGTCTGGGCTTTCTCAGATGCCAAAACAGCGCTCACTAATGCTGCCTAGCTAGCCTACCCTGCCCCGTCAGTGTGGATAGCACTCACCACGGACGCGTCTGACGTTGCCATAGGGGCAGTGGTGGAGCAGTTCGTCTCCAGTCTGTGGCAGCCGCTCGCATTTTTCAGCCGTACTTTGCACAACAACGAATGCAAATACAGTATGTTTGACAGAGTTGTTGGCCATCCACCTGGCGATGCGCCACTTCCAGTTTTGGCTAGAAGGGCGCAAGTTCACCACGTTCGTTGATCATAAGCAGCTAACGTACACAATGTTCAAAGTCTCGGAACCATGGTCAGCCTGGCAGCAATGACATTTGGCCGTGATCTCGGAGTTCACAACCAACATTCAACACGCAGCCAGTAAGCTTAATGTTGTGGCCGACTGCCTGTTGCGTGCGTTAGTCTCCCCGGTCTACATGGGAATAGATTTCCCTGCCATGGCTGCAGAGCAAACTGGGGACGCAGACATTTGCATGCTCCAGTCCGCGCCTACTGGGTTAAAACTGGAGAGTAGGGTGGTGCAAGAAGGGTGTCCCCCTTGCTCTGCGACATCTCCACCGGTCGCCCACACCCGATGGTACCGAGCTCTTGGCACCGCCACATTTTTGAGTCAGTCCACTTCCTTTCACATCCCGGCGTGCACGCCTTGGTTAAACTGGTGGGGGCAAAATTTGTCTGGCCTCACTTGTGCAGGGACATGAAAGAGTGGGCTGCAGTGAGCGTCAAGTGCCAGCGGGCCAAAGTGCACAAGCACAACAACCTAGACCGACCCGCCCGTTCAATTTTTATACAATACAGAGGCTACTAATGTACCATGCCTGGCCCACCATTGTTTTCCCCACACCTTCGTTCCAAAGAGCTTACAGAGCACCAGGTTCGTTTTTGTAGGGCACGATGCACACAGAACCCCGCTGCGCCCAACGTACGACGGACCTTTCAGAGTGGTGGAAACTGGGGCAAAGCATTTTGTGTTAGAGGGGCGTAGGAGACCATCTGCACTGACAGGCTGAAGCCCACTTATGTGTTGGCAGATGAGCAGGTGGTGTTGGCCCAAGATCCCCGGCGCGGACACCCACCATTGGTGGTTCCGCAAGTTGGTGTTCCCTCGGTAGAAAACTGCGCTCACAAAGCTAACCTGTTCCCCCCACCCTCTTCCCCTCCACAGATCAATGTGCCCTCCCGCACACCTCGTCAGGAGGGTGCTTCGACCGGACCGGCGACCTCCCACTACAGCTGCTATGGGCGCCGGCTCAAGTCCAAGGGACCGAGGGGTTAGTCCACTTTCTGGGTGTTCGGGGGGGGGGGGGGGCTGTGTGGTGACACTGAGTGGGGGGTTCTCCACCCAGAGTCGGAAGGCAGGGGGTGGGGGGGTGGAACAGAGGACTGAAGGAGGAAGTGGCACCAAGGGATCTCAGATGTAACAGAAAAGGACTAGCCACACCCCGGGGAGTCAGGAGACACCGGAGGTTGCTAGAGTATGAGAGGGCGTGAGAAGCAGGGTACATGTTCTGTAATGTCAATGTGCCAGACAGGCTTTGTGCACTGTGTGTATTGTCTTTGGCTCCCTGGGTCTCATGGGGCAGAAATAAAGTGGTATAAAAGGAGGCGCCCAGAGACCCTGAGAGAAGTTTTTTCTGTGTTTAATGTTAGAAGTTGAATAAAGTTCGAGTGTCGTCCAGCTCGCTGTCTCATTTGCTTTCATCTTCCATAATGCTAATCTCTCCAACATCAAAGTATAAACTGCATGTGCAAGCAAATAAAATTATCATTATCATTATCATTGATAATGGCCCATTTATTTGTTATCATATCAAAGCCAAATTTGCATTATCACACAGCAGTATCAGTGCCACTGCCCCCTCCCCCTTCACGAGCGAACTTTCAAAATAAGAGCGCCTATCTGATCTTTGAAACCTTCACAATAAGAGCAAGCAACTGCCCAAATGAAGAACTGATGGAACGTAGACAGAAAAAACACAAAAATAAGCAAAGAATTATACTTCTGTCACTTAGGCTACGGTCACACTCCCGGTTTTAATGCTCAATTACGATTTTTTTGCACAAATGTGACCCATATCTGATTTTTTAATGACTGAACAACACAGATCCGATTTTTTCACACCAGACCCAGGCCACTTTCATATGTGGTCCTAATTCCGAATGGTATCTGATATTTTCCAAAGCGACCTCCGGCTGAACGGTCATGTCGCATTTCATCCGACTTTTTCCTCATTGAAGTGAGACAGACGCTACAATTTTGCAGTGGCGGATGCCACAGGCATGGGAGATACAGCTGATTTGTGCTCTCTTTTTAATCAATCTTCTTCCCTTTATCACTGGATTGTAATTTTTATCAGCTCAGACTGCACAATAACTTCAAAATTGTTGGCGGTGGTGGTGGGGGGGGGGGGGTCGGGGCTGAAGCCATAGACATTACATGCTCACAGTAACAGCACATTTATAAAAAAAAAAAAGTGGTCATCTGGCATGTAAAGGAATGAAGGTGGTCTCATTTATTTTGTGCATAATCATTTCTGAATGTTTTTTAACATTTATTTTGTTGCATCAAAGATGAAGAAGTTCTGTCCCCTCAGTCATTCGGTGCTCATATATACTTCTTCAAACACAGCGCTGTGTCTGACGTTGTGTTTTCTTCTGAGCATACAGGTCACTTCATAGCTGGAGACCGTTCATTCTCCAGTCTGATGGGGGTCGCATTTAAATAATAATGTGAATGCCCACACAAAAAAATCAGATCTCAGCAAAAAATCGGAATTGAGCATCAAGACCTGCAGTGTGACCGTAGCTTTATTAGACCACCAAATATTAACTATGGCTACAGTCACACTGCAGGTTTTAATGCTCAGTTCAGATTTTTTTGCACAAATGTGACCCATATCTGATTTTTTAATGACAGTATGAACAGCACACATCCGATTTTTTCACACCAGACCCAGGCCACTTTCGTATGTGGTCCTAATTTGGATACGGATCTGATATTTTCTAAAACGACCTCAGTGTGAATGGTCATGTTGCATTTCATCCAACTTTTTTCCTCAATGAAGTGAGACAGATGCTACAATTCTGTGGTGGAGGATGCAGCAAACATGGCAAACACAGCTGATTTGTGCTCTCTGTTTAATCAATCTTCTTCCTTTTATCAGTGGATTGTAATTTTGTAGGCTCTGACTGCACAATAACTTCAAAATTACGGTGAGGGGGGAGTTCGGGGCTGAAACCATCAGATAAGCAAGCGCACAGTAACGGCACATTTTGTAAAAAGTAACGGCACATTTACTGGACGCTGAAAATTACTTTTTCGCTGTAAACAGCACAGTCCTGGCCGCTGTGATATGTAAAGTTAATACCGACATGACTGTGGAGCAGAATGGCCAGATAGGGGCATCCGAAAACACAGTCCAGGAGAGGGAATTCTCTGGCGGCTTCTCTTTCCTGTGCAGGACGGGTGTTATGCCGCTATTGTGGCATAATGTGGCATGTTTATTAGGGTGAGAGCCCTATTGTAATTGCTAGGATTACTTATCATTAACCTTATTTATACATCTCCCATTGAGACACGGGGTCTCATTTTCAACAGAGCTGTTTAATCGATCAGTTCTGTTAAAGCAGAGCTGATCACAGCGGTCACTGGCATGTAGAGCAATGAAGCTGGTCTCCTTTATTTTGTGCATAATCATTTCTGAATGAGTAAAACATTTTATTTTGCTGCCGCTGCATCAAGATGAAGACGTTCTGTCCCCCTCAATCGTTCGGGGCTCATATTTACTTCCTCAAACACGACACTGTGTCTGACGTTAAGTTTTCTTCTGTGCATGCGGGTCACTTCATAGCTGAAGACCGTTCATACTGGAGTCTGATGAGGGTCGCATTTGAATGAATGAATGAATGAATGAATGAATTTTATTTCGGATAATACAGTACAGGTTAAAAGAAACTGTATAATATAACAACAAGGTCAAATTAGACAAAGACTCCTTCTACTAAACAATTCCACGTGAGTTATCCGAAATGGGTGATGGCTGAAGCCGCAGCTTATATTGCCCACCCATATTCCATCCAAGAATTCAAAGAAAAAAGAGTAAACAAGACAAGAGTGATTACAATTTAGAACAAAGCTAAGACAAAGTGTGACTGAGAGAAAAAAAAGGAAAACTAAGCTAAGCTAAGTTGAGCGGTTACTATTCAAGACAAATCTAAGACAGAATGTCACAGAGAGAAAAAAAAAAGAAAAGAAAAAAAAAAAAAAAACTAAGCTACAACACAACACAGGCTGGATATGTCAATCCTTATGTGAGTTTACATGTCGTCTTGTAAATATGTTTGGAGTATTTCTTCCTTTAGTTTTTGTTTAAATTGTCCAAGCGTTGTACATGATTTTAATTCAGGTCCATAATCGTTCCATAATCTGACTCCTTGCACTGAAATACAGTGTTGCTTGGTGGTTGTTCTCACTGTAGGCTTTTGAAATATACATGTTCCTCTGAAGTGATATCGTTTCTCCCTTGTTTGGAACAACTTTTGGATATTTGCGGGCAGTGATAAATTCTTCACTTTGAACATTATTATTGCGGTTTTAAAGTCAACCAGATCTTTCAACTTGAGAGTTTTTTGTTTAAGAAAAAGTGGGTTTGTTGGTTCCCTGTAAGCTGCTTTGTTTATTATTCTAATAGCTCTCTTTTGAAGCATAAAGAGTGGATATATGTTTGTTTTGTATGTATTTCCCCATACTTCATTACAATATGTCATGTATGGGAGTATTAATGAATGATACAAGGTGTATAGTGTGGGTTGATTCAGCAAATATTTCACTCTGTGTAATATTGCAATTGATTTGGAAACTTTACCTTTAATATAATTAATATGTGACTTCCAACACAGTTTGTTATCAATTATTACTCCAAGGAATTTAGTTTCAGATACCCTTTCAATCTCTACACCATTTACACTGAGTTTGGGTACTGGATTGTTGTGATGGTTGTTAAAGACTATAAATTTTGTCTTACTTAAATTGAGCGTTAATTTGTTTGAATCAAACCACAGTTTAAGCTTTTCTAATTCCTTCCCGAGTGTATCCATAAGTTGTTCCAAATTGTTTCCACTGCATAGCAGATTAGTGTCATCGGCAAACAATATTAAGTCCATTTTTTCTGAGACTTTACATATATCGTTTATATACATATTGAATAATAATGGTCCCAAAACTGAACCCTGTGGGACTCCACAGGTGACCTTCAGCAACTCTGAGTTTTTGTTGCTAACACATACATACTGATATCTATTCTTTAAGTAACTACTTAACCAGGACAGTGCTACCCCTCTAATACCAGAATTTTGTAGTTTCTTTAATAATAAATTATGATCTACTGTATCAAATGCTTTTTTAAGATCTAGGAATACTCCAACTGAATACTCTTTATTTTCAATGGCTGTTGATATTTTTTCTGTAAATTCCATTAGGGCATATGCAGTTGTCCTCTTGTGTCTGAACCCATATTGCTGCTCACATAATAAATCATTCTTCAGTATGAAGTTGTCAATTCTCTCATAGAATATTTTTTTCAAGTATCTTGGAAAATTGCGGTAATAGTGAAATTGGTCTATAGTTTGAGAGTTCCCCTCTGTCGCCCGTCTTGTATATCGGAATTACTTTAGCTATTTTCATTGCATTGGGAAATATACCTGATTGGAGAGACAGGTTGCAGATATACGTCAGTGGTTTTACTATGCATTCGATAACAGTTTTGACTAGTAGCATGTCAATACCATCACAGTCAGTAGATGTTTTACTTTTGAACGATTTAACAATTTCAATGACCTCTCTTTCGTCTGTGTTCTTTATGAAGATGGAGTCTTTTACAGCAGTGTTATTGCATATTGTATCACCTGTTGGCACCGTAGTGGGTATTTCTCGGGCCAGTTTAGGTCCAATGTTAACAAAAAAATTATTAAATTCATCTGCAGGTGAAGCAATATTCACACTCTGAGTTGTTTTATTATTTTTTGGAATGTTAGTTGGGTAGCTTGTATTTCTGCTTTTATTTCCAAGGATACTGTTGAGTATTGTCCATGTATTTTTAATATTGTCTCTGTTTTTCTCCAGTTCTTTACTGTAATAGTCTTTGTCTACTTTGTCTACTTTGTCTACTTTACTTGTCTTTACTGTAATAGTCTTTGTGAACGCCCACACAAAAAAAACGTATCTCAGCAAAAAATCGGAATTGAGCATTAACGCTTTAGAGTGTGTATGGTGCCAAACTGCGACACACCCCCTAGTGGTCAAGAGTGGTAAATATTTTTTGTCAATAAAATAGTTCAGATTTCAAAGGCTATAAGTTGAAAGTGGTAAGAGATAATGACTTACTGTCAATTACTTTCAGATAGGAATAAATTTATGCATCTAATTTACATAATGTCACGGCACCTCTTTAAATTCCATAACTCAGTCAAAACTAGACTTTGGATGTATTTATGCAAAAAATGGTTCAGTCTTTTGACACCGTTTTTTGTACAGAGGTACGTCATCATCTTATCTTCAAAGTATATGAACAAGAAATCAGTACATTTTAAAAAAAACCCCAGAAATTTCTCACTTACTTTTGACAAAGTCAGAGTGAGAAGGCAGGCGCAGTGTGGCACTCTCCCACTAGGGGCACGCAAATTCTCACACTCAAAGGATTAAGACCTGCAGTGTGCTGTAGCCGAGGTGTGGTAAACTGAAATATTCCTACGTACACTACTCACAAAAAGTTACGGATATTTGGCTTTTGGGTGAAATTTATGGACAATGTAAAAAGTTCACACTACAGTAATATTATGTCATGAAAGTAGGGCATTTAATTACAAGCATGCAACAGTGATTTCCTCATTTCAAACAATTTATTGAAACAAAAGCCAACAACAGTGGTGGGTATACCACAACAAAAAATGTCAATGTCTCAATAACTTATCATGTGCCCCTGAGCATCACTTACAGCTTGACAACGATATCTCTTGCTGTTCACAAGTCGACTTATTGTCTGCTGAGGCATGGCATTCCACTCTTATTGAAGGGTGGACCTCAGGTCATTGAGGTTGTGGGGTGCAGGGTTATGGGCCTCTACACAGTGACTCACCTAATCCCATAGGTTTTCCATGGGATTCAGGTCTGGAGAAAGTGGAGGCCACTCCATTTGAGGTACCCCAGCCTCCAGCAGCCATTCCCTAATGATGCAACCTCGATGAGCTGGAGCATTGTCATCCATGAAGATGAAATTAGGCCTGTGCTGTTCATGCAGGGGCACAATGACTGGATTAATTATGTTATTCCGGTAGTATCGGCTTGTCGACCATTCACAAAGTCTAGGGCAGTTCTGTATGGACTAGACACACCTGCTCAGACTGTAACACCACCACTACCAAAGGCTCATCTGGTGACAACAGTGGCTGATGCATAGCGCTCTCCTTGACGTCTCCAACATTGTTGGCCGTCATCATTTCTGTTGAACGTGAATTGACTTTCATCATCAGAAAACAGCACTGAGGCCCACCTTTCCAGTGTAAATGCTCCTTGGCCCATGCAAGACGATGATGCCTGTGCCTGGTGGTGTGGTCAGGTACCCTTGCAGGTCACCTAGCACACAGACCACGCTGATGTAAACAGTTTAGAATAGTCTGACGTGACACTTGGGTGCCTCTCACCTCCCTTAAATGTGGAGAGAGAGAGAGAGAGAGAGAGAGAGAGAGAGAGAGAGATACTTTATTTATCCCAAACTGGGAAATTACAGTGTAACAGCAGCATGACACAGTAGACGGCCCAACCCAGATGATGATCCTTATCAATGTATGAATAGTACCAACTGTAAAGAGAAAGATTATAAGGCGCAGGGTGAAATATGAGGTACCAATTAGACTGTAAGGCAGTGCTTCTCAATTATTTTTTGCAAAGCCCCCCCTAGGAAAGAGAAAATATTTCGCGCCCCCCCAACTCGCCGCAGTGACTATAAATAAGATCATTATCTATAAAAATTGTATAAGTATACCTAAAATTGTATCCTTTTTAACATTAACAAAAGAAAAAAGCAATATAAATCAACTTTCAACAAATATTAACTTTATTTTGCCACACAGAAACCCTGTTATAGTCTAAAACAGAAAAAAAAAACTTAAAGTGCATCAAAGTGCCTGAAATAAAGTTGAATCTCATCTCATCTCATCTCATCTCAAATAAAAAAATATGTCAATCCTTATTTAAACTAGAAACATTTTTGACCAACTGAACCATTTGATGCTGAGAAAAATAATTCAATCAATAAATAATATTAAATGTAAATTGATCTGGAACATTAACACAGGAGTACCAATATATTTAACATTTTAGTCTGAAGAAAAAGGTAGAAAAAGGCAGTATCAACTCCTCTGCAATTGTGTGGGGTTTTTTGCACTGCGCAATTTGGTGCGCCACTTTAAATGATGCTGAAAGTGCTCGCTGGTTTACTGATGTAGCGTTCACAAAGCGGGATGATTGTTGGCCGTACTCCGCACGTTTTCGCTGAAAAAAATCAAGCGGCTTATCAACGTGTTGAGGATGTAATGTCTGTAGGTGACGTCTTAATTTATTTGGCTTCATGCTGTCCGCTGCCAACACTTTCAGACACAGTGAACACACCGGTCTTTCCTCGTCTCCCACCGTAGACAGAGTGAAGCCAAGCGCTAGATAAGCTTCGTCATATTTCCTCGTCTTAGCTTTTGGGAGACTTTCATTTGTCTCTTTACCTGTGTCTCTCTCTGCCTTTCTTGTCATTGCAACACAACTCGGCACCCAACTCCACTCCCATTGTAAACATCCACTGCTTTTAAGCAGCTGAACACAAAACAATGGATCTTGTGTGTCACAACAGACACAATTTCCCTTTTAGCAGAAAAGTTGTAAACATAAACAAACAAGTATCTTGCCTGTGACATCACCAACCGCGCCACAGAAACAAGGCATGGGAATGAGTGGACAATACGAAAACAACTTGAGAACTTTAGACTGCTACTCACATGCCGACCCAAAGCTATGATGATGAAACAGGCGGAGTGTCTGGCAGCCAACTACAACCGCAGCTTGTAGCTGTTTAAACTGCTAGCCGGCTAGCCAGCTTCCAAAGAGGAACAGCCAGCATTCAGGCGAAGTTTTGGAGGAGCCTGTAACAATTATCCAGGTGAGAGCTCTGACAGATAACATTGTAAACTTAAACATGACAGCGTTTTGGGGATTTTCATGGCTGTGATCCAGCTTGTTTGACATCACAATGTCTGTATGGTGCAGCCAGTGTCTTTAGGGCTGCAGAGCAGCTTCGGTATGGAGTGCAGCTAGGCCAAAAAAGTACTGTTCATGCTTTCTGCCATTAAATGCGATTAACCGCGATCACAAAATTTGTCACCGTTAATGGGGGCGAAATGTTAATGGGCAATTAACACAATAACACCGACACCACTGAAATATATATATACAGCCATGGACAAAATTGTTGGTACCCCTCTGTTAATGAAAGAAAAACCCACAATAGTCACAGAAATAACTTGAATCTGACAAAAGTGGTAATAAATAAAAATTCTATGAAAATTAACCAATGAAAATCAGACAATGCTTTTGAATTGAGGTTCAACAGAATTATTTTAAAAAACAAACTCACGAAACAGGCCTGGACAAAAATGATGGTACCCTTAACTTAATATTTTGTTGCACAACCTTTTGAGGCAATCACTACAATCAAACGATTTCTGTAACTGTCAATGAGACTTCTGCACCTCTCAGCAGGTATTTTGGCCCACTCCTCATGAGCAAACTGCTCCACTTGTCTCAGGTTTGAAGGGTGCCTTCTCCAGACGACATGTTTCAGCTCCTTCCACAGATGTTCAATAGGATTTAGATCAGGGCTCATAGAAGGCCACTTTAGAATAGTCCAATGTTTCGCTCTTAGCCATTCTTGGGTGTTTTTAGCTGTGTGTTTTGGGTCATTATCCTGTTGCAAGACCCACGACCTGCAACTGAGACCAAGCTGTCTGACACTGGGCAGCACATTTCTCTCTAGAATACCTTGATAGTCTTGACATTTCATTGTACCCTGCACAGATTCAAGACACCCTGTGCCAGATGCAGCAAAGCAGCCCCAGAACATAACAGAACCTCCTCCATGTTTCACAGTAGGGACAGTGTTCTTTTCTTGGTATGCTTCATTTTTGCGTCTGTGAACATAGAGATGATGTGCCTTGCCAAAAAGTTCCAGTTTTGTCTTGTCTGTCCATAGGACATTCTCCCAGAAGCTTTGTGGCTTGACAACATGCAGTTTGGCAAATTCCAGTCTGGCTTTTTTAATGATTTGTTTTCAACAGTGGTGTCCTCCTTGGTCATCTCCCATGAAGTCCACTTTGGCTCAAACAACGACGGATGATGCAATCTGACACTGATGTACCTTGACCTTGGAGTTCACCATGAATGTGTTTAGAGGTTGTTCTGGGCTCTTTTGTTACCATTCGTATTATCCGTTTCCTCCTGCGGCCACGTCCAGGGAGGTTGGCTACAGTCCCGTGGATCTTAAATTTCTGAATAATATGTGCAACTGTAGTCACAGGAACATCAAGCTGCTTGGAGATGGTCTTATAGCCTTTACCTTTAGCATGCTTGTCTATAATTTTCTTTCTAATCTCCTGAGACAACTCTCTCCTTTGCTTCCTCTGGTCCATGTTTAGTGTGGTACACACCATGTCACCAAACAGCACAGTGACTACTTGTCACCCTTTAAATAGGCCGACTGACTGATTACAAGTTTGTAGACACCTGTGATGTTAATTAGAGGACACATCTTGGTTGAACATGTCCCTATGGTCACATTATTTTCAATCTTTTCTAGGGGTACCATCATTTTTGTGTAGGCCTGTTTCATGAGTTGGTTTTTTAAAATAATTCTGTTGTGGACTTCCAGTCTGGACACCATGGTGGTAGCAGCTTAACGCTGAAGCTCCCAGATCCCATCCATGAAAATACCATGAAAATCGGATTTGGCGGATTTGTGGAAGAGTGAAAATCAAAAGACAAAGTCATTATGCCTAAAGGAAAACAGAAGAGATCGACATTTACCAGGCCAAGACACGCATCGGCTGGAGAAACTGACCTCAAAGACAATGGCCACTCGGAAATAGAGGAGCAAAATGAGGCTAGCAACACGGCTAGCTTAAAAACGATACTTCAAGAATTAAGAGAATTTCGCCGAGTGTTGGGCCGAATTTCGTGAACTTAAAGATGAAATAAAAAGGACAAACAACAGAGTGGACCAGGCTGAGGATCGAATCATGGAAGCAGAGGAAAGAATAAAAAAGCTGGAAGAAACCACGCTGGAATCAGAATCAGAATCAGAATCAGAAAAGATTTATTGCCAAGTACATTAACAGATCACTGATAACATACGAGAGAATTTGACTTGACACAGAAAATGAACCTGCATTTCCAGTGACACGGCTGCATCGGGGACGCACCTGCCAACAGGATAGAGGGTACAGGTAGCATAAGAATAAGAATAATACGAGGAACAATAGGAAGGAGCAAAAAAATCATTGATTCAGAATACTGGTTGCATAATCAATCAATATTATGATTACAAGGAAAAAAAAAGCTCTCGATGCACATACGCAAGACAGGATTCACAGGACACAGGACACAAGAGAGCAGTGTATGTATCTTTATTCAGTTCATGGATCAATGTGTGTGCGCTGTTGAAGCAATGTTGATGATAATAAGAGAACAACAAGGGCACTTGGCAGGAGATGTTTTGTCTGGCTGCCGCCAATCGTCCTTGCGATTATCTGGGCAGGCTGTCCAGATGGCTGTCCAAGGCCTTGTGCTCGATGATTTTGAAAACACAGACTGCAGACAGCCAGGAGGAATTTTCATGGGGAAATTGAGCCAAATCGGACTGATCACAGAGAAGGCTTTTTATTTCTTCTGTAGATTCAGTACTTAATCCTTCATTGCGGGGCTTTAAGTCCATCGTGGAAAGACCTAAGCGAGACCATGATGTAATCCACCTTCCGAGACAGTTCTCCATTTGTCGCTATCAGGGTCTTCTCCAATTTTTCAATTTGACAGATGCACCTCGCCTGGCCAGCATTTTGATAGGTTGTATCCATCTTCAGCAATTTGCGGTACACCAGGACAATCCCAGTTCCAATCAGAAAGATCCCGATCACCATTATCACGAAGACATACAAATCTTCAATATCTTCGATAGAGAGATTAGTGAGACACAAGATCTTCCAATTACTTGTGTCACGTAAATAGCCCGCTGGAGCCGTTCCTGCAAGGCAGACGGCTTCCCCCGGAGCACTTTTCCTTGTTGAAAAAATAGTGTCAATTGTGTTCAAAGCCCAGCTTATTAACTCCATAATTTCTTTCTTTCGACGGTCGCAGTTAGACGCAGACAGACAACAGCAAGCTGGGATCCAGTAGTTGGGGGGCAAGGAAAAAAAAGTCAGAGCAAGAGAGAAGGAAAAAGCATCTGCTCTCTTGGGAGGGCGGAAGTGATTACTTAAACGACAGACAAGACTGGAGGCTAAGCTAACCGACCTGGAAGGAAGACTAAGAAGGGACAACATAAGAATTCATGGTCTGAAAGAAGGAGTCGAGGATGGTTTCACCACAATGGCTGCATGCGTGGAAACCATACTGAGAGAGAAGTTGGAAATTCCCCAATCCACCAACTTGAAGATAGAAAGGGCGCACCGTTCATTAGCCCCAAGGCCATCGGCGGAAGCTCCCCCGCGATTGGTGGTGGTGAAGTTTTCCAACTTCAGAACAAAAGAAGAGGTTTTGAGACTGGCTTGGCAGAAAAAAAGGATTTATGCACCAAGAAAGAAAAGTTTTTGTGGAGCATGACTACGCCCCGGAGGTCCTTAAAAAACGTTGGGAATACAATGACACTAAAAAGGTACTAAGAGAGAAGAAACTGCGCTTTCAAACTCCATTCCCGGCGAAGCTGAGGGTTTTTTACGGGGAAGAGACGTGTCTCTACAACTCGGCGAAGAAGCAACCAGGGATATGGCGAGAAAAAGGCTCCCGGTAACGGTGTATAAACCCACAGCAGACCCGATCGAAAGAATCAAGGCTCAAACGTGGTGCACACAGAGACCCTCAAAATCCACGGGCCAGCAGCGGGAAACCCAGCGCCAGGGCTATAAGGAAAAACTGGACGCTTTCAGGAGGGAATAACGATATTTTTAGTCAATCTGCGCATCCAACCCTCCTCCAACAAGGTAACAAACATTAAAGGAGATGCAGAATCAGCAAATATGAAGTGGTAAAATATTTCATGGAACAGTCATAATATTAGAAACAAATAAGTCTTAAAAAAAAAAAAACTTATTTCAATTTCAATTTTTCAATTTTTTCATTTAATTTTTTCTTCTTCAAGATTTATTTCCACCAATATTGGACTAATGTACAGACAATATTGGGGAAAATATTCAAAGTAACAGTTCCCTTTTCTTTTGTAACTTTGTATTTGGGTTTATTACCGGAATTACTGGAAAGACGAGGAGAAAAATACTTATTCAATGTTTTAATATTGGCAAGTAAAAAAGCACTTACAAAAAAATGGATGTCGAGAGACTGCCCTGCACCTGAAGATTGGATTAACGTGATTCAGGACATTTATTCGATGGAAAAGTTGACATTTGCACTGAGACAGGACATGGATGGGTTCTTGAACTTCTGGCAACCCTGGAACGCATATGTGTCTTCCATCAGATCTAATCTTTGACAAACACCATTTCAATAAAGGCTCCTCTCTTTGTTCCAATGCTACTCAGATGTTCCTTTATTTTTCTTCTCGTTTTTTTTTTCTTTCACTTAAAAAAAAGGGGTGTTGTAATATTTTTTTTTCAATCTTGTCAAAAAACAAAAAAGGGAATATGTGATGAAAATGTAAACAATGCAATGCTGTAATGACATGTATACCCTTTACAAAAACTTAAAAAAAAAAAAAAATGCTTACCCCTCCACCGCCCCCCCCCCCCAAAAAAAATAATTCTGTTGAACCACAATTCAAAAGCATTGTCTGATTTTCATTGGTTAATTTTTATAGAATTTTTGTTTATTACCACTTTTGTCAGATTCAAGTTATTTCTGTGACCACTGTGGGTTTTTCTTTCATTAACAGAGGGGTACCAACAATTTTGTCCACGTCTGTATATGCATTGAATCTGAATTTTTTCAAATAAAAATGTAAAAGATTTTAAAGGACATTCAGTGCACGAAACACATATTGCGTCATATATCATGTATCATGATAGAGAAATTATATTGCAATACATATTTTTTGTTATTGAATGTTTTTATTTATTTATTTGGAATGGTACAGCCACTCATATGTAGTATTGGCTTTAAATAAGAATTGCATTACTCTTTGGGATGTACAATAAAAATTTTAGGGGATTCACTGTTGATCTGTTGCAGGTAATGACTGAGTCTCATATTTTTGAGACCACACCCACTTACACGAGCTTGTACTCCAATATTATGTAAACGGTGTCATGTACGGGCAAAACACTCTCATCTGTGTATAGTTTTTATTGAAGCATTACACAAATAACCACAAAGTAAACTCATAAATCTAATAATAACAAATATGACGCACCAGGTCTTTAATATGATGGCAACAGCACATTAATGGCTGCTGTGTGATAAAGGAAACTGGTTTTAAAGCATCTCAAGCATTTCCAACAACACACACAGACGCAGTAGTCCATGTTGCGCCATGAAATGTTATCTATTGTTATCGCTCCTTTATCACAGAGGCCGGTGCTTGATGTGAGTGCCCGCCTTTCTTTTCTGCATTGTGGGCCGTCCCAGCAGAGATTAGGGGCCTGGGCAGCTGAATGGAGGCGAAAGGCAGCTCTTTTTTCCCTCTGGATGCTTTCACTCATCATGAATGTGCGTAATTCTGGGAAAAGAGCTCCATGAACAGCGGAGGAAACCCCTAAATCCACCAGAGCTCCTGAGGGGATCTGTCTTTGACAAACGACTTCCCCCATGAGGGGAGCAGAGCCAGCTAATCTGTGAGAGCTTCTAATAAAAAAGGGTGAAGGCGCAATCATGAGGCCTATGTCTGTTTCTGGTTTTCAGTCTCAATGGGAAGTTCAGTGAGAAGTGATGTCGCTCTCACATGTATACAGTTTGATGTATTGGTCTTCATTTAGTCATACTGTACGCTAAAAGGCCCCAAAAAGAAGCTGTGATATCCCACTAAAACACCTGAACCATGGAGAACTAGAAAGTGTTCAAAGAGCACATACAGTATCTCACAAAAGTGAGTACACCCCTCACATTTTTGTAAATATTTTATTATAGCTTTTCATGGGACAACACTGAAGATATGATACTTTGATACAATGTAAAGTAGTCAGTGTACAACTTGCATAACAGCATAAATTTGCTGTCCCCTCAAAATAACTCAACACACAGCCATTAATATCGAAACCGCTGGCAACAAATGTGAGTACACCCCTAGTGAAAATGTCCAAATTGTGCCCAATTAGCCGTTTTCCCTCCCCGGTGTCATGATTCACTAGTGTTACAAGGTCTTAGGTGTGAATGGGGAGCAGGTGTGTTAAATTTGGTGTTATCGCTCTCACACCCTCTCATACTGGTCACTGGAAGTTCAACCTGGCACCTCATGGCAAAGAACTCTCTGAGGATCTGAAAAAAAGAATTGTTGCTCTACATAAAGATGGCCTAGGCTATAAGATTGCCAACACTCTGAAACTGAGCTGCAGTATGGTGGCCAAGACCATACAACGGTTTAACAGGACAGGTTCCACTCAGGACAGGCCTCGCCATGGTTGACCAAAGAAGTTGAGTGCACATGCTCAGCGTCATATCCAGAGGTTGTCTTTTGAAAATAAATGTATGAATGCAGCCAGCATTGCTGCAGAAGTTGAAGGAGTGGGGGGGTCAGCCTCTCAGTGCTCAGACTTACATAGCACACTGCATCAAATTAGTCTGCATGGCTGTCGTCCCAGAAGGAAGCCCCTTTTAAAGATGATGCACAAGAAAGTCCGCAAACAATTTGCTGAAGACAAGCTGACTAAGGACATGGATTACTGGAACCATGTCCTGTGGTCTGATGAGACCAAGATAAACTTATTTGATTCAGATGGCGTCAAGCGTGTGTGGCAGCAACCAGGTGAGGAGTACAAAGACAAGTGTACCTTGCCTACAATCAAGCATGACGGTGGGAGTGTCATGGTTTGGGGTTGTATGAGTGCTGCCGGCACTGGGGAGCTACAGTTAATTGAGGGAACCATGAATGCCAACATGTACTGTGACATACTGAAGCAGAACATGATCCCCTCCATTTGGAAACTGCACCACAGGGCAGTATTCCAACATGATAACGACCCCAAACACACCTCCAAGACAACCACTGCCTTGCTAAAGAAACTGAGGGTAAAGGTGATGGATTGGCCAAGCATGTCGCCAGACCTAAATCCTACTGAGCATCTGTGGGGTATCCTCAAACGGAAGGTGGAGTAGCGCAAGGTCTCTAACACCATGATGTTGTTATGGAGGAGTGGAAGAGGATTCCAGTGGCAACCTGTGGAGCTCGAGTGAACTCCATGCCCAAGAGAGTTAAGGCAGTGCTGGAAAATAATGGTGGCCACACAAAATATTGACACTTTGGGCACAATTTGGACATTTTCACTAGGGGTGTACTCACTTTTGTTGCCAGCGGTTTACACATTAATGGCTGTGTGTTGAATTGTTTTGAGAGGACAGCAAATTTACACTGTTATACAAGCTGTACACTGACAACTTTACATTGTGTCAAAGTGTCATATCTTCAGTGTTGTCCCATGAAAAGATATAATAAAATATTTACAACAATGTGAAGGGTGTATTCACTTTTGTGAGATACTGTACCTCCACCAACACTTAAATTCTAAATTTTAGACACTTTAGACCTAGATTTAGCCATTGACCTCAGATTTTCACCAGATATCAGTAACAACCTAAGTAATCCATATATACAAAGAAATCAAGGCAACAGTGTTCACAAAACAAGTTATATTTAATAAAGTGGAATGACAGGGCTTAATTATTCAACACATGAAGAAAAAGAGGTGCTAAAAGGCATAGAAAGCCAAGAAACCAGCAGAAATCCATCCCCCATCAGTACAAATTAATTTCAGCTGGTTAAGTCCCGACAGCCTTTAAAAAGGTCAGTGAATATCAGATTGTCACACCACAATGAACTCACGATGGGTAGAAGCAAAGGGCTCTGCGGTGCTGACTGTTTCACCAGCCTGGTATTTTCGCTGGCTGGCACTGTTTGCAGGCCTGGGTTGCATAGCTGCTTTTGAGGAATGAGGAACGCTCATTGACCCAAAGGTGATGCCCAAAATTCAACCCCTTCACTGGTTACCCCTTGCACTGCGAGACAACATCATGGCGGAACTGAACAAACTTCTGGGTGCCGGTATCATTGAGAAAGTGGACGCCTCACTGTGGATCTCAAATATCGTAGTGGCTAAAAAGAAGTCAGGTGGCATATGGCCATACATCGACCTCAGGATGGTCAACAAAGTGATTATTCTGGATAAGTACCCCCTGCCCACAATGGAAGAGCTCACCATGGCATTCAGCAGTTCCAGGGTGTTTTCGAAGCTGGACCTCCGTCAGGGCTAACTGCAAGTGCCTCTCCACCCAGCCAGTCATAACCTGATGGCATTTGTGACCCACATGGGCGTTTTCAGATATACCCGCATGCCTTTTGGCCTCAGCTCAACCCCGAGCTGTTTCAAAAAAAATCATGGCTACAATTCTTGTGGGCCTCAAGGGTGTGGTAGTGTATCTGGACGATATCGTGGTACACGGCGTGGTGCAAGATGCCCACGACAAATGTCTGAGGCAAGTACTGGAGGTGCTGTTGGATGAAGGAGTCACACTGAATGAAGAAAAGTGCATCATTGCAGCTGAGACCATCGAGTTTGTGGGGTTTCGTCTGTCCGCTGAGGACCTGAGCCCCTGCACTCGAATGTGAAGGTGGTCCTGCAACTTCCAGACCTCACGACGCCTGTGCAATTTTGTCATTCCTGGGCATGGCAAATTTCTATGGGTGTTTCATCCCTTGCTATTCGGAAACAATAGAAGCACTCCGTGCTCTCCTGAAGCAGAATGCACCATGGGAGTGGACTCCGGCCTGCTCGGCTGCCATCTCTAAACTGAAATCTCAGCTCACCTCTCTGCCGGTGTTGGCTCACTTTAATCCACGATGGCCCACTTTTGTAACGTGTGATGCGTCAGGTTCGGCAGTGGGGACAGTCATGTCTCAACTCTAGAATGTAATGCATGTGTACCATGCTTGGAGAGCGGGAAAACTGGGACACCACTGTCCCCACCTTTGCAACCATTACAGTTTCTGGAGAGCCCCTGGAAACACATTCAACTGGACATCTGCGGCGAGCTCCACATGGCCCCTGTGAACAGTCGCTTCCTGTTGGTAGCCGACGTGGTCATTAGTTTACTCACTTTGCTCTTCGCTCGTTGGGGTGTTCCAGACACCATTACGATGGACAACGGACCGCAGTTCATCTCAGGGGTTTTGAGGAGTTTTTGGAAGAGAGGGGCATGGAGCACATAAGAACTGCTTTCTATCATCCTCAGGCAAATGAGGGGGTGGAGCATTTCAATAAGACGCCCAAAAAATGGACTGAAGGCACATCTGGCAGACTACTTCCAGTTCTTCAACGCTCTTCAGAGCACAGTCCTCCATTACAGGGCAACGGCATATGCCACAACAGGGTGTTCACCAGCGAAGCTCATGCTGGGGCGTAAACTACACCTCCCTCTGGACCATTTGTAGCCTCCCGCAGTGACCCTTCTAGCGGACGGAACATCACCAAGGGGGTGGGTGCTCGAACAACAGCGTCAAATGAAACAACGTTTCGACAAGCAGCACAGGGCGAAAGGACACAGGATCGGAGTATCAGACTGGGTTAGGATCAAGCACCCTAACCACACGCATAAGCTGCAATCATTCTGGACGGCGCCTCTGCAGATTATGGAGCAGCTGGGTCTAGACACGTTTCGCCTTTTGGACGGGTCACAGTGGCATGCTAGCTGCCTAAGAAAATCACCACCGACCCAGGGTCAGAGGGGGTTGATGGACAGGATGGACACAAGCTGGGACTTTGCTGACGTGGGGCTGAAGGACGCCAGAGAGCAGCTGACGGGTCCAGCAGCAGGATCTCAACCAGTGAGGCGTTCGGCAAGGGTTCATCAGAGACCGGGTCATCTGAGAGACTTTATTGTGGAGTTGGGGTGATTAGCATGTGTTGGCGAATAGGTGGCAGAATAATCCACCTCAACACGTGAGCATCTTGGCAGTCTACCGAAGTGTTCAGTTAGAATTGTGGTTAGTGGTTCATGTTTAAAAAAAAGGAAGAAAAGTCAATGTGCTGAATGTTCTTATATATACATGTTAGTGTTTAAGTTTGTGTTTGTGGCACGGGAAATAGTATAAAAGGGGGTCTGTTGAATTGCTAAATTTCGAGGGGGGGGGCTTAGAAGGTTTTTTTGGGGGGGGGGGGAGTTAAATGTGATATTTGAGTTTGGGGGGTTTGGACTCTGGGGCTTACCGTAGCCAGCGTAGGGCATCAGACGTGATGACATCAGGTGGGCTGCGGTTTGTGTTTTTATGTTCAGACACTTTGAATAAAGTCAGTTCACTGTTCGGCATAAGATGGCTCACAGCTTGCTTATTTCATACATAACTTTGTGTGGAAGAATGAGCTAAAATCACTCCTGAGCAATGCCTGCGCCTAGTTTCTCCATACAGGAGGTGTCTGGAAGCCGTTATTACCAACAAAGGCTTTTTGACTAAATATTAAATGAATTTCAACAAGCATATTCATTACTTATTCCCTATGTCATTCCACTTTATTAAATATAACTTGTTTTGTTAACACAGTTGCTGTCATGAGCCTCCTCATGTGCTTTTACGCAGCGCACGGAGGAGGGGAATGAAGAATGAATTTACACACAGGTTTTCACCACAACACATTTATTAAACACAAAGGCTGACAGTTCCAAAACAAAGACTAACAAAAAGGTAACAGTGTACACAAAATGGCTCACACGACGATTGTGCAGCAGGCAGACCACTGTGTACCATGGCCACAGACAAATAATACAAATAACGTTTAAGCTCTGGTGAACTGGGAGTCCTCTAGGAGGCTCGACTGGATGAGGAAGAAACTGGGCAACAGAGCCTAAGCGTAGCAGCAATACTGCACGGGAAAACACTAACAGTTTACTCATGAAACAGGAGCAGTCCGAGAAGTCCCAGTCTCCAGTGAGCACACACAACCCTTCATAGACATAACCGTCCATACGGCAATAGACGTCCGTATGACTAGTACAATGGTCCAGCAATGCTTGACTGACAAAGGCCGCCTAAGTACAAGCATTGCTGGCTCCACAAATTGGGCACGCCTGGGCGAGGCACGGGAATGACAATTACCGGGGAGGAATCAGCTGACTGTCAAGAGAGAGGGGGCTTGGTCAGACCGACGAGTGCTAGACAACGCCCACACGAATGTAGGTCAAAGAGGCTGCCTAACAGCCACTGACCAGAGCAGTGGCTACAGACACAAAAAAGAAAAAAGAACAAAGACATAAACACAACAAGAACTCAAAAGATAACACAATACATAAATCACCTGACACCCAAGCCACAGAGAACGGTCAGAACCGAGCCTACAGGAAACACCGGCTCGGTTCATGACAGAGCCCCCCCTTCTATGGGTGGATTCCAGACACCCACTGCAACATCATAAGGAAAGGAAACCCCTGCCCCCCCCCCCAGCAGGAACAACCACAAACCCAGGTGGGCGGTAGGGGCAACAGGCAAGGAGGGAACACAGTACACCCCGCCCAGAGCCCACAGTTAGCCCCCCCCACCCACCCAGCCCAAAGGCGTGGAGGCTCGGGAGACCGCCTAGAGTCTCAGGCCCAGCAGGCAGTCTGGCCAACAGAGTCCGGTGGCTTGCCAGAAAACAATGGCCATCTGGCCCAGAGACTCAGTCCCTCCGGTGGTCGGCCAGCGCTGTTAAGCCACCAGGACTGGCGGGGTGAAGCAGGAGGCGGCCTGCCCACCGGGAGGCTCATTGGTGGGTGACCGGACCGTAGGAAGGGAACCCCCACGGCGTCAGACAGGGAGGACAAGGGGGCCACGGCGTCCTCTGGCTGACCCATAGCACCCTTGGTGGTCCCGGCTTGCGACACAGCTGCATCCGTGGTGGACCCTGACCGGGCCAATGCTGCACCCACAGTGGCTCCTGGCTGGAGCTCAGCAGCACCCACGGTGGACTCTGGCTGGGGCTCTGCAGCACTCGCGGTGGACTCTGGTTGGGGGTCTGCAGCACTCGCGGTGGACTCCGGCTGGAGCTCTGCAGCACCCGCAGTGGACTCCGGCTGGAGCTCTGTGCACCCGCGGTGGCTGCCGGCTGGAGCTCTGCAGCACCCACGGTGGCTCCTGACTGGAGCTCTGCAGCACCCGCGGTGGACTCCAGCTGGAGCTCTACAGCACCCACAGTGGACCCCAACCGGGCCAGCGTTGCGACCTCGATGGACCCTGCACTGGAGTGCGGTGTCCATGACTGGAACATCTCCATGCTGGCTCCGGGGCAGAATCCTCCAAAGCCACCAGCTCCTCCACCGTCTGACAGCTCTGGCCTTGGGCCAACGGGCACTCAGGAAAAATCAGAAGAGACACGGAGAAAACAGAAACAAATTCAATATCTGCAGCTGGAGGACAGGACCCAGCAGACTGCTGAAACTGGGCCTCTCCCTCGGGAGACAGACAAGGTTTAGTGTTATTAGATTGTATAGAATGAAAAAACACTTACCTGTCATCCTGGTCTTTGATGTTCCCAGCTGCAGGCAGCAGACAGTCATCCCTCTCTGTGTCCGCGGTGACGTAGGCCCCTTCCAAGGCTTGCGGAGGAGCTGTCTCCAAGACGACGGAGGTGAGCGTTCCCAGGGTGACCTCAGCAGACCTCACGGCAGCTGGAGGGGAGGTGATGGCTGCCGAAGACGAGGAGGGCCTCTCTCGGCGTTTCCTCGCGGGATGACGCTGCCCTTGGAATGCTGGCGAAATGGCTGACGAGGGAGACCCAAGGGCTGCAGCTGCTGATTCTCCTTTCTGCGCCAGGAGGATGGCCCTGAAGATGAACAGATCGCCAAATCCGGGAAGCGCCGCTGAAGAGCGGTGACGGTAGACAGCAGCTCGGCAAATTCGGGACTATCACCAAGGCTGGGATATGCCTCGACCACCCTGACTGCTGCCACCATGCTCTTCAGGAGCTTCTTTAGGCCATGGGACGAGAGAGCCTCAGCAATGTGGCCCCGGAGAAACTCAGCTGCCCATTGCTTCTCCGTACTGGGACCCCCAGCTGCCTTCCTTCTCCGGCGTGCTGAGAACATGCTGCAAGGCACTCAGTCCAGCCCAAAAGGTGAGTGAAAACACAGTTCAAAAAAAAAGAAAACAGATGTGTGGGTGTACCCGCTAAATCCTTTTTTGGCTGGACCATTCTGTCATGAGCCTCCTCGTGCGCTTTTATGTAGCACACGAAGGAGGGGAAGGAAGAATGGACTTATGCACAGGTTTTCACCACAACACATTTATTAAATACAAAGGCTGACAGTTCCAAAACAAAGACTAACAAAAAGGTAACAGTGTGCACAAAATGGCTCACATGATGATCATGCAGCGGGCAGACCACTGTGTACCATGGCCACAGACAAATAATACAAATAACGTTTAAGCTCTGGTGAACTGGGAGTCCTCTAGGATGCTCAACTGGATGAGGAGGAAGAAACTGGGCAACAGAGCCTAAGCGTAGCAGCAATACTGCACGGGAAAACAGTAACAGTTTACTCACGAAACAGGAGCAGTCCGAGAAGTCCCAGTCTCCAGCGAGCACACACAACCCTTCATAGACATAACCGTCCATATGGTGATAGATGTCCGTATGACTAGCACAATGGTCCAGCAATGCTTAACTGGCAAAGGCCGCCTAAGTACAAGTACTGCTGGCTCCACAAATTGGGCACACCTGGGTGAGGTGCGGGAATGACAATTATCGGGGAGGAATCAGTTGACTGTCAAGAGAGAGGGGGCGTGGTCGGACCGGCGAGTGCTAGACAGCGCCCACATGAATGTAGGTCAAAGAGGCTGCCTAACAGCCACCGGCCAGAGCAGTGGCTACAGGCATGGAAAAGAAAAAAAAACCAAAGACATAAACATAACAAGAACTCAAAAGATAACACAATACATAAATCACCCGATACCCGAGCCACAAAGAAAGGTCAGAACTGAGCCTACAGGAAACACCGGCTCGGTTCATGACAGTTGCCTTGATTTCTTTGTATGTATAGATTACTTGGGTTGTTATTGACATCTAGTGAAAATCTCAGATCAATGGCTGCATCAGAAATAAGTTTAATGTGAAAAATGTTTACATGTTCAATACTTATTTTCCCTGCTGTATATACTGTATACATATGTATATTTACTGCAAAATACAGCAAAATTTCCTCTACCTTCATGTTTATTTTCTCTCATCCTCAACTTAATTTATCCAGTTTCTTTCTTTATCAATCTTCGTGGCTCCGGCTCACAGTCTGTGGTCTTCGGTTGTCTTGCGTTCTTTTATAATCCATGATTTCACATGACCAGGCAAAAGAAGAGTCTTTCCACTGCTATTCTCTGCTAGCAAGAGGTGCAGCTAGGCTACCTTCTACCGCATTGCGGCCTGTCATCCTACCTCCACAGTGCTGTCCACATCCACCAAAAGGTTTGCCCCCCCCCTTAGAATTAAGACTGTTCCACTGATTTAAAGAAATTCTATAAAGTTGCCTGTCTTTTTGGCAATTCCTTTCCTTTCCTCATTGATGCAGAGAGCTAATTAAACATTCTGAACTGAAATTCTTGGTGCCGCTAGGGTTGCCAACCGTCCCGTTTTAGCTGGAACGTCTCGTTAATTGGGCTAAATATGTTTGTCCCAAGCGGGATGTGCGTTGTCCTGTATATCAAGGCCATCTTAATGAGCGGGCTAGGCTGGGCTGAAGCCCAGGGGCCTATGAAGATCAACGCCTACAGTATCATGATCCAATGAAAAAGATCACATTGTTGTTAATTGTTGTCAAATTCTATGTCCATAACTTGATATTCATGTGTGGCTGCTGATTGCTCTAATTTACAAGTGCCTCACATGGGTACCACCTATCAGAGGAATTGTTTTGACATGTGACTATGCAAGTGCCAGTGAGAGGTAAGAAGCAATTAGTTCAGTCAAAATGTCCGGAAATACGTTTGAAAGTGGCACTCATAAAATTATTGAAAGGAAAAGAGCTTAGGGAAAACAAACTGCTCAAAAAATCCTGAAGCATAAAGGATTTTTCTAAGCTGGAGCATCAAGTGGAAGCAGAGCTGCTGCATGGAGGAGACAGGTGGGTCATTAAAGCACTCACCTGGAGGAGAAGGGCAAAGGGAGAAGAAAGGCCATGATTGCTTATACATCAGACAGCTGTGTGTGGGACAGTGGACTCCGAACTTGGTAAAAAGTAGACTGGATCAAGCATACATCCATAGAGTGTCACAATATTGTGAGCTGGTCTTACTGGACATAATGAAGGATTTTTTCTTTAAAGAAGGCCAGAAGAAAACACTTATAAAAAAGTAAGACATCCTATTTGTAGTGTTTCCAGCCACCTGTGCAGGTTTTTCATTGCTGCTGGTGCTGCTGGTCCTGCTGCTGCTGCCGATTTTATTCAATAAATAAAATGTGCATCACTCTATCATCATCACTCTCACTCTAAAAGCAAGAAATCTCTGTATGTCTGTCTGTGTGTGGGTCACGCTTCACAGGACATCACAGGACGGCCTATGATCTCTGCCTGAACATCATAGGATGTCCTATGATCTCAGGCATCATAGGACACAAATGTGTCTTTATGATGTTACATAGACCATGTCTCTGTGTCCTATGATCTCAGGCGTCATAGGACACATAAACAAATGTATCTTTATGATGTTACATAGACCATGTGTCTTTGAACTCAGACAAATGTGTCTTTATGATGTCACATATATCATTTGTCTGTCTTCATGATGTCATGTGTCTGTCTTTAAGATGTCATATAGACCATGTGTCTTTGAACTCAGGCATCATAGGACACATAAGGCCCTTTTCCACTAGCCTCACTTAGCCCTACACCGCACCACTCAGCCGGGTGTCTTCCTGAACAGGTTCGAAAGCCTCTTTTTGCTCAGATGTATTTTCATGATCCTGTCCATCCATCCATCCATCCATCTTCTTCCGCCTAATCCTTTTCAGGTCGCGGGGGGGCTGGAGCCTATCCCAGCATCTTTGGGCGAGAGGCAGGGTACACCCTGGACAGATCGCCAGTCCATTGCAGGGCCAACACAGAGAGACAGACAACCATTCACTCTCACATTCATACCTAAGGACAATTTAGAATCCCCAGTTTGATGCCAATTAACCTAACTTGCATGTTTTTGGCATGTGGGAGGAAACCGGTGTCCATGAACTGGAATTACGATGCACCTATCCCTCAACCAGTGGTCTCCCCTCTGGGGATCAATAAAGTATACAAAATCAAATCAAAAAAATCAACGAAGAAGAAGAAGAAGAAGACCCCCCCAGATGGAGAGCAATAGAATGAGGAGAACGGCTGCACGTCAGAAAAGCCATGAAGATGAAACACCTGAGGTTCCAGCAGTACATCGCACGCATGACTCTGAACAACACACCCGTCTGAGACAGGAGGAGACCCTTCACCAGCACAGGATACGACAGACAAGGGATGCACAAACAGACAGGAAACATGTGGCAGTGCGCCATGCACGTGCTGAGTCGTTTGAAGCCCAAAATGCCCGCAAAGCAAGCAACGCTGCACACCAGGCAAGGCACAGACAAGCTGAGACTGAGGAGATGTGGAGGAGTCGGCTGGCCGCCAACGCTGCACGCCAGGCGATGCACAGACAAGCTGAGACCGAGAAGATGCAGAAGAGTTGGCTGCCCGCCAACGCTGCATGCCAGGCGACACACAAACAAGCAGAGACCGAGGAGATGCGGAATAGTCGGCTGGCCAGGGACAGTGAATTCCATGCAAGACACAGAGAAGCTGAGACCGAGGAGATGCGGAATAGTTGGCTGGCCGCCAACGCTGCATGCGCATGCAGTACGCCGCAGGCATGACTGTGAACAACACAGCCATCTGAGACAGGAGTCCCTTCAGTGGTCTGAACGAGGAAGAAGACCAACCAGATGATGTCTATATGACGGCACACAGACAGAGCACATGACTCCCTACAAGACATATACAGTATATACAGTATAGACACAGGTAAGCAACATAACACAGAACAGTGACAGGCAGGAGAAGAAGTAACAAGCAGGGGCAAGCAGCCCCAGATGGCAGCTTTTGCTGTACTAGCGGCATATTCTTGGCAGATAGAGGTATTATCAGTGGCAAGGACAGGCCAAGACAAACTGACTCCAGTATCTGTTGCAGTGACTGACCAGATGATAGGTTTGTTTATCTCTGCTCTTTGTGTAGTGCATATCACGATGCACCGACTGGCAAAGCAACATAACACAGGACAGTGACAGGCAGGAGAAGAAGCAACAAGCAGGGGCAAACAGCCCCAGATGGCAGGGCATATTTTGTGTGATTTTTATGTTTTGCTGCATACAAAAGCCATCACATGTGACTGCCACTTAGTGCTGTGTTGCTATACCAACTGTCCTGTAACTGGCAAGAATTCTGTTCCAACGCATCCCCTCTACAGGTATGCAGAGGTTTCTACAGGCATGTATGGGTATGCACTAGTTTAAATTAAATCACAGAAAATAATAATACATACATTTAATAAACAATATTCAGAAACGCAACTTTGTTCAAACACCTTAATCCTTGTACCCTGTGAAGGTCTTTTTTTTTATACATCCTTTTAAATTGTTTTATGTTTGGACATTGCTTCAGTTCATCATTCAGATTGTTCCATAATTTCCCTCCACAGATGGATACACAGAAACATTTCCTGATTGTTCTTTCATTTACTGTTTTAAAATTAAATAATCCCCTTCGACTGTAACTGCCTTTCCTTTCTGTAAACAAGACTAGAATAATTTTTGGAAGTTGATTATTTTTTGGCTCTAAACAGTTGTCCAGTTTGGTGTTTTACTTGATCCAGAAATTTTAATATATTTGACTGCAAGAACAATGGATTTGTGTGATCCCTATAACCAGCTTTATGAATAATTTTATTACTCTTTTTTGTAGAATAATTAGTGGCTGTAGCGTGCTTCTATAATTATTACCCCAAACCTCCACACAGTAGCTGAAGTATGGTGAAACCAGTGATCTGTAAAGAATGAGGAGTGATCTGTGATCCAGAACTGCTTTGTTTAAAATTGCAGTCAGTCTTGATATTTTTGAGTTTAAATGTTTTATATACTGTTTCCAGTTAATTTTATCATCAATTATCACCCCAAGAAATTTGATTTCATTGACTCCTTCAATATCTGTTTTGTGGGAATGTGGAAATGATGAGACAGATTTCTCTCATAGCAGCTTTATTCACATTCACCAACATCTCAAAGAAGAAAGAGGACATTACAGGGAACTCTCGTCCTTAAATACCAGGACTCTCACAGTTCACAAGTCTCATTGCATCACAGGTCACATTGCATTATAATCGCCAGTAACAATGCATCTCCTCTTTAATCCTCTGATATCACCCCCACAGTCTCAAGCCCTGCATACCAAAGCTAACATCCTCGCAGCTTCCTGTTATCTCCAAGGAAGTTCTGTCTTTGTTCTGATTTAAAATGTGAGGCCTTACATCAGTCACAAAGTAGGTCACATATGTGTGGCCACACCACCACCCCCAAACATTTTAGAACAAACAAGAGAATAACAGCATGCATGCCGTGATAGAATCAATACACATCAGTCTGCATGCTGTCTAGGCTTCAGTCTCCTACCGTATCTGCTGTAGCCGGGATTCAACGTCTCCGCGGCGCCGTCACGCTGGGGGTTTGCCGTCTGGGGGTGGAAACCTTTTGTCAGTCCCTGCGGGTGTTCTGGGGATACATTACTCTGTGAAGCCCCCCGTGGGGGTCTACCTCGCCGCGGGGCCCTTGCCAACAGCACTTGCTCATCCGCCACCACAAAAGCAGGTTTGAGTCTGTTTATGCCAACTTTTTCTTTCCTACCCCCCAAATCTAGCAAAAACTGCTTGTCCCCTGTTTCCAGCACTCTGAACGGTCCGTCATAAGGTGGTCGCAGCGGGGGTCGATGTGCATCGTGTCTGACAAAAACAAACTCTGCGTTCTTCAAAGCTTTAGGCACAAAAACGCGCGGAAAACTGTGGTGCACTGGGCCGGGCAGCGTGCTTGATTCTATGTTACTCCCCAACAGCTGAGACGGGGAGGTGTCTGGCGCCGGGTTATCTGGGAGAAACTCCCCAGGCAGCCGAAGTGGTTGCGCAAACACGAGCTCCGCTGGGGAGGCTTCTAAGTCTTCTTTAGGCACAGAACGCAACCCCAATAAAATCCACGGTAACTTGTCTACCCAATTTGCATCCGTCAGTGACGCTCTGAGAGCCGCTTTCAATGACCTATGAAAATGTTTGCATAACCCGTTAGCCTGCGGATTGTACGTGGTTGTGCGGTGAATTGTGACACCCAGGCTGCGGGCCATTGTCGACCAAAGCTCGAACACAAATTGGGGGCCTCTGTCGGACGTAATGTCCTACGGAACTCCGAAACGCGCCACCCAAGCTGTTAAAAACAAGCGCGCTACCTCCTCGGCCGTGGTTGATGCCAGCGGAACCACTTCAGGCAAGCGCATGGTGCGGTCCACCATTGTCAGAAGGTGTGTGCACCCCTGTGATGGCGGGAGGGGTCCCACGAGGTCCACATGAACGTGATCGAACCTCTTGGCCGGAATGTGAAACGGCTCCAAAGGAGCCCTCGTGTGCCTGTGTACTTTGGCTCGTTGACACGCCATGCAGGCTAATGCCCACTCTTTAACTTGTTTGCGAAGACTCGGCCACACAAATTTCTCTCCTACCATTTTGACCGACGCGCGCACTCCCGGGTGCGCCAAAGAATGAATCGAGTCAAAAACGCGGCGGCGCCACGCGGCCAGTACTACTGGATGCGGCCGTCCAGTGGAGACATCACAGATTAGGGGGGGCATACCGTCTTGCAGCACCCTGTTCTCCAGCCTTAACCCTGTTGGTCCAGACTGGAGCGCGCGCACATCCGCGTCACTAACCTGCTCCGCGGCCATGGCTGCGTAATCTATTTCTACGCTGACTGGGGCCGCCACGGCGCGCGAGAGGCAATCTGCCACTACATTCAGTTTGCCCGCCACATGCTGAATATCAGTGGTAAATTCTGAGATCGCGGCCAGCTGTCTCTGCTGCCGGCCTGACCACGGTTCGGAAACCTTGGCCATCGCAAATGTTAGCGGCTTGTGGTCAACGAACGCGGTGAAACGGCGTCCTTCCAGCCAGAACTGAAAGTGGCGGATGGCCAAATGGAGAGCCAGCAGCTCCCTGTCGAACACGCTGTATTTACGTTCGCTATCGCGCAAGGTCCTGCTGAAAAAGGCGAGGGGCTGCCAAACCCCGGCTACATACTGCTCCACGACCGCCCCTATGGCCACATCTGACGCGTCAGTAGTGAGTGCTATGCGGGCCGTCGGGTCTGGGTGTGCCAACAACGCAGCCTTTGCCAAGGCTGCTTTTACCTCCGAGAAGGCTTGGTCCCGCTCCAGGGACCACTCGACCTTATCCGCGGGTTTCTGTTTTTTGAGCGCGGCATACAGCGGCTGCATGAGTTGCACCGCACGGGGGAGAAAACGGTTAAAAATTCACCATTCCCAAAAACTCCTGTAACGCCCTGACCGTCTGCGGCCGGGGAAAATCTGCTACCGCACGCACTTTTGTCAGGAAGCGGAACCGCTCCTTCGGGGAAAAAGCGGTGTCCTAAAAAATCGATCTGCGCCACCCCGAACTGACACTTCGCTGGGTTGATTATTAACCCGTGATCTCCCAACCTCCGGAAAACTGTGGCTAGGTGGTTTTCGTGTTCATCTTCGGAAGCGCTGGCTACCAAAATATCTTCCAAGTAGACGAACACGAAAGGGAGATCGCGCAGCACCACGTCCATCATGCGTTGGAACGTCTGTGCAGCCCCTTTAAGCCCGAATGGCATGCGCAAAAACTCGAACAGGCCAAATGGAGTTATTACCGCTGTTTTGGGTATGTCCTCAGCACACACTGGGACTTGGTGGTAACCGCGGACCAAATCTATCTTAGAAAAAACACGAGCCCCTGCCAAATGAACGGAAAAATCTTGGATATGCGGGATTGGGTAGCGGTCATGCGCTGTAGTGTTGTTTAACCTGCGGAAATCCCCGCAAGGTTGCCATGATCCGTCAGCCTTCGGGACCATGTGTAGTGGGGAAGCCCCACGGACTGTTTGAACGCCTGATAATGCCCAACCTCTCCAGGTTGGCGAACTCCTCGCGCGCTATGGCCAGTTTAGCTGTGTCCAAACGCCAAGCTTTTGCAAAAACGGGCGGTCCGGTAGTGGTAATAAAATGCTCCACCCCGTGTTTAGCGACTGTTGCTGAAAATGTGGGGACCGTGAGTGCTGGGAACTGAGTGAGCAGTGTGTGGAACTTACCGCTTGCAGCTGTGACGTTGGCTTGTGCTGTTGGCAGGGCCACTCGCGCTGTACAGGGAATAGAATCAAAAGAAAATGCATTAACCAGGCGCCTGTTAGCGAGATCAACCAACAAACCATGTGAGCACAAAAAATCAGCCCCCAACATATTGAAATTCACTGCTGCTATAACAAAAGTCCACTCAAATGTACGGCCGTGTAGAGACAGAAGCAGAGTCTTCTCACCAAAGGTCTTAATCTCCGAGCCGTTCGCTGCTGCCACTCCGGGACCTCTGGAACCTGCTCTCCTGTCCGTGTAGGAAGGTGTGATGAAACTCAACTGGGAGCCTGTGTCCACGAGGAAATGCCTCCCCGAGTGTGCGTCCAACAAGTAGAGCAGCTTGTTCTCCTCCCCGAGGGCCGCGGCTGCTACCGACCCCCGGTCGTTTCCCGAACGCTTGAACTGGCACAGTGGTACACATTTGCGTGCCCTCTCTGCGAAGCGGCGATGGTAGAAACAAAGGACATCTCCTCCGCGTTCCCTGGCTCCCGCCGTCGCCGTCGATGGGTCTGCTACTGCTGCCCCTGGCCCCCTGCCATCTCCTGTCGATGTGCCGAGTTCTGCTGCTGCGGCCGTGGCCGCGCGCTGTCTGCTGGCATTGACAATTCACTGCGCCTCCCGGGCCAGTGCGCAGTAGTCCCGCTGGGCCAACAACGGCGAACTGGTCAGGGTCGCTCTCGTCGCTGACGGTAGGGTCCTGAGGAAGAGGTGGGTAAAGATGAAGTGGTCATCGTCTGAGCCTTTCAACCTCAACATCTGCTCCATCAGATTAACGGGCATGTCATCTCCCAACTCAGTCAGCGCCAGGAGTCTCTCTGCTCGCTCCTCAACGGAGGGGGTGAAGTGCTGGATGAGTGCAGCCTTCAACGTGCCGTATTTGTCGCTGTCTGGCGGCTGCTCGATAAGGCTCTCCACATGCTGAGCCGTGTGGTTGTCCAGTTTTGCGACCACATGGTAGAATTTTGTATCGTCTACCGATATCCCCCGGAGGTTGAAATGTGCCTCAACCGCGTGGAACCAGGAGCGCGGATTGTTCTGCCAAAAGTCCAGTAGCTGGACCGTAGCGGCATTCGCTTGGCTGGGGGCTCCTGACGAGGCTGGCCCCGGGGAATTCTCCTCCCGCTGCATGCTACGTCTTGGGTCACCAGTGTGGGAATGTGGAAATGATGAGACAGATTTCTCTCATAGCAGCTTTATTCACATTCACCAACATCTCAAAGAAGAAAGAGGACATTACAGGGAACTCTCGTCCTTAAATACCAGGACTCTCACAGTTCACAAGTCTCATTGCATCACAGGTCACATTGCATTATAATTGCCAGCAACAATGCATCTCCTCTTTAATCCTCTGATATCACCCCCACAGTCTCAAGCCCTGCATACCAAAGCTAACATCCTCGCAGCTTCCTGTTATCTCCAAGGAAGCTCTGTCTTTGTTCTGATCTAAAATGTGAGGCCTTACATCAGTCACAAAGTAGGTCACATATGTGTGGCCACAGTTTCACTTATTTGTATTTTTATTTGTATTTTTGCTCTACAGTTGCCAAATAACATCATTTTTGTTTTGCGTAAGTTTAGTGATAACTTGTTTATGTCAAACCACATCTTCAGTTTTTCCATTTCTCTGTCATCCAGTAATTGCGGTAGGTCTTTTGCACAAAAAATATTTGCATCAGCAAACAAAACCAGTTTTAATATTTTGACACTTTACAACTGTCATCACTTCATCACCCTAAAAATTCAAGAAATCTCTGTGTGTGTGTTTGTCTGTCTGTGTGTCATGATGATAGGACATCATAGGATGGCCTATGATACACCTATGATGTCCCTATGATGTCTGCATCATAGGACAGCCTCGTGATGCCACCATATAAACAAAAGGACATGCCTTTAGGATGTCTTATAGACCATCAGAACTTGCGATACCATCATATAGACAAAAGGTGGATGCCGTCATATACACAATAGGACACAGCACTTTAAAGCACACCTGGAAATCTTACAAAATATCACTCTATAAATTCAAGAAATCTGTCAGTTTCAGTGTAAATCTGGAAATCTTACTCATCACCCGATTAACAATAGGACACACTACTTTAAACCACACCCATTCCAAGCAGTACATCATGTCTGTGTGTCACTATCACAGCACATCATAGGACGGCCTATGATGTCTGCATGATATCCTGATGAGCCTATGATATCAGGCAACATAGGACTCGCAATGCCGTCATATACACAATAGGACTGGCTACCTATGATGTAGGCATGAGGTCCTATGATGCCTGCCTTGATGTCTTTATGAGGCCATATACTGTAGACTGCCTGCCTTCATGTCTTTATGATGTCATATACACCATCACTCACCAAAGAAGAGATACTCATTACCTGATTACCAATAGGACACAGCACTTGAAACCGAATGGGAGTTGCCAGAAACAGGAAAGAACAGATACTCATCACCCCATGAAGAATAGGACACATTAATTTAAACCAGGATCAAATGCAGGCATCATAGGACTCGCTATGCCATCATCAGAGATCATAGGACATAGGACAGCTTCCAAGATCAAACGCAGGCATGACTCACGATCATATGACTCCCTATGACATCATCACTGATCATAGGACTCACTATGACGCCATCAAAAATCAAAGGAAGGCATCACTGAATGAGCGCTGACGTGCTTGCTTACACCTCCTTTCTACGGGCATGCAGAAATACTTGTTTATACTTGGTTTCTATGGGCATGCACAGGTACGCGTGGCCATGCATGGGTCATCATCATCATCATCATAGCAGTTTGCCGGGGGCGACAATGACTGTTTCATTTGGGTCTGAACAGATTCCTCCACGCAGCTCTGTCCTTTGCCCTCCGCTGCCAGGAACTTCTGACCTTGTTAACCCGAGCGACATCTGAGCCGGTATGAGTTGCTTTCTGACTGACCATTTCATGAAACTGCTTGCAAAGTATTTGAGTACTGCTAGCTTTTGCTGTACTAGCGGCACATTCTTGGCAGATAGAGGTATTATCAGTGGCAAGGACAGGCCAAGACAGACTGACTCCAGTATCTGTTGCAGTGACTGACCAGATGATAGGTTTGTTTATCTCTGCTCTTTGTGTAGTGCATGTCACGATGCACCGACTGGCAAAAGTCCACCACAGATCTTGCGACAGATGTGCTTATCTGCCAGGATGTCCAGTCTCACCCCGTGTAACTGGGAATGGTCCACTACAGACCTGTGACAGATATTGTTTTTAGTTCTGCCAGGATGCCCAGTTTCACCCTCCACACCCTCGAAAGGGCAGGGTTGCCGGTTGAGTCGCCGACGGCCCGACCCATGAGACAGGTAGTACCGATTTTCATGGTTTTCCGGTAGCAAGCAAACCAATGCCTGACCTGACAATCATGCATGGTTATGTACTAGTATAATACAATACATACAATATATATCTATAAATACATTCTATAAATTAGGATAACACAATAAAGTGTGAGCACTTATTTCCATGTTGTGCATCGTTTAAATCTGGAATACTTCACTGATGTAATTTTATGCCAAAGGCTGTAGCATCTCTCACACTGTAAAAAGGGAAATCTCAGCAAGATAAAATATCTTAAATCAAAGCTTTATGCTTGTTTTTCTCTCACATGAGATAGTTTTGACAAGACAAGAATTTCTTTTTGTTGTGCAGTTTTCTGAAAGATTTTATTTGTTTTACAAAAGTGGTTGCTTGTTTTAAGCAATTTAATCTTACTTTAATGGCAGATATTTTTTTTGCTAATTTTAACTAGAATTATGTGTTGCCAGATTTTTTTTTAAGTAAAATTATCTGCCAACAAAACAAGAAAATTTGACTTCATCAAATTGCATAAAACAAGTTAAAACTATTGGAAAGCATGTAAAATTTTCTTACACATAAACTGCACAGCAAGAATAAATATCTTGTCAGACAAAAAAATAAGCATAAACAGCCTTAATTTATTTCATTTTACTTTTTGCAGTGTAGTTGTGTTTTCTAGCTCAGTGTTGCATCAAACATGGCACTGACTATCAATACTTTTTTAAGGTATTATCAAAGTAAAAAATCCCAGTATTATGACAACATTAATGTCCACAACATTGTGGCACCAAACAATAGATAAAACCCTCTGCTGTGAGGTGCCGCCCACAAATAAATAAAGATTAATGACACAGAAAACATTAATTAATATGTTATGTATGAAAGCAGTAGTAAGATGGCGGCTGGGGCTGCCAGGGAATAGCAAGGGGTGACAGACCGCCTTTCCGGTGGGGGACATCACCCAGGGTATAAAGGGCACAGTGGGAGACAGCCATGTCTCTTTTGCTGTTGACCCCTGGCAAGCAGGAGCGACGTAGCTGCACTGTATATAGTTGTCATTATAATAAAGCTACCTTAACTTCACCTTCGGCCTGGTTATTATTATAAGGATTATGGACACAACATTTGGCGACGAGGAGAACATGGTAATGGAATGAGCTGTCACCAGTTTCCGACCGTTTTTGGAGACCCCAGGCGAACCACCCGTTTCTTGGCCTAGGCGGTTCACTGCTTTTAACAACTACCTGGTGGCCCTTAACCTCGGCGAGCTCAAGAAGTTGCATGCGAGGGCAATTTTGGTCCATAATTTGGGCATGGAAGGCAGACGAATCCTCAAGACGTTGGGAGGAGCGGATAGCTTTGATGACGTGGTGGAGCTAATGGCGCACTATTTTCGTGCCCCAGAAAACATCATAGTCCAACGCATCCAGCGCCGGCAGCGCCACCAGTGGACAGGTGAGTCTGTTAAGCGATACGTTGCAGACCTGTGTCACTTGGCTAGTGAGTGCCAGTTTGGAGCGTTGCAGGGTGAAATGATCCGGGACCAGCGGGCCAGAGCATGTGCACTGTTCTGTGGTTCGGTCAAGACTCCTGACTTATCCGGGTGAACTAATGCTAGCCACGGCTATCGAGGTAGCACGGCAATTCGAGGCTGCGGAAGTCATAGCGAGGGACCTCAGTGGGAGGTCCACTCCTACGCTAGATGAGCCTTGTGTAAAGGCGCTGATTCGGGACCCTGAGAACGAAGATGATGTTGAGGAAGACAAATATACCTCCATTGTCAAGATTAGGTCTGCCCCTGGGATGCCAAAACGTTATGGCTGTGGGTCCGCCAGGCATCGCTACAAGTCCAGGGAGTGTCCGGTGAAAGGCAAACGCTGTGGAAAATGTGTCTTTTTGTGCCATTTTGCCAGAACCTGTAAAAATTTTGAACGAGGGGACCGAAGACAGGAAGCGGGCTCCTCTGTGAAGACTCCTACAGTCATCCACACAGTTTCCCCAGAGACGGATGGACGTATTTATTGTACTGTTCTGCTGGATGGCGCTGAGGTGTCATTACTGGTTGACACAGGATCGGTGGCCTCAGTGTTAAATTTGGCAAAAGTGAAGAGTCTATTTCCCCACTACCGCAAAAGCAGAGTGTCCGCGCCCTATTACAGCTATGGGACGAATAAGCTGGCCGTTGTCCGGTCTGTGGAGCTGTCGGCGGTGTACAAGTCAAGAATAATGGTGAACGGTTCAGTTCAGATGGTGGTGACCGCTGCGGGATCCAACATCATGGGGTGTGACATGTTTTATGGCTTGGGCTTCTCGATCGCCAGCGACACTGGAGAGAAGTGGTCGGGCTGCAGATTGTGGGACCAACCTGCTCCGTATGTGGACGATGGTGAAGTGTGGGGCAATGACTGCTCTGATATCACAAGAGGAGTGCAAACAAAACACCACAGTGCACCATCCCGGGATGGACCCGGTGCCAGCATCCAAGTTGCCCTTGGTGTGGGAACTGGACGGCATGACGGGACCCCCTGGGTGGTAGGTAGGACCAAGGTGCCAGCGCTGAAAGAACCCGGGGCAAGACCAGCTGGTGCAGTTTTAAAACGCGCCAAACGACGACCTTTGAAGAGGGCCTCAGGCCAGGCTGGCAAGATGAAAAGCCCTAAATTGGAGGCCCGCTTGCAACATGGTGGTCCTAAGAAACATGACAGAGCTCCCCTTCGCATCAGTGACGAGGTCCATCCAAGGGTCGAAGCTCGGCTGAGAGGGACCTATAAACGTCTCGAGCAGAGTGATAACCAGGGGCGGCTAAAGGTGACAGCGGCCCAGAGTGACGGCTATTTGGGCTTGTCTGATGAGTCTAGGAGGCACCCTAACGAACTGCGCCACGTGGTGGAGAAGAGGAGGCGGCACAGTCCTTCTCCAGAGGCCAAAAGATGGAGGCGCTCTGGGTGGGAACCACCAGATGGCAATCCAAAGGGGGGGCACTCCACGGGGTTTGTGAAGTGGCTGGGGTATGTTCAAATGTGTGTTCTGATTTGGTTTCCCCGTGTCATGTTGTATATAGTTTGCACTTGGTCTAATTGGGTTTGTGGCCCGTACATATTTGAATTTGGGTAAAGTGTGTATACTTGATTGATTTGATTGACTTGTGAAAAAAAAGGAAAAGGGGACATGCGTGTAAATTGAATGATGTAGGTATTTTGGAATTTTGATTGAACTGAATTGGTAAAGTACAGTTAGAGTAAATTGTGAACAATAATTGGTAATACCCAACACTGTTTATTTTGAATCGTGTGATGTGCCCAAGTGTGGAGTGGGTGTGTTGGGGTGGGGACCGCCAATAGGGGTGTATCTTGTTTATTGTGTGTGTATAGAAATGGTTCAGGGATTATTTTATTTATTATAGGAACACGGCTATTTTTATTTTGGACTTTGAGGATGAGGCAGCAGAATAACCCGCCTGGCCGCGTAGGGGGTGCCGGCAGTCTACCTGGCCCCTCTAGCTTATGCTGTGTGCGTGGATAGGTTTGTTTATTTATTTCTGTATATTTGGTTTTGTTGTTAGGGCGTGAGTCGGGTTACGAATTTCAGAGGGGGGGCTAATTGGTGTGTTTGCCATTTTTCTGCAGGGAGGAATGTTATGTATGAAAGTAGGCTCCTGGGAAATAGCAAGGGGTGACGGACCACATTTCCAGTGGGGACGTCACCCGGGGTGTAAAGAGCACAGCGGGAGACAGCCATGCCTCTTTCACTGTTGACCCATGGCAAGCAGGAGCGCCGTAGCTGCACTGTATATAGTTGTTGTTATAATAAAGCTACCTTAACTTCGCCTCCGGCCTGGTTATTATTATAAGGATTATGGACACAACATAATAGACAAAAACTTATTGACATATTGTCATAGTGAAGCAAGAGGTGGGGGATCCCACTGAAGAGGTTCCCATCCTAATGTGAGAGGTGCCAAACCTTCAGGCTCCGGCTCTAATTAAGCCCTACTTATAGGTAGATTGTTTTTTGGGGGGTGGGGATCAGTTTAGTTTTGACTAGTTATTTGATGCCATTGACCACAATTGAGCGTGGCCATGATTTGTCTTCTTTGAGGGAGCTGCATATGAGTGTCATGGGCAGCCGTACGGTCTAGAACTTCACACCGTGGTTTGATTTCAGTCACTACTGTGCAGAGTCTAGCTGCAAATGATATCAAGAGCACAAAATGACAGCATCTGAAATCCAAGAAATGTAGCTTCACTTTTGTATAATGAAAGTAAGAGTTGGCATGTCATTCATATTTATACACTACAGTCCATGGTAGGGAAAAATATCAATACAGTGTCCAAGATTCAGAGAAACCAGTGTTCCGATAGTTAAATAAAAGTATTAATAAATGTTGCAAATACAAATTCAGTTTTTTGGGCACAAGAGTAATGAAATGCAATTGGCTTTTCAATCCATTGGTGCTAAGTCAAATTCCTCGTATGTTTACTTGTTTACTTGTAAATGTGCTTGGCAATAAATCTGATTCTGATTCTAAATGCTCACTGCCTAGTTAGGTCAGTATAGTAAAGGAGTGAATGATGACATATAGCAAGGAACTGAACAAGACAGAGACTGGGAAATTCCAATATACAGTGGGGAAAAAAAGTATTTAGTCAGCCACCAATTGTGCAAGTTCTCCCGCTTAAAAGATGAGAGAGGTCTCCAATTTTCATCATAGGTATACCTCAACTATAAGAGACAAAATGAGGAAAAAAAATCCAGAAAATCACATTGAAGGATTTTTAATGAATTAATTGGTAAATTCCTCGGTAAAATAAGTATTTGGTCAATAACAAAAGTTCATCTCAATACTTCGTTATATACCCTTTGTTGGCAATGACAGAGGTCAAACGTTTTCTGTAAGTCTTCACAAGGTTTTCACACACTGTTGCTGGTATTTTGGTCCATTCCTCCATGCAGATCTCCTCTAGAGCAGTGATGTTTTGGGGCTGTCGCTGGGCAACACGGACTTTCAACTCCCTCCAAAGATTTTCTATGGGGTTGAGATCTGGAGACTGGCTAGGCCACTCCGGGACCTTGAAATGCTTCTTACGAAGCCTCTCCTTTGTTGCCCGGGCGGTGTGTTTGGGATCATTGTCATGCTGAAAGACCCAGCCACGTTTCATCTTCAATGCCCTTGCTGATGGAAGGAGGTTTTCACACAAAATCTCACAATACATGTCCCCATTCATTCTTTCCTTTACACAGATCAGTCATCCTGGTCCCTTTGCAGAAAAACAGCCCCAAAGCATGATATTTTCACCCCCATGCTTCACAGTAGGTATGGTGTTCTTTCTCCTCCAAACACGACAAGTTGAGTTTTTACCAAAAAGTTCTATTTGGTTTCATCTGACCATATGACATTCTCCCAATCCTCTTGTGGATCATCCAAATGCTCTCTAGCAAACTTCAGACGGGCCTGGACATGTACTGGCTTAAGCAGGGGGACACATCTGGCACTGCAGGATTTGAGTCCCTGGCGGCGTAGTGTGTTACTGATGTAGCCTTTGTTACTTTGGTCCCAGCTCTCTGCAGGTCATTCACTAGGTCCCCCCGTGTGGTTCTAGGATTTTTGCTCACCGTTCTCGTGATCATTTTGACCTCACGGGGTGAGATCTTGCGTGGAGCCCCAGATCGAGGGAGATTATCAGTGGTCTTGTATGTCTTCCATTTTCTAATAATTGCTCCCACAGTTGATTTCTTCACACCAAGCTGCTTACCTATTGCAGATTCAGTCTTCCCAGCCTGGTGCAGGTCTACAATTTTGTTTCTGGTGTCCTTTGACAGCTCTTTGGTCTTGGCCATAGTGGAGTTTGGAGTCTGACTGTTTGAGGTTGTGGACAGGTGTCTTTTATACTGATAATGAGCTCAAACAGGTGCCATTAATAGAGGTAACGAGTGGAGGACAGAGGAGCATCTTAAAGAAGAAGTTACAGGTCTGTGAGAGCCAGAAATCTTGCTTGTTTGTAGGTGACCAAATACTTATTTTACCAAGGAATTTACCAATTAATTCATTAAAAATCCTTCAATGTGATTTTCTGGATTTTTTTTCTCATTTTGTCTCTCATAGTTCAGGTATACCTATGATGAAAATTGGAGACCTCCCTCTTCTTTTAAGTGGGAGAACTTGCACAATTGGTGGCCGACTAAATACTTTTTTGCCCCACTGTATGATATCGCAATATTCAGCGTATCACAAGATTGTAATATCGTATCACGGCCCAGGTATTGGGATAATATCATATCATGGGGCTTCTTGTGATTCCCACCCCCAGTCCATGATATTTCTGCAGACAGATGGTCGATGATATCCATGTGGATTTTTTTTCCCCTGCACAAATGTTTTGCAGCAGTGGCCGTATGTAAGGAGCCTATTACAGGTATATCTGTTCAAAAGAATTTTGGTGCAGTATTTGGTATGAAGAAGACGGGACAGAAACCAGTGGCAGAACAGATTCTGCGGAGGAAGCGGGACTGGATTGGACACACCCTCGGGAAACCAGCATCCAGCATCACTTGTCAAGTCCTGACGTGGAACCCGCAGGGGAAGAGAAAGAGAGGCCGACCTCTAAACAGCTGGAGACGAGACACTGAGGTGGAGCTGAAAAAGCAGGGAACCAACTGGGGGGCAGTGGAGAGCAGCCCAGAACTGAGTGCGATGGTGAGGGGTTGTCGGTGGCCTATGCTCCATGGCAAGCTATGAGCTTAAGTCAGTAAGTTTGTTATGAAACAGCCTTAACTCAGATCTGCTCCAAAATCTATTGGATTAGTTTATGACTGAAGCGCTACTCTTCCAAAAAATTTCATTAAAATTAGGTCAATAGTTTTTGTGTATTCCTGCAAAAAGAGAGAAAACACCATATAACACCCTCGAACACCCCATAATGCAATGTTTAAGGAAGTTTCAAAAAAAATCCTGGATCTACCCCTTTTTTCGGATCCACTCCAAAATCTAATGGGTTCTTCCAAAGGCTAAGCTCTAGCATTTCAGTAAACTTCACTGAAATTGTGACAGTAGCTTCCGCATAACCATTCTAACAGACAAATAAACAGCTGAAAGTATAATCTCCTTGGCTGAGGTGATAATAGCAAAACAATCAATATTTACAGATCTAGCACATTCTCGCTCCTCTCTAAGGTCAAACATCAGAAAGTTGAAGAGTGAATGACACTGACAGATGCTGTCAGTCTAGGAGGGGGTCATGCTGCCCACAGGGCGGGAGGAGTTAAAGGACGGGAACAGACAGCTGAGTGGGACCAATGTTCTCCAGAGCCTGAACAGCTGAGACCACAGGGACTGGGCCTGGTGGCTCGGAGCCACCTCTGGGGACCTCTGCTGATGAGGAATGGAGATGAAGTCTGTCTGCACTCTAAGAGCTGTTCCTTCTGAGAGGAAGCCATTACCCAAAACTTACAAAAACTAAAAGCAAAAAAAAGGGGGTTTACAGGCACTCAGCTAACAGACATCAGAGCTCAAAACAGTAGAGAAATAATGGTCTGTCTGCATTCTAGGCAATACTTTTTCCATGTAAATGTGCAAATTCTTCCTGTGAACTTGTAAGTTCTCTCATCAAAACTTGCATCTTCATATATTTAAACATTTTTTTTGTGGAAAACTGCAACTTTTTCCTCACAAATTATTGAATTTCATTTGATTTCTTAGCTTAAATTTCTAAGTTTTCATGTAAATTTGTAACCTTTTTAATAACATTCAACTTTATAAATTGTCTAATCATAAGAAAAGGTTTCCCCAGTGTGATAAATGCAAAGCTACTAATCACATTTTGAATAATTCAATGGTGACCCTGCAACAGACTGGTGAACTGTCTGGCTCAAAGAACCTGGGATAAGCTCCAGCCCCCTTTGACCCAAAAAGGGTTAGGTGGTTAAGAAAATAGATGGATAAATGAATAATTCAAATGCTCTGTTTTTCTCATAAAATCATTTTCTCATACATTTCCCGGGAATTGCTACTGCTCCTGGGCATTTGGCCCAATGCTCAACAAACTCACTCACAATGATCCTCATTTGGGTTTGCATGCAGGTTGTGCTCAAGGTGAAATGTCAGGAAATCTGGGAACTCGCATGATTTTAGAAAAATCACTACTCCTCCTAGACAACTGCCTAAATTCTCACCAAACTCACTCACAAGGACCCTCATGTAGGTCTGCATCTTGAAGTCAAGGTCATTGTCAAAGGTCAGGAGATCTGGGCACTTATGCTTTCATGAAAAACGTTACTTCTCCTGGGCCATTGACCTTGACCTTAAGCACATCCTAGATGGGTCTGCAACTAGGATGTGCTTAAGGTCAAGGTCAGCGGTCGGGAGATCTGTGCATTCTTGAGGTGATTTCATCAGGCCGGACTGCTACTGCATCATTGAGGGAGTTTTCATAAATTCCTGATTTTTATCATTGCTAATTTGCACATTTTTGCAGTCAGTTTAAAGCACTTCTTACAGATTTTTATGTTTTTGTTCATTTTTGTCAAATCCACAGAGGGCCAGTCGCTATGGGCCAAAGAGTCTCATGTGGCTCCGAAACCGCAGGTCACAGACCTCTGATCTTGGGAAAACAATGCACTGGTGTTATCAGACACGAGCGGTTTTGCACCCATTTCACCAGAAGTTCTGCGGAACTGTTTACAGTTGCACAACAGACATCCAGCAGTTGTGCTATCTGCAACCACAAGCATGCTGAGATTAGGCATTTCAGTTCAACAGTCGAGGAACGTGCACTGAATTCAGTAAAACCGTTCACCGTGAGGACCTCCTGCTCCCGGAGACAAAAAAATCTCTCTGAGTCAGGAATGCTAAAAGCCCTGAGACATACTTCATGGTTGGGTATCAAAGGATTTTGGGGGTACTTGAATGATCAGGCTTTCATCTCCACTCTGCTGGTTAAGTAAGCCTTGAGTGAATGATGGGAACACTTTGCTCACTTTAGCAGAGAGGAAAGCGAAGAGCTCAGTGCACAACAGCTCATGTTTTTTATGAATTTAGAAGGGGAAAACCTCATCTGACCTCAACTCGGAGTCAGACAAAGTAGAAATGCTGTTTCTGAATAGATGTACTATAAAACACTTAAAAATGCTTCCCTTACAAACAATAACTCCTCCTCTCAGGACAGGTTCCAGCTCCACAGGTAGCGTGGGATGAAAGTGATCTGAGCAGGGCCTCCCTGCAGCACAGACCGCCTCTACACAATAACTCACAGAGAGCTCAATGATGTGCTCACTTACTCTCCCACCTCTCAACACGACCTTTGTTGGCCAGGATCGCTCCACTGGGCCTACTGTCCTTCCTCCTGTCAGATACCTGAGCAGCAACATCTATTTTCAGGCTGTATTTACTAAACTTGAGCAGGAGCAGATTCACAGAATCCCACGGGGCTCCGTGTTGGGTCCAAAGAGCATTTCAGCATCCACAGGCTATAAAATGAGGCATGTTAGACATAAATGAGAGTCTGACTGGCCTTTAAATGAGAAGATTATAGTGAGATAAGGTGGTAAAAGACAAGAAAATATTAGAGGCATTTTCTAACCTTTAAGGCCAGTCTTTTCACTAAAGAACAGTCTGGGTCAACATACTGGTTTTTTAATCTTCACTATTTTTCAACATAGAGGTTAGTCTTTTAAGGTCACATTTATAAATTAAATGTAAGTGTATATAGTAAAACTGGATTTGAAAAAAAACAAACAACAGAAATAACAATGTAAGGAATTTTTATCAGCAAGTACCATTGACTCCAGTTTAGTGTTGTAGTTCTCAAGGTCTCGGTCTTGTCTCGGTCTCGGACAAAACGGTCTTGGGATTTTAAATCAAGACCATTACTGGTTTATTGTCCACACAATCATTATGATTGCAAACAGATATCCCCCTTAAATGTAGCAATAAAGTAATTTGTGAGTTTAATTTTATGTCACCGCTATTAGTTGCAACCCCACCCCTTCACACAAGCGGGAGAAGACGAGAGGAAACGGAGACTGCAGGCTGCGTGGTCGGAGCAGAAATGTCGGAAGACTCTTCAGTTATGAATTTCGGTTTTCAGCACCACAAAGAATTTGTAAAAGAACACGCAAACGTAAACACTGAGCAGTGTGCAGATTCTGCAGTACACAGCTAACAGAAACAGCTGGAACTACATCTGCGGCGGCAAAGAAATAATAAACTGCGAACTGAGAGTTTTAAGTAGAGTTTATTAAATCACACCGCCATCACAGGATCCCCACTCCAGCCCAAATGTGTGCAGGCTGGAGCGGGATCCTCAGGCTCTCAAAGAAGAGACACAGCGTGTGCGTATCAGCAGCAGTTGCAGGAGTGAGAGAGCGAGTTACAGAACTTGTGCAGTATTTATACCCAGTTACAGACAGTACATGAAAGGGCATTCACAGCAGTTGGTATGATCAAAGAGACTGCAGACAGGCATGAGACATTTGCATCTGAGAGACACAGTAAGAACAGGATGCATGAACACAATGCATGAATGGCGCATTAACATCACAGTACAAAACCGGAAAAAGCCAGAAGAAGCGAGGCTGCCTGTAGACATCAATACACACATTTCACTGTTAAGTTAATTGCTCTAGTCGAGCGCTGTGTCTGTCCCAGTCTGTTGTGGGGGGTTACGCCACACATCCACCTTTTACCGGCACCTTGAAAGGAAACATAAAGAAAGGTAAACTAATGTTAAGTGTAGGCTGACATTAGTAAAGTAGCTCTCTGTGCTACAACTCTTAAGAAAATTCCTCACCTAAAATACATTTAGCATAAATTAGCTTATCGACCCCACAGAATATTAGCTAACTTGTGTAGTTTTAAAACACATCCTGTGTTTCAGGGTGTGCTTGTACTTGCTAACAGTAATTTGCCCCCTCGTTAAATGCTTAAACTAACCTAACTAACCCCAGTTTAAACTGACGGACATATTGATGACTGTGACTGATGTTAGTGGTTTATTGATGTGTCGTTAGCGACCGAGCCGGGGCTTGGTGCTTGTCTATAATTTTATTTATTTTTGGGGGGGATTAATAAAATGTATAATGGTAGAATGATATATTTGTGCCAGCAACAGGCACTCCATTGATCAAAAAAAACATATTTTCCACTTAAACTTTACTGTTATTTTTCTGTGCAGGTTATTTTTGGTTTAATATGTCTTCATTTTAAGTGATATCTAACTGCTGCTTGTGTTTAAGTTCACATGATTAACCTTAAAAAAGGCTCTGCATGTTCCCAGATTTAGCAGGGAATAAAAGTGGTCCATTCTGAGTGATTTGATTTTGAATAGTTGATTATTTTATTTAAAGAGACATTATTTACCTTATTTGGGATTTGAATACAATACACATCAAATATTATTTTGGCAAATCTTTGTGTTTTTTATACAGTGTGTTTTAAGAAAAATGAGCCGATTAAGCCATATCATATGTAGTGGCAGAGAATAAATCTACTCACTTCTTTTTGTACTTTAGTATTACCTGGTTATACTCTTTTATACTCAAATTTCAGTGCATGTTGGAAGCCAATATTATAACTTTTACTCTGTTACATAAATCTGACAGTTTCAGGTATTTTGCAGAATCAAAATAAGATTACTGCTACAAAATATACTGTAGTTTAAACGTGTTATAGATTAGTGCTGTATAAACTCAAACACAACCAAACAATTAGGACTAACAGCTTTTCGAAATAATTAATGAATCATGATATTCCAATTCTTTGAGATGCAGTTGTGTGTGTGTGTGTGTGTGTGTGTGTGTGTGTGTGTGTGTGAGTGAGTGAGTGAGTGAGTGAGTGAGTGAGTGAGTGAGTGAGTGAGTGAGTGAGTGAGTGAGTGAGTGAGTGAGAGAGAGAGAGAGAGAGAGAGAGAGAGAGAGAGAGAGAGAGAGAGAGAGAGAGAGAGAGAGAGAGATACTGTATGTGGTCTTCCTCTCGACTCGGTCTCGAACTGCCTTGGTCTCAAACACTTAAAGTCTTGGTCTTGTCTTACTCTGGTCTTGGTTAGTGCAGTCTTGACCACAACACTACCCCAGTTACATGGTCACAATAAACCGATTACTGGGAATAAACCGATAATGCCAATAATCAGTTTTCTCGTGTTTACATGCACTGAATAAATGGATTATTGGAGGGTAAACCACGCAAGTTAATGACCCCGGTTACATAGCCTTTATCGGATTATTCTGTTTACATGGTCACTTGAATAATCAGATAATTCCAGAAATTCAGTCATAGCCGGTTTATTCATGTACACGTAAACACTGTCAATAATAGGGGTGTAACAGTACGCTAAAATCACGGTTCGGTACGTACCTTGATTTTAAGGTCACGGTTTGGTGTCATGGGCGGTGAGAGCGCGCCCCCTCCTTCCTGTTCATCTCTCCTCAGCTCATCAGTACACCCGAGGGAGAGGACACACCTGCGCCCTCTCATCAGCCAGCGTACTTAAGGAAGCATCCTTTAGTGATTCAACGCTGGCCCGTCTGGGTATACTGCCATAAGACAGCAGCTCACGTTCACACCAGTGAAAGAAGTTATTAATCAGTGTGCTTTTTCCCCTTTGTTCAGGTTGCTGCCATCGTGCAGGTGTGTCGCCGGATCTGTGCGTGCTCTCCTGCCACATCACAATCATCAACAGTAACCTCCACCCGGTCAGGCACCACCAGCTCATTCCCCACCCTGCTGGTTTGTCTATTCCCTGCTGGAGTCCTGCCGGTGCTCCCTTGGAGCCCACGTAAGTGGTAATTTGGCTATCCCATTTTCCCCCTTACTCCATTCCTCCTCTCACTGCTCTCGTCTTCTCTCCACAGGCTCTTTCCTCTGGCAAGTGACTGTTTCAGTGGCTGTACGAGGGTTTTTGCTATTTAATAAAGTAAATTCAAATGTGTGTTATTGTGTGATTGTCTCTTTGTTGCTGCATCTTGCACATGGGCTGAATTATTGTATCAGTCATGACAGAATGAGCCAGCCCAAACCTCGGCTCAGCAGGTGCAGCAGCAGGGCAGTCAGCTCTGGATCAGTTAGAAGCAAACAAGCAACAGATTACCGTGATGGCCCAGCAGCTGCAAACAATGATGCGGCAATTGGACACCATCACACAGCATTTGGCCAGGATGGCTCCTCCTCCTCAGCCTGCTCCTATTGTTTTACTACCAGTGCATTGTACCACCTCCGTTCCCACACGTGCCCCGTATGCGGGGGAGGTGGAGAAATGTAAGGAATTTCTCCACCAGGTACAGATATATTTGGAGCAGGTTGGGGGGGGGGGAGTACCTGGGGGATGTGGCAAAGATTCAATTCTTTATTCTACTGCTGTGGGACCGAGCCCTTAGTTGGGCTCAGGCCACAGCAGACAGCCCAGAAGGGCAATCCTGCACGTTTGAGCAATTTGTGGTCGCTTTTTCCCGTGCGTTTGACCACACCAAGAGTCAAGGAAACATCATGAGCCGCCTTATGACTCTCTATCAGGGTGCTCGGTCCGTGGCTGAGTACTCGGTGGAGTTTCGGGTCGAAGCGGTGGACCTGGGGTGGAACGAGGTTGCGTTACACAGCGCGTTCCTCCACGGGTTAAACAACCACCTCTGTGACGACCTGCCGGTTTATGCTGTGCCCGACACTCTCGATGGTCTTATTGATCAGGCTGTGGGGTTAGACAACTGCTATCGTGAGCGCGAAAAGGAGCGACAGGCCTCCTCTCGCTTGTCTGCTGAGCGGGTGCCCGCTGCAGGGACTGACACTGGGGGGGCTGGTCCTCCTCCCAAGCTGATGGACCTCAGTCGGTTTCAATTAACCGACGATGAGTGTTGGCGAAGGAGGAGGACCGGCGTGTGCATGTACTGTGGTTCTCCAAAGCACAGTCGGGACAAGTGCCTCCAGCGGCCAAAAGATGTGGCCCGTCAATAACCGTGGGGGGTCTGGCGGGCGGGACTAAATTAATTCCTCCCAGTAATTTATCTATTCCGGCCCTTGTGCAATTGCTAGAGGTCGAGAGGAGGGTCATGGCATTAGTTGATTCAGGGGCAGAGGGCAATTTCCTGTCAGTCTGGCTCATTCGGGACCTGGGTATTCCCACACATAAATTGCCCCATCCTCAACATATCACCACCATAACTGGCCGTGAGGTTGCGGTAGTCACCGAATGCACGGTGCCGGTCGCCATCCTCCATTCCGGGAATCATCGGGAGGAACTCACGTTCTTAGTTCTCCCAATGTCATCTTCCCCAATGATTCTAGGTTTTCCTTGGCTCCATAGCACAGTCCCATTATTAACTGGGGCTGTAATTCCATCTCCTCCTGGAGCCCATTTTGTTTGGCCAACTGTCTTTGTTCAGCTGAATGTGCTCCATCTCTCCCTGTCTCTCTCCCTCCGGTTGAGCCACCGGACCTCAGCCTCATTCCCCGGGCATACCACGATTTGGGAGAGGTTTTCAGCAAGTCGAGAGTATTGTCACTGCTGCCTCACCGCTCTTATGACTGTGCTGTGGACCCCATCCTGGGGGCGAAGCTGCCGTCCAGCCGGCTCTACAGCATTTCTGGTCCAGAGAGAGAGGCAATGGAGAAATATGTCAAGGAGTCGCTGAACACTGGCCTTGTTTGGCCATCTTTGATGGTTCGCTGTGCCCGTGTATCGACTATCGCGAGTTCAACACTATTACAGTTAAGGACAAATATCCTCTGCCCTTGGTGGATTCTGCGTTTGAGTTTCTTCTGCGCTCATGGGTTTTCACCAAATTAGACTTGCGCAACGCGTACCACCTAATTCACATTCGTGAGGGGGACGAGTGGAAGACAGCGTTTAAAACCCACCTGGGGCAGTTCGAATATTTGATGATGATGGGCTCACCAATGCCCCCGCTGTCTTCCAACGGTTAATTAACAACGTCCTCTGCGATATGCTCTATCAATTTGTGTTTGTCTATTTGGATGCCATTTTGATTTTCTCCCGCTCGCCAGAGGAACATGAAGTCCATGTAAGAGCAGTCCTACAACAGCTCTTGGAGAACCAGCTCTACGTTAAGGCTGAGAAGTGTGAGTTCTCCACAACATCTACTACCTTCTTGGACTTCATAGTGGCTGAAGGGAGAACGACTGCCGACCCGGCCATGGTGAGGGCAGCACTTGATTGGCCAACACCGCACTCCCGTAGGGAGCTTCAACTCTTCCTTGGGTTTGCAAACTTTTATCACCGGTTTATCCAGAACTATAGTGGGGTAGCACTGCCCTTGACGCAGCTGACCTCCGTTAAGGTCCCCTTTCAGTGGACTGAGGCAGCTAAACAGGCCTTTTTCTAAATTAAAGAGCCTGTTCACCAACACACCTATCTTGGCCCAGGTCAACACGCAGCTCCAGTTTGTCCTCGAGGTGGATGCATCTGATTCGAGGGTGGGTGCTGTCCTTTCACAGCACACATCCTCCGACCAGAAGCTCCACCCGTGCGCGTATCTCACTCGTCGGCTTATGCCGGCCGAGAGGAATTATGACATGGTGGACAGAGAGCTGCTCGCCATTAAATTGGCGCTGGAGGAATGGAGACATTGGTTAGAGGGGGCTATTTACCCCATTGTCATGTGGACCGACCACAAAAACCTTGCATATTTACGGTCGGCTCACCGACTTAACGCCAGGCAGGCTCGTTGGGCCATGTTTTTTCAGCGGTTCAATTTTACCATCACACCAAACCAGATGCGCTATTGCACCAGTTTGATTCCGAGGAGATAGCGCCCCCTTCCCACCCCCAAATCATTCTTCCCTCTTCTTGCGTCCTCGGTGTCCTTACGTGGGATATTGAGCAAAGGGTCTGTCAGGCCCAGTCTCAGGAACCTGTGCCAGCAGTGTTCCCCCAGAACCGCCTGTACGTCCCCGCTGCCCTCTGTAGTGACATCATCCAGTGGGGTCACACCAGCCGTTTCGCCTGTCATGCTGGGACCACCCGCACCACGGACCTTGTTCAGTGGGTGTTCTGATGGCCCACGCTGCGGCGGGATGTGCGGGAGTATGAACAGGCCTGCCAGACCTGCGTTTGGGGCAAGACTGACTCCTCCACCTGGCTGGACTTCTCCATCCCCTCCCCATCCCCGGTCGCCCATGGTCCCACATCACTGTGGATTTTGTAACTGGTCTTCCCCCCTCCCATGGTAAAACAGTTATTCTTATCATCGTGGACCGCTTCTCCAAGGCTGTACATCTGGTGGCTCTTCCCAAACTCCCCTCGGCCTCGGAGACGGCCAACCTTCTGACTGGCCATGTGATCCGCCTCCATGGGATACCTGTGGAGATCGTGTCTGACTGAGGGCCGCAGTTATAGTGGTCACGTAGCGCTCACGAAAACGTTGGATATTCGCGTGAAAAAAGCCTGTTTGACTTAGAACTGCACAAACCCACCTATTTCGTCATATTGAAATTACGTGTTGCAAAATTAGATGCAGTCAAAATCGTGTCATCAGACCTTTAAGGAAGCATCCTTCAGTGATTCAACGCTGGCTTGTCTGGGTATACTGCCATAAGACAGCAGCTCATGTTCACACCGGTGAAAGAAGTTATTAATCAGTGTGCTTTTTCCCCTTTGTTCAGGTTGCTGCCATCGTGCGGGTGTGTTGCTGGGACTACGCATGCTCTCCTGCCACATCACCATCACCAACAGTAACCTCCACCCGGTCAGGCACCACCAGCTCATTCCCTACCCTGATGGTTTGTCTATTCCCCGCTGGAGTCCTGCCGGTGCTCCCTTGGAGCCCACTTAAGTGGTAATTTGGCTAGCCCATTTTCCCCCTTACTCCATTCCTCCTCTCACTGCTCCGTCTTCTCTCCACAGGCTCCTTCCTCTGGCGAGTGACTGTTTTAGTAGCTGAGCGAGGGTTTTGAGCATTTTGACCAGAACCAGACGACTACTGTGACCTGCGACGCGTCTGGTTTGGCACTGGGGGTGGTCACGTCCCAGGTGCAGGGTGGCATGGAGTGCCCAGTGGCGTTTGCATCAAGGTCCCTCTCAGCGGTGGAGCAAAAATACGCTGTGGGTGAGAGGGAGGCACTCGCCAGTGTATGGACATGTGAGAGGTGGCACATTTACCTCTATGGGCGCTATTTCACCCTGCGGACGGACCACCGGGCATTTACAACCTTGCTGGAGATGTCAGGGTCGGGACACAGGCCCCTGAGAATCCACAAGTGGTCCGAATGGCTAAGAGCCTATAATTTCACCACCCAGTTCACCCCAGGCAAGGATAACATCGTGGCGGACCTCCTGTCCCGCATCACGGTCAATTCCTCGCTACCAGACAACAGTGACGATGACCCCACGGAGGTGGGGTCCTGCTGCACAGGACCTTCCAGAATATAATGTCTCCTCGGGAACTCCGGGCGGAGTTGGAATGGGACCCAGTACTGACGCAGCTGCGCTCAGCAATTAGGGAGGGTTGGCCAGCAAAGGTGCAGTGTGAGCTAGCACCTTACCATTGAGTTAAGGATGAGCTGAGCTGCTGGAATGAGGTGTGCGTGGCAAGAGGACACTGCGCCCTGATCCCGTCGTCCCTGAGGGCATGTGTCCTGACAATGCTGCACGAGAGTCATCTGGGTGTGGTCAAGGTGAAACAACATAGTACGGATTCCGTCTGGTGGCTGGGCACCGATAAGGACATCGAGACCATGATGAAACACTGTGTGTCATGTTTGGGGAGCGGGAAGACTGGCAGACCACCCCACCCCCACCCCTGTGGCCGGTGGCATATCTGGAAGGACCCTGGAGACACGCTGAGCTGGATATCTGTGGCGAGTTGTACGCAGCACCCTCGAATAGCCGGTTCCTACTCGTGGCCTATGACGTGTTCTCGAAGTGGCCAGAGGTGCTGCCAATGAACTCAGTCACGAAAGACGTGGTCACGAGTTTCCTGTCATCCCAGTTTGCCAGGTGGGGGACACCAGGCACAGTTACGATGGACAACAGGCCGCAGTTCACCTCCGGAGCATTTGAGAAGTTCCTGAGTAGTAGGGGTGTGGAACATGTCAAGACAGTGTTCTATCACCCTCAAGCCAACGGAGGTGTTGAGCGGTTTAACAAAACATTGAAGAATGGACTGAGAGTGCATTTGGCGGATGGTTTTGCATTCCCAGACACCCTACAAAACACGCTGCTGCACTACAGAGCGTCTGTCCATGCCACGACAGGCTGTTCCCTGGCAGCTCTCATGCTGGGGCGTGAATTGCTCCTGCCGGTGGATTGATTGAGGCTACCCACGACGCATCCCATGGAAGGTAAGGATGCAGTTCAGAGCCGTGTCACCAGGCAGCAACATAAAATGAAGCGGCGATTCGATAAGAAGCACAGGGCGAGGAGTCACGGACTGAAAGTGGCGGACCGGGTGTGGATCAAACATCCTGTCTGCACCCATAAGCTGTAACCCGCAGCGGATCACAAGGCAGCAGGGCCGGGATACGTTTGAGCTTGAAGACAGTTCACGGTGGCACGCCAGTAGACTTAGAAGGTCACCACCGGAGCAGAGGACTGAAGCTGCAGCGGGACGTTTTGATGCAAGCTGGAACTGGGGGGTCCTGACTGATGAGGGCCCTCAAGCGAGGCCGACAGTGCCAGGTGCAGGGTCCCCTCCTACGGGACGCCTGGCTAGAATTCGTCGGAGGCCCAGGTACTTGGAGGACTATGTGGTGAGGACTGCCATATTTGACGCCTGTTGGGACTAGCGGCAGAATAATCTGCTCCAACAAGGCGGGGCATTCTGGTAGTCTACTCAGACGCCCGTGTAGTTCACCTGTTTATAGTTAGGCATGTAGATATGTAAAAAAAAAAAAAAAGGTTGGATGGTGATGTTTATATGATGAGATTCATGTTCATTGGTTCACTGAAATGGGGGGTCTAGAACTTTGTAAGGGGGGTGGAAAATGTTACACATGGGAATTGTGCCTCAGGGCTTGCTGTAGCTCAGCCGGGGGTTGGGGGTTGATGATGTCAGGCGGGCTATGGCTAGGATATACAGTATATTGTGCTGTTCAGTTCAATAATGGGAGTTCAGTGTTCAGCAGAGAGAGGCCTCTGTCTCCTATTCTTTACACACAACAAAGGGTGCCCCCTCTTGCTCTGCAACATCTCCACTGGTCACACCCACCCCGTGGTTTTGAGCTCCTGGCGCCACCACGTTTTCGAGTCCATCCACTCCCTTTCACATCCCGGCGTGTGAGCCTCAGTTAAACTAGCGGGGTCCAAATTTGTTTGGCCTCACTTAGGCAGGGATGTGAAAGAATGGGCTGCAGTGTGTGCTGCATGCCAACAGTCTAAGGTGCACAAGCACACCAAAGCCCACCTCAAGCCTTTTCAAATTCCAGCCAGGAGGTTCGACCACGTACACGTGGACTTAGTGGGTCTCCTTCCGCTGTCATGGGGTTCACACGCCTTTTAACAATCATGGCTCACACTATGCGTTGGCCAGAGGTGGTTCCGCTGAGTTCCACCATGTCGGCTGAGGTAACCCACGCGTTTTTGTCATCTTGGGTCACACGGTTCCGCAATTTGTTTTGGAACTTTGGTCCGTGATGGCCAACAGCCTGGGGGTCAAAGTCCACCGCACCACCGGGTACAACCCACAGGCTAACAGTTTGTGCAAGCATTTTCACAGGTCGCTTAAAGCAGCACTCAGAGCCTCGCTAATGGATGCAAATTGGGTCGACTGCATGCCTTGGGTCCTACTGGGGTTGTGCGCCGCACCTAAGGAAGATTTGGCAGCTTCCCTGGTAGAACTCATTTTTTCTCAGCCGTTGCGGATCCTGGGGGAATTTTTGCCAGAGAGCCCCGCACCCAGTACCAATCCACCCGCGCACTTTTTTTCCGGTACAGGGGCTGCCAGTGTTCCGGGCCCGGTGCATGATTGTTTTTCCCGAACTTTTATTCCAAAGTGCTTAGAGAATGCCAAATTTGTTTTGTCAGGCATGACGCCCACAGAACCCTGCTGCATCTGCCGTACGATGGCCCGCTCAGAGTGCTGGAAACTGGGGAGAAACATTCTGTGTTAGACTTGGGGGGGGGGGGTGTAAGGAAACCGTCTGTATAGACAGGCTGAAGCCCGCCCGCTTATGTGTTGGCAGACAAGCAGTTGGTGTTGACTCAAGCTCCCCGGCGTGGGCGCCCTCCTACAGTCGGTCTGCAGGTTAGTGTTCCCCTGACAGAGGACTGTTTTCAGGAAACTAACTTTCCCCTCCCCACTGTTTCCCCCTCCAGAGACCAAGACTTTCTCCTACCCACCTTGACAGGATGGCGCTTCAACCGGCCAATGTTACAGCCGCGATGGGCGCTTGCTCAAGCCCAAAGGTCCGGAGGGTTAGGACCCCTTCTGGGTGTTCGGGGGAGGGGGGGGCTGTGTGGTGACACAAAGGAGATGACACTCCGCTCAGTACTTCGGGGTGTTGGGGGTGCTAACCAGGGGTGCCAGAGCACCAGGGGGTATGTAGTAAATAAAGACGTGCCTTTCACCCCCGCTGTGCCAGGTTCACACCTGAGGACGCAGGGGCACGAATGTGTTAATGTGTATGTTGATGTGTGTTCACACTTGGTAACAGGAATGTAAATGTATTTACCCTGAGTGCCACAGGCGGGGAGAAAATGTATAAAGCAGATCGCTTTGGCACTCAGAGTTAGTTCTGTTCTGTGTTGGAGGAGAAATAAACCCCTGTGTCTTCAGCTTGTGTCTCGTCTGCTTTCATCCTCCACAAGACTATAATAAATAAAGCTGTTTACTGTGAGACAGATAGAAGGTAGTCACATAAAAATGATTACTTGTATATTAAATTAGTTTTATGGAAGAAAAAACTTAAAGCTGTAACACTTGGAGGAAAAGACAAAAACATCACTTTCTAAAGTGTGACATATTAAAATACAAAAGACAATCAAATACAAATACCTTAGAATCACCCAGAATGAATATCAACATTAAATATCACATAAAATCAAAGAGACTCCAGTCATATTAAAACTGCTGGAAACTTTATCATCATTAGCATCATTTCAGTAATCACTGAGCTGACATGTGGACCCCAAACTAATCCGAAAACAGAAAAAAGTAACAGAAGCATCTGCTCTGCTGCTCTGCTGCTCTGCTGCTGCCATCACCACTTCCAGCTGTGACTGACAAAATAAAAGGAAAACACCACCAAACGGAATCAGATCCGTTATGTCGTTTTTGCTCAATTTCGATTTTATTTTGACAAGGCGATAACGACATAATGGCTATTTTTGGTTGTTCTGTTTTCATTTCATAAACAAAATATTAAAAGAATGAAGAGTACACGGATTGAGCTAACACTTCTACAGACCAAACACGTTTTCCATGTCCCTCCCTTTTCTTCCTGGTGAAAAACCGAAGTGCGTTTAGAGGAAAAAATACATGGTGCGTTCAGGTTCAATAGGAATGTGCATTTAGAGTGATTACACACATTAAGTGGAATTAATTTAGTACCCATATATTTTAAGTGGGTTACAGTGGTATAATTTTTTCATCTTTCAGTCCACCGAGGGTACACATGCACCCCTCTGCAAATGGTTGTGTTGTGTAGTGAGAGTGGTGTGTGTGTGTGTGTGTTGCCGTACCTGCCCCTAACGTAACGTCAGGCGGGCATGGCCACTCTGTATATAGTTCTTGGTATTCTCAATAAAGTGTGGATTTGCTGCATGACAGAAGAGACTCCAGTCCCTCATTCCTCATACATAACATTTTGGCGACGAGAAGAAAAATTATGGGAGCATAGGGATACCTCCACCCCTGCTACCGTTTCTGGAATATCTGGGAGAGCCAGTTGTTGTGTATAGTTTGGACTCTTGTTTGTGTGGTATGGGTGGTGGCTCCATCTTCTGGTTCCGCCACCACCCGGGACTATAAGAGGGAAGTGGGCAGGAGGGGCGGTCTCTTGGCCACCTCTTCTGCCTGACAGCTGTGCTATGCTGTAGAGTGCCTCTTTAATAAACCTGTGTTCAGTTCGACACCTGGCCTCGTCCTTGCCTCCATATTCATACATAACATTTGACAACAAAGATAAAAGTGGATTACAACAAGATAAGGAAGCGCGAGATTTGGAGCTCCCTGGCACGCCACCGGTCCTATGGCCAGGGTGGTGCGCCGTTTTCCAGAAGTGCAGGGTGGCACTGGACCTTTGGAAGCTGGAAAAGTGGAAGGCACGAGTCGTTAGTGTCGCAATTTTGCAATGAAGGAACAGTGTGTTCTAAGCACAATAGATGACTGTGATAGTTTTGATGAAGGGACTGAGCTAATGGCGCACTATTTTTGCACCCTGGAAAACGTCATGGTTGGCACGATTCGGTTTTGACAGCACCGCCAACGGGTAGGTGGGTCTATTCAGCAGTTCATGACAGATTTGGAGCTGTTAGTCAGCAGGTGCCAGCTTGGACTATTGGAGAAAGGGATGATTTGCAACCAGATGGCAGATTATAACAACGGCGCTACAATCGGATCAAAGCTGCTTATGTTTTCAGGTGAATTGGTGCTGCCCACTACCATCAAGTTAGCTCAACGGCTGGAAGCTGCGGACGAGCTGTTAAGGGAGCTGAGTGAGAGCTTGTCACACCAATATCTGGGATCACCGTCGATCACATATGCAGTGGACCCGGTCAGCGTGGGAAGCATGGAGAACGACACCATCACCGTGAATGTGAGGTCCACCCCAGGAAAGCCCAAAGGTGAGGGCTGTGGATCCATGAAGCACCGTTTCAGGGCTAAGAGTTGTTCAGCAAGTGTGGAGCGCTGCGGCACGTGTGGCTACTTGCTTCATGTCACCAGGGCATGCCACAGATCCGAGCGAGGAGGTCCGTGGCACAAAGTGGACTCTCGTGCCCTCACGATTGTTCATGCTATGTCTCTGAGCACTTACGGTCACGCAGACTGTATGATGGAGCTGGACAGGATGGAAGTGTTGTTGTGGATTGACGCGGGAGCGGTGGGCTCCATGCCAGATTGGACGACCGTGAGATGTTTTTCCCCGCACGTCAGAATTGAGAAGGACCCAGCGCCACTTTGTGATTGTAGAGGAGGACGGCTGGCCACGGTGGAAACGTTGGAAATGACAGCTTGGTGCGAATCGGCCGAGATGTGGGACCGTGCGATCCTGAGCGTGATGGATGGCGCAGTGTGGGATGAGGAACTGCCTGGCACCCTGGAGAGTGAGCAAGACAATACCATCTAGGGCCATCACAGGAGGGTTCCTGTGCCAGAGCCCAAGTAGCCCTAGATAAGGGAACAGGGTGGCATGGTGGGACGCCTGTGATGGCGGGTGGCACTGAGTGGCTGGCTCCATCTGTTGCCGGATTTCAGCTGGAAGGTACCTCGTGCTGTGTGTATATAGTTTAATTGTTTTGTTGTTTATTGTATATATTTCTGGGGATTATTTTGTGCATTTTCTTTTAGTTTAGGAACACGGCAGTTATTTTCTGTTAGTTGGGCTGTTTTCTTTAGTACAGACAGTAGAATAATCCATCTTGCTGTGTGTGTCGGGGGGGGATGGCAGTCCACCTATCCTCCCCTAGTTTTTAGTTGTTTTGTGTGACTGTGATAGGCCCCTTTTAGGAACTTCAGTTTAGTTTTCTTAGTGCATGTTTCGGGTTATAAATTGGGGAGGGTCTCAATTGTGTGTGTGTTTTGGACTTTTGTGAAGGGGGGAGAATGTTGCGTATAGTTTGGACTCTTATTTGTGTGGTATGGGTAGTGGATCCATCTTCCGGTTCCGCCACCACCCGGGCTATAAGAGGGCAGTGGGCAGGAGGGGCGGTCTCTTGGACACCTCTTCTGCCTGACGGCCGTGCTTTGCTATAGAGTGCCTCTTTAATAAACCTGTGTTCAGTTCAACACCTGGCCTCGTCCTTGGCTCCATTTTCATACAAAACACCAGTGTTCCTGTGGCCGGACTGGCAGGCCATGTTTGAGGATTACATCAGGGCACTGGGTGTAAGTGGACTCGACGGGAGACGGCGACGAGCACTTATGGCCCACCATCTCACATATTATTCCATCTAGCTACATTGCTCCGCACTGTGTGTGTTTATATACTTGCATATTTATTCCACCTAGCTGCAATGCTCCGTACTGTGGGTGTTTATATATTTACATATTTATTCCATCTAGCTACAATGCTCTGCACTGTGTTCATATATTCATATATTTATTCCATCCAGCTACAATGCTCTGCACTGTGTGTCTGTGTGTGTGTGTATATATATATATTTTATAGTAATACGTACATATGTTTATTAGCTGCTCTTGCTTGCTTGTTTTTTTTCTTGCCTTCTGATTGTTGCTCTGAGTGTTGCTATCCCTGTGCTGTTGCAATCCTGGAATTTCCCCGTTGTGGGACTAATAAAGGCTTATCTTATCTTATCTTATCTCAGCGTGGAAGGCCGAAGAATTCTCGGTACATTGGGTGAAATGGAGTGCTATGAGGATGCTGTTGAGCGGCTGGCCGAGCATTGCACCGAGCAGACGAGGACCACGGAGCTGTGGATGGCGGGAGTGTTGGTGCCAAATAGAGGTAGGCTAGTTAGCTCGGAGAAGCCAACGGCCCACTCATTGTCTATGGGAAAGTTAGCCACAAAGCTAACTGTGCGCCAAAAGAAAGTTCCAGGCTACCAGATAGGCATCAAGGTAGGACCAGAGCCGCGAGTGGTGAAGTTCCCAGTCACTGCAGACGGTGGGCCAGCCAAGGAGCGCAGGTGAGTTTGACGGCGGTGTGTGTGACAACAGCGGAGAGGGAGCGCAGCGACAGGAGTCACCCTTGCAGCTGAAGGCTGGGCAGTGGGAGAGCGGGAACATGCATGCTGAGAACCCCAGGGGAGAGCAGCGACAGCCGGGCATGGAGATGACGTAGCGGAGCGCCTGGGACGAGGGTGCTGAGAGCAGCAATGAGACAGCTGGGTCGAAGAGTGACGCCGAGAGCCCTGAGGGAGAGCAGCTGCAGTCGGGCATGAAGACGATGCAGCAGAGCGCCTGGGACGAGGGTGCTGAGAGCAGCGACGAAGCACCTGGGTTGGAGAACGACGCCAGCGAAAGTGATGCTGTGAACCCCGGGAGTGAGCAACAGGTGCTGGGCACCATAGAGGTCGGGCAGGGTCTCAGTGCTGGAGCCCAATGCACCCTGGACGAGGGTGCTGGGTGTTACGGCGAGGTGCCCGAGGCAGCAAGCGGCATTGACAAGCGAGCTTCGGTTTTCCCCGGAGTGCGGCCACAAGGGGCCGGAGTGTTCGGGGCAATGATGGCAGCTGCAGTGGTGTTGAAAGCGGTCGGGAGCGGACCGATGAGCACAGAGGGACGGTGGGCCGGACAGCAGCACGGTGGGTCGATGGAGGAGTGAGGCAGTCGATGGTGAAGAGTGACATTTTTGCAGGAGAGGTTAGTTTTGATCCCGGAGGCAGACAGCAGCCAGAGGCGTTCATGCTGTGGGCTGTCCGGGACCTCCGAGCCGGTCTTATTTTTGGCAGCCAGGGGCATGCATGATTTGGGGCTGCCCTGGTCCCCCGGGCCGGTGTTACTTCTGGCTGCCGGTGGACATAGGTGTGACTTAAATACCCTTGATGTAAATATGTATATATCCTGCTGGTGTGTATGGGAGTATGTATGTTGCGGGATTATTTTACTTGTGTATTTAAAAAAAAATAAATAAAAATGCTGGTCTTAGTTGTTTTCTGTGGATGTAATAGGTCATTCTACTACAGTTCATGGGTCCCTGTTCCCTTAGTGCGTGATTTGGGTCCTAAATTGGGCAGGGTCTTGATTGTGTGTGTGGTTTTGCATTTTTGTAAGGGGGAGGAGAATTGTTGTGTAGTGAGTGTGGTATGTGTGTGTTGGCGTACCCGCCCCTAACGTGACGTCAGGCGGGCTCGGCCACTCTGTATATAGTTCTTGGTATTCTCAATAAAGTGTGGATTTGCTGCATGACAGAAGAGACTCCAGTCCCTCATTCTTCATACATAACAGGTTGCATGCAGCAAAAAAGTTGTAACCGTCCAGACAAAAGGCAAGGGGTCTGCACTAAGCAGCTCATGTGCCAGGGTACTCTAATTCTCTGAGGACGGCATTATTGGACAAATTAGCAGTTTCATATTCTTTATCCTCATTTTGTTTGGTTCCGGATGTTCAATCAGTTAGCTAGTGTATCGCTGCATCTACAGGCATTTAAAATGACCATTATATTCAATCCATGTGAGTGAAATGGAGCCATATAGCAGACAGCCCAATGCCTGAAAAATGACTAAACAGAGTCGTGCAGGTGTCTACAGTCCATCACGGTTTCATCTATATGGACACTATGAACTGAATATTAGAGTTGCAATGTGTTTAAAACATACCCTCACCTTATTTTAAGTCTAACCCTTACTCTAATCATAACCACAACGCCAAATGTGAAAGTGAAAGTTAACACACGGCTAACGGGAAAACATGAAGTCCAGCATTTAATAGTCTAGTGGGACTTATTGGAATTGCTGGAATTAATGACTTTTGTTGATATATTTGCTGGAGGACATGTTGGAAAAAACATATAAAATAAAAAAGTGACACAGAGATTCAAAGATGGGTCTCCTGACTGTCAAACATTTCACCAGGCCTCTACACATATAGCACAGTTTGTGGGTCTTATAAATGAATGAGCTTTTGGTAGCCAGTATTGCTGCAGCAGATGCATTAAGGCCTTGTTTATATGACAACAGTTTCACTGAAAACAGAAAAGAATCCACATTCACATGTCAATGAAAAATGTTCTTGTTCACATAAAGGAAGCTGTAGAAAATGCTGCAGTATGCATGCCAGACCAGTAGGTGGCAGTGTTTTTACCAGCAACTTTACTCATCAAGACCAGTAGGTGGCAGTGCTTTTAACAGCAACTTTACTCATCAGCTCCAGGGACAAATAAAGTTTTTGAATTGTATGTAAATGCCTACCTCTTCAGCGCAGTAATTAAAACTATACTTTTTTGTGAATGAATAATGATGCAGGACTGTGGAACTCCATAATAAATACGGGTCTGTAGTTTTTCTTGTTCTTGCATATTCTTATTTGGCTGAAAACATAATAGCCATGAGAAAAGTTGGGCTGTAACATGTTTGTTTTACATCTCCTGTTTATACAGTGGCAGAACATGTTGTGAAAAGATTGCACTATGGAGTCCAATTTAAAACGTTTTGCAGCCTCAGACCCTTAAATACTTTTTTTTAATTTATCTTTTGTTCATATAAAAGACAAAAAATAAAATAGAAAGATGTCTTTACCTTCTTTACATGTTTCAACTGCATTGCAGCCTTCATCCTTAAATACTGTTAGTGTAAACAGAAAATTCAACTGCAACAGAAGGTTGTAGCTTCATGCAAGAATCATGGATGTCACAAACTGGGGTAACAAAAAAGAGCACACTGCCAGCACTAGGAAGTGGCTATTGATACGTAAGCCGTAGCCCAATATGCATTGTCTATTACTACAGAAGAGTTGATCAATCTGACAAAACCTTTTTAGATCAACTCAAAGCTAGCTGCAGCTGTGGTTTAGGTACACATGTGGACAAAATTGTTGGTACCCCTCTGTTAATGAAAGAAAAACCCACAATGGTCACAGAAATAACTTGAATCTGACAAAAGTGGTAATAAATAAAAATTCTATGAAAATTAATCACTGAAAATCAGACAATGCTTTTGAATTGTGGTTCAACAGAATTATTTTAAAAACAAACTCATGAAACAGACCTTGTCATGTTCCGTGCGCTGACTGTCCGCGCTCAGGTTGTCTGGTGGTTTCCCGTTCTCTTCTCAGGCGTACCATATGGCCATCAGGGCTTTTATTCTGAGAGCGTCACGGCGGAGCTTCCGGCTGTCAAAGCCGAGTCACGTTGTGACAGCTGTTCAGCATTTCTCCAGATTACTTTCTCCATTGATTGGTATGTCATGGGTATTTAAGGAAGCAGCTGAGGCTTACTCCTCGCTGCGACCTTGTCAAACATTCCTTCGTTAAGACTCCGTCTCTGATTCCTGACACCTCCCACTTTCAGAAAGTGTATTTCCTCGTAGTCTGGGTCTTTTCCATGTGTATATTTTGTGTTTTTTGCCCCTCGTGGCTCATTATTTTGTCATTCGTCCTTTGTTAATAAATTATGCAAACTCATCGGCTGGCTTTCGGCGTCTCATTGATGGCTCGTGAGAGCCATCGTTGACAGGCCTGGACAAAAATGATGGTACCCTTAACTTAATATTTGTTGCACAACCTTTTGAGGCAATCACTGCAATCAAACGATTTCTGTAACTATCAATGAGACTTCTGCACCTCTCAGCAGGTATTTTGGCCCACTCCTCATGAGCAAACTGCTCCACTTGTCTCAGGTTTGAAGGGTGCCTTCTCCAGACGGCATGTTTCAGCTCCTTCCACAGATGTTCAATAGGATTTAGATCAGGGCTCATAGAAGGCCACTTTAGAATAGTCCAGTGTTTCGCTCTTAGCCATTCTTGGGTGTTGTTAGCTGTGTGTTTTGGGTCATTATCCTGTTGCAAGACCCATGAACTGCGAATGAGACCAAGCTGTCTGACACTGGGCAGCACATTTCTCTCTAGAATACCTTGATAGTCTTGAGATTTCACTGTACCCTGCACAGATTCAAGACACCCTGTGCCAGATGCAGCAAAGCAGCCCCAGAACATAACAGAACCTCCTCCATCTTTCACAGTAGGAACAGTGTTCTTTTCTCGGTATGCTTCATTTTTGCGTCTGTGAACATTGAGCTGATGTGCCTTGCCAAAATGTTCCAGTTTTGTCTCGTCTGTCCATAGGACATTCTCCCAGAAGCTTTGTGGCTTGTCAACATGCAGTTTGGCTTTTTTATGATTTGTTTTCAACAGTGGTGTCCTCCTTGGTTGTCTCCCATGAAGTCCACTTTGGCTCAAACAACGACGGATGGTGCGATCTGACACTGATGTACCTTGACCTTGGAGTTCACCTTAAATGTGTTTAGAGGTTGTTCTGGGCTCTTTTGTTACCATTTGTATTAACCGTCTCTTCCATTTTTCATCAAGTTTCCTCCTGCGGCCACGTCCAGGAAGATTGGCTACAGTCCCGTGGATCTTAAATTTCTGAATAATATGTGCAACTGTAGTCACAGGAACATCAAGCTGCTTGGAGATGGTCTTATAACCTTTACCTTTACCATGCTTGTCTATAATTTTCTTTCTAATCTCCTGAGACAACTCTCTCCTTTGCTTCCTCTGGTCCATGTTTAGTGTGGTACACACCATGTCACCAAACAGCACAGTGACTACTTGTCACCCTTTAAATAGGCCGGCTGACTGATTACAAGTTTGTAGACACCTGTGTTTCATGAGCTTGTTTTTTGGAGTGGTTCTGTTGAATCACAGTTCAAGGGCATTGTCTGATTTTCATTGGTTAATTTTCATAGAATTTTTGTTTATTGCCACTTTTGTCGGATTCAAGTTGTTTCTGTGACCATTGTGGGTTTTTCTTTCGTTAACAGAGGGGTACCAACAATTTTGTCCACGTCTGTACCTCCTAATTTGGCTATTAGGTTAAAAAAAATGCACATATTTATTTATTTTCCATCAGGCGCGTCAGGGAGCCCTTTGGGTCCGACAGCTCGGGCACTCGGCAGCTCAGGTGTTTCACACACATACACATCCACACTTCATTCATTCCCATTAACACGTTTTGGGGTTTTGTTCAATACAACACACGAAACCACTCCTGCACATGGGTTTTTCATTCACTGAGTGGCTCCTGGCCACGTAGTGCAGACATAAATGGCTCCCAGTCGTTTAGCAACGGCCGTTATAGTTGTGCGCTCAGGCTTTCTCATCAGGCAACTCTCTAGGCAGCCAGTGAAGGACCTCAGTTTAGAGCTAGCGTTTTTAGCTGTTGCTTTGTCACTGCCGCTGGAGAATAAAAACGGCACACCTGCTCGTGCGAGAAAAGAGAGAAATTGCCAGTCTCATAACTTAATATTGTAGTGGCTGGTGAAATATATCCTCAGCAATTCATCAGTTCCTTGCCTTTCCCTTCATATGAAGCTGGCTGCATTTGAATTCTAACCATATCTCTTAGCTAAGTGACTCTTCCATTATGGCTCTGTCACAACTCGCTCCCGCCTGTCATCCACTCCAGCCGTGCACACACCTGTGCCTCATTAGGCTGCCTCTACTTAACCTGCTCTGCCCGCAGCCTCGGCCTGGAGCCGACAGCTCATCTCCATGCTCAAGCTCTGTGTTTGCCTACTCCTCTCGGCCAACACCGCAACTCGTCATCCTCACGTAAGGTTATCACTTACCTGTTCTCCAAAGATCTTCCCCTGTGCACAGGTGGATCCTCCTGGCGGCGGAAGTATCCCTTCATCGCCTCTCCTTGCAGTCTCTCTCCGTCAAGCGCAGCAGGGCGCTGTCTCCCAGGCGGGAGCATCTCTTGCCAACGCCAGCCACCAATACGTCTGCAAGTAAGCCACATTATTACTTTCACCACTCCGCTGTGATAATTGCTCATCCACTGTCCTCTGCTCTGTCCTCAGGGTTGACTGGCTGTACGGTGTCTGTTCTGCCCTCGGTGCTTTCCTGTCCCCAAGAAAACATTTACATTCCTCACTCACGCATACAGTGGGGTAAAAAAGTATTTAGTCAGCCACCAATTGTGCAAGTTCTCCCACTTAAAAGATGACAGAGGTCTCCAATTTTCATCATAGGTATACCTCAACTATGAGAGACAAAATAAGAAAAAAAAATCCAGAAAATCACATTGAAGGATTTTTAATGAATTAATTGGTAAATTCCTCGAAAAATAAGTATTTGGTCAATAACAAAAGTTCATCTCAATACTTTGTTATATACCCTTTGTTGGCAATGACAGAGGTCAAACGTTTTCTGTAAGTTTTCACAAGGTTTTCACACACTGTTGCTGGTATTTTGGCCCATTCCTCCATGCAGATCCCCTCTAGAGCAGTGATGTTTTGAGGCTGTCGCTGGGCAACACAGACTTTCAACTCCCTCCAAAGATTTTCTATGGGGTTGAGATCTGGAGACTGGCTAGGCCACTCCAGGACCTTGAAATGCTTCTTACGAAGCCACTCCTTCATTGCCCAGGCGGTGTGTTTGGGATCATTGTCATGCTGAAAGACCCAGCCATGTTTCATCTTCAATGCCCTTGCTGATGGAAGGAGGTTTTCACTCAAAATCTCACGATATATGGCCCCATTCATTCTTTCCTTTACATGGATCAGTCGTCCTGGTCCCTTTGCAGAAAAACAGCCCCAAAGTATGATGTTTCCACCTCCATGCTTCACAGTAGGTATGGTGTTCTTTCTCCTCCAAACACAACAAGTTGTGTTTTTACCAAAAAGTTCTATTTTGGTTTCATCTGACCATATGACATTCTCCCAATCCTCTTCTGGATCATCCAAATGCTCTCTAGCAAACTTCAGATGGGCCTGGACATGTACTGGCTTAAGCAAGGGGGACACGTCTGGCACTGCAGGATTTGAGTCCCTGGCGGCGTAGTGTGTTTCTGATGTAGCCTTTGTTACTTTGGTCCCAGCTCTCTGCAGGTCATTCACTAGGTCCCCCCATGTGGTTCTGGGATTTTTGCTCACCGTTCTCGTGATAATTTTGACCCCACGGAGTGAGATCTTGTGTGGAGCCCCAGATCGAGGGAGATTATCAGTGGTCTTGTATGTCTTCCATTTTCTAATAATTGCTCCCACAGTTGATTTCTTCACACCAAGCTGCTTACCTATTGCAGATTCAGTCTTCCCAGCCTGGTGCAGGTCTACAATTTTGTTTCTGTTGTCCCTTGACAGCTCTTTGGTCTTGCTTGGCCATAGTGGAGTTTGGAGTCTGACTGTTTGAGGTTGTGGACAGGTGTCTTTTATACTGATAACGAGTTCAAACAGGTTTCATTAATACAGGCAACAAGTGGAGGACAGAGGAATCTCTTAAAGAAGAAGTTACAGGTCTGTGAGAGCCAGAAATCTTGCTTGTTTGTAGGTGACCAAATACTTATTTTACTGAGGAATTTACCAATTAATTCATTAAAAATCCTTCAATGTGATTTTCTGGAATTTTTTTTCTCATTTTGTCTCTCATAGTTGAGGTATACCTATGATGAAAATTGGAGACCTCTCTCATCTTTTAAGTGGGAGAACTTGCACAATTGGTGGCTGACTAAATTCTTTTTTGCCCCACTGTACATACACCTGTTGCTGAATAAAACTCTTAAATCTCACCCGAGCCTGTGTGCGTGTTTCCTGGGCCAGATATCATGTCAGTACGGCTCCAGCCCAGCGGCCCAGCGAACAGCGGGTACGTACGCCGACTCTCCAACCTCGAGGCTCGGGTGGACTTAATTGTTCATCAACAACAGGTTATCCTAAATCAGCTAACCTCCATTACTAACCAGTTGGATCGCCTCGATCCTCCGCAGGCGCTCCCTCCATCCCAGCTCGGTGGGCCAGTTCCTCCCACTTCTCAGGCCAGCTCCTCTGTCCCGGGTCCACCGACCCATCTCACTCCTATTCCCACCCCAGCGCACTTTAGCGGAAAGCTCGGCAGAGCGCGCGGGTTTATTCTACAGTGTGAGACAGTGTTCCAGCGCGTGCCCGGGGACTTTCCGTCAGACCAAAGCCAAATTGGGTACGTTTCAAATTTTCTGGAAGGGCAAGCGTTAGCCTGGGCTTACGCCGTTATGGCGAAGCCCAGCTATGCGGCCTTGACCTATACCCAGTTCGTGCAAGATTTTTTCGAGGTCTTTGATCATTCGGATCACGATACCGTGTTGGCCGAGCGGCTACTTAGCCTTCGCCAGGGTAGCCGCCAGGGTAGCCGCTTAGCGGCTGACTACGCTGTCGACTTCCGGGTGGCGGCGGAAGAGGTTGGTTGGTGTGATGCCGCCCTTTTCAGCCTATTCATCCGTAGTCTAAATTCTGATTTGCGGGATGAACTGGCCAGCCGGGACCAGCCGGATCGGCTGCCAGAATTAATTTCTTTGGCCATTAGTTTGGATAACAGGCTGAGGGAGCGGGCCGCCGAGCGGAAATCATTCAGCCGCCCGCGCGGAGCTCCTATCCGCGCTCCTCAGTCTCGCCCCCTGGTGTTGCCTCCCCCGGAGGTCGCCGACGATCCCGATGCCATGATCATCGGGCGGGCTAGACTTTCTTTAGCGGAAAAACAGCGCCGCCGGGAGCTGGGTCTCTGCATGTATTGCGGAGACGACCAGCATCCTGTGGAAGCCTGCCCGGTGAAGCTAAAAGGGGAGGTCCGCGAGTCACTGTAGGGGGCCTCGTGGACGTAACCCAGTCTAATCCCCTCTCAAAATGTCAGGTTCCAATAAGACTCTGCCACAACTCCATTGGTCACGCATCTCACGCACTGGTGGACTCAGGGGCCAAACAAAGTTTTATTTCTAAGAGTCTGGCAACCCGCCTGGGCATCCAATGCCAAGCCTTGCCCACTCCCCTTCATCACCAGTTTTCCCCTGGAGAAGGTCACTCATATAACCAAGCCCATCTCCGTCATTATCTCTGGCAATCATCGTGAGGACCTTAGCTTTTATGTCCTTCCCACTTCTGCAGCGCCCATCATCTTAGGCTACTCATGGCTACGCCTCCACAACCCTGTGTTTGATTGGCAGACCGATTGCATCCTATCTTGGAGCACTTTTTGTTTGGGAACCTGTCTCCAGTCTGCGGCCTGTGCCCCGTCTGTGCCTTCCCCCACCCTTGACCCCGCCCCACCGGACCTCTCAGCAGTGCCACTGGAGTTTCACGACCTGGGTCTGGTGTTCAGCAAGTCGAAGGCGTTATCCCTCCCACCCCATCGCCCTTATGACTGTGCCATTGATCTCCTGCAGGGGGCGCCTCTCCCATCTGGCCGCTTTTATAGCCTGTCTGCTCCAGAACGGGAGGCCATGGACACCTATATTCGGGAATCCCTCAGTGCCGGAATCATTCGCCCCTCTTCATCCCCCCTGGGTGCTGGGTTCTTTTTTGTGGCGAAGAAGGACGGGTCCTTAAGGCCATGCATTGATTTTAGGGCCCTTAATGACATCACTGTGAAGGATCGTTATACGCTGCCACTAATGGACTCAGCCTTCAATTCCCTCCAGGGGGCGTCCTGGTTCTCCAAGTTGGACCTCCGCAGTGCTTATCACCTCGTCTGGATCCGGGAGGGTGACGAGTGGAAGACGGCCTTCCGAACGCCCAGCGGCCACTTTGAATACCTTGTCATGCCGTTTGGGCTCACCAATGCTCCTGCCATCTTCCAACGCTTGATTAATGATGTCCTTCGTGATTTCCTGGGGGTCTTCGTTTTCGTCTACCTGGATGATATTTTGATCTTCTCCCGGTCTCGGGAGGAGCATCTTGTCCATGTGAGGCGGGTCCTTCAACGCCTTTTGGAGAATAAGCTGTACGTCAAGGCTGAAAAGTGCGAATTTTTCACCAATACTACCTCCTTTCTGGGCTTTATTGTCTCACACAGTCAGCTCCTCCCGGACCCAGCCAAGGTTAAAGCAGTGGTCGAGTGGCCTACCCCCTCCTCGAGGAAGCAGGTTGAGCAATTCTTGGGGTTCGCTAATTTTTACCGCCGCTTTGTCCCTGGGTACAGTTCCATCACCCCCCCTTTGACCCGCCTCACCTCGCCTAAGGTGCGCTTTCAGTGGACGACGGAAGAGGAGACGGTCTTCGAGACCCTTAAAAGAGAATTCGCATCCTCCCGGGTCCTTTCTCTTGTGGATCCAGCACGGCAGTGTTTTGTCGAAGTGGACGCATCTGACACTGGGGTCGGGGTGGTTTTGTCTCAGCGCTCCCCGACGGAAGGGGCGCTGCGCCCCTGCGCTTTCTACTCCAAGCGTCTTTCCTCGGCCGAGCGTAGTTATGACATCGGCGACAGAGAGCTCCTGGCCGTGAAGCTCGCGCTGCAGGAGCGGCGCCACTGGTTGGAAGGGGCGGCTCAGGCTTTCGTGGTCTGGACCGACCATAAGAACTTGGAATACATCAGGACGGCCAAGCGCCTGAATGCCCACCAGGTGCGCTGGTTGCTGTTCTTTGCTAGGTTCAGGTTCACTATTACTTACTGCCCGGCATCCAAGAATAAGAAGTCAGACGCGTTGTCCAGACTGTTCGCCCCTGAAGCACCGGAAGAGGGGTCCATACCATTGTTCCTGCTTCATGCGTTGTGGGGGCTGTTTGCTGGTCCATCAGAGATAGAGTCCTGAAGGCACTGGAATCCAAACCCGACCCTGGCGGCGGGCCAGCGGGGAAATTGTTTGTGCCCTCATCAGTCCGAGGTGACGTCATTCACTGGGCTCATACCTCCAAGCTCGCTTGCCACTCTGGTGTCTCCCGGTCTGTGGATCTTCTCCAGCAGTCCTTTTGGTGGCCTGGGCTCCAGGAGGATGTCTCCAACTACGTGCGTGCCTGCCCTCAGTGTGCCATGAATAAGTCGTCTAATGCTCCCCCTGCGGGTCTTCTCCACCCCTTGCCGGTCCCCGGGAGGCCCTGGTCACACATTGCCTTGGACTTTGTCACCGGCCTGCCTGTCTCCAACTCATATAATACCATGTTGACCATTGTGGACCGGTTCTCCAAGGCGGCCCACTTTGTGCCTCTCCCCAGGCTTCCCTCGGTGCGCGAGACGGCCGATCTGTTGGTGTAGCATGTGGTCAGGCTGCATGGCATCCCAGCTGACATTGTCTCTGATAGGGGGCTACAATTCGTGTCCAAAGTCTGGAGGAGCTTCTGTAACGCTCTGGGAGCCACGGTTAGCCTGTCTTCGGGACATCATCCTCAATCAAATGGGCAGTGCAAGCGTACCAACCAGGAGCTGGAGGCTGCTCTGCGCTGTGTCGCCTCCTCCAGTCCCTCTTCCTGGAGCATTCATCTTCCCTGGGTGGAGTATGCCCATAACTCCACTTTCTCTTCAGCCATTGGGATGTCCCCCTTTCGGGCGTCCCTAGGTTACCATCCCCCGCTGTTCCCTGAGGAAGAAGGTGAGGCGGCAGTCCCCTCCATCCAGGCCCACCTGAGACGGTTTCGACGGCTATGGACTAAGACGCGCCAGGCCCTGATACACGCGGCATCGTGCAACGCCAAGTCTGCTAATCGCCGCAGGAGGCCTGCGCCACACTACCAGGTGGGTCAACAGGTATGGTTGTCAGCCCAGAATATTAACCTGAAGGGGGAGAAGAAGAAGCTGGCTCAACGTTTCGTCGGACCTTATCCTGTTACGAAGGTGGTTAACCCGGTGGCTGTGTGTTTGGCGCTCCCCCCCCCCGTGTTCATCCCACATTTCACGTCTCTCAGGTCAAACCTGTGGTGTCTAATCCTCTCTGTCCTCCTCCCAAGGTGTCGCCCCCTCCTAGAATGATCGATGGACACCCGGCGTGGAGCGTCACTGCTATCTTGGACTCCCGACGTCGGGGCCGGGGGTTGCAGTATTTGGTGGACCGGGAGGGTTATGGCCCGGAGCACAGATGCTGGGTGCGCCCCTCCTTCGTGCTGGACAAGCAACTCGTTGAGGAGTTCCATCGGGCGCACCCTGACAAGCCAGTGCCAGGAGGCGCTGCTCGGGGGAGGAGTACTGTCACAACTCGCTCCCGCCTGTCATCCGCTCCAGCCGTGCACACACCTGTGCCTCATTAGGCTGCCTCTACTTAACCTGCTCTGCCCGCAGCCTCAGCCTGGAGCCGTCAGCTCATCTCCATGCTCAAGCTCTGCGTTTGCCTACTCCTATCGGCCAACGCCACAACTCGTCATCCTCACATAAGGTTATCACTTACCTGTTCTCCAAAGATCTTCCCCTGTGCACAGGTGGATCCTCCTGGCGGCGGAAGTATCCCTTCATCGCCTCTCCTCGCAGTCTCTCTCCGTCAAGCGCAGCAGGGCACTGTCTCCCAGGCGGGAGCATCTCTTGCCAACGCCAGCCACCAATACGTCTGCAAGTAAGCCACATTATTACTTTCACCACTCCGCTGTGATAACTGCTCATCCACTGTCCTCTGCTCTGTCCTCAGGGTTGCCTGGCTGTACGGTGTCTGTTCTGCCCTCGGTGCTTTCCTGTCCCCAAGAAAACATTTACATTCCTCACTCGCGCATACATACACCTGTTGCTGAATAAAACTCTTAAATCTCACCCGAGCCTGTGTGCGTGTTTCCTGGGCCAGATATCATGTCAGGCTCCCGTTTCCAGCGGGTTAAAATCATGATAAATGCCAGTGCTTACATACCTCTTACCCTACAGAAACTCATGTTTCTGTCGGACAGTCACACTTGGCGAGACACTGAGCGGGGCGTTTCTGGACTCCGCGCGGATGACGGCCACATGCGTTGTTCGTGTGTGCGCTTGCGGAAAGTCATTGCTTTGTATATTTTTATTAATAAAATCATATCAGCTTGGCATGGCGGTACAATTTATGGCGAAGTGGGCCGCCACGGAAAAATGTTACCAGAGGAAACCCTGCCATGGATTTTCTGTGTTCTTGATAATGTCCTGTAGGTTACCATCAGCTATAGTCGCTTGTATAGGAGTGGGGGTCATTCCCTCTTCAATACACTTCCACAGGGCATTATATGATGGATTACACTGTCATATCCGGCTCTAGGGAGCCGGGCAATCAGAGCCAGGGACAAGCCAGTGAGTCGAGATGGTTTATTTTGGGTAAGGGATAAGGGATGAGGAGAGCACAGATACTCATGCAGAGGTACACTCACAGGTTGCACAGCGCAGAGGTAAGCAGCTCGTACCGGACGTGGGGGTAGCAAGACGTACATCCTCACAGCGGGATACAAACACAGGAATGCTGCAAGGGGAGTTGAGGCTGACACCAGACGAAGGGGCTTCAGCCTAGCAGTGCTTATGTCGCAGCCCCGAGTCATCGAGGCTGCTCCTATTTATCCTCATTGGCAGCGCCCCAGCTGATGAAGACTAATTGGCCCCAGCCGTCCATAATGCTGCCAGCTGGGGCCAGCTGAGACGCCGCTCAATGGGAGGCAGGGATGAGGGAAAACATGGGCTCAGTGCCGAGACGGCATCTCAACCCATGGTGACAGAGCCCCTCCCTCAAGGTCGGGCTCCTGAACGACCAGGAACATCCCAGCCCCCCCCCCCCCACCTAGGGTGGGAGGAAGGGAGGCGGACCGGAGGGGAAGAAGCCAAGGGAAGGACAACACCAATGGGGCAATGTAGGGTAGCGGGAAAGAAAAACCCAAATACAATACTGACAAAACTGAATAATTAACCCAGGTACAGATGGGGAGAAGAACTGGGTCAACACGCCGGTTACATACTACCCAGAGAGTACCAACCATGCGTGACCCAGAGCAAGAAAAAAAAAAGAACCACCAAAAAGGTACAGGGCAAAAAATGCTGAGTATGGTCAAATAAAGGGAAAACAATACACAGCACCAATATAAGTACATACACACAGTCACCAAGAAAAGTGAGGGTGACTGGAACAAATGGACAATTACAGAGCATGGTGTTACGGAAAACAAGGCACATGACTCTATAATGAACCAACAGGGCATAAAAAAGAAATACTGAGTGCAGGCAAAGAAAAACCCACACACATGAATATATAAATACCCACAGTCACCTAAAGAAATGAAAGTGACTGGAATGAATGGGCAACTGCAGAGTATGGTCTGAAAGGGAACAAAACATAACTCTACAATGCAAAAACGAGACTAAAAACATGGTACAAAAAATAAAATGCTGGGTACGAGGGAAGGAAAACGCACAGCACTATAAATACACATCCACCAACAGGACAGACATTACACCCAAGTGACCTTAATAACGATAAAAGAAAAAGTGACACCCGAGGTGTATGGCAGGCAGAGTCCAAAAATAGCCGAGATGGCTCCGGAGATCTCCCCGCCCATTGTCCAGCTGGCGAATCAGGGGAAGAGAAATGTTCGGACGGCGAACTCTGGACCCAGATCCCAGGAATCCAGTCCAACGGCTGCCGAACCAGGCCGCCCAAAGGCAAACACAGACCAGTGGGGGGAAACCAGATCGCCGAACCGAAAGTTTTGCGGGTCGGGTCGTCGACCCGCATCACTCAACCACCAGGACCGTTGAGACGGACGAAGGGTCAGAGCGGATCCCGGTGGAAGAGGCTCAGGGGAGAGCCGATGACGAGGGCGGCGGGCCTCAGGGAAACGGCCACCTCCTCACCGGACCTGGACAACACTGGGGCAGCACCCACGTCGGACCCCGATCGGGCCTCAGGCGAACCCACGTTGGACCCCGATTGGGTCTCGGGCGAACCCACGTTGGACACTGCACCAGAACCGACCTCCAACGTTGAACCCGGACCCTCCAGCACCACGAGGAACAGCAACTCCTCGCCGGTGACCCTGGAAGAAGGCTCAGAAGAGAAAACAGAACCGGGATCAGGATCACCGGCAGCGCCAGAACCCGGCGAGACGAGCTCAGACGCAGCGGGCGGCTGCACCCTGCTCGTCTCCCCTGGAGATAGGCTGAAGTGCTCAAAGATAAAAAGAGAGAAAAGAAAGGAGAGCACTCGCCTGATCTCGGGTTCTGACGCCGTCCAGGACTGCGAAGATCCAGGATCCGTCGTCAGGAGGTCGTTGTCAGGCTCCCATCTAGCCGCGTCGGGCCCCGCAGCCAGCACGATGGTCAGCGCAGCTTGAGATCCCTCCAGCTCAGGTAACCCCGCCGACGACCCACTCGGCGTGAAGCCAGAAGAATCTCGTCCCGCTGGACCGAACCGCTCCTCCGTGGAGACCCAGGGACGCTCAGTCGTCAGCGTAGACTCCACGCAGCAGTCAGTCCCCCTCCTCCGTCCGCAATGTAGCTGCGGAACCACAGGCCCTCTCCATATCCCACCACGTTGACCCGGAGCCGGGGACCGCTCGGCGGAGAGAGACACAGAGGATGCGGGATTAGGAATACAGGTTACAGCAGGTGGGGAGAGTTCAGGGAGCTGCGAACCCTGAACTTCTCCTCCAGGGATGTGACAGAGCAAATCATTAAGCAGGTGTGAAAACACAATGACTTGCCTGCCCCCTGGAGGTTGAGTATCGCCTGCTGTAGTGGATTCTGCTTCTTCCTCTCCCCGCCCGGCGATAACGGAGGACCCCCCGGGAATTCGTCTGAGGATCGCTCGCGTTGTCTCCAGCAGAGAGCTCACCAGGCCGGGATTCCAGGCACACACAGCGGTCAGGAAGCGCGTCGAGGAGGAGGGGGAAACAGCCGGGGTGAGCCAGCCCGAATGTCCAGGAATGACAGCGGGGGAACGAGGCTCAGGGGACGAGGCTGTAGAATCTCCACACTGATGAGGCGAAGGGATGACAGCTGCGTGGGCGGAACGGTCCTGACGATGACCCAGAACTGGATCCGGACGAGGTTCGTGCAGAGGTGACTCGGCGATGTGATGACGACTACTCCCAGGGAACGAAGCGAGGGGGAGACCCAGGATTCGCCGCTCCAGATCGGAGATCGAGACGAGGGAGGCGTCGAGCACGGGAAAGCTTCGTAGCCCTGAAGTCCTCACCATCAATCTCACTGCCGCCGCCACATGCCTGAAGGTGGTGACAGGAAACACAGTAGAGCTCGCGACAGCCACTCGACCCCGGACATAACTGCTGTCAGCTGCGGCTCCTTGAAGGGAATCCCGAGTGACGTGACGCAGGTCGGGGGAAGTCCTCTGGTTGGCGCGAACTCCCGGACTGGAATAGCGGCAGGAACGGGACTCCGAAGCGGGGAAAGACGTCGCCCACTTCGACTCCCTGCCGGGATTTCCATCCACCCCGTGGAGCTTCTCTTGCTGTGTACCTGCAGCGTCTATCCTGGCACTGTCCTCCAGATGGTACAGAGAGTGAGGGTGACAGTCCAGGAGTTCCTCAGCACGGCCCGGATGCCAGCGTCTCGCGTTGGAGGCGTCGTGCAGGGTGAAGAACGTCCCGTCGACAGCCTCCGAGATGGACCTCAGCTCGTCGCCCTGGCGCCGGAAGTGACTCCTGGGAAACGGCATGCTAGCAGCGCTGACACCCGGACAGAAAGGTACATTTCCACAGCGACTCACGGCCGCCGGCAACTCTTCTGGCTGCGACATACTGTCATATCCGGCTCTAGGGAGCCGGGCAATCAGAGCCAGGGACAAGCCAGTGAGTCGAGATGGTTTATTTTGGGTAAGGGATAAGGGATGAGGAGAGCACAGATACTCATGCAGAGGTACACTCACAGGTTGCACAGCGCAGAGGTAAGCAGCTCGTACCGGACGTGGGGGTAGCAAGACGTACATCCTCACAGCGGGATACAAACACAGGAATGCTGCAAGGGGAGTTGAGGCTGACACCAGACGAAGGGGCTTCAGCCTAGCAGTGCTTATGTCGCAGCCCCGAGTCATCGAGGCTGCTCCTATTTATCCTCATTGGCAGCGCCCCAGCTGATGAAGACTAATTGGCCCCAGCCGTCCATAATGCTGCCAGCTGGGGCCAGCTGAGACGCCGCTCAATGGGAGGCAGGGATGAGGGAAAACATGGGCTCAGTGCCGAGACGGCATCTCAACCCATGGTGACATACACTAGCAAATTATGGGCCTTAGTTGTGCTGCTCAATAGTTGTCTCTCAGGGAAGGAAGGCCCCACCCCCCTTTTTGTTTTGACAATTGTAGGGTTTTAAATTGGATTCTAGGTTTCTTACCTTGCCATATGTATCTGGATAGCATTTTGTTCCATTCATTAAATTGTTTTCCACTTACCTCTATTGGCAAAGTTTGAAATAAGTATATTAATTTGGGGGAGTATATTCATTTTAATTGAATCAATTCTTGAGTTTAAGTTTAGGTATGGAATTAGGTTCCATCTTGTGATGCCCTCTTTGATTTTTCTTTGTATTGGTGAATAATTGCGTTCTAGTAGTTCAGGGAGGTCTTTTGGTATTATGACTCCCAAGTACTTTAAAAATTCTGTTTGCCAAGTTAGTTGATAATTATTTTTGATTTCTTCTGGCAGGCTGTAATTGTATTTAAGCAGTTGTGTTTTACTTATGTTAATTTTGTATCCTGATAAATGACCAAAATATTTGAATGATTTCATAAGTTTAGGTAAGGAATCTGTTGGTTGCCCCAGGTAGATCAAAATATCATCTGCATAGCAGGCCAATTTATGCTCCTTCCCATTTATATTGATGCCTTGTATTTCTTTGTTTTGTCTGATATACTGGGCAAATGGTTCCAAATATAGTGCAAATAATAACGGTGAGCATGCACAACCCTGTCTAGACCCTCTTTCTAGGTTGAAACTATTTGACAAACAGCCGTTAACTTTAATTCTTGAAGTGGGTTTATTGTATAATGCTTGTAGTTTTGATCATTTTTTCATGTAGGCCAAATCTGTGTAAGGCTTGATTAAGAAAGCACCAGTCCACAGAATGAAAGGCTTTTTCTGCATCAATGCTAATTACCACTGCTGCAGTGTTATTTCTTTGTATATGGTTGACAATATGAAGAGTTCGGCGTATACTGACTTGTGTTTGGTGATCTCGGATAAAGCCTGTCTGGTCATTGTGTATCAAATTTGGTAAGGACTTCTCTAATCTTCTAGCCATAATGGCAGTAAATAGCCTATAGTCGATATTAAGAACTGATATTGGCCAATTTTTTTTTTATTTTTTTTTTTTTAAAGACAGCCGTGAGGAGGAACTAAGCAGTTGTGTTCGGCAGTGTTAAATTCTGCAAATCTGCATTAATCAGCAGGGAAAAGGAGAAGAAGAGGAATACTGTAGATGTGATCCCCAGCAGCAGAAATAATCCAGTTAACCCAGGAAGAGTAAACACATGACACCCAACAGATCACCCCCGCCCCCACCCCATGACATCAGTGGGAACAGCTGGGACAAACTTCACACCTCTGTCCATTTACATGTTCCCTTCTGAGGACAATTCAAACAGAGCTGCTGCTGAGATGGAAACCAAAGGGTTAAAGGATGACGTGGCTTTATCAACAGCACTGATCCCCCCCCCCCCCCCCCCCAACTGACCTGCTGGACAGGAACTAACAACTCCTCAGACCTGTTAGCACAATTTTAACAACAAAAGGACATGCAAAAGAATGAAGATTCCCTTTGATTTAACAGGATAACAGTGTGAATTTTCTGGTCTGTGAATGAACAGAGCAGCCATGAGTGTTTCACGGAGTCACTTATTGAATTATAATGGTTAATCTAAGTCACAATTTCAGGAAACAAACTTCAGGGGAAACTTAAACCCATGACACATTGTTTTAAATTTTGCTGATTTTTCATTTTTTTTTCCGCTTCTCTTCCAGTCCTTATTGCCACTTTCTGATTGCTTTGAGTTTTTAAAACATCATTTTAAGAATAATGTTGACTGACTTAAAGTACATTTCTAACTACACTATATCATACAATATGCCGTTTAACATACAATTTCATTTGATCGCATTTAGTTCTTAATTTAAACAAGCAGAGTATTTGCAACCAACTTAATTAAGACTTGAACAAAAACAATCAATCTGAATACAACTGGGAGCGTTTAAGAATAAAAATCTTTGGATTCCTTAATGAAGTTCTGCCTGCAGATCACCTGCACTCAAACATTCCAATTACCACTCATGGGACAGACCAGATTCCATACAAAATGTTAAAAATTTTACTTTGGCTTCATCTTTAAGGGGTTGCTGTTCCAGTTAAAAGTCTCAAGTGTTGAAGAGTCCAGCTTTGCATAAAACGGCCAAGTCAGTATACCACTAAAGGCTCAAAGTCACTAAAATAATCCAGAGGTTAAACCGGCTGTTAATGTCATTTAAACCCTGCATGGCGTCGACAACATGGAACCGGCGTTTCACTTTGAAACGGATGGCAGCGAGTTATTGCAAACAAGCAGGTTTAAAACACACATAACATTAAAGTAAGAGTATTGCAAGAAGGAAAATAGTTTAATATAAAACACAGCTGTCTTACCTTGGAATGTCCTTTACAAATGAAGATATTCAAATTGAAGTACGGAGGAAAAATGTAAAAACTGTTCAAAATATCCAGTAGATTCTCCAGAGGTGTTACAATATATGTATATATTGTGAAGGAATGGTGCATTGTGACATGCACTACACAAAGAGCAAAGATAAACAAACCTATCATCTGGTCAGTCACTGCAACAGATACTGGAGTCAGTTTGTCTTGGCTTGTCCTTGCCACTGATACTACCTTTATCTGCCAAGAATGTGCTGCTAGTCCAGCAAAAGCTAGCAGTACTCAAATACTTTGCAAGCAGTTTCATGAAATGGTCAATCAGAAAGCAACTCATACTGGCTTGGATGCCGCCCGGGCTTACAAGGTCCGCGCTGATCTGTTCACACTCCGACAGGCAGCGAAAAGTAAGCTAGGAGCAGGAAGACAAAAGAAGAGGAAAACAGCAACCTTGTGTGTAGCAGAATAGAATGTACGCACTCAGACTTCCGGTTATGGCCGCCACGTAGGAGGACGTGCTTCCCTCTACTCTGCTCCTAAAAATAAAAAAATCGGCAAATAACTCTCTCAATTGGAACAAAACCTATCCCAGCGTTTGGGCGAGGACATGCCGGTAAAGCCTAAGGCTGGGAAATCAGGTGGAGGAAAAACTGAACTGCCGAAACAGTCCAAGTTAACGGACTTTCACGTCCGTGACGAAGTAGAAAAATCCCCAGATATGGCGGAACAAGCTAGCGGAGGAGCAGTGACTGCTGGTGACGGCACAGATGCGGTGCTCGCTGCCATTAGTTCAATGAGAGCAGACTTCTCCACTAAATTTGATGAGATTATAGCAGCGATTGAAGGAATGAGAAAGGAATTAAGCGACTGTATGGAACGGGTGTCGCAGGTGGAGCTCCGAATTGCCAGTGCTGAGGATGACGTCACCGGCCTACAATTAAAGGTGCGCACATTGGAATTAAAAAATAAACGTCTGGAAGATAATGTCCTGGATTTAGAATCCCGGTCGAGACGGAACAACCTGAGGCTGGTGGGTCTCCCGGAGAGAACGGAGGGTCTGGATCCATGCTCCTTTTTGGAAAAGTGGATCCCAGAAGCGCCGAACAACGCGGAGCTGCAGTCATCAGTCGTCTTAGAAAGCGCCCACCGAATTGGCCCACCGAGAGATAATAAGGCATCACCGAGGACGCTGATTATGAAGTTCCTCAGCTACAGAGACAGGATGACGATCTCCAACATGGCGCGAGCCAAAGGAGAAATTAAATACCAGGATCAACAGGTGCGGTTCTACCCAGATTTGGCCACAGGAATCCAACAATTAAGGAAACAGTTTGACCCCGCCCGTAAAGAGCTGTGCAACCTTGGAATTTGTCATGGAGTGATTTATCCTGCAAGACTGCTGGTCACGTATAAGGGCAGAACCCACACCTTCAAGACCCCAGAGGAGGCGCAGGAGCTCATCAAGAAGATCCAAGGGGAGACTGGTGGGAGCTAAGCATGAACAAAATATAAGGTAGAATATTTAAGTATTTGCACAGGCATCTGACTGATCTGAAACATATAGCAAGTTTACAAAATATAGATTGTATTATATATTATAAAAAAAAAAACTATGATGTACAAAGTTGCTATAAAATTTTGGAGTTAAGTTGGAAAACTAAGCAGTAGAGTTAGGGTGATTGGGAGGATGAAGGAGTGGCTTTGGCTGGTCCTCGTGGGTGTGGAGCGGTCGATGGCTATAGCGGGAGACAGATTTTTTTTTTTATTTTGGGGGGATTACCACGAATGTGGGAAGGGGGAATTTGTTTGTGTGTAGTTTGTAGGATGAATGTTCAACCACTCATGTTTTTGCTTCTCTGTATGAGCATGTTTACATTGCGAGGTAATCCCAAACTCCTTATTGATCATAGACCAAAGCGTTAATCTTAATTTAACTTCATGGAATTGCAGAGGTCTACAAAATTTAAAAAAACTTAAACAAGTTATGAATAAAATAAAAGACATAGGTTCAAAAATTGTGTTTTTACAAGAAACTCATCTAATAGAGGAGGATGTAAAAAGAATTAGGAGAAGATGGCAAGGAAGTGTATTCACCTCATCATTTTCATCCCGAGCCAGGGGAGTTATGACTCTCATACATAAATCAGTCCCATTTCAAGTGAAAAATGTAATTGGAGATAAATTTGGAAGATATCTAATCATTCAAGGATCTTTGTTATTAGAAAATATAAATCTGGTGAACTTATATGGTCCCAATATAGATGATCAAAATTTCTTTACTAATTTATTTCTTATTTTATCTTCACTTACAGGGCAACATATAATAGCAGGGGATTTTAATTGTACATTGAATCCCGGTATAGATAGATCAACAGGACTGGACTGTACGCACAATGGATGCAGGATGATCATTAATCATTTTATGAAAGAATTGAGATTGCTAGATATATGGAGAGAAGTGAAACCACAAGTTAAAGCCTATTCTTGTTATTCTAATACCTATAAGACATTCTCACGTATTGACTATTTTTTGATCTCCACAGAATTAAGGTCCAAGATTCAAAACTGCTTCTATGATAATATTGTGATCTCTGATCATGCACCCTGCTGTCTAATATACTGTATGTAGATAAGAAATTGACAAAGGAACCAGGTAGGTGGCAATTTCAGCATAAATGGCTTCAGGATGAGGAATTTGTTAAGTACATAGAAAAACAGATAGATGAGTTCTTTGATATCAATACTACACAGACATCAGCATGTATAAAGTGGGAGGCTTTCAAAGCTTTTATTAGGGGGCATATTATTAGTTATACAGGTTCAAAATCTAAGAAGACTCGAGAGGAGAGAGTCCAGTTGGAACATAAAATAAAAATTCTTCAAGAAAAACTGTATGCAGGAAGTGATCCAAAGTTAGAGAACGAATTACTGATTCTGAGAACTGAATATGACAAAAAAAATCAGCGAATAGAGCTGCCTCGAGTCTTCTAAGATTGAAGCAATCTTTTTATGAACAAGGTGAAAAATCAGGAAAATTATTGGCATGGCAGATTAAACAATTAGAATTTAAAACGCCAATTACCAGTATTATAAGTAACGGACAGCCAGTTGTAGATCCTTTAGAAATTAATTGTGCCTTTAGAGATTATTATGAAAAATTATATGATACAAAAAATGAAACTGACTTAACAAAACTAAATGGGTTTTTGGACGGATTATCTATACCATGTATTCCAAATGAAAACAGGGAGATACTGGAGTCTAAAATTAGTCAAGAAGAAGTTGGGCTAGCCATTGATAATATGAAATCAGGAAAAAGTGCAGGACCAGATGGTCTTCCAGTTGACCTCTATAAAAAATTTAAGAATAAATTAATAAAACCATTTTTGGAAATAGTTTTAGAAGCATTTCAAAATAGTAATTTACCACCATACATGAATAATGCCTTAATTATACTGTTGCCAAAACCAGATAAACCCTCTAATAAATGTGAAAATATGAGACCAATAAGCTTATTAAATGCTGACCTTAAGATAATCTGTAAAATTTTAGCAAGACAACTACAAGAAATATTACCAAATATTATTAACCGAGATCAGAATGGCTTTATAATGGGAAGACAAGGCTTCCATAATGTAAGAAGACTATTTAATATTATCTATTCTAATAAAGAAGCACTGGATACAGCTCTCCTATCATTGGACGCCGAAAAGGCCTTTGATAGGGTCAAATGGCCCTTTCTTTTTGAAGTTTTACAAAGGTTTGGACTTGGAAATAATTTCATAAAATGGGTT